>CM052883.1:142996292-143061098 GCA_028534135.1 Potos flavus
TAATATAACCTCATTTTAAAAGGTTGTAAAATACTTTAGATAATAAATGGCATTTGAGGGGCCCCTGGGTGACTCAGTCAGATAAGCGTCTGCCTTCAGCTCAGGTCATGATCTCAGGGTCATGGGATCGAGCCCCGAATCGGGCTCTCTGCTCAGCAGGGAGCCTGCTTCCCCCTCTCCCTCTGCCTGCCTCTCTGCCTATTTGCGATCTCTTTCTCTCTGTCAAATAAATAAATAAAATCTTTAAAAAAATAAAAACAACTTAAAAAAAAAATGTCTGACTCTTGATTTTGGTTCAGGTCATGATCTCAGTGTTGTGAGATCAGGTCCTGCATTGGGTTCATGTGCTGAGTGTGGGGCCTGCTTAGGATTCTCTCTTCCTCTCCCTCTGCCCCTCTCCCATCCCTAACAATAAATAAATAAATAAATAATAAGTGGCATTTGATTTTATATTGGGCTAGGAATCATTTTCAATGATTCCTTAACCTGTAATTGCTAAATGCATACTTAACACTGCCTAAGGAAACATTTGGTGCTAGATTAAGGTGTATAGGAACAATTATAGAATCACAGAACCACTGATGAAAGGTGCTTTAGAGATAATCCAATCCTACTCCTGGTTTCATACAAGAATCTGAAGTTGAAGTTTGTTGTCCCAAGTTACCCAGATGATTAGTAGCCTAAATCCTAAGTGTCCTAAATTTTCATCTGATACTCCTTTTGCTACACAATCAAGACTGCAGTGACTGAGAATGATGTTTTGGAAGCATTATAATGTGCATCCACACTGCCAACTCATCTAGACCAAATTTGATATCATCTTTTTGAGCGTACTTAGTACTACAAACTACTTTCAAATAAACTATCTCCTGTAGACAGCAGAAGGTTCATTATATACCAAGTTTATTAAAATAACAGTTCAATGAATGATCTTTCCATAAGTAATACTTTTGGTTTTAAGTGTACATTAATATTAAGCAGTTAATAACATGACCTTATTCTTAAATTTTCAGCAGCTTTCCATTTTTGCTGCTATTCATTGCCCTAACACATTGACTAAATTATTTCTATGAGTTTCTCAGTATTCCCCATTATAGTTTCTTTCCTTCAGACAAACGTGTCTAACTGAATTCTTGAAATACATCTCAGACTTTTCCACATCAGTTCTTTTGCTTGTTTTGTTTTTCTTTGCTTGAATTTCCCCAAATTTCCCTAAAAAAACAGCTTGAACTCTAACATTTGAAATGTCATTATTTTAAATAAATATAGTAGAAAAATTAAAAATAAATGAAATACATATGGGAAGTAGAAGAACAGTAAAAAAAACAAAACAACAGCAACAAAAACACATGATCTCTTTTTTGTAAAAAGCACAAAAGAAAAATTCCTCCCTAAGATAAGCGTGAAAGAATGTGTGAAAGGACATAAAATGCTAACAGAGGAAACAGAACACTATTATCTTTTATTGTTTAACCCTGTATTATTATTTAAATGAACATGGAACACTTTATGAATAAAAAACTCTGGTACATTTATACTGAGGAGAAATGCTTTAGGCATTCTTCTCAGGAAGCTAGAAAAGAACAACAACACAAACCAATAGAGAAGCTTCAGGATAATGGACTAAACATGGGGCTCTTTTCTTTCCTACTTCCCAAGGTTCTAGTATATTAACAGAAAACAATATTTCAAAAAGAAAAATCCCAGGGCAATACTGAAAATCAATAAGGTGAGACACCAGGATTTAGAAAGTTGAAAAAATTCAGAAAATATGAAAGCAGATGAGACTGATTGAATGGAAACCCCCATCAAGAAAATTAGAGCCTTGAACTACAGAAATCAGGTGGGCCTGAGAAGCAAAAAAATTCAAGGACAGCATGTACAAAGAGAATCAGATGATGGTGCAGTTGTCATAGTTATTAATTAAAGAGCTACGTTTCAGAACAGCTGGATCTTCTTTCTCAGCCCACACAGCACATGCTGCTGGCAGCGTTGCCTTTCCCAGTCACATGCAAAACATCAAAAAACAAAACAACAACAACAACAAAAAAAAAAAACAAAACAAAAAACCCTGAGGGGATTATGCTAAATAAAGTAGGTCAAGCAGAGAAAGACAATTTTATGGTTTCACTCATATGTGGAACATAAGCAATAGCCCAGAGGACCATAGGGGAAGGGAGGGAAATCTGAAGGGGGCAGAAATCAGAGAGGGAGACGAACCATGAGAGACTATGGACACTGGGAAACAAACAGGGTTTCGGGGGGGGGGGGTGTAACAGGGTGATGGGTATTAAGGAGGGCATGTGTTGTGATGAGTGCTGGGTGTTATACATAACTAATGAATCATTGAACACTGCATCGAAAACTAATGATGTACTATACGGTGGCTAACTGAACATAATAATAAAAAAACAGAAAAAAAAATGCTTTCTAAAAAAAATGTGCCATCTGCCCAGGTGGAGAGCCTATGAATTTTGAGCCTTGATAGGGAAACAGAATAGAGCTTGCTGTCACTGACACTTTCACATCAGATAACAGCGGGGGTATAAAAACAAAGTTCCATCAGGAGAGAAACACATTGGAAATGTTGTTGGGTTCTTTGGAAATGTTGTTGGGTCCCCAGCCATCCTGCCTACTCTCTTTCATCCCCATATACACTCCAGGGAAGCCTGCCTGTCTCACAGGGCATACCTATACAATCAACATATTCCTTCATTCACAAATATAAAATGAGCCAACAAAGTTTACCGGATATATAAGGAAAATCAATACATGCAAGTGAAGAATCAGTAAGAGCAAATAGAACTAACTCCAGAGTAAATAGAGATATTTCCGACGAATATGAGGAGAGGGTGACCCTTGGAAAAGATTCTGAAAAGAATCTTGAGAAATTCAAAAAGGTATTGATTTCCACTTAGCCATATAATAGGCATCCCAAATTTAACATATCACAAAAGAAAATTCTGGATTACTAATGCTGCTCCCCTCCCTCCCTCCAAAAGCCCCACAAAACCTTGGCCTTTCTCTATTTTTCCTCATCTCAATTATTGGTGCTACCATCTACTGGCTAGTAACCTAAGTATCACTCTTTATTTCTCTCCTTCTCCTTACCATATCTAATCCAGCATTAAGTCTTCCGGTCGCTGCCTTCAAAATCTATCAAGTGTCCAATGACACCTCACCATCAACCCCCACTACCGCTGTAGCACAAGCCACTATCATCTCTTCCCAAACATTAGTCTCCTAACTAGTCTCTTGTTTTCTGTGACAGAGACTGATAATTGCCCTCCCACAATATATATTATCTCCAGAACATAATTTTTTTAACACTTAGGTGGAAATGTCCCCTGCTTTAAAAAAAAAAAAAAAAAGGTACATTTTCCAGCATCTGTTGAAGAGTTACTCTTGTAACTATAAGGGTAACTATGTGACAAGTTTCTGGCCAACTACATATAATTGGAAGTTGTTGGAAGAATTTTCTGAGAGAGTATCTTAAAACTGAGGCAGACTCAGCTGACAGGAACTTAATCATCTGCCTACATCTGAGACAGAACTCAGCTGGTCTTTCCACCCAGCAAGACTAAGACACACATACACAATGATTTGCACATAAGGTCTTCCTATGCTCTGTCTAGTTCAATGAAGGGAACTGGGAACTGGGCCGCCACTGCTCAAGACCAAAAGCACTGCCATCCTATGAGGGAGTAGAGCGAGAGTAAAAATGCCATGAAATTTCCTACCATTTTGAAGATGGCTTTTTCTTCATTGGGTATTTGCTAGGTTGCCATAAATTTTGATTGTCTTCCAGTGCTCCTATGAAGCTGGTTCAGACAGCTTCCGGATGCTTTTTCAGTGTTTTTCAGAGGAACAAGGACTTAGAGCTGTTTATTCCACCATTTTTCTAGTATCACGTTCCTTTAACATTTCATATGGTGGGAGTCTTGCAATGAATTCTTTCAGCTTTTGTTTGCTGAAAGGATATTTTAACTTCTGTTTTGAAAAATGTTATAACTGATTAAAGAATTCTAGGTTGGTGATTTTTTCCTTCTGTTAAAGATGACATTCCAGTTCTGCTTTACATAGTCTCTAACAAAAAGTCTGTTATTTTTCTATTTCTTTTTTTTTTTTTTTTAAGATTTTATCCATTTATTTATTTGACAGAGAGAGATCACAAGTAGGCAGAGAGGCAGGCAGAGGCAGAGGGGGAAGCAGGCTCCCCGCTGAGCAGACAGCCCGATGCGGGGCTCGATTCCAGGACCCTGAGATCGTGATCCGAGCCGAAGGCAGAGGCTTTAACCCACTGAGCCACCCAGGAGCCCCTATTTTTCTATTTCTTCCTCTATTATAAATGTGTCTTCCTTTCTACTCTCCCTTAGGTTTTCTCTTTACCATTGATTCTCAGCAATGTGATTATGATATGTCTGAGAATTTTTTTTTTTTTAGGTCTATTCTCTTTGAGTTCATTGATTTTCTTTGATCTGTGGGTTTACAGTTTTCATCATATATGAAAAACTTTTGACCATTATTTCTTCAGATATATTTTTTAGTTTCCCCTCCCTATAAGTCTCCAATTACATGTACATTTTACCACTTGATATTTTCATACAAGTTACTGATGATCTACTTTTAAAAAAATCTTTTTTCTCATTGTGTTTTATTTTGTATAATTTCTATGTCATCAGGTTCATTGATATTTTGCAGCACCTAATGTGCTGTTATGTTTTTTTTTTTTTTAAAGATTTTATTCATTTATTTCACAGAGAGGAGAGAGATCACAAGTAGGCCGAGAGGCAGGCAGAGAGAGAGGGGAAAACAGGCTCCCCGCTGAGCAGAGAGTCCAATGCGGGCTCCATCCCAGGACCCTGAGATCATGACCTGAGGCAAAGGCAGAGGCTTTAACCCACTGAGCCACCCAGGTGCCCTGCTGTTAAGTTCTTTTTCATCTCTAAAAATTCCATTTTGTCTATCTGTACCTTCCATTTTTTCCCCTCATCATGTTCATGTTTATTCTACCATCTTGAATATATAGAACGTATTTGTAATAGCTCTTTTAATCTTTTTCTGTTCCTTCCATCTTCTCTGTCATTTCTAGGTATGTTCCTATTGATTGATTTTTCCTATATTATGGGTCATATTTTCTTGCTTTTTTTTGTATGCCTGTAATTTCTAATTGGATGCTGAGAAGGATAAATTTTGCATTTTTGGTTACTAGATTTTGCTTTCTTCTTTAATCTAGTATTTGATTTATTTTGGTACATATTAAGATACTTGGAAATAGGCTCCTTCGAAGTTTGCTTTTAAGCTTTATTGGTGGTGAGGGACCATTGTCCAAAAGCCTTTAATGTAGGGCTGACTTAGTCTCTCTACTAAGATGATGGCCTTCTATTTGCTGTCACATGTGTTATGAATCTTTCCTATCTGGCATATAGGAAAATGGTTTATTTCTAGCTATGTGAATTCCTAGAATGTTCTATTCAATCCTTTTCAGTGGTTCTTTTTCATGCCTCCAGTATTTAACTACTCAGATTAATCTCAAAGATTGAAGGGGACCTCCTTCACAAGAAATCTGGAGATTTCTTGCTCTACATTTCCTTCCATTCTGGTACTCTACTCCACAAATTCTGCCTCTGCCCACCAAACTCTAATCTCTATCTCTTCAATATAGTGAGACCTCCAATCTCTGCTTTGGTTCTCCCTCCTGGTGCTGCTGTGCAGAAAACTGGCGCAATTGTAGAGCTCATTTTGTGCTCTTTTCTAAGAAATCACAGTCCTATGCTGTCATCTTTCCCAGTGTCTAAAAACTACTTTTCCATAATTTTTTTTCTGGTTTTAATATTGTTTAAGGAAGAAAGATAAATCATTCTCTCTTGACTCCACCTTTACTAGAAGCAGAATTGTGACATTTATTTTTCATGGATCTATCATATACATTATTTGGTTAGCAGAGATTTATATTTAAATTATAATAATATGATATATAATATATATTAAAACAGTTATAAATTAACTTTTCTTAGGTTTAATATAGACTCAATCTATAAACAAAGCATGGGAGATTTAACTAGAGCAATATAACAGAATGTATGAGAAACCTTAACAAAGAAATGATACTATATGAATAACAACAACAAAAAGAAAATGGAAGGGACAGGAAAATGAAACTTTTTAAAAAGCCTTTTTATCTTTCATGGTAAGAGGTTGGTAGAGAATGCCTACTGGTTTACATGTCAAGAAATATTTTAAACATATTAATCAGAGCATTACAAATAACCATTAGAAAAATAAAAACTAATATCTAATAAAACTGAGAAGAAAAGTTGTAGAAGGAAGGTTTGAAATACTATAAATGCTCTAAATCATCTTTCAGAGTGTGACATCAACATCAACACATTCTACCTGAAGTTGATTAATTGATAAGTCAAATAAGAGTTTGAACTACATAATTTAAAACTATAATAAAAATTACCAGAACTACAAAACAAACTGTTAAAAGTAGTTGTCTTGCGTAAATGAAACTGATAGTGTAGCTATGGGTGGGGAAGGATACCTTTTTCTTTTCATTTTATACCCTTCTGCGCAGACTGATATTGGGGCGGTACTGTGTAGGTGTAATTTTAATTTTAAAAAAAGCTGGGGGGTGGGAAAACATCAAAGCTTAAAATTTACAAAAAACTACGAAGGGCATTCTTTTTTTTCCCCCAAAAGACAATCTTAATAGGGCATAATTTTTGTACAGGCCCACAACAAGAGACAGTAGAATTTAGTTGTTTGCAGCACAGACTTCAGAGCCAGTCTGCCTCTGTTCAAGACCCAAGCTTACCACTTGCTTGTCCTCAGACAAATCAGTTAAGTGCTCCATAACTGAACTTTCCCACATATAAAATAAAGTAAAAAATATCTACTCTGTAGGATTGTTATGGGGATTAAATAAGTTAATGCATTAAGATACTAATATAAGAACTTGCAATAAAAGTACTGAGTATTATTATAAAAAAGAATGAAATGTGGAATCTAAAAAACAAAATAAACAAAATAAACAAAAAAGAAAACCGGACTCTTAAATATGGAGAACTGTTGGTTGCCAGAAGAGAGGCAGGTGGGGCAAACTTAGATAAGGGGGACTAAGAGGTACAAATTTCCAGTTGTAAAATAAGTAAATCATGGAGAGGGGAGAGCAGCATGGGAAACAGAGTTAAAGGTATTGCAGAGGCATCATGTGGTGGTAGATGGTGACCACACAGATAATGAGCACTGAATAATGTAAAGAATTGTTGAATCAATATGTTGTACATCTGAAACTAATATAACATTGTATGTTAATTATACTTCAATTTTAAAAAACTATTAGCTATTGTTATTATTAAAATAAAACACTACCACCACTTAAAACAATGAAATTGATATATAGGTTGTATAAGCAATGTGTTATTAAATGAAAAATTCAGGTACAGATGACTAGTTGATTCTAATAAGCAGGCTGGAAAAGCTCCAGTGGCATATAAGGAAGTCTTTGCAAAACTGACTCAAGTGGAATGAGAAAACTTCAATAGACAATGTTTTTAAAAAATCTTTTTTAAATAATTAAAGTACATGACTATCCATTTGCCAAAATCTATTGATCTGTGCTTCACAAAGAATGAACATTAATGTGTGTGAACTAAAACTAAAACAATAAAAAACAGAATGTTGGTAGGCCAGAAATAATGCAGACATTGACAAATGAATCCAACTGTATTTATTACAAATGTAAGATATATAACTACACTGAAAGGGGTAGGAGAAAAAAGTAAGTGACCTTAGTAACTTTGGAAAGTAATGTTTTGACTGGAAATTGTAAGGCTAAAGACAAAGTAAACTGTATATAAACAATGTTTGCTAGTAGATAAGTTTGTTCTTCACGGGTGTAGTATAATTTAGTAATTCTGACACTGCTCTGCATTTATACTGGGGTGGAATAAATAAATAAATGAATAGTGGATGATGACAGCCAGGTTTCTCACTGTGGGAAAGAGAAGTTACATTAGATACAAGCAAGAAAAGAGGGTTAGAATAAACTCGGTGATACTGGAATAGATTCAGAGATATCAGTAAAAACTTATAATTAGCAAAATATATAGAGACACAGATATATACAGAAACGAGTATAGATATGTGTATATACATGGGTTTGTATTCACACATATATTATTTAATTGTCTGCTGAGAAGGCCTAGACACAATAGCAACAATACACCCAATTCCCAGAGCCTGGTTTCAAAATCTCATTCTCCAGTAAAAACCAGGGCTCCTTGTAGAAATGATTGATTCTAGGACTGGGGAAAGAAAATTACAAGACAAACCTGGAATATCTTATAGACAAAAAGTAGGAAAATATTCAAAAAACAAAAGGATGGAGGCATGTCAAAGGGACACAGGACATACTGAAAGAATTCTTATTGACCAAAGCTGGAAAAATTTACACAAAAAATAAATAACATCCTTTTGGATTATAACCAAAAATATAAAATATATTTATTTAGAAATAAAATACTTCATTAAAAAAAGAAAATAATCGGCTAGTATAACTAGGAGATCTGATTCTAGGGACTCGATGTGACCAAGTCACTATTTCTCCATATCTTTCTTCCTCTGTGTTGGTTTTCTTATTTATTCTCTCTTAGACCACTGCTAGCTCTTGATATAAAAGAATAAAGACTTCTCTTAATATTCTTATATCAAATTATGTGGTTATCCTGGTAGCCACAGAGACAGTGTCAAGTTTGCCAACTACACCAAGGATTAGAGTTGGGGCAGGGATGATATTCTCCGGAAGGGATACTGATAGACAAAAATATGTTAAGTATATGGACAATTAAAATATACAGGTATGCCTCATTGTGTTTTGCTTTATTGTACTTTCCAGATATTGCATTTTTTAACAAATCGAAAGTTTGTGGCAATCCTGTGTTAAGCAAGTGTATTAGTGCCATTTTTCTAACAGAATTTGCTTACTTTGTGTTTCTGTGTTACATTTTAATAATTCTCACAATATTTCAGACTTATTATTTTACTTGTGCTGATTTGTGATCTTTATTACAATGCTGAAAGCTCATATGATATTTAGCATTTTTAGCAAGAAAGTATTTTTTAAATTAAGGCGTGTACATTTTTAAAGATATAATGCTATCTTTGCTATCTGCAAACCTAACAGACTACAGTATAGTGTAAGTATAACTTTTATATGCACTGGGAAAATAAAAAATGCATTTGACTTGATTTATTGTGATATTCACATTATGTGGTGGTCTGGAACCAAACCTGGAATATCTCTGAGGGTGCCTATTATGTTGAAACAACTGCCTATCTATTTCAGCAAAAATACCAGTAAATTCTTACCTCATACAAGAAAAAAAAGTACAAGTGAATTAAACATATGTAAACATAAAAAAGCATATACTAGGAAAACATCTAAGAGAATACTGACATAATCATGGGGAGGAGAAATACATTCTAAAAAAGATATAAACTAACAGCCACAAAAGAAAAGTTGTCAGATTGGACAACATAAATATTTAAAACTGCTATAAGGGCCCCAAAGAAGTTAAAAAACATAGGTAATAAACAGCCTAGATCACAAAGCATTGTCATTCAAAATATACAAAGCATTCTCACATATCATCAAACCCACAACCCAATTTGTACATATGGATAGAGATTATAAGAAGTCAAATAACAGAAATACAAATGGATAATAAACACATGAAAATTGTTCCATCATTAATAATCAGAAAAATGCAAATTAAAATAACAATGGAATACCATTTTTGTGTGAACAATTAACAAAAACTAAAATGAAGAGGGTATGGAATACTGAATATTTCCTTACATTTTGGGTGTAAATGCAAATTAGTAAATCTGGTTTAAAGGATAATCTGGCAGTATATATATCAAAATTAAATATCCTCATAAATTTTGATCCAACAAGTCTACTTCTCATATTTATCCTATAGTATACTTGTACAGGTGAATAAGGATAATACTTACCATTTAGCAAGTGACTATTATGTTCCAAGCCCTTTAAAATTCTTTGAAATAGATGATAGTATAATCATTTTGCAGATGACAAAACTGCAACTCAGATGTAAATTGCCCAAAGTTACATGACCATGAAATTGGAAGAATCTGGATTTGAACCTAGATATTTCTGCCTGTAAAATCCAAGGTCTTTTTACTATATCATACTAATTCTCTTACCATCACGAAACAATGCCTTTAAATGGTAGGTAAAATCAAATTCCCCATTCTTCCCCCACCTTTCTTTCATCCTGACCTCTGGGGAAATGATTTAGCATCCCGTCATGGTCAGGGTTTAAATAAAAACTAATTAAGCTACATCTTGGAAGTCTTAATTTATGAAGGGGCTCTAAAAATGTGAAGGAACTATTGAAAGACTGTCACCTGAATCAGCTATGAGTTGAAAGAGATGTTTGTTAGTCCTTTCCAATTCAGATTAGCACTCCAGAAGTTTGTCTCAAAATACTGCATTTCTTTAACACACTGTCTACCTTGGTTCATAAAAAAAACTCTTCTTTTAATTTCAAACAACTTCAAAGTTTATTTCCCCACAGAATTCTGAAGATTTTGTGACTTTGTGAAGCAATTACCTTAGACTTTTAAGAATTTGTTCTAGAATTCTGATATGTCTTCAGTTTACAAGCTTGTTGCCCTAGGTGATAGATTCTTTCAAACTTTTAAATCTGTTCATTGTATATAACCTATGTTTTATGGTTTACAAACTGAATTTATCTTGTTCAACTTAATTAAGTTTTATCTATTGTATATACAGGTCTGACTACCACCCTTAAGAAAAATAGTTAAGGTAAGTTTTTTTTTCTTTACTTTATAAAAACTAAACTTTTTATTTTGAAATACTGCAGTTTCCCATAAGTTGTAAGAAATAACAGAGAGAACCCACATACCATTTATCCAGTTTCTCTTAATAGTAACATGTTATAAAACTGAGGTAAAATATCACAACAGGATACTGACACTGTGTAGTCAAGATGCAGAATATTTCCAAAAGGATCCCTAATGTCTTTTTATAGTCACATCCATTCCTTTCCTGCCTCCACTCCCTATTTAATGCCTGGCAACCACTAATCTGTTCTTCATTTTTATAATTTTGTAATTTCAAAAATATTATATAAATGGAGTCATACAGTGTATAACATTTTGGCATTGGCTGTTTTCACTCAGCATAATTCTCCAGAAATTCATCCAGGTTGTATATATCAATACTTTGTTCCTTTTTATTACTATTATTCCATGGTTATGGATGTACCACAGTTTATTTAGCCATTCACCAGTTGAAGGACAAACTGGATTGCTTCTACTTTTTGGCTGTTATGAAGAAGGCTGCTGGAGAGTATTATGCTAAGCAAATAAGTCATTCAGAGAAAGACAAATACCATATGATTTCAGTCATATGTGGAATTAAAGAAATAAAACAAATGAGAATAGGGAAAAAAAAAAACAGAGAGACAAACCAATAAAGAGACTCTTAACTATAGAGAACAAACTGATGGTTACCAGAGGGGAGGTGGAGGTGGGGTGGGGATGGGTGAAATAGGTGATAGGGATTAAGATGTGTATGAGCACTAGGTGCTCATTGTTGTGATGAGCACTAGGTGTTGTATGGAATTCTTGAATCACTATATTCTATACCTGAAACTAATATTACACTGTATATTAACTAAGTGGAATTCAAATAAACACTTAAAAGACATAAATTATATTAAATCAACAGGTCAATCTGGGAAGAACTGGCATCTTTACTATGTTGAGTCTTCCGACCCATGAACATGGTATGTCCCACCATTTATTTAGGCCTTTGATTCCTTCTGTAAACATTTTGTAATTTTCATCATATAGATCCCGTATTTGTTTTTTTAAATTTGTAAGTATTTAATTTTCTCTGGAGTTACTGTAAATGTTACTGTGTTTTAAATTTTTGTTTCCACGTGTTCATTGCTAATATATAGAAATGCTATTGATTTTTTGGTTTTGAATTTGCATCCTCCAAACTTGTGGAACTCACTTATTAGTTCTTGTATGTGTTGTTATTGTTGTTGCTATTTGTAGATCCTTTGGTATTTTCTAAGTAGACAATCATTCCATCTGAAAATTTAGTTTTATTTTTTCTTTTCTAATCTGTGCGACTTTTCTTTTCTTTTCTTGCCCTATTACAATGGATAAAATTTCTAGTACTATATTGAAAAAGAGTAGTAAGAACATACATCCTTGCCTTGTTCCTGATATTGGAAGAAGAGCATTCAGGCTTTCATCATTAAGTATAATGTAAACTATAGGTTTTTGCAGATGTGATTTATCAAGTTGAGGAAGTTAACTTCTAATACTAGTTTGTTGAGAGTTTTTATATCAAGATTGTGTGTCGAGTTTTGCAAAAAACTTTTTTGGCGTCAGTTGATATCATATGATTTTTCTCCTTTAGTCTATTGATATGGTGAATTACATGACTGATTTTCAGATGCTGAGCCAGCCTTGCCTATCTGTACATGGTGAATTACATGGACTGATTTTTACATGTTGACCAGTGTTACATGATATACAATTCTTTTCATACATTGCTGTGTAAGCATGTTAATGTTTTGTTGAGGATATGCATCTAAATTCATGAGAGATATTCATATATATTTTTATTTTCTTTCCTTTGTTTTCTTTCTTCTTTCTTTCTTTCCTTCTCTTTTCTTTTCTTCCTTTCTTCCTTCCTTCCTTCCTTCCTTCCTTCTTTCTTCCTTCCTTCCTTCCTTCCTTCCTTCCTTCCTTCCTTCCTTCCTTCCATTCCTTTCTCTTCCTTCCTCCCTCCCTTCCTTCCCTCTCTTTTTTCCTTCCTTCCTTCCTTCTTCGTTCTTTTTTCCTGTCTTTATCTGGTTTTGGTATAAGACTAATAATAGCCTCATAAAATGAGTTGGGAAGTGTTCCTTCCTCTTCTCTTTTTTGGAATAGATTGTATAAAGTTAGTGATAATTCTTTCTTGATTGCTTGGTAAAGTTCTCTAGTAAAACAATCTGTGCCTGGATAAATTTCTTTTCCAGGGGCTTTTAAATTACTAATTAAATTTTTTTAATGGCCATAAGACTATTTTATTCAATTTGAGACTTCTTCTTTTACCCAAGGGTTATTTAGAAGTGTGTTGTTTAATTTATAAGCATTTGGAGTTTTTTTCTGTTGTTATTGATTTCTGGTTTGATTCCATGTTATTTATATGGACAAAGATGGCCTCTATATACTACCACCCACCAGGTTGTTTACATCTTCACAATAGGCTAAGATCCATTAGCTTAAAAGCCTGCAAGCACCAAACTAAAACTTGTGCACATCCAATTGTTTTAAAAGTAGCTCCAGAGGGTGACTCCGTGGCCAGGGCCAATGGCCAATGAATCAGTCCTTCCTCTGTTATGAAGCTTCCCTGGAAACCCAGGAAGATGGGGTTCGGAGAGCTTCAGGGTTGGCAGACACGTGGAGGTTTGGGGAGAGAGGTGCACTGTTCCCCACACCTGGCCCTCTGCATCTCATTATCTGGCTGTTCCTGAGTTACATCCTATTCTCATCAACCAGTGATCTAGACCCAACCTGGATCCCATGTTACATACTTGTCATGGCTGCTGACTGTCCACCTATGTGGGGGAAGGTACCACATCTTTCCTGATCTTTCATGACCTGTCTATTTGTGAAGAATCATGGGTGCACCTTGCCTGGATCATGGTTGATATATTCAGCTATCCCCCCAACCACCTCTAACCAAAATGACTAGGAGGAACACCCAACAGAGGAAAATTCAGAGACTGCACCTCTCCCTCAGAACTATTGGATATGGACCTAAACAGTATGTCAGAAAGGGAATTCAGGGTAACAATTATCCAGGCAATGGCTAGGTTGGAGAAAAACATTAGTGACAACATAGAATCTCTAAGGGCGGAAGTGAGAGTTGATCTGGCAGAAGTTAAAAATGCTATCAATGAGATCCAATCTAATCTAACTACTCTAACAGCTAGATTAACCAAGGCAGAAGATAGAATTAGTGATCTAGAGGACAAACTGATAGAGAAGAAGGATCAGGAGGGGGCCTGGAACAAACAGCTTAGAAGCCATGAAAACAGAATTAGGGAAATAAGCGATGCCATGAAATGTTCCAATGTCAGAATTATTGGGATCTCTGAAGGGGTGGGGAAAGAGAGAAGACTAGAAGATATAGCTGAACAAATTCTCGCTGAAAATTTCCCCAATCTGGGGAATGGAAGAAGTGTTCGTGTCCTAGAGGCAGAAGGGACACCCTCTAAGATCAATGAGCCTAAAAAGACATCCAGACACTTGATTGTGAGATTCATGAATTATAATTTTAGACGACAGGTCCTGAGGGCAGCTAGGGGGAAGAGATTCCTTACATACAGAGGAAGGTCCATCAGAATAATGTCAGACCTGTCCACAGAAACCTGGCGAGCCAAAAAGGGCTGGCAAGACATATTCAGGGCACCAAATGAGAAGAACATGCAGCCAAGAAAACTTTATCCAGCAAGGCTGACATTCAAAATGGATGGAGAGAGAAAGAGCTTCCAAGACCAGCAAGGTATAAAAGAGTATGTGACCACCAAGCTGGCACTACAAGAAATATTAAGGGGGATTCTATAAAAGAAAGAACCCAAGAGTGACATAAAACAGAAATTTACAGAGACAATCTATGGAAACAAAGACTTCACAGGCAACGTGATGTCAATAAAAACCTATCTTTCAATAATCACTCTCAACGTGAACAGCCTAAATGTTCCCATAAAACGGCACAGGGTTGCAGATGGGATAAAACAATAGGACCCGTCCATATGCTGTGTATATAAGACACATTTGGAACCTAAAGATACATCCAGACTGAAAGTGAAGGGATGGAGAACCATCTTTCATGCCAACAAGCCTCAAAAGAAAGCTGGAGTAGCGATTCTCATATCAGATAAATTAGATTTTAAGCTAAAGACTGTAGTCAGAGATACAGAAGGACACTACATCATTCTTAAAGGGTCTATCCACCAAGAAGATCTAACAATTGTAAATATTTATGCCCCCAATATGGGAGCAGCCAACTACATAAGCCAACTGTTAATCAAAATAAAGCATCATATTGATACGAATACATTAATTGTAGGGGATCTTAACACACCACTTTCAGTAATAGACAGATCACCTAAGCAGAAAATCAGTAAAGAAACAAGAGCTTTGAATGACACATTGGACCAGATGGACCTCATAGATATATACAGAACATTCTGCCCTAAATCAACAGAATACTCATTCTTCTCGAGCGCACATGGAACTTTCTCCAGAATAGACCACATACTGGGTCACAAATCAGGGCTCAACCAATACCAAAAGACTGAGATTATTCCCTGCGTATTCTCAGACCACAATGCTTTGAAACTGGAACTTAACCACAAGAAAAAGTTTGGAAGGAATTCAAATACTTGGAAGCTAAAGACCAACCTGCTCAAGAATGATTGGATCAACCAGGAAATCAAAGAAGAACTTAAACAATTCATGGAAACGAATGAGAATGAAGACACATCAATCCAAAACCTATGGGATATGGCAAAGGTGGTCCTAAGGGGGAAATACATAGCCATCCAAGCCTCACTCAAAAAAACTGAAAAATCCCAAATACGCGAGCTCTCTTTACACCTTAAAGAACTGGAAAATCAACAACAAATTAAGCCAACCCCACACACAAGAAGGGAAATAATCAAGATTAGAGCATAAATCAATGAGTTAGAAACTAGAGATACAGTAGAACACATCAACGAAACTAGAAGTTGGTTTTTTGAAAGAATCAATAGGATCGATAAACTACTGGCCAAACGAATCCAAAAGAAAAGAGAGAGGACCCAAATTAATAAAATTATGAATGAAAGGGGACAGATCATGACTAACACCAAGGAAATAGAAACAATCATCAGAAATTATTATCAACAGCTATATGCCAATAAGTTAAAAAAACCTAGAAGAAATGGATGCATTCCTGGAAACCTATAAACTTCCAAGACTGAAACAGGAAGAAATTGACAACCTGAATAGACCAATATCTAGTAATGAGATTGAAGCAGTGATTAAAAATCTCCCAAAAAACAAGAGTCCAGGACCTGACGGATTCCCTGGGGAATTTTACCAAACATTCAAAAAAGAAATAATACCTATTTTTCTGAAACTGTTTCAAAGAATAGAAACAGAGGGAAAACTTCCAGACTCTTTCTATGAAGCCAGCATTACCCTGATCCCCAAACCAGGCAAAGACCCTAGCAAAAAGGAGAATTTCAGACCAATATCCCTGATGAATATGGATCCCAAGATTCTTGACGAGATCCTAGCTAATAGGATCCAACAGTACATTAAAAAGAGTATCCACCATGACCAGGTTGAATTTATCCCTGGGATGCAAGTGTGGTTCAATATTCGCAAATCAATCAATGTGATAGAACAAATCAATAAGAGAAGAGAGAAGAACCACATGGTCCTCTCAATTGATGCAGAAAAAGCATTCGACAAAATTCAGCATCCGTTCCTGATTAAAACTCTTCAAAGTATAGGGATAGAAGGAACATTCCTCAACTTCATAAAATCTATCTATGAAAAACCCACAGCGAATACCATTCTCAATGGGGAGAAGCTGACAGCCTTCCCTTTGAGATCAGGAACACGAGAAGGATGAGAACTCTCACCACTGTTGTTCAACATAGTACTAGAAGTCCTAGCAACAGCAATCAGACAACAAAAAGAAATAAAAGGTATTCAAATTGGCAATAAAATGCCCAATTAACATATAATATCGACATGGACAGGACTGGAAGTGATTATGCTTGGTGAAATAAGTTAAGCAGAGAAAGTCAATTATTAATAATTATCATATGGTTTCACTTACTTGTGGAGCATAAGGAATAACATGGAGGACATTAGGGGAAGGAAAGGAAAAGTGAATTGGGGGAAACTGGACGGGGAAGCAAACCATGAGAGACTGTGGACTCTGAGAAACAAACTGAGGGGTTTGGAGGGGAAAGGGGTGGGAGGATGGGTGAGCCTGGTGGTGGGTAATAAGGGGGGCACGTATTGCATGGATCACTGGGTGTGGTGCATAAACAATGAATCTTGGAACACCGAAAAAAAAATCCAAACTAAAAAATAAAAAATAAAAATAAAAGTAACCCCAAAAAGCAGATTTTTAACTATTTGGAGCCCGCCTGCTTTGCATAGCACGTGAAACTGTGCCCAACATATACTATCCATCGATAAGATAAACCCTGGGGACATAAAGACCTCTGCTGCCTTTGGACTTCTCTGACCCAAAGAGTCCTTGCTGAACTATTTGCATGAAATCACCTAGACATGCAACACCTTTTCTAAAAGCCTGTCCCCCATGAATTTCCTTGCCGTCATCCCCTTTGAGTGGTGGCGGCTGTGCTGTAGTCTCCGGATGGTCTCATGCTGTGAGGGACTTCCCTCACATGCAAACCTATTACGGTGTTACTCAAATAAGATTTGTGTGTGGTCGGAGAACACAACTTCTTACGGTTTTATTTTTAATTTGCTGAACTTGGTTTTATGATCCAAGATGTGGTCCATAAAATCGAAATATTCCATGGGCACTTGAAAACAAGTTGGGTAGAGTGTCAGAGCCTGTTGGCTGATTGTGTTGTTCAGGTCTTCTACATTCTTGCTGATTTTCTTGCTGATGTCTTGCACTTCTATAAATTACTGAGAGTGGTCTTATCTCACTGAATCACCACTTTGGTTAAAAAGGCCTTTCATTACCCATGTCTACCCTCCCTTTTCTGCCCCAGGTCCCTGTTAAGCACATTTTTCATGGAATATTCCCAAGGCAACCTGTGTGTTAATCTAGTATGCTATGTTATAATTCCTTGTTTACTTTTCTGTCTGCTACATTCATTAATATATTTTTGGTTACTCAAAGGGGAAGAGGAGAAGGTGGTTGATCGTATGTGCTCTAGGGCTATATCCCAACTGCCTTACTAACGATGTGACCTTATACAATTTATCTAACCTCCCTGAGCTTCAGTTTCCTCATCTGCAAAATATAAACAATAACAATGCCTACTTTATTGTGAGGATTAAATAAAATAATGCATATAAAATGCTTAATATGGTGCCCATCCATATTATCATTAATTATTAATTAGCCATGGTGCCTGTTATCTAGTAGGTATTCAATAAATGTTTAATAATTAATCCCCCTTTAACCTTCAGCTAATAGTGAAAAGACTGCTGCCAGAATTCAAGTCTTCTGACTCAAAATCTTGTTCTTCTGTAACAATAGGATGTTTTGTAGATATTATGCCATTGTTTTCCTACATAAAAGTTTAGGCCAGTAATTAGATGGGATTTTTGTGCTATTTTTAGATGTGGGACTCAGTCTGGAAGAAGTAGTTTTAATTCCAAAACATTAAAATATCCAGGATATTTTGATGGTTTATTGGAACAACTAGATTGAATATTAGAATCGGTAATGCCCTGGCCAGGTGGGATTGTTGCTTTTAAAGTAACTAAACGTTTTTGTATGGAGTTCAAGATATTCATGATCAAATTCTATCTACAAAAGAGTATTAGTATGGGGTTCCAATGTCTTGGATTAAGGAGTCAGTCAGTCATTAAATTACAAAGAAAAGCACTTATATTCTTCTCCTAGTGAGAGATGGTTCTTACCTACTGAGTGCAAAATATGAAGTAGGCCAAATTTTTCTTTCTCTTCTCACCTGCCAAGTCAGTATTTCTTTCTTGCCTGATCATTCCAAGCCACACAAGCCCTGTCCCATTTCTGAAATACTTACTGTTGTTAGCCTGGCATGGCATTTAGACAGCTGAATCTTAAACAACTGAAAGTTTTCAAGATGTAAAAAAAAGAATCCAGTATAATTAATTTCAAGTATAAATGGACAAATGAGATGAGGAGAATGGATTCTTTAAAATCGCTCATATCAAAATAGATGGGCAGAGTAGTCTATCCTTTTCCTAGTGCTACCGTGACTGCCTACTAAGCAATAGCTATATGGGGGCAGGCAGAAGCAAAGAATTCAAAAGTGTAGCCTGCTAAAGTTAATGTTATGTTTATATTGCTTTATAATAATTTATAAATTTAAAATAAACTATAAAATATCTAACAAATTTTATTTGTAATAAATTCAGAATAGTAAGGTGTATGCTTTCTTGATGAAAGAATGTCAGTAAAAATTAATTCAAAATAATATAAAATATTAAAAATGATTTTTAAGGGATATATCAATTTACTTACTGCTTTTCCTTTCTTATTTGTATTTTGTTGTCCACAGAGCTGATCTTGCATTACCCTTTCTGAAAAAGAATGAAAAAAAAACGATTATATAAATAAGTTGGCAATGGTGGCATTTGACAAACATGTTCTACAGGCATATCTCTAACTAATGATGGTGTAGCATAGCAATTAAGAGCATAGGCTCTGGAGCCAGACTGCTTGGACTCAAATAGTCCCTGCAACTAACCATCTACCTTTGGACAAGTTATCTTGGCTCTCTGTCTCAGTTTCCTCATCTGTCAAAGGATAAAGATCCTATGCCATAGGACTGTATGACTTAAAGGACTAAGGCATGTAACACTGTGTCTGGGACATAATAAGCACAAAATGAATGCAACTTTTGTTGTTTTTGTTACTATCACTACTACTCCCTTTACTCTGACTCCTTACACATTGTACCCTTGGGTTTGTCACCTTATAAGTCCAATTAAGATTTTCAATAGTATTGTTAAAGTGCATACATTAAGTGATTAAAATGAAATGTCATCATGATCTAGATTTTTATGTACATAAAAGATTGTCTTTTAGTTGTATGATAGTAAATGTTTGTATGGAGTATTACTTTTCTGGTTCTTAATCCTAGTTCAAAAAATAAAAACTAAAAAACAATCAAAAAACAACTTATCATTGTACTCTAAGTGGTTCTGAATGTTTTTATGGCTGTTAAATTTTATGCACCTTACTCAAAGCTGTGCTTTACTGAATGTTTAAAAGATTGGTTTTACTCATCCTTCTTGGAGCCTCTTTTTAGCCTATCCTCTAGCAGTCATTTGGGTAAACTTCCATCACACATTTCCTAAACATATCCACCTCTATAAAGTTGTATAGACTGACAATTTACATTCTAGAAAGCTTTCATGGATAATTCTGTATTTCCTCAAGAATTCATGACCCTAGAGAAGAATCTTATGAAATAAACTAAAAAAATGTATAAAGTATGGAATGGAACAACTATGGTCTTCAATGATTAATGGTGCTAGACTGAAATATATGTGCAAATATATATATATTTATGTACAAGTGTGAGAGGTATCTCTAAAAGCAGCTCCAAAGTAATGGGGCTAGGCACATTCCTCTAATTTGTTTATAGATAATAATAAATCAAGGAATTCAAAAAGAGCAAATAAACTCTAAATGTACTGCTTTTCATCTCATATAATATATGCCTTATGTATTTTTGTGAAAGCAAAACTAACCTGTGCTTTTATTTTTATTTTTAAAATTTTTTCAAGTTTTTATTTAAATTCTGATTAGTAAATATACAGTATAATATTAGTATCAGGTGTAGAATTTAGTGATTCATCACTTACATATAACACCCAGTGCTCATCACTACTAGTACCCTCCTTAACCCATCACCTACTTAATCCATCTCCCTCCCTGCCACGTTCCCTCCAGTAACTCTGTTTCCTCTAGTTGAGTCTATTTCCTGGTTTTCCTCCCTTATTCCCCCCGTGTTCATCTGTATTATTTCTTAAATTCTACATATGAGACACACATTTCACTTTCTTTGACTTATTTCACTTAGCATAATACTCTCTAGCTCCATCCATGTCATTGCAAATGGCAAGATCTCATTCTTTTTTAAGACTAAGTAATAGTCTGTTGTATATATATACACCACATCTTCTTTACCCATTCACCAGTTGATCGACATTTGGACTCTTTCCATAATTTGGTATAGTTGATAATGCTTCCATAAATATCAGGGTGCATGTAAACCTTGGAATCAGTATTTTTGTATTCTTTGGGTAAATACGTAGTAGTGCAATTGCTGGATCATTGGGCAGTTCTACTTTTAACTTCCTGAAGAACCTCCACACCATTTTCCAGAGTGGCTGCACCAATTTGCATTCCCACCAATAGTGTAAGAGTGTTCCCCTTTCTCCTCATCCTCACCAAAACCTATTGTTCCTTGTGTAGTTCATTTTAGCCATTTTGACTAGTGTGAGATGATATCTCATTATAGTTTTGATTTGTATTTCCCTGCTGATGAGTGATGTTGCACATCTTTTCATGTGTCTTAGCCATCTGCATGTCTTCTTTTGGAAAAATGTCTGTTCATGTCTTCTGCCCATTTCTTAACTAGATCACTTGGTTTTGGGGTGTCGAATTATATAAGTTCTTTATATATTTTGGATATTAACTCTTTATCCAATATGTTATTTGCAATCATCTTCTCCCATTCTGTAGGTTGCCTATTATTTTCATTGATTGTTTCCTTTGCTGCAGAGAAGCTTTTTAATTTGATGAAGTCCCAACAGTTTATTTTTATTTTTGTTTCCCTTGCCTCAGGAGACATACCTAGTAAGAGGTTGCTACGGCTGATGTCAAAGAGGTTACTGCGGCTGATGTCAAAGAGGTTATTGCCTGTGTTTTCCTCTGGGATTTTAATGGCTTCGTGTCTCACATTTAGGTCTTTCATCCATTTTGAATTTATTTTTGTGTATTGTGTAAGAAAGTGGTCCATTTTTAATCTTTTGCATGTTGTGGTCCAGTTTTCACAACATTATTTGTTGAAGAGACTGTCTTTTTTCCATTGGATATTCTTTCCTGCTTTGTTGAAGGTTAGTTGACCATATAGTTGTGGGTTCATTCCTGGGTTTTCTATTCTGTTCCATTGATCTATGTGTCTGTTTTTGTGCCTGTACCATACTGTCTTGATCACTACAGCTTTATAATGTAACTTGAAGTCTGGAATTGTGATGCCTCCAGCTTTGCTTTTCTTTTTCAAGATTGTTTTTGCTATTTGGGGTCCTTTGTGGTTCCATAAAAATTTGAGGATTGTTTGTCCCAGTTCTGTCAAAAATGCTGGTTGTATTTTGTTCCCTATCATTAAATGTGTAGATTGCTTTGGGTAGTATAGACATTTTTTAAAAATTTAAATTCAATTAACCAATGTATAGTACATCATTAGTTTTTGATATAATGTTCAATGATTCATTAGTTGCGTATAACACCCAGTACTCATCACATGACATGCCCTCCTTTTGCCCATCACCGAGTTACCCCAACCCTCCACCCACCTTCCTTTCCACAACCTTCAGTTTGTTTCCCAGAGCCAAGAGTCTCATATGGTTTGTCTTTCTCTCTTATTTCTTTCCCTTCAGTTTTCCCTCCCTTCCCCTATTGTCCTCTGCACTATTCCTTATATTCCACATATGAATGAAACCATATGATAACTTTCTCTGATTGACTTATTTCATTTAGCGTAATACCCTCCAGTTCCATCCATGTCAATGTAAATGGTAGATATTCATCTTTTCTGCTGGCTGAGTAATATTCCATTGTATATATGAACCACATCTTTTTTATCCATTCATCTGTTGAAGGACATCTCAGCTCCTTCCAGTTTGGTTGTATAGACATTTTAACAATATTTGTTCTTCCAACCCATGAGCATGGAATGTCTTTCCGTTTCTTTGTGTCGTTGTCAATTTCTTTCATCAGTATTTTATTGTTTTCAGAATACAGATCTTTTACCTGTTTGGTTAGGTTTATTCCTAGGTATCTTATGGTTTTTGGTGCGATTATAAATGGGATTGATTCCATGATTCTCTTTCTGCTGCTTCAGATGAAATGCATCAGATTTCTATACACTGATTTTGTATCCTGTGACTTTACTGAATTTGTATGTCAGTTCTAGCCATTTTTTGGTGGAGTCTCTCTGGCTTTGTATGTAGAGTACCATGTCATCTGCATATAGTGATAGTTTTATTTTTTTCCTTGCCAGTTTGGATGCCTTTTATTTCTTTTGTTGTCTGATTGCTGTGGCTAGGACTTCCAGTACTGTGATGAATAAACGTGATGAGAGTGAACATCCCTGTCTTGTTCCTGATGACAGAGGAAAATCTCTGTTTTTCTCCACTGAGGATGATATTAGCTATGGGGTTTTTGTATATGGCCTTCATTATGTTGAGGTATGTTTCCTCTAAACCTACTTTGTTGAAGGTTTTTATCATGAATGGATTTTGCACTTTGTCAAATGCTTTTCCTGCATCTATTGAGAGGATCATATGATTCTTATCCTTTCTTTTACTGATATGGTGTTATCACATTGATTGTTTTGTGAATACTGAACTGCTCTAGCAGCCCAGGAATAAATCCCACTTAATCATGGTGAATGGTTTTTTTAATGTACTGTTGGATTTGATTTATTAGTATTTTATTGAGAATATCTGCATCTATGTTCATCAGGGATATTGGCCTATAATTCTCTTTTTTAATTGGAGTCTTTGGTTTTGGAAGCAGGGTAATACTGGACTTATAGAATGAGTTTGGAAGTTTTCCTTCCATTTCTATCTTTTGTAATAGTTTAAGAAGAAAAGGTATTAACTCTTCTTCACACGTTTGGTAGAATTCGCCTATGAAACCATCTGGCCCTGGACTTTTGTTTGTTGGGAGATTTTTGATTACTGATTCAATTTCATTGCTAGTTATCAGTCTGCTAAAGTTTTCTATTTCTTCCTGTTTCAGTTTTGGTAGTTTATGTTTCTAGGAATTTATCCATTACTTTCAGATTGTCCAATTTGTTGGCATGTAATTTTTCATAATATATTTTTATAGTTGTTTGTATTTCTGTGGTGTTGGTTGTTATTTCTTCCCTCTCATTTGTTATTTTGTTTGAGTTCTTTCTCTTTTCTTTCTGATAAGTATGGCTAGGGGTTTATCTATTTTATTAATTTTTTCAAAGAACCAGTTCCTTGTTTCATTGATCTGTTCTACTGTTGTTTTTTTTAGCCTCTATATCAATTATTTTTTCTAATTTTTATTATTTCTCTCCTTCTGCTATTTTTAGACTTTGTTTATTGTTCTTTTTCTAGCTCCTTTAGGTGTAAGGTTAGATTGTTTCTTTAAGATTTTTCTTGTTTCTTGATGTGGGCCTGTATTGCTATATACTTCCCTCTATGACCACTTTGGCTGTATCCCAAGAGTTTTGGACCATTGTTTTTTCATTTTAATTTGTTTCCATGTATTTTTTAAATTTCTTCTTTGATTTCCTGGCTGATACATTAATTATTTAGTAGCATGTTATTTAACCTCCATGTATTTGTGGTCATTCCAAATTTTTTCTTGTGGTTCACCGCAAGTTTCATAGCGTTGTGGTTAGAAAATATGCATGGTATGATCTCAAACTTATTGCATTTGTTGAGGCCTGATTTGTGACCTAGTATGTGATCTATTCTGGAGAATGTCCCATGTGCACTTGAAAAGAATGTGTATTTTGCAGGATGCCTGGGTGGCTCAGTCAGTTAAGCATGTGCCTTCAGCTCAGGTGATGATCCCAGGGTCCTAGGATCAAGTCCCACATCAGGCTCCCTGCTCAGTGGGGAGCCTGTTCTCCCTCTGGCTGCCACTCCCCTGCTTGTGCACATACTCTCTCTCTGACAAATGAATAAAATCTTAAAAAAAAAAAAAAAGAGGATGTGTATTTTGCTGCTTTAGGATGAGATGTTCTGGATATATCATTTAACTCCATCTTGTCCAGCATGTCATTCAAAGCCATTGTTTCTTTTTTTTTTTTTTTTTTTTTTTGCTTAGATGACCTGTACATTGATGTAAGTGGGGTGTTAAAAGTTCCTTACTAGTACTGTATTATTATCAATGAGTTCCTTTATGTTTGTTATTATTTCATATACTTGGATGCCTCCATGTTGGGGGCATAAATATTTACAATTGTTCTTGTTGGACAGTCCCCTTTATTATGATATATTGTGCTTCATCTCTTGGACAGTCTTTGGTTTAAAATCTAGTTTGTCTGATCCAAGTATTGCTACTCCAGCTTTCTTTTGATGTCCATTTACATGATAAATGTTTCTCCATCCTCTCACTTTCAATCTGCAGGTGTCTTTAGGCAGCATATAGATGGACCCATTTTTTTTTTTTTAATCCATTCTGACACCCTATGTCTCTTCATAGGAGCATTTAGTCTATTTACATTCAGAGTAATTATTGATTATTGGTAATACATGTAGATATGTATTTAGTGCCATTTTATTGCTTGTTTTATCATTGTTTCTAGAGATTTTCTCTGTTCCTTTCTAGTCTTTGTCACTTTTGGTTTTTCCTTCCCAGAGTCCCCTTTAATATTTCTTGCAGGGCTGTTTTAGTGGTTGTGAACTCCTTTAGTTTTTGTTTGTCTGGGAAACTCTTTATCTCTCCATCTATTCTGAATGTTAGCCTTGCTGGAGAGAGTATTCTTTGCTGCAGGTTTTTCCCATTCAGCATTTTGAATATATCATGCCACTCTCTTAAAACTTGCCAAGTTTCAGGGCACCTGGATGGCTCAGTGGGTTAAAGTCTCTGCCTTTAGCTCAGGTCATGATCTCAGGGTCCTGGGATCGAGCCCCACATTGGGCTCTCTGCTCAGCAGGGAGCCTGCTTCCCTCTCTCTCTGCCTGCCTTTCTGCCTACTTGTGATCTCTCTCCTCTCTGTCAAATAAATAAATAAATAAAATCTTTAAAAAAAAAAAAAACTTGCCAAATTTCTGTGGAGAGATCTGCAGCTAGTCTTATGGGTCTTCCCTTATCAGTTAAGGACTTCCTTTTTTTTTTTTTATGCTTTTAGGGTTTTTTATCACTATATTTTGCAAATTTAACTATAGCATATGTCTTGGTGTTGGCCTGCTTTTGTTGATTTTGATGGGAGTTCTCTGTGCCTTCTGGATTTGGATGTATGTTTCCTTCCCCAGCTTACAGAAGTTTTCAGCTATTATTTCCTCAAATCTTTTTGCCCCCCTTTTCTTTCCCTTCTTCTTCTAGGATTCCTAAAATACAAATGTTACTACATTTGATGGAGTCACTGAGTTCCTTAATCTACTGTCATGATCCATAATTCTTTCTCTCTTTTGTTCAGCTTTATTATTTTCCATTATTCTATCTTCTAGATCACTTATTCTTTGCTCTGCTTTTTTCATCCTTGTGTTCATTACATCCAGTTTTTCAAATCTCAGTTACTGCATTTTTTATTTCTGTTTTTTTTTTTTTTTTAATTTTTTTATCTCTGAGGTAAGGGTCTCCCTGATGTCTTCCATGCTTTTCTCAGTCCAGTCCTTATGATTGTTGCTTTAAATTCTCATCAGACATTTAACTTACGCATGCTTCTATTAGATCTTTGGCTGTGACCTTTTGTTCTTTCTTTTGGGATGAATTCTTCCATCTGGCATTTTGTCTAGTTCTCTGTCTTCTCCTGTGTGTTAGAAAATCCAGGCACATTTCCTGCTCCTTAGAGTAATGGCTTTATGAAGAAGAGGTCATACTGTGTCCAGGGCCTGGCACTTCAGGGAGTGTCTTCGGTGTGTATTGTGTGCA
Source organism: Potos flavus (assembly GCA_028534135.1). NCBI lineage: Eukaryota > Metazoa > Chordata > Mammalia > Carnivora > Procyonidae > Potos > Potos flavus. The sequence goes on from CM052883.1 coordinate 143,022,982, forward strand.
CTCTGCTGCTGTGTTTTGGCTTCTCTATTCCACAGGTTAGTCATCTGCAGAGGTTCTTCTTGCCTGGAGTGGGGAGTTTTTGGATGTTGAGCACAGTTTGGCGAATTTCAATTAGGGGTATTCTGAACTGCTTGTTAAATGAGACTTGATGCTACTCCCACTAGAACTGAAGCCTTGCAGAACTCTATGGTTGGTAGACATGGTGCATGCAGGGGTTTCTGCTGATCTTCTGGGGAAGGGGCCTGCTATGCTGGTCCTTAGGCACACTCATCCAAAAAAAGCAGCACCAGCAAAGTGCAGGAGGTGGGACTTGGTGTAAGCAGGTTAGGCAGCCAGTGTTGGCATTGTGCTATTTATTGAAGTTTATGTTGAAGGGAGGGGGGAGGAAATGGCACTAGCCAGTTCCTTTGTCCCCAGAGTTGGGATTCTGTGCTTGCTGCTCTCACGGAAGCACTCCCAGAAGAGGGAATAATTTCCCCTTGTGTGTCCCAGGTGTTTTTCAGACTGCTATTTTCATGTTATCTGTCTCTGGATTGCTTGGCTGCCTGGAGCCACTTTGGGTTCTATCCCAGGCAAACCTGCTGACTTTTAAAACTCCAAATTTTGGGACCTGGTGTGGTGGGGACATGCACTAGTCTTCTGGGGGCAGGTCTCACTGCACTGGAACTGATGTAAGTTTGATCAAGAAAGGCAGTTGCACTAGAGTTCAGGGACATGGGATTTGGAGGAAGCAGGCTAAGCAGCCAGTGTCTGAGTTCACTGCCCTCAGTAGGTGTCTCTGCACCTATGCTGGGGGATAGGGTAGGGAAATGGTGCCCATCAGTTCTTTTGTCCTCAGATAGGCAACTCTGTGAATGCCACCTCTCACATATGCGCCCCAAGTAGAGTGAAGAGTCTCTCCCTGTGTGCCTTAGGTGATTCTCAGATCATACCATCTGCCCTGGGGTTGCCTGCATGCCTTCTCTCCAGGGTTAGGGCAGCACTTTCAGGTCTCTATCCCAGTCAACCCTACTGAAGTCTTAAACTCTAATCTTTGAGCCTTGCTGTTTGCAAAAACCAAAAATCAGCCCCTTTCATTTTCCCAGCCAATGGCTTTGGGGAATTGTGCTCCTCTCTCTCTCTCACCTTTCTCCTTGACCAGGGCTCCCTCCCCTCCACAGCACCTGTGATCCATATCTCCCCCAAACCATGTCTCCACACTTCCTACCTTCCTCGATGTGGCCTCTTCTCTCCCTCTAGTTGTGCAGTTTGTTCTGTCAGTCCTCGGGTCGATTTCTTGGGTATTCAGAATGATTTGGTAGTTATCTAGCTGTGTTCAAGGACTGAGGCAAGCCTAGGGTCCTCCTACTATGACACCATCTTAGCTCCCCCCTCACATAAAGTATTTATAAAAGTACTGTGTTAATTATATAAGACTGGTCTGCATGAGTAAACTGAAAAGTATAGTTCAAAGTATAACAAACCATTTTTCTTGATTTATGTATTTATTTTAAAATTCCAGTATAATTAATATATAGTATTATATTAGTTTCAAGTGTACAATATAGGGATTCAACAATTTTATATATTATTCTGTGCTGATCACAATAAGTATACTCTCAATCCCCTACACCTATTTCCCCACCCACTTCCCTCTGGTAACCACCAGTTTATTCTCTATGTTTAAGAGTCTGTTTTTTTGTTTTTTTTCTAAGATTTTATTTATTTATTTATTTGTCAGAGAGAGAGAGAGCACAAGCAGGCAGAGTGGCAGGCATAGGCAGAGGGAGAAGCAGGCTCCCCGCCGAGCAAGGAGCCCGATGTGGGACTCGATCCCAGGACCCTGGGATCATGACCTGAGCCGAAGGCAGACGCTTAACGGACTGAGCCATCCAGGCGTCCCAAGAGTCTGTTTTTTTAAATTTGTTTCTTTACTCCTTATTTGTTTTGAAAGTATAACAAAACCATTTAAAATGTATTTAGGGGCACCTGGGTGGCTCAGTCAGTTAAGCATCCGCCTTTGGCTTAGGTCATGATCCCAGATCCTGGGGTCGGGTCCCACATTGGGCTCCTTGCTCTGCAGGGAGTCTGCTTCTCTTACTGCCCCTCCCCCCACTTGTTCTCTCTCTCAAATAAATAAAAATAAATAAAATGTATATTTAGGAATCTTAAATCGTTTTTTTTTAAAGGCTCTATTCAGATATAAATTTAGGACTATAGACTTAAAGAGAAATAGGAGACCCAATCATCTTAAAATCATTTCTCCTATTTAACGAGAAAAATTCAGAAAAGTTAATGACCTGCCCAAGAGCAAGATAGAAGTGAGCAATAAGGAAATAAGTCCTGTTTTCTAAGCATTTATGAAAAATAAAAATTAAAAAAAAAAAAAAGATATACTACAGGGGTACCTGGGTGGCTCATTTGGTTGAGTGGCTGACTTTTGGTTTTGGCTTAGGTCATGAGCTCTGGGTCCTACAATAGAGCCCCACATCAGCCTCCATGCTCAGTGGGGAGTCTGCTTGTGGATTCTCTCCCTCCCTCTCCTTCTATCCTGTTAACAGCTTGTTCTCTCTCTCCTTCTCTCTCAAATAAATAAATAAATCTAAAAAATAAAAGATATAGATGTTCTTTCCAATCCTGTATTTGATTTGTCACTGCTTATAAAGGTTCTTTACCCTCCAGAGGTAACTGGATCACTGGCTTGGATCCAGAAGATCACATACTTCTTTTACATAATTTTCAAATTACTCAGCCTTTCCATGCCTCAGTTGCCTCATCTGTAAAACTAGGATAGTAGTGTGAACCCTATGTAGTTGCATGAAAATTAAATATATGGAAAATGTTCACAAAGCTATGAAGATTAAATAAGGCAATATCAGGCAATGGCAAGGAAAGTGTTGAAACATTTATTCTTAGTTTTTAGTTCTGCACTTCTGTTTTGAAAATGGGAAAATTAAGTTTTTTGTAAAACAAATGATTGCCTAAGGTCACAGAGTTAGTACCAAGACAAGGGTGAGGTCCAGTTTATTCCCTCATTAATATTTTCTATTATTTGATAGAGTATTTCCTTTTTTCAAGGAATAGTTTGAGATAATAGAATAAGGAGCCTGTTTGCTATTGTATCAGATTTACTCCAAAGGTTCTTCTATGGTTAGAAGAATCCAAAGGGTATTAGAATGAAAGTTTTGTAGGAATCTTATTATGAATACCCAAGCGTCCAACTCTTCCAAGTTGTCTTTTTTTTTTTTTTTTAAGATTTTATTTATGCATTTGACAGAGAAAGACAGCAAGAGAGGGAACACAAGCATGAGGAGTGGGAGAAGGAGAAGCAGGCTTCCAGCTGAGCAGGGAGTCTGATGTGGGACTCTATCCCAGGACCCTGGGATCATGACCTGAACTGAAGGCAGATGTTTAATGACTGAGCCACCCAGGAGCCCTCAAGTTGTCTTATTACTCCTGAATGTTATTCCAAATCATCATTTTTCTTCTAGAATAAATAATAATTTAGGTGTACTTTAAAACTTTCCTGACATTTAAAATATTAGTTCCTGAAACTGACATCCTATGTTTCAAAATAGCTTCCTGCACCCCAATATATGCTCTTAGAATTGCTATTAATGTATAGAATAAATGTATAAATACATATATATTAGTATACATATATATAAATACAAAAACATATATGCCTAAAGTATTAATTTCTAATCATCTTTATTTCATTATATTCAGCTACTCAAATAAGCAAAATTTCCCTTTTGGGGCAAAGCTCTGTTCTAAAAACATACTTGTTAATCACATTTTCATCAGATAGCCCATAAGTTGGGAGCGTTGGAGAACTTTTGCGTGTTAGAAAGAAATGTGCTTGCTTGCTTATTTTTTCTGTCAAAGTGTTCTTGATACCTTCTTATTTTCTCTTCATTTTAATTCATTACTGTAATCTCCCTGGATGGATGTTCAATCACTACACAATTATAACTATTCCAACTGTTAAATATTAAAACATTTCTGTACTAATTTATAAAAAGTTGCTGCCTCAAGATGTTCAAATGCCCACCTTACATTCATTGCTTTGGTTACCTGATTCCCTTAGAAATCTACCATTTCCTTTAATCCCAATACAGCACAGTAGGGGTCCTTCCAAAACTCTAACCCAAATTTGGTTGTTCCATGCTTATGTATGTAATGGTTGTTAAATATTTTGATTGTATCCTTTGGGTTTACTGATATGTCAAATGTGTCTTCATAATGATATCACTGAACATCTTGAATCAGAAAAATATCTTCACTAGGTAGATTTACAGGGTAGATGAAATGTTTGTAAACACACATAAATCTAGTAAATTATTTAGTAATATTATAATCATGTAAAATAAGTATTATCCAGGATTTTAAGGTGACCCTTACTTTGCTTTGCTTGATTTCCAATTAATATTGTAATTCCATAGGTTTTTCATGCCAATAACCACAAAGCATCATAGTGTAATTTACATTTTGGAGGAAATTCTTGATAATTATAACTTTATGTGAGTTCATGTTCTCTATTTCACCAAATATTTGAAAATCTAAACAACATCTATACAAATAATAACTTACCTACAGTATTAAGATTTATATTTTCATTCATCGTGCTAGTGGAACAAGAAGGACTCTGAAATAAAAACAGAGAAAGTGAATGAAAAGTAATTAAATATCAATATGATTTTTAAACAGCATTATTGATGGCTATAAGTAATAAAATGGGATCCAATGTTACCATTTGGCCTTACTGTATTTAGGAAAAGAATTCATTTACAATTTAACCAGTGCAAGTGGAGATGGTGAGATAACTTGCATAGCTGAAACATTGTATTAGTAGGTTGTTGAGGTAGGAAATGGTAAACATAAATGATAGTGCCATTATTTTGTATATCATTAACCTCTTCTTGTTGTCTCCAAGCCACAGAAAATAAAAATAGTAACTTAAAAAGATAAAATAAAAATAAGATTAATACCAAAGATATATAGAAAAAGGGAAGGGAGAAGTGACATTAAGGAAAATGGTACAGTAGGGTGCTCAGAGAATTGTTCTCTCCACTGAAGCAAATATAAACTGTCAAAGACTGAGATCAACTATTTCCGACTCCAGTATCTAATGCAAAACTTAGAGCATCCAGGCGACTGGTCAATAAAGAAAAGGGCAACTAAATTTTTGTGTTTAAGAAAATCTGTTGAGTCATTAATTGGCCACTAAGATAACGGAACAGAAACTACAATGACTGATCACAAATGACAAGGAATACAGTCCTTTGGGGCGGGGGCAAGCTTGGATAGGTCCCTAAAGAAACAGATGACTTCAGCTCCAAAAAGTCAACAGCAGTAACCCCTGGAGAAGGAGGAGAATTTCCAGAGTTGCATTATAATATTTAAAATTCCCAATATCCAACAAAAAATTATAAGGCATATGAAAAAAACAGGAAATATGGCCATAGAAATAAATGGATACAAGTAACCCCAGAAAAAACTCAGAAGCTGGACTTCCTAGACAAAGATTTTTTTTTTAAAGATTTTGTTTATTAATTTGTCAGAGAGAGAGAGAACACAATCTGGGTGAGCAGCCGGCAGAGGGAGAAGCAGGCTCCTCGCTGAGCAGAGAGCCCAATGCGGGACTCAATCCCAGGACCCTGAGATCATGACTTGAGCTGAAGGCAGATGCTTAACCTACTGAGCCACCCAGGCATTCCCGACAAAGATTTTTAAACAACTTTGTGCTCAAAGAGCTAAAGGGAACCATGGACAAAGAAACAAAGGTAACCAAGAAACTGATGTATGAACCAAATGAAAATATAAAGAGATCAAAAATATAAAAAGGAACCAAATAGAAATTCTGGATCAGAAAGAACTTTGGCACCTTCAAGTATATCAACATATACTTTATGGGAATCACAGAAGAAGAGAAAGGATTGGAAAGAATACTTGAAGATATAATGGCCAAACACTTCCCAAATATGATGAAAGGCATGAATCTACCCATCCAAATGCTTAACAAGCTCCAAGGAGGATACACTCAAAAGAGATACTCACAAGACATAACATAAATCAAACTGCCAAAACAAACAAACAAACAAAAAAGACAAAGTGAGAACTTAAAAGGAACAAGAAAGTAAAAGTCTTCACATACAAAAGTTCTTCAATAAAATTGTCATCAGAAACTATGTAGGTAAGTAGACAGTATAATGGCACATTTAAATAGCTGAAAGAAAACTGTCAACTAGAATTCTCTAACAAGCAAAATTATCCTTTAAAAAAGAACAAGAATTAAGGCATTCCTGGATTAACAAAAGCTGGGGGAGTTTGTAATTAATATTTCTGCTTTACAAAAAAAAGCTAAGGGAGTCTCTCAGGCCAAAAGAGAAGGACACTAGACAGAACTCAAACTCATATTAACAAAGAATTCCAGAAAAGGTAATTACATAGGTAAACACTTTTGGTTTGTAACTCTTTTTATTTCCTACATGCTTTTAAAAAACATTTTACTGAAATATAATGACCTATAACATTGTATTCATTTTAGATGTAATATATATAGAGATAGATGTAATATAATATATATATATTCAGTATATATTCATAATGCTTTTAAAAAACATTTTTATTGCAATATAATGGCCTATAATATTGTATTCATTTTAGATGTAATATAATATATATAGATGTAATATAATATATATATATTCAGAATGATTAGCACAATAAGTTAACACTCATCACCACACAAATTACCAATTTTTTTGTGTGAAGACAATTTTTTTTAATTACTCTCTTGGCAACTTTTGAATATTCAATACAGTATTATTTGCTGTAGTTACCACATTACACATTACCACCCCCAGGACTTATTTTTCTTATAACTGGAAGTTTGTATGTCTTGACCACATTTACTCATTTTGCCACTCCCTACCTGCCATCTCTGGCAAACACCAACTTGTTCTTTGTATCTGTGAGTTTGATTTGTTTGTTTCTTTGTGTGTAGATTCCATATATCAGCCAGATCATATTTCATATTTCTTTCTCTGACTTATTTCACTTAGCATAACACCCTCAAGATCTTTCAATGTTGTTGCAAATGGCAAAATTTCTTTCTGTTCTATGGCCAAATAATATTCCATTGTATATATACACATTTTGTTTATCTATTCATCTGTTGATGTACAATTCGATTGTTTAATGCCTTGGCTGTGGTAAATAATGCTACAATGAACATAGGGATGCAAATATCTTTTCCAGACAGTGATTTTGTTTTCTTTGGATAAATACCAGAAGTTGAATTGCTGGACTATATATCAGTTTTGTTTTAAATTTTTTGAAGACCCCTCCATACTGTTTTCCATAGTGGCTGCACCAATTTATATTTCCTTCTCTCCTTCTTCTTCTCCTTCTTCTTTTAGTAATCTCTTCATCCAATCTGGGTCTTGCACTCAGAACCTCAGGATCAAGAGTAACATGCTCTTCTGATTGAGCCAGCCAGGTGCCCCTCCACTTATTTATTATTATTTTCTGTGATAAGAACACTTAAGATATAACCTTCTAGCAAATTTTTAAGTATACAATATAGTATTTTTAACTATTGGCACTATGTTATACAACAGATCTCCAAAACTCTTGTATAACCTAAACTTTGTACCCTTTGATGAATACTTCTTTGTTTTCCTCCTCCAAACCCTGGCAATCACAAGCAAATTATCAGCCTCTTTTAATCATACATTAGTGAAGAGAGAATAATGAAAATATTTGAAAAAAAGGAGGACAAAGAGGAGCATGGGAAGATGGCAGAGGAGGAGGATCCTAAACTCACCTCATCCCATGGATACATCTAGATAACATCCACACCAGTGCGACTAATCCAGAAAACAAACCCAAAACTGGCAGAACACACCCTCTACAGTTAATCATAGAAAGGAGGCCATATCAAAAAGGGTAGAAGGGGCAGGCATAGGGTTGGGTCCAAACACCCAGAGAGACTAACCACAAAAGGGGGACACCACAAGCATGGAGAAGGGAGAGGAACAGATCCCACCCCGGGCACCCCAGGCAAGGTGGACTGACACTTAAAAGATAAATCCCTATAACATTTGGTTTTGAAAACCAGAGGGCCTTAACCTCACAAGTTTTTACGGTCAGCAGGGCTTAACTTTGGAAACTTTAAAAATCAGCAGGCTTTGCTATAGGAGAACCAGAGGGTGACCGGAAGCTGAGTCCCACCATGAAGAGCCAGTATAACAAACAACCCCACTGAGATAATAGCATTGGAGCAGCAGTTTGAAAAGAGCATGGGGTACGTGGGAAGGAGATTTAATTTTTTTACTAATACACTACTCTAAAGTGACTCTTACCCTGGGAAGAGGGGAAGATAACCACACACCTGTTCGACTGAAACCCAAACAGATGGACTAGAGTTGGACATCTTGTCTAAGGGCAGGACTCACCCAACAATGAAAGTCTCTCAGGGAACAATTCAGGAAGAGCACCCTGCCATTTGGTGTGACCACAGTCCTGGCAAATGGGCTGAGGGCACTTATCTGGTTTGACTAAACTACAAGCCCGAGGCAACCCCAGACTAGTCTCTTAACAGCACTGGGACCAAACCCTGCCCACAATAGGCAAAGTAGGCCATTGCAGCTGACTGGACTGAAGGCAAACGGGGCTCAATCACAAGAGTTGGGCACATGCAACACAAAGAGGAAACACTCCTGAAGCACTTGGTTCTGGTGAAGAGAGAACATCACTACAGTACACCAAAGTACCTCTTCTTAAGGTCACTACTTTCAAGATCAAGAGATGTAGCTGACTTGCTTAATACATGGAAACATACACAGAGAGACAAAATGAGGGGACAGGAATATGTCCCAAAGGAAAGAACAGAATAAAATCACAACAAAAGAGCTAAATGAAATGGCTATAGGCAATATGTCAGAGAACTAATTCAGAGTACTGGTCATAAAGATACTGGACTTGAGAAAAGAGTAGAGGATCTCAAACTTTTGACAAAGAGATCGAGAATATATAAAAAGAACCATTCAGAGATTAAGAGCTCAATAACTGAAATTAAAAATACACCAGAGGGAATAAGTCATAGATAGAGGAAGCGGAAAAAAAGATTAGTGAGTTGGAAAAAAGAGTAATAGAAAACAACCATATGAACAGAAAAAAGAATAATAAAAAATGAAAACAGGTTAAGAGAATTCAACTACATCTTCACGCATAATAGCATTCACATTATAGGGGCCTCAGAAAAGAGAAAAAGGAGGAGAAATTTTATCTGAAGAAATAAAAGCTAAAAACTTGCATAAACTGGGGAAGGAAACCAACATCCAGATCCGGGAAGCATGGCAAACCCCAACAAAATCAACCCAAAGTGGTCCACGCCAACACACATAATAATGAAAATATAAAAAAGTAGTTATAAAGAGAGAACTGTTCTTCACTAAGTTGATCTCAAGGGGCTCCCCAGGTAACCAAATGGTTTGGGAGAGGGGTGATCTCTTCCATTACTGTGGCACCTGGCAAGGTACTGAGTACAGAGGGGATATTCCAGAGGACCCACCTTTGGTTCCAGCTAGCAAGAAGGCTTTGGTGGCTATGTTGAGTGAGTTGTCAGGGTGCTAATTCCATGACCAAGGCATAATGGGCAGCTGAGTATGGAGGGTCACAGGCTCAGGGCCTGTGAGAATCTCCATTGCCAGTATGTGGCCAGCAACTGTCACCATTAGACCTGCCTTACAAAAAATGTTGAAAGTATTTCTTCAAAATGAAAGGATGCTAATTAATAACATATAAACATATGAAAAAAATAAAGGATGCTAAAAAAACATATGAAAATATAAAACACACTGGTAATGGTAAGTATACAGTCAAAATCAGAAGAGTCTAACACTGTAATATGATGGTGTATTATCACTTAACTCTAGTATAAAATTCATTTTTCTGTATGTGGTTATCTAGTTTTCATAGCACCAATTATTGAAGAGACTATCTTTTCCTCATTGAGTGTTCTTGGCTGCCTGCCAATTATTAGTAGACTGTATTTGTGTTGGTTTATATCTGGGCACTCTATTTTATTCGCTTAGTCTAGTGTGTGTTTTTATGTCAATACCACACTGTATTGATTACTATAGCTTTGTAATACAGTTTAAAATCAGGAAGTGGGGGCCCTTTAGCTTGGTCCTTTCTCAAGTTTGCTTTGGTTATTTATGGTCCTTTGTGGTTCCACACGCATTTTAGGATTTTTTTTTTCCTTTGAAAAATGCTTTTGGAAGTTTGATAAGTATTGCCCTGAATCAATAGATGACTTTGTAATAGAGACATTTTAACAGCATTCATTTTCCTGATCCATGAACATAGAATATCTTTCCATTTTTATGCATCTTCTTCAATTTCTTTCATTAGAGTCTTACATCTTTCAATGCACAGATCTGTCACCTCCTTGGTTAAATTTATTTCTAAGTATTTTATTGTTTTTGATGCTATTATGAATAGGACTGTTTTTCTTATTTCTTTTTTCAGATATTTCATTGTTAGTATGTAGACACACAATTGATGTTGTGTACTGATTTTATACCCTCCAAATTTACTGAATTCATTAATTAGTTCTAACAGATTTTTTTTTTTTTTTGGTTGAGTCTAGGATTTTCTACATATGGAATGTTACCATCTGCAAATAAAGACAATTTTTCTTCTTCTTTTCTGATTTAGGTGCCTTTTATTTCTTTATCTTTATCTTGATTACTCTGGCTAGGACTTTCAATACTATGTTGAATAAGAGTGGTAGAAATGTCTTATTCCTGATGTTATAGTAAAGCTTTCAAATTCACCAGTGAGGATGATGTTAGCTGTGGGCTTGATATATTTTGATCTCTATTATGTTGAGGTATGTTTCTTCCATACCCAATTTGTTAAGATATTTTATCATGAAAGATCTTTTTTTTTTTATCATGAAACATCTTTCAGTCAAATGTTTTTCTTCATCTATTGAGATGATCATATAATTTTTATCTCTAATTCTGTTATTGTGTTATATCACATTTACTGATTTGCATATATTGAACCACCTGTGCATCCCAAGGATAAATCCCACATGATCATGGTAATAGGATCCCTTTAATATGTTTTGAGTTCAGTTGGCTAAGTTTTGCTGAGAAATTTTTGCATCCATAATTATTAGGGATGTCAGTCTATAGCTTTCTTTTCTTGCAACATCTTTATCTGATTTTGGTATCAGGGTAATGCTGACCTTGTAAGATAAGTTTGGGAGTTTTTTCCTATTTAATTTTTTGGAAGAGTTTGAGAAGGATTTCTATTCATTCTTCTTTAAGTGTTTGGTTGAATTCATCAGTAAAACCAACTGGTCCTGGGCTTTTCTTTGTTGGGAGGGTTTGGTTATTTTAATCTCCTTACTCATTATTAGTCTATTCAGATTTTCTATTTATTCATGATTCAGTCTAAGTTGTATGCTTCTAGGAATTAGTTCATTTCTTCTAGGTAATCCAATTTGTTGGCATATAATTGTTTGCAAGAGTTTCTTATGAATCTATATATTTCTGTGATATCGGTTGTAACATCTCTTTCAATTCTAATTTTGTTTGAGTCTTCTCTTAGTTTATCTCTTCAAAATTCTGCTCTTAGCTTCATTTATCTTTTCTACTATTTTTCTGGTTTCTATTTAACTTATTTCTTCTCTGATCTTTCTTATTTCCTTCTTTCTGCTTTGGTCTTAGTTTGTTCTTTGTTTTTCTAGTTCCTTGGGGTGTAAAGTTAGGTGCTTTATTTGCAATTTCTCTTTTTTCTTAATATAGGCATTTATCACAAGTTTAATTGGATCAAACTGTAGACCTCTTTCTCAGTGTATGTTTATTTCCTCTCCTGCATCCACATTTTTTTCCTTTCCCTTTTTCTTCTTCTCTTTCTTCACCTCCTACTCCTCCTTCTGCTGCTTCTTTATTCTCATCTCATTCTATAATACCAGTCTAAATTGGATATCAAAAGTAAACTAAGACAGGGGCACCTGGGTGGCTCAGTTCATTAAGCGTCTGACTTCAGCTCAGGTCAGGACCTTGGCATCCTGGGAGTGAGCCCTGCATTGGGGTTCCCTGATCAGTGGGGAGTCTGCTTGTCCCTCTACCCCTCCCCCTGCTTGTGTTCTTTCTCAAGTAAATAAATAAAATCTTTTAAAAAAAAAAGTAAAAAAGACATTACAAGAAAACTAAAGACCAATATTCCTCATGAATATATATGGAAAATTATTTTATAAAATTTAGCAAGTGAATCCAATGATACATGAAAAAGATAATAGTATGGCTGATTCTAGGAATGCAAAGTTGATTTAACAATAAAAAACCAATATATTTTATCACATTAATATACTAAAAAAGAAAAAATATATGATTATCTCAATAATTTCAGAAAGAGCATTTGACAAAATGCAGCACTCATTCTTGATAAAATCTCTTAAAAAACTAGAAGGGAACTTCTTCAACTTACCAAAGGGTATTTATGAAAACCCTATAACTAGTATACTGAGTGATGTCATCACAATGGCAGAAGAGTTTTCTACTAGCTTCTCCCAAAGAAAATACTTTTTGTCAATCACCCACATATGAAAATACCTTTGTAGAAGCTTGGAAATCCAGCAGAGGAGTTCTAATAAACTGTTGGAGCAAAAAATCCAAGGCTGGACACATTGAAAAGACCAAGAAAAACAGTGTTACTTTACTTGAATCACTCCTCTGTCCCTGAGGCAGCACAGCTCAATGTCAAGAGAGGCCATGTGGGCCCACAGTTTCTCCCATAGAGAAAACTGAGAATGTATGAGTGAACACCCAGCTTTCCCAGTTTGTGGGATGCTACCAAAAAGATCCACTTCCTTCTCACCTATCCAGAGTATTAAGGTAAGTCGTGTGACTAGGGGACAGAGAGAGGCTGGGAAAACAGCAGCCAGGGCTTGGAACACATCAAAGCAATGTGTATCCTGCTAGCTGTTTTCCAAGTTTCATCAGGGAGCCCAGCCAAGGGCTGCTGGGGACACTTTGCCTGCAGATTGCTCCGGCTGGTCCACGGGCATCCTCAACACCATGTGAACCATTCACATTCTCTCTCTCTCTCTCTCTCTCTCACACACACACACACACACACACACACCCACCCACCCACCCTGGGACTAGCTCCTCATGCAAGGCCCTGGGGGCAGTGAGTGTGAGCCTTTGCAGTTAGCTAGTGAGCACACAAAGAAAGGTGGTTTGATTCTGCAGGACTGCAAAAAAGCACAGAAACGTGAGCATTCAGCTCTGCCCTAGGGGAAGCCAAAGGAAGGCTGTCAGCACCCATTCTGGCTTTAAAGAATCAAGAGAATGCATACGATCTTAAGAATTTGCCCCTCCCCCCACTACCATCCAAGAAGGAAAAAGTGTTGAGCAGATTATCCATTGAAAAGGTCCAAGAAAACCTGAGAACCCCTGCCAGGGCTGACAGAAGCTACTTCTCTCCTTAAACCAGGCAGTAAAAACTGGAGGAAGTGACTGCTTTCTCCAGAACGAAGACAGCAATGCAAGGGCACCTGGGTGGCTCAGTTGGTGTCTGCCTTCTGGCTCCGGTCATGATCCCAGATTCCTGGGATTGAGCCCTGCATTGGGCTCCCTGCTCAGTGGGGAGCCGGTTTCTCCTTCTCCCTCTGCTGCTCCCCCGTTTGTTCTCTCTCTCTTCATAAAGTAAATTTAAAAACCTTAAAAAAAAAAGAAAATTACATTATAATTGTTTTAAAAAAAAAAGACAGCAATGCAAGACATCAAAGAATATGAAAAATCAAGGGAATGTGACGCTACCAAAGGAACACAATAACTTCTCAGTAACTGGCCAAAAAAATGGAGATCTGCAATCTTCCCAATAAGGAATTCAAAATAGTTGCTTTAAGAAAGCTCAGCAAGCAACAACAAAACACAGACAGACAATTCGACAAAATCAGGAAAACAATATAAAAACAAAATGGTAAGTTTCATAGAGAAATAGATCATAAAAAAGAACATAATAAATTCTGAAGCTGAAGAATATATGAAATGAAAAATGCAGTAGAGAACATAGAAAGAATCTGTGAACTCAGATTATTTGTAACTAGCTATGGCACAAAAATAGAACATAGATCAACAGAATAGAATAGAAAGTCAAGAAGTAAAGGCACAATTATATGGTCATTTAATCTTCAATGAAGGAGGCAAGAATATCCTATGGGAAAATGACAGTCTCTTCAACAAATGGTACTGGGAAAACTGGACAGCTACTTGCAAAAGAATGAAATTGGATCACTTTCTTACACTATACACAAAAAAACCCTCAAAATGGATTAAGAACTTACATGTAGACCCAATGCCATAAAAATCCTAGAAGATAGCACAGGCACTGATTTCTCTGACATCAGCTGTAGCAACATTTTTCTAGATATGTCTCCTGAGGCAAGGGAAATGAATGCAAAAATACACTATTGGGACTACAATCAAAATAAAAGGCTTCTTGGGGTGCCCGGGTGGCTCAGTCAGTTTAGCATCTGCCTTCGGCTCAGGTCATGATCCTGGGATCGAGCCCCACATTGGGCTCTCTGCTCAGCAGGGAGTCTGCTTCTCCCTCTCCCTCTGTGCTCTCAAGTAAATGAATAAAATCTTTAATTAAAAAATAAAATAAAATAAAAAGCTTGCACAGCAATGGAAACAATCAACAAAACTAAAAGACAACCTACAGAAAGGGAATATATTTGCAAATGACATATTCAGTACAGGGTTCGTATCCAAAATATATAACGAATTTATAAAACTCAATGTCCAAAAACCAAATAATCCAATTAAAAAGTGGGCAGCAGACATGAGACACTTCTCCAAAGAAGACACATGAATGCCCAACAGACACATGAAAAGATGCTTAACATCACTCATCATCAGGGAAATGCAAATCAAAACCAAAATGAGAAATCACCTCGCACCTGTCAGAATAGCCAAAATAAAAAAAGCACAAGAAACAAGTAGTGTTGGCAAGGATGTGGTGAAGAAGGTACCCTCGTGCACTGTTGGTGGAAATGCAAACTGGTGTAGCTATTATGGAAGACAGTATGGAGGTTCCTCAGAAAGTTAAAAATAGAACTACTGTGTGATCCAGTAATCACACTGCTGGGTATCTGCCCAAAGAATATGACAACACTAATTCAAAAAGATATATGCACCCTTATATTTATTGCAGCATTATTCACAATAGCCAAATAATGGAAGAAACCCAAGTGTCTGTCAATAGATGAATGGATAAAGCTGTAGCATATATATAGCTATATATATGGAATATTACTCGGCCATAAAAAAGAACGAAATTTTGCCATTTGCCACAACATGGATGGATCTGGGGAGTATAAAACTGTCCATTATCAAAGACAAAGAGGGTATTTTAAAAGCAGCAAGAGAAAAAGAATTCCTTACATACAAGGGAATCCCCATAAGGCTATCAGCAGAGACCTTGCCAGCCAAAGTGCTGAAAGAAAAAAACCTGCCAACCAAGAATATTTTACTCAGAAAAACTGTCCTTCAGAAATGAAAGAAATAAAGACTTCCCCAGAGAAACAGAAGCTGAAGGAGTTTATCATCATTAGACCTGCCTTACAAAAAATGCTGAAAGTTCAAAATGAAAGGATGCTAATTAATAACATAAAAACAAATAAAAATATAAAACACACTGGTAACAGTAAGTATACAGTCAAAATCGGAACAGTCTAACACTGTAATATGATGGTGTATTATCACTTAACTCTGTATAAAGGTTAAGGGACAAAGTATTAAAAATAACTATATAATAATTTGTGAATGGATTCACAATATTAGAAGAGGTAAATTGTGACAAAAACATAAAATGGGGCAAAAGAATGAAACTGGACCATTTCTTTACACCATACACAGAGATAAATTCAAAATGGATTAAAGACCTAAATGTGAGACCTGAAACCAAAAAAAGTCCTGTAAGAGAGCACAGGCAGTGATTTCTCTGACATTAGCCATAGCAGCTTCTTTCTAGGTAAGTGTCCAGAGGCAAGGGAAACAAATGCAAGAAGTACAATATTGAGACTACATCAAAATAAAAAGCTTCTGTACAGCGAAGGAAACAACAAAACTAAAAGGCAACCTATAGAATGGGAGAAGATATTTGTAAATGACATATCTGATAAAGGGCTGGTATCCAAACTATATAAAGAACTTATAAAACTCAACACCCTAAAAACAAATAATCCAATTAAAAAATGGGCAGAAGACATGAATAGATATTTTTCCAAAGAAGACATACGGATGGCTGACAGACACATGAAAAGATGCTCAACATCACGCATTATCAGGGAAATACAAATCAAAACTACAATGAGATATCGTCTCACACCTTTTAGAATGGCTAA
Source organism: Potos flavus (assembly GCA_028534135.1). Taxonomy (NCBI): domain Eukaryota; kingdom Metazoa; phylum Chordata; class Mammalia; order Carnivora; family Procyonidae; genus Potos; species Potos flavus. Next base: position 143,039,402 of record CM052883.1, read on the forward strand.
AATCAACAACACATGAAACAACACTTGTTGGCAAGGATGCAAAGAAAAAGTGTACACTCTTGGTGGGAATGCAAACTGATGCAACCACTGCAGAAAACAGTATAGAGGCTCCTCAGAAAGTTAAAAATAGAACTACCCTATGATCTAGCAATTGTACTACTAGATATTTACCCAAAGAATACAAAAATACTAATTCAAAGGGATACATGAAGTTTACAGCAGCACTGTCTACAGTAGCCTAATTTTGGAAGTAGCCCAAGTGTCCACTGACTGATGAATGGATAAAAAAGCTGTAGTATACACACACACACACACACACACACACATATATATGTATATACATATATATGCATATATACACACACACACGCACAATGGAATATTATTCAGGAATAAAAAATGAAATCTTGCCACTTACAATGATGTGGATGTAGCTGGAGTCATCTGACTGAAAGTAATACCATAGCCTGAAAAAGTATCAACCAATTACCACCAAAGGTGTCCCGAAGTCCAATGCTAGAAGGAGGTGGGATACTTGCAATGTAAGTTCTCCTACCACTAGACAAATGGGTCAACATTTGGCAGGAATCAAGTTGGGCATGCAGTGGTAGCCTAGTCTACATCAGAAACTTCACCAAAGTTGACTTCTTTACTTTGTTCCCAGCTATGAAGGTGGATGTGTTGCTGTATCCAGTATAACGATAAATCCAGGCAACAAAGGTGGCAATCTGGGGAGTAGAGGCTCAATCAGCAGCTTGATTCCAGTCAGTCTCATCAAGAACATGCCCTTACTGTATACACCTGCATAAGTGACCCAGATGGCTCTTTTTATAGTAGCAATTTGGTTCTACAGTTTGCAGTCCCAAAGAGAAGTGCCTTTAATCTGGCAGTCTGTGGTTTTACAAATGACGAACTAAGCAGCTAAGCCATTTGGCAATAGCCCAGAAGTAAGTAAAAATATAACAAGATTCTTAATAGTAGTAGTGGCCAGAGTTCTGCCCAACTGAGTCAAGTATCCACATCCATTTTTGCTTCTGCATAGGTGACCCTTAAACAGCTATAATAGCTAATTGACACCATCAGGTTTCCGATTAGTTGAACCATCAGTGAACTTTGCGTAGGTATTTAGGGGTACCTCTGTGAATCCCAGGGCTCCACTGAGCCATTGGCTTTGCCTCAGGAGGCAAAACAGAGGATAAGTTTTGGGCCAAAATCAGTAGCTTCTACTTTTTTCAAGCAAAACCAAAATGATGCTAGGACCAAGTCAGATGCACCCCTTTAACATCCTACCGCCATTTGGCCAGTAAAACCAACTGGTTTATAGGCCCCACTCAAAGCATGTTGAATGCTTAATGAGGTATATACAGTGTCCCATACCCATAGTTTAAAAATATGCTCGGCCTCCTTTTGGGTGATAGGTGGTTGAAACGACAGCACTTTTTGACTGCCAAAAGAATTGAGAACTGTGAATCTGTCCACATAGTCCCAAGAAAATCTATTTGGCAAGCAGGCCCTTGAATTTTTCAGGGTTTATCAGCCACCCCTGAAGGTCAGCCAGGGGTGAGAACTGAGCCACTGAGACTGAGGCTTTTGACTTGCTAACCAACAGAACATCCTTAGAAATCAGAGGGTGGAGGCACTCACATAAATCCTGATCCACCACTGTGGCCAATGACAAGGACTTCTGTATCTGTGGCTATAACCCTGAATGGGAGAATGTCTTCTAACAATCTGTGAGTGCCTATGCTATAAGCACGCAACATATCAATTTCATTATATGGTTAGTGATGAGAACTATAACAGTACATTGAATCAGCAGAGAGGGCCCTGCCCATTAGGTCACTTTAACTTTTTCCCCCACTGCAAGTTTTGCCCAAACTCAATCAGTTGATTTCAGGTATTTTTTTCCCCTCCTGTAACACAGACTTTCCTTCATGCTAGGGGCTACAACAGCTAGAATAGCCATTAGAAGATTATTATTTCCAGACTGGGAGCACTGGAAGAACAAGGGTGTGAGGGAGGCTAGCCTGTGGAGGACATCTAGAGCAACCAGAAGTTTTTTTTTTGTTTTTTTTTTTTTTAAGTAGGCTCCATGACCAGTGTGAAGCCCAAAGTGGGGCTTGAACTCATGACCCAGAGATCAAGACCTGAGCTGAGATCAAGACCTGCTGAGATCAAGAGTAGATGTTTATCTGAGCGACCCCGCTGCTCCTAGAGGGCTTTTGTTTTTATTTTGGCCCTTTATCTTATCTCAGCATCAGTACCCCCTCTTCCTTCGTGCACCATCCTGCTTTCAGAGTGTGTCTGGGTTCAGGAGCTCAGACCCACTCACTGGTAGAGAGTAGCAGGTAAGTAGTGTCCTGGCTAAGTATGAAAATTGCACGCAAACTAGCTTGACCCTCAAGTGTCAGTGGTATGGCAAAGGTGGTGTTGGCAGTGTACGAGATAGCATACCAAGTGCCATCGCTCTCGTGTAGTAGATACAGTTATAATCACAATATCTGAAGTAGCTGGGATACAGAAGCAACAACTGGATTCAGTTGGTGATAACGCTAAGCCTCCAACTTCAGTAGCAAGTTCACTGGCCATACAGGGATGGGGTACTGAGATAATGCAGCTCTTACTTTCCCTGCTGGTTTAAGTCCTTAATGAAGGCCGTGATTTCCCTTTTCCTTCTAGCGTTCTAGCATTTTTGTTGGACCATCTGAAAGGGCACAGGGTGACAAGTTGGGTAGCAATTTACATATCCCACCAGCACTTCTGTACATGTGGCTCTATGAGTTGCAGACAGACAAGTTCATAACATATTAATTCCTACTACATATTCAAACGTGGCAACAACAACAGTACATTCAATTGACCTACAGAGACCCAACCAAAAGGTAATATTAGTTTCCTTCTCTATTGTGAACACTGCCCAAATCCTGTAAGTTGAATCCAGCTAGTTTTTTCTTCTACAGATCTGGATAAGATAGAGACTTGAACATTCATAACCAACAAAGCCATAAAAGATTGGGTCCCTACCCTCCCTGAAATTCCCCAGAAAACTTCAGTGGCATAGAACCTTCTATCTCCTTTAGGGACAGGAAGATCTTGGCACCACCTTAAATCATGTTTCTCTTTAAAGTATCTGGGATCAGGTTAAGAGGAAAGGAAGGTGTCACGGGGTTCAGAAGTAGGAGGCCACTCCATGCCATCTAACAAGACTTCACATTTACTTTACATTTACTTTTCAGTTTGGAGTGGTGTAATAGTAACTCGTGGTTCAATCAAATGAACTTCTAATGTTGCTGGTCCAACACTCTGTATCAGGCAACAAGGTCTTCGTAGTTGACACCATCTATTTTGCCTTTGGGAATTAATTGATTTGAGAGCTGTAGCCACACTGCTTTCTGGGTAGGTCCATGAGGTGTGTGTGTCCTCAGGTGACTTAAGCTTGGCTTGCACAGTAGTGACCCACTTTGTGGAGTCCACTTCAATCCAGGGCATCTGCTGTTCCTTTACCATGATGATATCTCAAATTCTTCCCCAGCTTCAACATAAGGGTTGAGGGAGTTTTCCAAGGTACCAGAGCTGACTTCAAGAATTTATATTTTTTTAGGTCTGTTGCTTTGTCAGTGGATCATTCTCATTAGCGTTGTGTACACAATTCAAAGTAGTAAGTGCCCAAATACTAGTCAATGCCTATTATGGTTTCCCACCAGAGTTTGTCTGTCTCAGGATAGACAAATCTTTTAGCAGCCAGAACTCAAGACAAAACACTGAGATCTCTCACTGTTATTTTGGAATGGATACAAGATTATCACTATATACTACAGGAATACTTACCCTCATAAGATGGCCCAGCCATTGCCATCCTACTTTTATAGGTATTACATAGCCTACGTCCTCATCTCCCAAGTAAACCAGACGAAGTTTTAATGATTCACTTGGTTTCTGTCCATAGTAGTCATAAATTTCCATTCTATGATCCTGAGTGTAGGTATGCAACTCTGTAACTATTGTCTAAGAGCAGAATCCTCTGCTCACTCAGGTTTGACCTTAGTACTAATTGTTAAAATGGGACAGATATCAAGGTGGATCATCAGATTGGCAAGGAAGTCTCCCTATCTGGAGGATAATTAGCAACAACCAGGGCACAGTTCAGTCCGCTGTTTTTAAGCCTAATTCCCAACACTTAACTTGCAACCATCTCTCCAATAGTCTAGAGTAAAGGACTATTTATTGACTGACTGATCATACAACTTGGTCATCACTTTCCACCAATTCCTGTGGGCTCCCCCCAAATGCAACTGATCAGACCACAAGGTCCTTGTCCTTCATTTTTTAGAAAGCCATGTCTGTCAGTATTCCATCTTGTCACCAAAGCTGTCAAGAATGTACCGTGCTTGTAAGCTAACTAGTTAGCCTGCCACAGTTTCATGGAGGCTGATACAAGAAATGAGTTTCCTGGGTCAGAAACAAAAGTTTATTACTCAGAGCAATCATAGCAGCCAGAGTATAAGCATTTTTACATCAGTTCCTCAAGCCTGATTCCCAAAGTAATGCAAAGTGGGCCAGATAGCAAGATCACATGCAATTGATTATGTTTTAGGAAAAGAATCCTATACCTCTCACAAGAACCATGGATAATGTCTCTCAAAAATATGGAAAGATTTATGAAATGATGCCACCAAATATTAACACTGTTAATTTCTGGATGGTAGAATTATGGGCTCTTTCTTACATTTGGGGGGGGGGGATTGCCTGAATTTTAATAATAAGCATGCATCATTTTCAATTTTGTACTTTAAAAATGCATAATGAACATTCAGATCAAGATGATCATTTGAATTTTTACAAAGCTGCTGTGAAATGAGAAAAAAAAAAAACACCACAGGAAACTGTGTATCAACTATACTGCAAATTAAAAAAAATTCAGAGCTAAAAAAATAGAGAAAAACATGTATGCATACTAGAAAATTGGGAATATTACTAGTTAGAGTTAGGGCAGGAATTAGAATTCCTCTAAAACGGTTCAACAAAAAAAGCTCTACTATTAATGAAAGTTATATTTATGGATAAAGAACCTATAATGAATGTTGAGGGAAACACTGAAAAAATGTTACCACTCCAGCCAGAGACTAGTAATAGCTCGAGTCACGGAGCTGGGGCCACTCAGCTGAAAGCTGTAGATATGAAGGAAAACTTAGTGCCAGAACCACAGCACCAAAACAGGAAAACAGTAGGACAGAAAAACCCAACCTTTCTTTCCCTATTGACCTCCAATGTTCTGCCAGTGTTTGCCATTTCCTGGACCTAACAAGAAATCAGCCAGGATGACAGTCTCATAAGACATTCCATAGCAGTCATCTTGGGACATAAAACAAAGGGCAGACAGCAGACTGAGGTAGGGACAAGATGGAAAATAAGCATAGGTACTCTATAGTCCAAAAATGTTTCTATTATAGTCAAGATGAAAACAGATTAAAAGGCTAACGAAACCACCTGTAATTTACCATATTCAAGTAAAAAACTGACTTGGAAGAAAGTGGACAGAACCTTCTACTCCTCAACAGAGACACACATTTCTTCGAGCTTGTAGTACCTACAATTAGTCTAGGGTGCCCAGCTAAGTTAAGGAATGCTGGCCCAATGAATATGAAAACACTGAAAATTCAGTGATTTTCTCTGATATGTACTGCTTCCAATTATATATATTTTTTTCCTATTCCTCATAGGCAAATAAAAGCTTAACGTGGCAATATTAAAATTATTGAAGATATAAAATGACTCCTTTGCCTTTTTCTGGAAAGGAAAGATTTAAGTAAACTATCTCTGACAAAATCCATCTCAGATACTACTGGACAAACAGACCTTCCAGAGAACAGTATGAGCAAAGAGAAAAATGAGGAGAAATTTTAAAATTATCTGTTTCAAAAGAAGATCTACTTTGATTAATTGGAAAAGGTTCTCCTACTCCAAAAATCATGGAAACTATTTTTTATCTTGATTTTTATAGTCTCAATTAGTTTGAAGAATTCACAGGTGTAATCAGATTAGAAAAACTTCTAGGTGAAAAAATTACTGAATTAAAAAAGAAAGTGGATAAACTAATTGTAAAGGTACATTTCATATATGCATGAGTTGGGTTGATTAGAAGAGCAGAATTAGCAAAGATAATGAATTTGGGAGATCATGAGATATTTCCCACCAGTTCCATCAATAATCACGCAAGGACTTACATTTCATAAATGAAATTCATAGCATAATGAAGGCAGTTAAATTCAATGAATGAATAAAAGGTTAGTGGTATCACATACACAATTCCGTCTTCCTTAATCCTAGTTTTCTGTAGGCACTGGAACTTAACTGCTCAACCCCCACATTCTTTCACCTGCCTTGATCAATATGTGATGCCTACGACTGAAGCAAACATCTTGTGATCACGAAGTGACAAGCACGAGCATGAAAAAGAGGAAAGATAAAAGCCTGTTCCTGGGTCCTTGAAGACACTGTTAAGCCATTGAACCAATGACAGAAATCCTGGCCTCCTGACTTCATTGATTGGGTTCCAATCAGGAAAATGTGGTTTTAAGGTCAAGATTATAAGGGTGTGACTGTAAGATCTCTTGTTCGGATCTCAAAAAGTTTTTTTTTTTTTTAATAAAGATTTTTATTTATTTATTTGACAGAGAGAGAGAGCACAAGTGGGCAGAGGGGCAGGCAGAGGAAGAGGGAGAAGGAGGCTCTCTCCTGAGCAGGGAGCCCGACACGGGGCTTGATCCCAGGACCCCAGGATCATGACCTGAGCCTAAGGCAGACGCTGAACTGACTGAGCCACCCAGGTGCCCCCAGATCTCAAAAAATTTTAAGATAGTGTCTCACAGACCCATTCAGCTAAACAAAAAATATTCTAAGTATCTTAGGATAGCCTGCTAGATCCTCTCTGCTGATTACAAGAGCCTCTAAGATTCTTAAGGATATTGTACTACAGCACCTTGGCTCTCAACCAAAGGTAAATAGTGACCTGTCTTAAAGATATTCAGAAGTGTAACAGTTGGCTAAGATCATAACTTGATATACAGAAAATCTACAAATTCTTTAAGGATCATAGCATCTGGGACAGGATTGGACACAATTTAAATGGAAAGAGGTTTCTGAACCCTCAGCTTTCTACAGAGAAGACATAGGCTGCAAAGTTACTCAGTTACAAATATAAGCTCTTTCTCATGGAAAAAGAAGGTAAAGCCAAGCCGCAAGGGCAGAGGCAAGAGCTTCTGGCCCACTCACTGACTGCTGTATGCTTCACTTTTCCCCTTTTCCACCTTTGGAATATAAGTGCCTATATGTTTTCCTGTTCCTTACTCCCCATGTATACAGGACACAGATAATTGGTCTCTTCAATTCACAGGTCTTAAGATTGAGAGGTGCCATACTCAAGAAGCCTCATCCACCTGGATCTGATTTAGATGTTGAAATTCTCTATTTCAAGCCTAAGCCTGATGCAGTAATAGCATGAGGCAAGGATCTTAGAAGGGGTGTAAATATAGTTTGCATGTAGGAAGCACATGAATTACTTGTGAGTAGAGATAGTTAATTTGTGGTGGTTAAATCTCCAAGTATGAGCCCCCAATGAACATCACTTTCTAAGATTCCTGCCCTTATGTAGTCCCTTACCATACCGAATCAGGCTTGAGCCTGAGATTTACTTTAACAGAATTCAGTAGAAATGACCCTGTGTTTGTTCCATGCCTAAGTCTTAAGAGTACCTGAAGCTTCTGTTTTTGTGTATTGGAAGCCCCAAGCTGCCACATAAGAAATTTAGCTGCCCTGCAAGAGAGACCACATGAAGAGGCAGCATGGAGAGGGAAAGGGATAATCCCTAAGGTGACATGGTGGGGAGTGGGAAGAGAGAAAACAAACCAGATGTTTATGCATCCCGACTGATCCCAGATTTACAACGGTCCCCATCAAAGTGTAAGGCATGTAAGAGAATCTCATGAGTGTTCTAGCCCAGTCAAGCCCCTAGATGATTATGGGCCTAGCCGACATTAAATGGAGAAAAACAATTTCCCACCTGAGCACAATCTACCCACAGAATCTTGAGAGATAATAAATGGTTATTTTAAGCCACTAAGTTTTGGAGTGGTTGGTTATACAGCAGTAACTCACTTATTAAATGAAAACTGAGTATTTTGGAAGTTAGACTCAATAGCGAAATTAAAAGGGAAACTACAAACTATGAAAAGTATGTGACATGAATATACCATTGGTTAATACCCTTATAATGAAAAAGAGCTCACTGCAAAACCTCAACATCATCACTAAGTACTCACCAGAAAACAATGGACAAAAGACATGATCTACTCATACTAGGGACAATCAAAATAGCTAATAAGTATGAAAAAGTTCTAATCATTCTCCACAAAAGGTCATTAATATTCAAATACTACTGGTGAGAAGGTAAAGTGGTAAAATCTTTCTGGAGAATAAATTTGTCAACATGCCATTTCTATGAATACATGAGGGCATATTTACAGATCCAAATAAATAATTACATAAAAGGATGCTAATTTCAAACCTAATGTCCAACGATATAGAAAATGTTTAAAGGAATTATTAAGTACATTTAAGGATATTCTACACATTGCAGATTTTTAAGAAAATCAGGTAGCATGCTTATAATGTCAAATTTTGAAAAGCACAATATAAAATTATATATATATATACATACACATATATAATTTGATCCAAGTTTTTAAAAATAAATGAAAAATATGGTTATATATAAATAACAAGGCTGAAAGAGAAAAAATTGTTAAAATGGCAGTAGGATTATAACTACTTTCATTTGGTCTTTTATGCATCTACTTTCTAAATTTTCTATAATTGTATTACTTTCATGTTCAGTAAAAATAAGAATGCACACTGGTTAAGCTACTGATCTAGGTATTTAAGAATAATTCCCCAACTAGGGGCACCTGGGTGGCTAGGTCAGGTAAGTTGTCTGCCTTCAGCTCAGGTCAAGATCTCCAGGGTCCTGGCACTGAGCCCCACATTGGGCTCCAGCCCCGAGCTGGGCTCCTTGCTCAGCGGGGAACCTGCTTCTCCCTCTCCCTCTGCCTGCCATTCTCCCTGCTTATACAGACACTCTATCAAATAAATTAAATTAAAAAAAGAATAATTCCCCAACTAGAGATATTTAATAAAATTATCTTAGAATTTAGAAGAGAATTTAGAAACGACCTGATATGATCTACCATTCAATAGACGAGGAAATAGGTCTAGAGGTTTAGGTGCCCAAGTTTTTTGAAGTATTTAGAGGCAGAACCTTAGCTAGAATTCAGAATGTTTAACCATTGACCAGTACACATTTTTACACTGCTTTATCAGCTACCTATAATAGTGATTCAAATAAGAAGTAAAGATCTAAATAGAATAACTGTCATTTTGAGAAATGCTTTAACCCTTTGAATTTATATTCAAATCATTCTCATTTTAAACTAAAAATTATTTGTAATAAGAATGTTATTTCCTATAACAGTTTTATTAAAAATTTCCACTGAAATAACTTCCCAAGATTCTAAGTTTCCTTTGAATTTACATCTCCCTATTGTTACACTTTCAGCTGAATTTTATACCCACCATGAGACTAGTTTGTACTATAGGTATCTCACATCACTCTGCTTTCCTTCAAGGGTTTTTTTTCTCCTTACTTGATGAATCTAAGTAGGGTAGGAATGTTTAGTATACTTAGACACACTTCCACTTGGAGACTTTTGAATGCATTTTCAATTTATTTGGTTTTTTTTTTTAATGAATTATTTTGTTTTCTCTAGTCTTATACTTTTAATACGAGGGGAGCTACCTTTAGTTCAAGGTCTTCCTCTGGATCTTGACTTTGAGACCTAACTTTGGATTTTGAATCTGGGGAAACTAAGCTTGTGCTCTTCTTTCTAGCTAAGCTTAGATTGTTGTTTTGCCATCTAAGTTCTGTGGGTGATGACTCTAAGTTCCTCCACTTTATTTTACCTGGATATATATAGCTAGTTTTTGACTTTACCTCTGATGGAGATGAATCTGTTTTTAAAAGGCTTGGGTAGCTATCTTTCAATTTTACGTCTGGTGGAAAGAACATATATTTCTTTTTTTCCTCTGGTGCAGCTTGTGATTGGTATTCTTCTAAAGATGATGTTTGGCTCTCCGCTGTCATTATCAGGGCAGGAGTAACAGGCAACAGAGTTTGCTTTGTTGACTCATCTGTTTCCTTTGTTGACTCATCTGTTTCCTTTGTTAACTCATCTGTTTCCTTTGTTGACTCATCTGTTTCCTTTGTTGACTCATCTGTTTCCTTTGTTGATTCATCACTTTTAGGAGCAACATCATTTGAATTATCTTGATTTGACTGGTTCAGAGTTGGTAGAGTCAGGCTTTTCTTATCATCATTATCCAGCAACTAGAAAATATATCAATAAAGCAAGCTACCAATTAATCATTACTGACTAGAATATTTTAAAACTAATAAAACTGGACTTAAAATCATTTGTACCCTTATCCGTTATCATAAAAAGTGACCATCAATATCTGTCAGTTATTACATTCGTTATTGAAGGAGTTAAACTCTCTACTTGCCTGAAACCATGGACTATAGAATATTATTCATTAAAATGATCACATGGCTTTATTTTTTTTAAAGACTGTATTCATTTATTTGAGAGAGAGAGAGCACGAGCAGGGGGAGCAGCAGGCGGAGGGAAAGGGAGAAGCAGACTCCCCGCTGAGCAGGGAGCCCGTGGTGGGGCTTGATCAGAGGACCAGGGGATCATGACCTGACCCAAAGGCAGACACTTAACCAACAGAGCCAACCAGGTGCCCCAATCACACCGCTTTGTAAAGCAGTGGTTCTCATATATTTGGATTTTGTAAATCAGCAACATCTTAAAAAAGAAAATTGAGGAGTCCAACATTTTGCTGTTATTATGCTACAGCAATATATCACAATAAAAGAAATTTTAGGGACACCTAGATGGCTCAGTCAATTCAGTGTCCCACTTGATTTCAGCTCAGGTCATGATCACAGGGTCATGGGACTAAGCCCCATGTCAAGCTCGGTGCTTCGCTGATTCTCTCTCTCTCTCTCTCTCTCTCTCTCTCTCTCTCGCCATGCACTCAAACGTGCACTCTAAAAGAAATAAATCTTTTTTTAAAAATAAAAATAAGGGAAATTTTAATAGCAAAATAGTACAAAGAAAATATCATAAAATCAAATAATATTATATGAACTCTATTTTTTTGCTTCTATCTTAAATATAGATTATAAATCCATAGAGAAAGTAAAGAATGTGGTTAAGTCTGTAGCATCCATTTCCAAGATCATCGTGCAGAATTTTATGCTTTTATTTTTACTTGTTGCCCCCTTTCTCTTTATCTACATCTTTTGTCCCCTTTGTACGTATTTTTAAATATTATCATTTTATGTTGTAATTTCCCTTTTAAGAGTGTAATTTAACTTAAATAAACAATGCAACTGTAGAGATAGTGCCACAACAGAAATAACCAGAAAAATCTGAATAACTTCTTGGGTGCTTTTTTTTTTCCGTTTATAAATATTTCTTTCTTTATAAATGTTTCAACCCCTTATAAAATAGTAATTATTAGAAGTTCTCTTCCAAGTTCCCTTACCTCACTTGGAACAGTTTCAGCTTCCTCCATTAGAAAAGGGACATCTGTTAATAAATTAATAGAAGTATTTTATTATTACATTATAAAATAATAACACATTTATACATATGTACGCTAATAAAATACTATTTTAATTTTTCTCACCAAGAACAAAGAACAATTTAAATCAAAGCAGTTATTCAAACATAAATACTATTTAGTAAAAACAGGCTGATGAATCTCGGGGAAGATGGGGGAGTGGTAAATGGAAAAAGTGTGGCGATAAAATGAAAATATGCATTAAGTGGTAAGATTCCAGATCCATCAATGTAAGACATAAAAACAGATATATAGTATATTCTGCTACGAGTTAAGAGGAAATAAAATAAGTCCCAGATGGTCTGTAATAGGGTTGGGATTGGAAAAAGAGACTGGAATAAAGTTGCATGTAACCAGAGAAAGTAGGACAATTTTGAAGAGGCTGATTGAAGCACTTGTAAAATTTTCCTACAAATATAAAGATTATATATTTAGCAAGTAGAAAAGGAAAACCTTAAAAGAAGAGAGACGGAATAAAAAATTGAGATACAAAGGAATGTGTTAAATCTAGTAAAACATAAAATTTATTACGGTCATTGTTAGCTATGTGACTATGGTCAGCTTAGCCCATTTTTCCGAGCCTTGGTTTTCTCATATGTAAAATATGATTAATAATGCTTATCTTACAGGTATGATACAAGTATACGTAAGATGTGAGCAGCAATGTGGCTAAATGCTTAAGCTCTTGGGTCAAATGGACGATGTTCAAAATTTTTTTTAAAGTATTGTTTTATGATTGGTTTTTGTCTTTATTTTATTATTATTATTATTTTTAGATTTTATTTATTTGACAGAGAGAGATCACAAGTAGGCAGAGAGGCAGGCAGAGAGAGAGGGGGAAGCAGGCTCCCTGCTGAGCAGAGAGCCCGATGCGGGGCGCCATCCCAGCATCCAGAGATCATGATCTAAGCCGAAGGCAGAGACTTTAACCCACTGAGCCACCCAGGCACCCCTCAAATTTAATCCCTATCAGTTGATGCTGTGTGACTTCTGACTTGTTACTTAATCTGTCAGATCCTCAGCTTTCTCATCTGTAAAATATGGATAAATAATAATAGCACCTTCAACTGACTGCTGTGAGGACTGATTTATATAATCCAGGTAAAGGCCTGCAACACAGTGGTCAATAAATGTTAGCTGAAGCTATAAGAAGCTATAGGAATACCAGAAAAAAGAAGTCACTAGACTTGAAATAAACGCTTCAGATAAGAAAAAAAAAAAAAGAAAAGAAAAAAGTTGGCAACCAACAGCGACTGAGGCATGTTAACCTCAAATCTTCAACAGTCATACTGAAGACAGAAATTGTGATTCTCCTACACCTGAAAATTGAACGTTTCAAGGTAAAGAGTAGGCTAAAAACAGCATAGCTCTGCTAGGCTGGCTGATTCTCAGAGGTTAGAAAATGAAGATATCAAAGGCTGAGGTAGCCAGGAAAAAGAAGTAGGGAAGTAACTTGTGGCACAAGTCTTGTAACAATAAGTCGTTATTCCACACCTGCCAAATCCAAGATTTTACAGATATAGTTTATGCATCTATTTTAACTTACTTTCAATGAATCTTTAACAGAGATATTTTTAAAAGACTGCCAAACAATATCTTCCATTAGATATTGGAATAAATAATGATATAAATAATAATGATATCACAAATGATAATTTGTGATAAGTTCTCAAATTTAATGCTAATTGAACTTCCCATCTCCCTCTCTCTGTCCTTCCTTATACACACACACACACACACACACACACACACACACACATCCCTCTACTTAAAAGAGACCAATAGCCTTATAGCTAATGTTTAAGAAAAATACTTTTTCACAGATCATAGTTAAGATTTAACTTTTTTCTTGTCCTTAAATGAGGAAAGGAGAATTAAAAAAAAAGAAAAAAAAAAACCTCTTGGGTGCCTGGGTGGTTTAATCCGTTAAGCATCTAACTCTTGGTTTTGGCTTAAATCATGATCTCAGGGTTATGAGATCAACCCCCACATCGGGCTCCAAACTCAGCACAAAGTCTGCTTGAGATTCTCTCCCTCTTCCTCTGCCCTCCCCATACTCACGCACATGCTGTCTCTCTCTCATATAAATAAAATCTTAAAAAACAAAACAAAACAAAACCTCTTAATTGGGTCGAAGTCTTTTCTTTGAAGTGTTACATAATAAATACTATATATTAAAACTACGAGATGCATATTTATTTCCAATGAAAAATGAAATCCACTAAAGCAAATTACTAATTTTCTTTTTGTGAAACAATTATCCTTTTTTTAATTATCTTAATAATAAACACAAATGTGAATTAGTTTCTTAACCTGATGTTTCAAAAACTTCAGTCTCCACTTCATGTAGGTTTTTTAGTAAGTGGTTGGTATCAATTTCCTAGAAACAAGAAAAAAAAGAGAAAGATATTGGAGAAATGTTTAGAGAGCCAATCTGCCTTTATAACTTCTTTTATTACCTTCTTTAAAATTTACAGAAGAATATGGGTTTATGAGAAAAGCCATCCAAGTGGCACTATTTTAAAGAGAAGTACACCCTGGCTAGGAGTTAATGTTCCAGAAAGAAGCTAGCTATCCAAGAATTGATAGGGTATTTGAGTGACAAATATATAAGAGAAAAAGATTATGAGATAAATGACATAATATTGTAACTTCAAGGGATAAAAGAGGATACCCCCAGAGAACAGATTACTTTTTTATTGGAAAACATTATGACCTATGAGTTGCAAACTGATGTGGATCTTTAAAAAAATTCCAAGAGGAATTATAAGGTAGAGTGATCACTGACTCTTACAAAATACTGATCTTTTAATAAGAACCAAAAGTCCATAGTTCCTTTAATGAAGAGCCCCTCAAATTTCCCCTAAAATACTAATTCTGTAAAAGTGCTAATTAATTTATCCTAAGGTAGTAACACTATGCCAAACTATAATGAGGCACTGAAAAACATTAATATATCAGTATGTTATGACTACCATTTCAAGGCTGTGATCTTAGCAAGGTTTTATTAATTCACTGAAACCCCTATGAATCCCTGTTGCCAGATCAAAATGTAAAGGTCAGACTGTATTTCTAAATATTAAACCTTACTTATATATCTGATAAAGGTCTAGTACTCCAAATATAAAGAACTCTTACAATTGAACAATAAAAAAACAAATAACCCAATTTAAAAATCAACAAAGGATTTGAATAAACATTTATCCAAAGAAGATATACAAATGGCCAGTAAGCACCTGAAAAGATGTTCACATTATTGGTTATTAGGGAAATGCAAATCAAAACCACAATGAGATAACACTTCAAACCCACTAAGAGGGCTATAATTGAAACAAACAAAAAAGGAAAATAACAAATGCTGGAGAAGACATGGAACCTTCATACATTGCTAGTTAGATGTAAAATTGTGCAGCCACTATGGAAAACAGTTTGACAGTTCCTGAAAAAGTTAAAGAGGGAACTACTGTATGATCCAACAATCCTACTCGTCGGTATAGAACCAAGAGAATCACAAACATATGCTCACATAAAAACCTGCACATGAATGTTCATGGCAGCATTATTCATTATAGCTAAAAAGTTGAACCACCCAAATGTCCACCAACTAATGAGGATAAACAAAACGTGGTACATATCCATATAGTGGAATATTATTTGGCAGTAAAAAGAAACAAAGTATTGATACGTGCTACAATGGGGATGAACCCTGAAAACACTATGCTAAGTGAAAGAAGCAAGTCACAAAGAACCATATATTGTATGATTCCACCAAATGAAATGTTTAGAATAAGCAAATCTATAGAAACAGAAAGTAGACTAGTTATTGTCTAGAGAACAAGAGATCTGGGAGGTTTGGTTAAGGGGTGTGGAGTTTCTTTTGGGGGTCATAAGAATATTTGAAAATTGATCATAGCAATGGACATACAACTCTGTGAATATAGTAAGGGCCACTGAATTGTATACTCTGAATAAGTGACTTATATATTAACAAAGCTGTTAAAAAACTAAATCTTATAATTAGTTAATATTTATCAAATGTCACATTAGCAAAATAGTAAAGTACATGAGACATAGAGCATTTTATATATCAAGAATAAGCAATATCTTATCATCACTTTTAATTATCATAATCTTTTTAAAATAAAAAGTATTAGAAGTTATATATGGAGAATGTATTATGTTAATTACCTTAACTTCTGTATGGGCCAATTTTGGATTAAGAACTCCTTCTAAATAGCTAGCTTTTTCTACCCACGTATTCAGATTTCTGTATTCTTTTTTCATTTTTTCCAGCCTAAAGAAAGAAAGCAGATATACATTTAAAATGTGACAGAAGAACATATATGGTGATTCACAAGAGAAATACATTCAGTATGATCCACTTACAAAATTTTCTAAGAGAGGCAAACCAGCAATATATTGTTTAAGGATACAGTCAAAGGAAAAGGAAGGATTACAACAAAAGTCAGGGCAGTAGTTACCTAAGGCTGGGTTGGGGAGAAGATGGAAGCTCATAAGGGCACACGAAACACATTTTTGATATTGATGATGTTCTATTTCTTTTTTTTTAAGTTTTAATTTAAATTCCAGTTAAGGTAGTGTAATAATAGTTTCAGGTGTACAATTTAGTGATTCAACACTTCCATACCCAGTGCTTCCACACCCAGTGCTCATCACAAGTGCCCTCCTTAATCCCCATCGCCTATTTAACCCTTCCCCCCACCCCACCGCCACCTCCCTTCTGCTAACCATCAGTTTGTTCTTTATAGCTAAGAAGCTGTTTCTTGGTTTGTCTCTCTTTATTCCCCCATGATCATTTCTCAAATTCCACATATGAGTAAGATCATATGGTATTTGTCTTTCTCTGACTTATTTTGCTTACTCTAGCTCCATCCATGTTGTTGCAAATGGCAAGATTTCTTTATCCATTCATCAGTCACTGGACTTTTGGGCTCTTTCCATAATTTCGATTATTAATAATGCTGCTATAAACATTGGGGTGCATGTATCCCTTTGAATTAGTATTTTTATAATCTTTGGGCAAATACCCAGTAGTGCAATTGCTGGACCATAGCGTAGTTCTACTTCTAATTTTTGAGGAAACTCCACACTGTTTTCCAAAATGGCTATACTAGTTTGCATTCCCAACGACGGTGTAAGCAAATTCCCCTTTATTCCACATCCTTGCCAACACCTGTTGTTTCTTGTGTTGTTAATTTTAGCCATTCTGACAAATGGGAGGTGATATTTCATTGTAGTTTTGATTTGCATTTCCCTGATGATGAGTGATGTTGAGCATTTTTTCATGTATCTATTAGCCAACCATATGTCTTCTTTGGAAGAGTGTCTAGTCATGTCTTCTGCCCATTTCTTAACTGGATTGTGTGGTTTGGGGGTGTTGAGTTTGATAAGCTCTTTAAAGATTTTTGGATACTAACCCTTTATCAGATATATGTCATTTGTAAATATCTTCTCTCATTCAGCAGGTGGCCTTTTAGTTTGGTTGACTGCTTCCTTTGCTACACAGAAGTTTTTTTATTTTGATGAAGTCTCAATAGTTTATTTTTGCTTTTGTTTCCCTTGCATCAGGAGACATATCTAGTAAGACGGTGGTATGACCAATGTAATAGAGGTTACTGCCTATGTTCTCCTCTAGGATTTTAATGGATTCCTGTCTCACATTTAGATTTCTAATCCATTTTGAATTTATTTTTGTGTACAGTTTTAAGAAAATGATCCCATTTCATTCTTTTACGTGTTGCTGTCCAATTTTTCCACACTATTTGTTGAAGAGACTGTCTTTTTTCCATTGGATATTCTTTCCTGCTTTGTTGAAGTTTAATTGACCATATAATTGTAGGTTCACCTTTGGGTTTTCTGTTCTATTCCATTGATCTATGTGTCTGTTTTTGTGCTAGTACCATACTGTCTTGATCACTACAACTTTGTAAGATAACTTCAAGTCTAGAATTGTGATGCCTCCAGCTTTTCTTTTCTTTTTGAAGGTTGTTTTAGCTATTCGGGGTCTTTTGTGGTTCCATACAAATTTGAGGATTGTTTGTTCTAGCTCTGTGAAAAATGCTTTTCATATTTTATAGGGATTGTATTAAATGTGTAGATTGCTTTGGATAGCAAAGATATTTTAACAATATTCATTCTTCTGATCCATGAACATGGAGTGTTTTTCCATTTCTTTGTTTCATCTTCACTTTCCTTCATCAGTGTTTTATAGTTTTCAGAGTACAGGTCTTTTATCTCTTTGGTTAGGTTTATTCCTAAGTATCTCAAAGTTTCTGGTGCAATTATAAATGGGATTGATTCCTTGATGTCTCTTTCTGCTGCTTCATTATTGGTGTATGGAATGCAACAGATTTCTACATATTGATTTTTGCATCCTGCAACTTTACTGAATTCATGTTTCAGTTCTAACAATTTTTGGTGGAGTCTTTTGGATTTTCTATATAAAGTATCATGTCATCTGCAACTAGTGATACCTTTACTTCTTCCTTGCCAACTTGGATGCCTTTTATTTCTTTTCATTGTGTGACTGCTATGGCTAGGACTCCAATATGGTGATGTTGTGTTTCTTTTATTTTTTTTTTTAAGATTTTGTTTGTTTGTTTGAGAAAGAGAGTGTGCAAGTGGGGGGGAGGGGCAGAGGGAGAAAGACAGGGAGAGAGAGTCTCAAGCAGACTCCATGCTGAGCATGGAGCCCCTTGCAGAGCTCAATCTCATGACTCTAAAATGATGACTTGAGCCAAAACCAAGAGTCAGATGCTTAACCAACTGAGCCACCCAGGTGCCCCAATGTTGTATTTCTTAACCTGAATCATAAATATCTAGGCATCAGTCTTATTATTTTTATTTAAACTATATATACATGTTTTAGAAGTTATTCAGTATATATTGGTCTCATTATTTAAATATATATATATATATGTATATATATATATATATTTTATAAATTATCCAATATATACATGATATTTTCTGCAACAGAACGAAAGAAAAAATAGGAATTTAGCTTCTAATCCAAGAAATTTCAAAAGGCTTTAGTCATCTAAAGATATAACTGACAAGAATTAAATAGAAAAGAGGGAATGTTTCCCAATTCATTTCATGAGGACCTTGATGATAAACCCTAATAAGGACATGATAAAAAAGGAAAACTAATCTCTTTCATAAACATAGATGCAAATGCTAAAAATATAATTTTAATAACAAAAAATCCAGTAATATAGAGAAAAGATAATATATCATGAACAAATTAGATTTATCCCAGGTATACAAGGATATTTTGACATTAACATTAGAAAACATAAATACAATTTAACTGATTAAAAGAGAAAAAACATTTGGCAAAATCCAACATCCATTTTTGATTTTAAAGAAACTTAGAAAACTGGAACAAAGTGGAATAATTTACCTAACCTGGTATAACATATCTCTATATAAAAAACCTATATAAGCAAATGCTCTTAACTATTAAATGCTAGAAGTGTAGCCTTTAAAGATCATGAACAAAACAAGGATGTCCACCCTTGCCTTTTACATGAGACATTGACTGGCATGGCCCTAGAAAATTTTAGAAAGCAACTCATATTTTTAAACACCAAATGAAAACATCAATAGTAGGAGTTCTGTGAGGCTCAAGAGGCTTTCTAAACTATATCTCCTTTAAAAAAAATCAGGAAAATTAATTCCATATAAAACTGAGCAAGATAAAACTATCAGCGCCAAATTCCAAAGTAGTTATAAGAAGAAAGAGAATAAGGAGCAGAATAACATCCCTAGACTTTGAAAGCATGCAAGAAAAATACATGTGGAGTCAGTGAACACAGTGGCAAGATGACTCACTGGGACCCATTTTGCTAGGAAGAAGGGGATCAGCTGGTGAAGCTACAGGAGACAAATGAGAGCAGCAGCTGTCACTGTCACTATGAGCCAGATAAGTCGAGGTTCTGCAGCTGGAGCCGCTCTGTTTAAATGTAGAAGCAGTTATGAGGATCCAGTTGTGTACTATTAGGCAAGATATTAAAGAAATTTGCAGTTTCTAGTTCAAGATGGTGAGCAGGCTCCTGAACTAACCTCCTCCCATGTATGCATGGTACCTACAGTTATACGAAGGGCAATTCTCTCTAAAAGAAATCTAGAAATAAGCTGAGCAACTCCTATACATCATGCAAATGAGAAAATACCCACATCAAAACAGGTGGGAAAGGATGAGGCACATACCATAAGCTCCACCCCTGGCACAGTGTCATACAAATGGGACAGAATTCTCAACTCCCAGCATCTCCTGGAGGAGAAAAAGGGTTGGGCAACACATATAGCACCCCACCTTTCAAGACTCCCATCTGAGGGACAGGCCCCCAAAACACCTATTTCTGAAAGTTAACACAGTTGTGACCACAAGACCCACAAGGCTACAGAAAAAAAAAAGTTTTTCATAGGTCTGCTATGATCTACCATGCTATCTGCTCAGGGCTCAGCACAGAAGGAGTAGTACAAAAATAAGTTCATCTCCCAATTAGTCTCCGAAAGAGGCCTACTGCATTCTTTAAAAGCTGCTATTTGGAGGTCAGCCTTCTAATTGAGTATGCATCCACGGGTTGACTGCAATCCTCATTAGAGACATATGGAAGCCAGCAGACACTATCTCCTCCTCCCTCTAGCCCAATCCAAATCATAACTATCTCCCCGGAAGGAGCTTATACAGACATCTGGCACCCCAGACCTTGTGGCCATCACCAAAGAGACGGGCCCCTGGACTGTTTGGCTGTCATAACCAGTGGGCCTTGGATTCACCAGTCCCACAGAACTTCAGCACACAAAGAAGCAGTTCTTAATGGGTGCAGGAATGACTTCCACCCCAGTGGCTATACCCCCAGGCTGGGCAAAAAGGGAAGCAGGCAAGAAAGCCCTTCTCCTGGTTTCTCCATGAAAGGGCTCTTGCTACATACTTTCCCAGCAGCTGCCTGGAGGTTCAGCTTCCAGTCAGCCTGAATCTAGATGCTGAGATCTTCCGCTTTGGGATACTGACAAATCGTGACACACTCTCAACAACTGGAAGCCATTAAGAAAAAAGGAAAGCAGCTTGGACAATCACAAAGGTTTGAGAGACAGCCAAAAGCTTGGGCCGGGTTCATTGATGATGTTTGTTTCCCACATGAGACGACTGCATCGAGACTAGGAAAGGTGGCAGTTTCATCTAATGCTCAGAAACCAACACAGAGAGTGAGGGTAAATGAAGAAAGAGAACAATGAGAACAGAACAGCAAGATAATACTCCAGAAACATTAAGTTCCAAACAAATAAATAAGACAAAACTCCAGAAACAGACCGTAATGAAATATAACGAGGGGCACGTGGGTGGCTCAATCAGTTAAGTGTCTGCCTTCGGCTCAGGTCATGATCCTGGGGTCCCGGGATTAAACCCTGCATGGGGCTCCCTGCTCAGTGGGGAGTCTACTTCTCTCTCTCCCTCAGCCCTCCTGACTTACGTTCTCACTCACTCTGCTCTCTTTCTCTCTCAAATAAATAAATAATCTTAAAAAAAAAAGAATTAAAAAAAAAAAACTATCAAATCATCCAAAAAAAAAAAAAAAAAGAATTCAAAATCATGGTCATAATGATGCTCATTTTTCAGGAGAAAAATTCATAAACAAAGTGAGAATTGCAACAAAGAGATAAAAAATATAAGAAAGTATCAAATAGAAATCATAGAGCTAAAGAACACAATAACTGGACTGAAAAATTCAATAGAGGGATTCAAGAGCACTACATGATGTGGGAGAAAGGATTGGCAAACTCAAAGACGGGGCAAAGGAATTCATCCAATCAGAAGAACAAAAAGAAAAAAATGAAAAAGAGTAAAGATAGCTTAAAGGACTTACAGGACACAACAAAGTGAACCACCATACGCATTACAGAGGCCCTAGACACTGACTTTTCT
>CM052883.1:143061598-143090250 GCA_028534135.1 Potos flavus
GACACTGACTTTTCTAAACAAATACCTAAAGTCCATGTCCCCCCCGCCATGCAAAAAAAAATTAATGTCCCACTAACACATAAATAAGATGAAGATTGTTTTGGTTGTGCTTTATTTATTTATTTGTTTGTTTGTTTATTTATTTACCTACCTTTCCCGAGGTTGTTGCTGAAGTTTTTCAAGTCGCACTACAGATGGCTGGTTGGATTGGGGCACTACAGCTGGCATCCCAACAGTAACATTCAGGTCTGGGGATAGGAATGCTGGATATTCTATTGGTTGTGGTGTAATAACATTTCTGCAAAATGGTTATAATGTTAAATATTGCAATTATACAAAAGCACACTTCTAAAATCAGTGGTAGGTATTGCTTTTGAATCATTCTCTCTTTCACACTATAAGCTCACCTGTCTACCTTGAACCATCAGAGGGTAGAGCTAGGGAAGACGACAAAGGTCAGAAATCCTGACAGAAGTGCTCTATTAAATACTCTTACTACTAAGATGGGCAGCAGGGATAAGAAAGGCGATAAGGACCCGAAATTCTAAAGAGAAGTAGAAAGTGTTTGAGCCCAGACCTGTCTCCCAATCTTTAGATACAAATCTCTATTTTATGGCCCAGTCAAGTTGACATGGGAAATTAATCATCACAAGTCCACCCACCCCTTGTCAACCTGGCACACATAAGCATCTCTTTAAAGCATATTTAATCTCCAAATGAGAACAATAAAAGGTCATAATTCCACCTAACATGATACAACTATCCTGCATACAACCAAAAACTCACTAGTCTCTCCCTAGAAAAGACTATAAAGTCTTTGGATGATGTTTACTCTTCTTAATATCCTGAAACTTAAATAGTATGCTGTAAGTTTAACAATACTTAAATATTACAATATAAAGTCAATATACCTTATGTTACATGATAAGGAGATATGAGAGGGAAGAAAATATATTTGTTATATAAATGTATATTTTTTCAGGTCACTTGGTAAATGGGCCAGAATAGCACACCCAAATAAGGAGTAAGTTGCATCCAAAATCCAAAAAGGCCCACCAGGTGTTGTGTCTCTGTTTTGGTTGTAGGATGGGCCAGATACAACAACTTATCCTTCACCATAGCAGGATTATCTTGACAATCCCCATACCACTGAATACTCAAAATTTCGATGAGGTAGAAGAGCCCTGAATTTTTGTCAGAAGACTTTCCACCTTCTGACATGCAAATGTCCTATCAGACAGTCTAGATTAGTTACTACTTCCTGTTCGCTAGGTCCGATAAGCATAATTACATAATCACTGTAATGGACCTATGTAATATCTTGTATAAGGGAAAGGCAATCAAGATTCCTGTAAACTATGGGGCACCTGGGTGGCTCAGTTGGTTAAGCATCCAACTCTTGGTTTCAGCTCAGGTCATGATCTCAGGCTCCTGGGATTGAGCCCTGTGTTGGGTTCTGTGCTCAGTGTGGGGTTTGCTTGGGACTTTTTCTCTCCCTCTCCCTCTACTCCTCCCCCTGCTCGTGCTCTCTAAAATGAATAAATCTTATCGCTTCTCAGCCTTTTGGCTAAGATCAAGTATAGTAAAATGAATAAATCTTAAAAAAAAAAAAAAAAGATTCCCGTGAACTAAATTAATGACATAGGACCGGAGAAGTTGATATACCTGAGGTAAGACAGTGAAGGTGTATCACTTGGCCTTACCAGCTGAAAGAATCTACTTCTGATGGTTTTTATATGGGGAAAATAGCTTTTGCCAGATCAATGGTTGCATACTAGGTACCAGAGGATGTGTTAGTTTGCTCAAGCAACGAAACCACATCTGGTACAGTGGCTGCAATTGGAATCACTGCCTGGTTAAGCTTACAACAATCTACTCTCTCTCTCCAAGATCCGTTTGTGTTTTTTTCCCCCCAAGATCTGTTTTATGCACAGGCCAAAATAAGTAAGGTAAATGGAGATATGATAGGAGTCACCACTCCTGCATTTTTCAAGTCCTTGATAATGGCGCTCATTTCTGCAATCCCTCCATGGATGTGGTATTGCTTTCAGCTTACTATTTTCTTAGGTAGAGGTAGCTCTCTAGTGGTTTCCATTTGGCCTTTCCCACCATATCCCTTGGTCCGCAGGTCAGGGAAGCAATGCAGGGTTTCACCGACTGCTAAGTGTGTTGATTTCAAATATGCAATCTGGAACTGGGGAAATAATCACAGGATGGGTTTAAAACTCCATCGATCACATGTCCTCCATAAGCCCCAGTCTGACTGGTGGACAACAGTGATGTTTGGATCTTCTGGAACTGGTGTCAGTTTAGAGCCAGTGCCCAGTAGACTCTGAAAGATCTGATCTGATTATTTCCTTTTCCCTAATGCATAGTTACCCTGGTAAGAGGCTCTCCTTCCCTCTTGGGAAAGCTGGGAAAAGATTAACATTATAAATTTTTGTCAGCATATGAGCATCTCTCGTTAAGGGGACCAAGCCTCCCCTACATTCAAAGGCTTTTGGGTATGCAAACTGGCTCAAATCTGGGAATTGACTGAGGAGCTATGACTCTGTTTTTATGATTCAGGTCACACTTTTATTCACTTGACCTAGAACTTTTCCGCTTATACAGATTAAGAATTGAGGAGGCTTTCTATGTATTTTATTTCTAGGAACATCATGATCAACCAGCCAATGCTATAGGTCTGCATGAGTCAAACTGTTCTGCTTGCTGCTTTGACTCTACTGTCCACTGCAGTAACCACGCTCGTCTTGTTAGGTGGTGGTGCCATCACTGGGCTCTGCCACTGCAGGACGCTACACTCCCATTGCATTTAGGTTTCCCAGTTCAGTGACTGCAGCTTCCACTCTAAGGTCTGCCTAACAGAGAAGAACAATCACAGAGGTCGTCAAGGGTGAGGCTACCTTGCAAATTTATTTCTCACAGTCACGGTGAAAGGTGTATCTTCTGGAATCTCCCAGGATGAGTGAGTAGGTCTTAAAAACAAATCTACACCAACATTACCATCTCTCTAACCCTTTGAATACCTTCCTTCTGCATTAAGCCAAGGCAGGTCTGGCATTTCCAATCCACCCAAGTGGGCATCTTTTGGTTCATGTTTCTGCAACCAAACAACCAGATCGAGTCTTTTCTAACCCCTTAATCTGTAACATTAAATGCAGAATCTCTGCTTAGCAAGCTCATATCAATAAATTTGCTGTGATCCAACTTTATGTTCCTCCCACCATTATCCCACACCCTAGCTGCCACGGTTCCTTACGTTTACCTCTAGGAAGGTTCTTATCTCATTTGTATTATAATAATTTCTTTGCACAAGTTACTTTTGCACACTAAACCATGAGCTACCAGAGGGCAGGGACCAGACCTCATTTATTTTAGTATGTGCAATGGCTTGGGGATATAGCAGACATTCAATGAATGTTTATTGAATCCATCAGTGGATAAAGAAATAATGATTGATAAACATAAAACATTCAAATTTTACTATGTCAACAAATGACCAATATCAAGTGGACAAATTTATTTTTAATAATATCCAGTATTGGTGAGACTATAGGACAATAAGCACTTCAAAATATAAATTCCCATCCTATACCTAATTCCCTCAATCCCATTTTCTCCATTTCTTATTCTGGGACAGCACTATAGATACACAGTTTAATCTATTTTTATTGTTGAAATTTGAAGACTGGTTGACATATTTTAAGTTACTTTTGGTTTGCTAATGACATTTTTTGAACATAAACTTTTTGCTGAAGATTTGGAAAAAACAATTAGAATGTGTGGAATGGAGGTAACACTACTATATTGTAGAGGAAAACTGACAACTATTAGACACTTTGCTCTTAAAAGTCCCTCACCTCCTTCTAGAAAAGGGTACCTCACTGGCCAACTTTCCTTATCAGCCTAACCCTATATTCCCTCCTTCAGCCATGAAGCTGGCACTCTCTTCTTTCCTTTATCTTATCTCTAGACCTCCTCATGTCCTTTCGCCAGGGCTATACCCAGAAACCCAAAATTTCTCCCACCTTATTAAGCAAAACAATTCACTGCTCTCTTTTCCTTAGAGGCTAGCCCATTCTGGCTATGTCTTAAGACAACCAAAATGGTCCATCAAATAGATTGTTTTATTTATTTTTTATTTTTGGATTAAGTGTTTTAAATGCCACATAATCTGATTGTGCAAATAAGACTTCAAACACTTACGTCACAGGATCTATTCTTTCTGGAGGTGGTGCAATATTCATAAACATGGATGGCTCGATAATTTTCTGAAGAGGTTTTAACTGAAGAAAATGGTAAGTGTATTTTAACACTGCTTAGTTACAGTTATAGTTCACTCTAATACTACTATCCTCCAGGACTACAAAATAGGCCTTAAATACATATAAGAAGAAATAGAATTAAGAGAGGAAGAAAGAATCAACATTTACTGAGCATTAGATATCTGCCAGGAACCTAATATCTGTCATATTATTTTTAATCCTCTCAATAATCCTGTGATGTAGATACCTATGGCTATTTTACAGAAAATGCTGAGGATCAGTAATTTGTTCAAGGTTACCCAAAAGACATCAGAGCCAGGATTTGAATGCAGCTTTATCTGCGACACCCCCCCCCCCCAGCGTAGTACCCTTTTTACATTATCAAGACAGGTGAGTAGGGGACTATATTACCGAAAAGTTCATAGACATAAAATCAAAATCAATAACTTTTTATTATATTTCCCACTCTCTTCCACACAGTATCTCGAGTCCTTGTTTTTGGTAGAATCTACCTATATAAAACAATACTTTCCTAATTTATCTGAAAAGGAGGTTATCTCCCTAAGAATGTGATTATTACATATTTTACTTATATTCAGACACAAAATCTACCTCTGAAGTTGGTGCTTATAAACTATGTCATGAAAGGGACTCAACAGTTACAAGTCCCTATAAGGCCCAATTCATAAGAATATAAACAAAATAGGCAGAAGGAAAAGAAAGAAAAATCAAGGCAAAGAAAGAAAAAAGATTGTGTCTAGTGGCTTTCTTCGGTGTACTTATTTCTGATTCAAAATGCATTAAAAATCATTATGATATACCATACGCAAAATTTTAGAATAACATTTTACCAGGGGCTGCTCAGTTAACATAACGGTAGATTTAATAAAAGTAAATGTACCCACTCTGAATTCCTAATTAAAACAACAACCAAGACTATAAAAAATAGCAAAAAATGGAAATGAAAGATCATATACGAAGTATAGGGGTCAACATCCCTATACAACAGCAGCACTGATGGGCCTGGATGTATAAATGCCCTGAAGCGGTGATAATACCCAGGGATATGAAGAGTTCTTTCAAACACCTGGTGAGAATATATGTGGTACAACATTTCTAGAACAATTCTTTGCAAGGTCATCGCTTTTGGACAATAATTTCCATTCTAGGAATCTAGCCTAGGGACATAATAAAAGGTCAGGACACAGGCTACTACACAAAAATTTTCACTGGAACATGGATATATGTAATAAATTTAAAGGGCCAGGACAAAGCTAGGAAGATAACTTCTTTGAACATATTACTCTCTTGATAAATCAAGGAGGGCTCAAGTAACACCAGACATCGAAATACCATGGGGGTAAGAAGCATATGTGATCAGAATAAAAAATGTCATGTGAATATAATCAATGACTCCACTTTTAATAAGCATTTTTAGATCTAAAAATCCACACTCCTTATATACTTAAAATAATTTTGTTTTCAACGACATGAAAACACAGACACACAAAAGCAAGTTTTCTGATAAAGGCATTTTGAATTAAAGATTATTTTTAAATGTATATGCAAATAAAAAACGGTAGTTTGATTTTTCCTTAGGTAGGATGGAGAAAAACAGCATTCTCTTAAAAATATTCTTTTAAAAAATATGTATTTTATTTTTTTCCCCAATTACTTTTATTTCATTTTTTCAGTGTTCCAAGAGTCATTGTTCATATACCACACCCAGTACTCCATGCAATATGTGCCCTCCTCAATATCCACCACCAGGCTAAAAATATGTATTTTAAAAATTTTATTGGGATCCTGGGTGGCTCAGTTGGTTAAGCAACTGCCTTCGGCTCAGGTCATGATCTCAGGGTCCTGGGATCGAGTCCCATATCAGGCTCCCTGCTCTGTGGGGAGTCTGCTTCTCCCTCTGCCTCTCTTTTTCTGTCTCTCATGAATAAATAAATAAATAAAATAAAATAAAATAAAATAAAATAAAAATAATAAATAATAATAAAATTAAAAAAATTTATAAAATAAATAAAATGAATAAATAAAATGATTAAAAAAATTTTTTTTATCAAACTGGAAAGCATAGAGGCTCAGAAGAGATTTGACTGAAGCGTTGGAGAATAATTTTTAAAAGAACTAACCTGATGTGAAAATCCGTAACCAAAGTTTCCATAGGAGAACATAAATTCCACCTCCACCTTGCAGATAAGCTAAACACACAACACATTTATTTTGTTTTATCAGAAAGATGTTTTAATGAAAAAGGGATAGCAAGTAGTACTTCTATTTCACAAATCTATGTTAGAAAAACCACAGTGTGAATCTACTGATTAAAAAAAATTCACACAAGGAACTGCTATAGAAGAATCTGTGGAATTCCTGAAGTGTTAAAAAACTTTATGTTAAAGAATATATGATTATAATACAGAAAATATCAATTTATAAATAATAGGATTACCCTGAGATACATATACATGTGTGTGTGTTTGTGTGTGTGTTTCATGCATGTGTTTTTAAAGTATTCACTCACACTTCCCCTACCTCCACTTCCATTTTCAGATAAAATTTTTATTTAGACAAGTGATTTCATCTCTCTGAATCCCAGCTTGCTCAAATGTAAAATGAAGGACAGTGTCAGAGATTATGACCTCAAATGTCCATCATTCTCTGTTCTGGCTACTGGTGGCAGAGGTCTCTCTGAATAGATCAATTAATCGAAATAATAATTTTAAGTATTTAAAAAGAAATTCAAGTGAGAACTGTAAACAACTCTTTAGAATCTCCTCAAGGAGGAAAATGTTTCCTCAATTAAAGCTGCACAAAGAAGCAGATAGGGCATTTTACTCTCTTATCCAATTATTTCAATTTTCCTGTTCATCATTTAGCAGTAAAGTAGCATCATTAAAAAAAAAAAAAGATGAAGATGAAGATTTTGTGAATATTGTTATTTCTGTTTAATACATTTCCATTAATTCAAACAGTGACTGGTAGGGTAACATAGAATAAAAACACTATCAGAGGTTAAAACAATATCAGAGTCAAGTTGTATGAAATGCTAAGTGTATGCACAAAACTTCGGAAATTTCAGTAAAGTTCTTACCATGCTTTTATTCAACATTTCAAATTCTTCAATAAAGCACCCTTTCTGGAAAAAAGTAAAAAAAAATAAAATAAAATTCTCAAATACAGAATTACTCATATAGTCATCTGTATATAATCTAAACCATTTCATAAATTTTGAAAAATCAGGTAGTGACTTTTAATGCACGTGTTAACTTAGTAGCTAAAATACAACTGTAACGAATGTTTGGAAGAAAATAAAAATTCTAGGCTGTACCAAAAACAAATGTTAATATTTACATTTATGTTTTAAACAAAAATGTTCCTGCTAGTCGTAGTTCCCCTTTCTCTAAGTCTTAAGGGAACTGCCATCCCTGCACTCCTTCTGTGGGGTTTTTTAACACAAACGTGCATGAATAGCTGACTTGTGATAGAACAGAGGGCCTCTCTCATCCCTCGGGGACTGTTGGGATCTTTCTAACCAGGTAAACCTTGGGTATCCTTGGTCACCACCTCTGGTCATCTCCTCCCATCTAATCCAGCATCCCACGGTTCCCTTTCTTCCCGGCATTTTCCACTGCAATTCATGGAATCTCCATTCCATGGTTAACAAACCACCTTACATCCTTAACTGCTCCACCAAACATGCCTTCTTTGCTTTACCTCAGACTTGGCTTCCCCCGGAGGATGGTGCTTCCCTCAGACTCCTCAAATGAAGGCCCACACTCCTCAAGGCCAGGAGGGGGAGTAGCATTCTCCACGCTCCCCTTCTACTGCTTCCAGATCATACTAGCTCACACCGATAGTAACAGTCTTCCATTTTTAAGCTTCATGTTGTCTGGCATGTGTTTCAGACATTCTGGTCACTAATTCTCATTTACTGAAAACCTCAACACCTGGTTCACACATCCTCTCCACCCCCAAAACCTAGCAATCTGCGGAACTTATTTATTTATAAAGATTTTATTTATTTAACAGAGAGAGAGAGCACGCGTGTGCATGCATGCTCAAGAGAGAGCACAAACGGGGGGCGGCAGGCAGAGGGAGAGGGAGAAGCAGACTCCCTGCTGAGCAGGGAGCCCAATGCAGGGCTCGATCCCAGGACCCTGGGATCATGACTTGAGCCGAAGGCAGACGCTTAACAGACTGAGTCACCCAAGTGTCCCTGCAGAACCTATTTCACATCCGCCTTCTCAGTTCCTGGTGAAGCCATATAATGAAGGAAATAACAGCTGGTCGTACAATGGCAGACGTCACACAGAATTAGCATATTGTATGTTTTCTTCATATAAAATCACAAGATTTCTCAGAAAATTCATAAATAACTGCAACAGATTTCCTTGATGATCCTGTCAATCTGCTCTTTATAGCTTCTTGCTCTTGATAGTGTCCCTTTTCCCAAAGTGGGAAGGGGGGGAATATCTCGCTGTTCCAAGACTGCCTTTTTCTTCTCTTTTATAAACTGTGCCTCTACTTCTGATCAAAGAGCTTGACCTATTGATTGATTCATCTCCATCAGATATAAAGTAAACTTTTAGTCATACTTTTAACTATGGTAAATGTCTTTGAGTTTTTTCTGTAGGTCTCACTGAGATCTGCCCGATTAAGTCTTCCTTGGGGCCAACTAAAATATTCAGCCTGAACGTGCATTTCAACTAAATCCACTGAGTTTTAGGCTTGCCTTCACTCAGCTCCTCTGGTGAGTTTCAATGTGTGGCAATGAGCTATTGGGCAACCTGTCCTGATTTGGGTTTGCTCTGCCCAAAGCAAGTTACATGTCTAAGCCTAGTCCAAGAGGGGCGGGGGGGGGGGGGTGATGCTATACTGCTCAAAGGTACGGGTAGAGGGAGGTATGATTCTGTAGGGGGCATTACTCTAATAATATTCTACACCTTTGAATTCTCTCTTGCCCTTCTCAAATAATTGCAGTGGCTACCAATCTTTCTAACTGTTGAATTTATCATTTAGTCCTAGGCTTATTTGGTAAGGATCATATAGCTAAAGCAATAACCAATCAATTATCATATGGTTTCACTTACGTATGGAGCATAAGGAAAAACATGGAGGACATTGGGAGAAGGAAAGGAAGGGTGAATTGGGGAAAATTGGAGGGGGAGACGAAACATGAGAGACTGTGGACTCTGAGAAACAAACTGAGGGTTTTGGAGGGGAAAGGGGTGGGGGTGTTGGGTGAGCCTGGTGGTGGGTATTGAGGAGGGCACGTATTGCATGGAGCACTGCGTGTGGTACATGAACAATGAACCTTGGAACACTGAAAAAATAAAATTAAATTAAAAAAAAATAATAACCACAAGTAGTACTATAGTTCATTCCCAAATTAATTAATGACATTCCTGTTATAATATATACAGGAATATTATAAACTCCAATATACTTATATGCTTTAACTGAACCCTAGGCCTTAACAATTAGCTAATGTTTCTGGTTTCTCCCAGAGCCTCAAAGGAATCCAAGACGTTTCAGGGATAAGAAGAAATAAGAGATTCTTGACACAAGCTACAGACCAATTATTCTTTACAGAGCTCTGCAAAGAACTGTGATTTTTAAAATTCATCTCGAGGTCTTTGTCCTCCCCAGTCAGGCCAATTATATTCAGAAAGTAACTGGTACTAATTGGTAATCATAATACATTTGTGTCCTATTCATGTATACTCATAAAATAATTGTGCACTCAGATGGCTTTGCCACGCTTCCAAACATGATCTGTAGTTTGAGTCCAGTCATCAGGTCTTTCCAATTCATCTGAGTACTACAGTTGACCAGTCTGCACAAGGAATTCTACCCTAGCAAGTAGTTCTAGAATTAAATATAATCTACCCTTGCATGTGATCCAAAGAGCAAATGATACAGCTCAAGTTTTTGAGACAAGACAGATCAGCATGAGTTTGTGGACTAGAATCATTATAGGTTATAATACTTTCCTTGACCTCTTACTGCCCAGGGTGGTAGAGTCTGTGCAGTAGTCTACGCACCTTGCTGCCCACAGGTAAACACTTCAGGAAAAGTAGAACCATTAATAAATTAAGAGGCCTTCATGAAAAGATGTTCAACATTACCGGCTATTAGGGAAGTACAAATTAATAGCACAATGAGATATGACTACAAACCTATAAGAATGGCTAAGGTATAAAATGGTGGCAATACCAAATGCTGATGAGGATGCTGGGAAAGTGGATCATTCATTTCTGGGGAAGATGTACAATGGCCTAGTCACTCTGGAAAACAGTTTGGCACTTCCTTTAATGACTATACATGCAACTATTTTACAAACCAGAAATTCATCTGAGAAATGAACACTTGTACATGCATGTTGATAGCAACTTTAGTCAGAACCGCCCCAGACTGGAAAACCAGATGTCCTCCAATGGGCAGATGGTCAAACAAACTGGGGTACGTTCACGCCCCACAGTACTACTCAACAGCAAAAAAGAAATGAACTAGTGATACATGCAACTACCTGGATGGCTTCCTGGAAAATCACGCTGGGTGAGAAAAAAACAACACTAAAAGGTTACATACTAGAGGATTCCATTTATGTAACATCCTGGAAATGAGAGAATTACAGAAAGGAAGAACAGATTAGTGATTGCCAGGGGTTAAGGAGGGGACAGAGGCAGGAGCAAAGGAGATGTAGCTATTTAAGGCAACAACATAAGAAAGCCTGGTGGAGATGGCACGTTCCGTATGTATCTCGGTTGAGATACAATACTGTAGTTTTGAAAGATGTTACCATCAGGGGAAACTAAGTAAAGGATACAAAGGCTCTCTCTCTATTATTTCTTTCAAGTGCATGTGAATCTACAATTATCTCAAAAGAAAAGTTGTGTTTTTTTTTTAAAGGCCACGTGTCTATTTATAGTGGGCCAAATTTATCCATGGGACTTACTCTCCATTAGGCCTACTTTAAATAGAGTGGATACAAAGTGGATTCAAAAAATTTATTATTATGACACCTGGGTAGCTCAGTGGGTTAAGCGTCTGCTTTCAGCTCAGGTCATGATCCCAGCATCCTGGGACTGAGTCCCATATTGGGCTCCTTGCTCAGCGGGAAGCCTGCTTCTCCTTCTGCCTGCCGCTCCCCCTGCTTGTGTGTGCGTGCTCGCTCTGACAAATAAAATCTTTTTAAAAAATTATTATATTTGTGATTGTCTCATAGTTCTTGTTTTCCTCTACTGTCTGATACCCAGATGTTTAGATATTATTATACAGTCATCTCTCCAAGGTAACATCCAGCTAATGAAACTGCATCAAAACAAAAACAAAAACAAAAAAAAATACCAAACTCCTCGCGGTCAGCTTTGTACTTCTGGGATCTGAGTTTTGACCAAAAGAGGGTAACTGAGAAATTCTAATAAGTAAAATGACACAACTCTCATGGTAGAAGTGCCTAAAGAAGGATGCTGATACATACTACACATAGCATATCTTGAACACACCACAGCTAAAATCATAAGACTTTTTGGGGAAATCCATAAATAACCAAAATTGCTTTCCCTGATGACTCTTGTCTGTTAAATAACAATGGGCTCTTTACCATAAGGTGTAGCAATTCATCAGAGACTCATAGAGAGCAATTCATCATAATGTAAAGACTTTTTGCAGAAATGCACTGGAAGGTAGGTTCAAGAAAATTCACTGCAACAATGAGCATAATAGTAAAAAACAAAACAAAACAGGAAATGATCCAAATAGCCATCGACAAATTTAAAGATTTATTTATTTATTTTAGAGAGAGCACGTGAAAAGGGGGAGGGGCAGAGGGAGAGGGGGAATCTCAAGCCTACTTCCCACTGAGCACAGAGCCCAAGCTGGGGCTCCATCCCACGACCCTGAGATCATGACCTGAGCCAAAATCAAAAGTCAGACGCTTAAATGGTTGAGCAACCCAGGGGTTGCCCCGGGTCAGGTGCCCTTGACCTTAACTTTTTAAAGAATCCAAGCTGGTATGTCCCACATTGTGTATTTATCATATATCATCATGGTATTAACTTTTTCCCTATCCCCTAAATTCCCATAAACTAGAAGTTAGATCTAGACTCGGTTTGTTTAGATTTGGGGTAAACATTTTTGATGAGAATGATTCACAGGTAATGCTGTATACTTCATATTGTATGGCCATAGGAAGCATGTGATGTTAAGTTGCCTATAATTACTTACGCTAAATTCAAGCTCTTGGTTCAAGTGGTAACCAAAACTTCCCTCTATTGTAGAGGCACCTTTTCCCCTTTGCAACAATTAATCTGTAGACTGTTACAATGGTGTGAAAATATCTTGTTCCCCAATAACCTTTTACCAAATATTTTAAGTAGCATTGGTAAGTCTTGATTGAACTAATCATCATTCACTATAAAGAATTGCAAAAATGGTCAATCTGGAATTCTATCATTCTTTCTACACTGCCACTCTTCTGTTTCAAAATTTTTAAATCCCATTTTTCCTCCTCTGCCCTTTTTTTCCTTAAGATCACCAAGATTTATGGGTTTTTCTTTATTCAGAATTTGTAATGATGTTTTTGATGTTCAAATTATCCTAAATGGCCAACAGGAGCCCCTGCAATCTGGCTCCTATGTCCTTTGATATAACTCCATTAGTCTTTGAAGGCTTCAAGTCTCTGAAGTCTTTGAAAATCCTTCAGATGGTTTATATTTGTTCACTAATCAGTTAGTTCTCTTTCTTTGAGTCCAGGGCAGTATGGCTGCTGGAAAGTGAGAGGGTAATCTTAGGAGAAAGCAAGGGAGAAGGAACGACAAAATCTGTGTACAAATCTTGCCCCCAACTTTGGCTGACCCCTGAACAGCACAGGCCCAGGGCAGATTGCAAGCAGCCCAGCCAAGGAGAAAAAGAACTGAAATCTGGGCTGTCAACTAAGAGAGAGAGTTTGTGATTTGAGTCCTGTTTAAAAACATTCCAGAACACATAATAAAACATGCATATTTAGTCTTCTAGGTCGTACCATTCCACACAATTGGTTTTTTAAAATATTAAGCTGTTCCAAGCCAACTCTTTTTTTTTATATAGCCAGAGGGAGACATTGTTTCCTAAGCATATGAGTTTGAAGGTAGATAATAAACCAAAAGGAGTCAGTCAGATACAGATAAATAGTAACAACAAACACCAACTGAACAATGTGATACTACGGTGAAAAAACAACCTTGATACTTACCTGAATTACATCATAAAGGTGTACCTGAACACTCCCTAGTAAGAGAGGATATTTTTCTGTGTTTTCATATTGCATTAGTTCCAAGTAAATATTATTCCGCTCATCATCTTGACGCCTGGGAATCTTAATACAAAATACATATGAAAAGAATTATCACATTTTCAGTCTGAATTTCAGATATAATTTCTGAATAAGTACATCCATAAACTAGATTTTGTTATATACACACCTAATGGTTAGTTTTCACATGTTATTAGCCTTATAACTTTTCAATCACACGGTCAGATATAGCCTAATGTCAACAAAAATCAGGATCTTGTTTATGTATAACATCAATTATGGTCTTTTGAAACATGCACTGCCTACATTCTCTTTTTAACTCTATATAAAAGCTTAGCCTCAACACTCTACTGAAACTATATTATAAAAGGTAATCCAATATCCACTATCCAACCCAGATAATCTAGGTAATACAAATAGCCATTATCGAAAGACATCCAACATCCTTTTCAGTCTGTGTTCAATAACTTACTGATAAAATGTATCCCAAAGTATAAAATTTATTTTATTTTATCCTAGTTCTATAAATACGCAGTTTGAAAATCAAATAGCCCTACAAGGGTTAAAGCAAACAAAAACAACTCTTTTTTTTCTCCCATGTTTAATATTTTTTTCTGAATTTTATGATGCTTTGACATCTTAAAAAGCCTGGCCAGAGACAGACTTTCTCTCCCTGGGCTAGCCAATTCCTAGAGATAGCAAAGGGCTTAGTGAGATGGAAGCACATCTTTCATACGGAAACCAATCCCAAAATTACAGCCCTAACCACTTATCTAACTTTCACATAGAGCCAGTACTTTCCTGGCCCTAAACCATCCCGGGACCAGGAACCAAGCAACTAGGGACTACCCTACTGCCTAAAGCCCGTGGGAATTATTCAAACCAGCCAATCCTAAATTTTTTTACTCTGTTCTGCATTGTTTTCTCAAGAAAACCTCAATAAAGCCTTCAGCCTAGGCTCTCTCCTCATTTCCGTCTTCTGTCCCCTGACCACCCAGATACTTCCCCTGCAGCCCCATGTAGTGTGGTGTGTCCCTTTCTTCCCTTCTTTCAATGGCATTAGCCCCTCTGTGGCATCATTCAGTCATACCTCTGTAAAGTAAAGCCTGGGTATGATTTTACAACACTACCCTAGCCACCCCCTAATTTCCACTCCTCAGAAATCACCTTTCAAGCTTCTAAAGTGATTTGTCTGGTTTTTGCCATGAAATCATGTTTCTAAGTAACATGCTTATATTATTATTAAGTGATATTTTAATTTTAGATACTATCAATTAACTGCTTATTGTGGAAGAAAAATATTAATTCTCAACACTCGCCCCCAATGTTCATATTCTCTTCCTTTCATTCCTCTAATATATTATATATGGATTATACTTTTTTATTAGATCAATACAGTGTTTTGCGTATATGTAACTATTTTGCAGAGTTTAACAATATAATTACAACTATATTTCCTTTTCTCTATCACTTCTTAATTTCCCTCAGAGCTAATAATGTTTTGTTTTTTTATGTTTCCTTGTGCAGTTTTCTATGTACTTATTACTAAACCATTCCCAACTTTCCATTAAAATTCTCCTCTTAATATGCTCAAACTAACAGCCCCTTTTAAAATAGGGAAAAAGATTTCGATTATGCTAATAAAGATAAGCACCCTATTAATTTATATTATTTTCCAGGATTAATTTCGAGTGTTATTTAAGTGGACATACACCTAGAAAATTCTTGAAAACTTGGCAAGCTCAGGAAAACTATTTGCAAAATAAAACAAATAGTAAAGATCGCCTTTAGCAAAACTATGCCGGGTTTTTTGTGTTTTGTTTTTTTTAAACTATGCTTAAAGAACTATAGTCAATACTCACGACTTAAGCAAAATACAGTTTGGAAGATTAAAACTGAAGGTTAAAAAATATAGAGCATTGAGGAAATTTTTTAGGATTTCACTAAAATTTAACTAATAAAACTATTAGGACTAACAACTGGACTAGTCAATGAATCCTACAGCTACATGAAATAGTGTTGCTCACTTAAAGAAAACTCTAAGATGCATTTAAGATTCTAAGAAGCTTAGCTATAAAGAGACACAAACTCTTCACAGGAAGCTCTGGTGTGAGAGGAAGTTTAATAAAGTGTAGTTTGAAGCCAGACTGACTCCATTCCCAGCTCCACCATTTACTAGTTCTAAGACCTTAACAAAGTTCTTTTACCTAACAGTACCTGTCTCCTCATCTGTAAAATGAGGATCATAATCAGAGAATATATACATTTTGGGGGTTTGTTAAAAAGACTAAATAAGTTATCCATGCAAAAACAATTAGAGTTTATATAAGAAGAAAGGAGAGAGGGAAATGAGGAGGAAATGAAAAAAAGAGAAAGGGTATGCTCTGGACCGAACATTTGCATCCCCTCAAAATTTGTACATTGAAGCCTAAATCCCCAATGCGACGGTATTTGTAGGTGTGGTGTTGGGGAGGTAGTTCGGTCATGAGGGTAGAGCCTCATGAGTTGGATTAGCGCCCTTACAAGAAGAGACCCAAGAAAGATGATCTCTTTGCTCTCTGCCTTGTCACTGTACAAGGAGAAGATGGTCATCAGGAAATCAGAAAGCAGGCTCTCACCAGACACCAGATCTGCCAGCACCCTGATCCTGAACTTCCTAGCCTCCAGAAAGCTGAGAAATGAATGTCTGCTGTTTAAGCCACCATCTATGCTCATTTGTTATAGCAGCCCAAGCTAAGACAGGATGGAAGAGAACTGAGAGGAGAACTAGACAGAGAAAAATGCATGTTTGATGAACACTCAGAACCACAGACAGTAAGATCTTAGGGAAGAAGACCATAAAGATTATGCATTTTCTACTAAGTTGTTTATTAAAAAAAAACACACCAATATAGCCCATAGTACAGAAATAGAATACCGTAAAATATCAAAAAAGGCACTGCATTTGTTTCTTTCCTACCCCTAAAAAAGAATATAATTAATGTAGATTATTTGAAACTGTAAAAATGCATTCTTATATCCAGAAGAGAACTTTAACATTACCTGTACAGAAAAGTACTTTGTGTCATCAAAATTAACTGTAGTATTCTTTTCATCATTTTGGGATACCGAGCTACACATTTTTGTACATTTCACAATGTTGTTTATAGAGATGCGAATGAACAAATTATTGTAATGTTGTAAACTGACTGAAAATACACAGATATTGAGGAAGCAAAATTTGTTGTAATTGTACAATAACACATTATAAAATTAATCCATTTAACAATTCAGGCAAAACCTAAGAATCAATCAAATAAATAAAGTAATTATAGAGAAAGTGGAGGAGAGGGAGAGAATCTTAAGCAGACTTCCCACACAATATGTAACTCTGAGATCATGACCCGAGCGGAAATCAAGAGTCATATGCTTAACCAACTAAGCCACCCAGGAGCCCTTCTATATATTATTTTTAAGGTGACTAAACATTTGCAATATATAGTTAAAAACTTTTCTAAGCATAATTATGTAGAAATGCAAAAATTCAAAAGTCACTTATTTTTAATATTAAGACAAAATTTAAAGCAGTTTTTTTTCTTTTGTGTGTGTGTGTGTAGCACGGAACTTTCTTTTTTCTTTTTTTTTTAAATTGTGTTATGTTGGTCACCATACAATACATTGTTAGTTTTTGATGCAGTGTTCCAAGACTCACTGTTTACGTATAACACCCAGTGCTCCATGCAATCCATGCCCTCCTTAATACCCACCACCAGGCTCACCTAACCCCCCACCCCCCTCCCCTCTAAAACCCTCAGTTTGTTTCTCGGAGTCCACAGTCTCTCATGGTTCATCTCCCCCTCTGATTTCCCCTCCTTCACTTTTCCTTTCCTTCTCTTAACGTCCTCCATGTTATTCCTTATGTTCCACAAGTAAGTGAAACCATATGATAATTGACTTTCTCTGCTTAACTTATTTCACTCAGCATAATCTCCTCCAAGTAATTTTCTATTCTCTTATTCATTTCACTATATACTTCAGTAAACTATACTATATTTTTATCTTTCATAGCACTCTATGCATTAAAACAATTTTGTTTTTATGATTTAACTAATTATCTTCAAAAATCTCTTTATGTAGAATTCTCTCCAATAATTTACTTTATAGGGGCGCCTGGGTGTCTCAGTTGGTTAAACAGAAACACAGAAGAAAAACAGACCTTTGGCTCAGGTCATGATCCCAGCATCCTGGGATCGAGTCCCGCACTGGGCTCCCTGCTCAGTTGGGAGTTGCTTCTTTCTCTGCCCCTACTCCCCGACTCGTGTTCTCTCTCTCTCTTGCAAAAATAAATAAAATCTTAAAAAAAAATAATTCACTTTATATAAAAAAGAAACACCAAGTCTTCATAATGAGATCGGTTTTATTTCTCCCAGCAATCAGTTTATTTAAAGGCACCAAGATAAATAAATCCTTCAAACAATGTTTAAGATAGCACGATTATTACTTAGAAATAATTAGTATTATCATCTAAGATATGCATTTTTCCTTTTTTTTGTAAGATAAAATTTTTCCTTTAACTTATATGGTGATTGAGGTTTTTCACCATATGGGTGAAAAATTTCTGTCAATTTGCACATCAAAAAATGGAGTTTATTTTCCTCTGCTCTTGAATCTGGCCTGGCCTTGTGACTACTTTAATATGCACTAGACATGACCAGGGCTGGGTCTAGGACAGGATAAGAGAGGCACCAGCCATGGTCCAAAATTTAAGGGGACATCCAAAACTTCAGTAATCAAAATAAATAATATTTTAATGTAATATTTTTTAAAAGATCAAAATTAATGCAGAAAAAAAAATCTGATGGAAGGACAAGACCTTGGGACTCTATGGAAAGAGAGAAAGGTCTGACCATTTCAGCTTCCCAGCTAAATCCAGTCTTCCAGGCAGCCTCCCTGAAACACCAGATATGTAAATGAGCCATTTTCAATATTCTAGCCCTTTTGAACTGCCAGGTGACCGCACAGCCTGCTGTGATCACGGGGAGAAGTGGCACCTAGTGAATACACACAGTGATTGATAATAAAATCGTGCAGGGTTTAAGCCACTAAGTCTCGGAGTGTTTTGTAAGGCAGCAATATGTAACTGAAGCAGACATATACGATCATGGTACAGCTCTTAAATCAAAAGAAAGGATACTCCTAGGCGTGAAATGTCTGCAGTTCTTTATATGAATAGCGATGCAGCCAACCTAAAACAATCAAAATAAAAACACAGCGAATGAGTTTTTAAAAGTTAACTTTCCTTCCATTTTATTCTATATCAAACTATATATTTTTAAAAGCTCCACTTTGCTAATTTCTCTTATTAAAAATATTGTTTCCCATTAGAAATATCTAGTTAAGGGAAAACACCAGAAAACAGAAACAGAAGAAAAACAGGCAGGAATTATTTAAAATAAAACTAAAATGAACAAGAATACAAAGCAAAAAAAAAAAAAAAAAAGCATTACTAACTTAAATCCAACCATCACTCTTTGAATCATTGTTATTTTATATTAGGTGAGAACTGACAAAGTGTAGCATCCTACACATAACAATAAAAAATATGCCTTGCTTCAGATGGTCTTTTTTATCCAGTACCCTAAAACCACTCTATTCATTTAACAATCATTCATCCACTACAATGTCCCAAGGACTGTGAAATATTCATTCCCTCTTGTACAAAGTATTTCTAAATGATAAAGAAAATTATATCTCCTAAACATAAAGTCAAATAAAAAATGAATACAGGAATATTTGAATACTGATTTGCATTATCAGCCAAATATATTTAGCCATGTTTGGTCTTAAAAACCAAGTAAAAACAACAGCAATATTATATTAAACACTGTCAAAATAAATGGCCCAATAGTATTTTTATTTATTTTTTTTAATTTTTTTTTCCAATAGTATTTTTAAATGTAAGTAAATAATTGTAAAGATTTGGTTTTCAAATAACACAGAAAAAGAAATTAGCATCCAGTATTTAATTAAAAGACTATGGCATGTAAATGATGAAATCCTAAGAAGAAAGTCCTATGGTCTACTTCTTATGGAAACTTTGATATGAAATGTTATGTTAAAGGGAAGGTTCCAAGTTTTCAAATGCAAATGCGTGTAATGCACATTACATGATCAAGGCAGGATTTTAAATGGTACTGTCATAGGTGATTCCATGAATCATTTTTATTTCTTAAAATTGAAGTTATACATGAGGAGGGTAAAACAGGGAAGTATAACTACAATGTTGTATTGCATAATACCATACATTAACATTCTGTCATAAATCATGGCCTGCTTGCCAAGTATTTAACATGAAACCATGGGCAAGTACCATAACTTTCCTTATATTTCAGTAGCTCTTTATATTTTTATATCATAGGTCCATACAAAATAAAAAAGAAAAATTTCTATTCAAATATATTCTTATTTAAATTCAATTAACCAACATATAATAAGTACATCATTAGTTTCAGAGACAGAGTTCAGTGATTCACCAGTTGCATTTAACACCCAGTGCTCATCCCATCACGTGCCCTCCTTAACGTCCATCACCCTCCCATCCACCTCCCCTCCAGCAACCCTCAGTTTGTTTCTTAGAGTTAAGAGTCCCTCGTGGTTTTTCAAATACAGAAAAATATTCAACACCTAAAAATATAGTGATGACCATTCCCAGGCTATGGGTAACAAATGTTGCCACAGACTCTGAGACCCATCTGTGGCCCGAAGCTATAACCATGTCACCAACCCCCAACATCCATGTAAAACAGAAAGCAACTAGAAGGGTGTTCGCAAAAGTACTTTTGGCACCCAATTTTAAGACAGGATCTTTCACGTGTTTTCTGAAAAAGGGCTCTGACTATCAGAAAGAGGAATAGTGGGTTGTGATGTAGCTATCATCACAGACACATGTACAAGCCCTGCCAAATACCTTAGAATAAATCACAGAACTTTCAGAGAGAAAGTTGTGTGACAAATCCTATACTGAGAGGAGCTATCACATGCCAAACATCTGTCAAAAACTTCCAGCTGACTTTTAAAAGAAGGTTGTTAATGTCTAGCGATATGTAATTCAACTAAGGAAAATATAAACTAGGAAGTTAGGGAGTGTGAATGAAATCAAAGTCTCAGTTCTGAAGGAAGGTAGAAGCCGT
Organism: Potos flavus; assembly: GCA_028534135.1. NCBI lineage: Eukaryota > Metazoa > Chordata > Mammalia > Carnivora > Procyonidae > Potos > Potos flavus. The sequence goes on from CM052883.1 coordinate 143,082,340, forward strand.
ACTCGAGAGTACGGGTGACGGAATCGGTATGTCAACACAATGGCACACATAATAGCTTACAGCCAAAGGTGATTTCAAGGACTCTTTTTCTAAGTTTAGATTCCAACAGTGACTTTGACCGTGATATGTGAAAGCACTATATAATTACGTGGATAAATGCACACTGTGCTTGTTTTGTAAAAACAAAATGTACACATGAATACAGTTTTACTTTTTCCCCCCAAAAAATCATGGTGTTAAATTCATCATATATTTTTTAATCAAGAATATGTATTGTATATGATAGGATCTAGAGAAGGCCAGGAGAAACTCTCTCACTTCATACCCATTAACTGTTCTAATGATGCTCAGGAAGAAAGATAACTGTAAAAGAATACCACAACATTTGGTAGTTCTAAATGTACATAGATCCGCATGTCCCATACTCGGTAGCACCCAAAAGAAAAAAAGAGATTTTTCTGGTTCTCACACTAGATATTTGGTCCTACCTGTGTGTCTGTGTGTACGTGTCTGATTCATGAGTATGTTTGCTTTTGTTCCTGGGACTTGAGGGAAAGGTGTAGGGTCAATTTTCAAATCATAGCTCAAAGGCTCCTAAGTCTGACAATAAATACAGTCACCTGACCAGCACAATAAAAATACTGAATCTTAGGCCCCATATACTGAATCTTAGTTCCCCAAGGAACTCCAAGTTAGTAGATTGTAGGTGGGGGCCGAGAATCAATGATTTTAAAAAGTATCCCAGATGATTCTGATGTAGCTAGAGTTTGGGAAACCCTATATAGAAAACATTTTTTTTTCCTGTGAATCAAGAAGTCTTCCATAATTTCAGTGATTACAGAATGCTTTTCTGACTCGATGAAAAAATGAACAATTCACAAATGTTATCAGAGAGAACCACTTTCTATATATACTTTTTGATTATCAAGTAATAAATAATAACTAGTCTTCGCATAGAACAAGAAATGATTTGTACAGGTCTGTAGAGGAGAATCTCACATACCACGTCCCCAAATGGCACCAAAGTTGGCACAGGTGTTATTTCCAGTTCTTTATTTTCAGGCCCTTTAAGAGTTTTTCTCAGCATCTACGATGTAAATAAATTAACATTAGACTTTAGAAGGCAAAGAAGAAATAGATAAAAGTTCATTTCAACAAATATGAGTACCCACAAAGTAACTGGTATTATTCTAGGTAGTAGAATACTAGTATGAGTAGAAATCTCATCCCTACCCTCAATAAGTTTATCAATAAGTTAGCAGAGAAACAAAATGTGAACAATTAAATATAAAATCATTCAGGGGTTCATGAGAGAGAAGGGCATAGTACCAGGAATAATGAGCTCTGCTTGCTAACTAAAAATGACCATCATTACCACATTTTAGTCTTAACCTGACGTGGACTGAGAACTATATCCCACAGATGGCAGTGATCCTGCTTGCAAGTTATTCCAATATTCGTTCAGTTGGTCAGCCACGGAAGGAACTGCAATTTAATACTTTGGACTAGTAGGTAAACAGAAATGGAGCAATGGACAAATGGCTTTTGGTTTTGAGTTGTGTCATTTCCTCCGGAGTAACTTCGCTAACAGATATTTGTGGGTTGGTATTTAACTTTGTTCTTAAGGGCTCTGGTCACTACATATGATGGTTAGTTTTTAAAAATTACAAGACATTTTAGTATAGATTTTAAAGGTAAAGAGAAAGAGAAAGAAGGTGAATAGAGGTGAGAGGGGAGGGGAATAGGGAAAAACCTATGACAAATCTAACTTGAAAAGAATTGTATTTAGCCCCAATCTTTGCTAACATGAATCAACATGGCCTTACTTATAACCATTAACTTCCCAGGAATCTGTTTTTTGTGTCTTTTCAAGAATCAACTGTTCAATTTTTGACATATATAATAAATCCTCAGTTATGTTGAAATTTTTGCTTCCAAGTATATAACAAACACTTTAGTTATACTGAAAAAATTTGTTGTATGTATGTTGGGTCATTTTGCAAGTGCTGCTGCATCTGATTGGCTTAATGGGTTTTATCTATATGATTTTTATATATTTGTATAATTTGTAGTTTAAGGTAACTGAGTGACAATTACTATATTGTCACAAAACCACCAAACTGTGGTACATTTTATGTGTATTCAGTGTAGACCTTCATGCTTTCTAATGTTATGATAACCTTATTATGGAAGTCTACTTTGAATGTGCATTTTAATAAATACAAAATAATCGGGGGGAAATTTTTTAGAGCACTCATGCTCAATTTACCCTTAACTATGTGGCAAAAATACCGCCCCCGCCCTCAGATCACTACCTTTTTACTTTCCTTTCTTTACCTGAGCAGAGTTCTCTTCAGTGGCAGCAACACGAGCAGAACAACTCTTTGCCAAAGTTCTATTAGAATCTTGAACAAAAGTTCTAAAGACTAGTCTCATAAGGCCTACTTATACCTACCTCCTAGACTTTCTCCTGAACCTGGAGAGAATTTTTACTTCAGTTAATTCTACTGCGCCTTTCATCTCTGTCACTTTGGGCCCCACTCTGAATAAAAGTCCCTCATGGCACATCTTTTAAAAGTCTGTATATTCACTTACATTGTTCTGCACTTCTTCCCCAATGACCTTTTTGACCTAGTCTCCTCCATTCCAGTTTTATTTGGAAACCCACTAGCCTACATGCTTAGCTTTTCCAGTATATTCCTACTTCCTTAGCCCTAAAAGAAACCTCACTGATTTTACATTAATGAGCATTTACTGTGTGCTGGCACAACCATGTGCCGGGCACTGTGCTGGTTCCACCCTCAAGTGTTCTTGCCCTTAAGAAATGCAGTCTGGTGTTGAAGACAGAGAGGTGAAAAAACAAACAAACAAACAAACAAACAAACAATTATGGTTTCTCTATCAGAAAAACAATGGCTGAGAAAGAGACTTTTATCTTTACTTTTTCTTTATCCAACCCAGATTTCCTCCATGGGAAAAAGAATAACTTATTTGATTGTTCAGATCTTCCCATTCATTCTGCAAACTATAAGTACCTGGAATTATTAACTCTAAAAGATATTTTTTAAATCCTCTTTTCCCTGCCTAACTGAGGGGCAATGACTCTTTCACCCTTTTTGGTTCTGTACCCATGAAACAAGGACACTCACAGCAGGGCCCAGGGATCATCCCCTAAAGTAGTGGAAGAAAATACTAGAATTTAACAATTTTCTTTAACAAATAAGAAAGTAAGCACATACAACTAACTATAAGCAGTAGTTTTCTAACTAACTATATTCTGAGGCATATTATTCTGAGGAATAGTATGAGTTTTATACTCAAAGAGGTTGTACCACTGCCTTCATGAGCTCAAGATAGTGCACTTGCTAGTTAAGTGGATTAACCACTTAACTAAGTACTTACCCTAAGTAGCATATTCAGTGTGCTTTACAAATAGATGAGGACTGAGCATAAAAAATTTCATGGCAAAATATTTTTAAAAGTTGGCAAACAAAGCTATACCATGTACTTTGGTCTTATAAAAAGACAAATGTTCCAAACTTTCTCACATTTTCTGGGATAACAAATAACTTTGAACAGTATGTAAACTAATAAATATTTTAAAATGAATAGTTCTTTTTTGCTACTATGACTATTTTTTTATTATGTTCAGTTAGCCACTGTATAGTACACCATTAGTTTCTGATGTAGTGTTCAATGATTCATAAGTTAGGTATAACACCCGGTGTTCATCACCACACGTGCCCTCCTTAGTACTCATCACCCTGTTATCCCCTCCCCTCTGAAACCCTCAGTTTGTCACAGTTCATTTTCCTCTCTGATTTCTTCCCCTTCAGTTTTCCCTCCCTTCCCCTATGGTCCTTCGTGCTACTGCTTATGTTCCACATATGAGTGAAACCATAAGATAATTGTCTTTCTCTGCTTGACTTATTTCACTTAGTATAATCCCCTCCAGTTAAAACGGATATTTCTTAATCTGTCTTTTTAGAGTAAGGTAGTGACATTTTAATGAGTGTGAAAATAGCTCTTTTTGAAATGAACTTATGTTAAGATAAGAATATTTTGAAAACTACTAGAAATATTTTCATCCAATGTTATTTTCTGTGTGTGCAAATGCACTATGATCATCCTACAAGCTCGTGGTATCACACTTTAACAATTTAGAAAGCATTTCCTCATCTGTTTAAAAATCTCACAAAAGAAGGGTTTCAGGTTCGGAGACCATTTTTCCTTTCAAACATAAAAAAATGCAACACCTTCCAATTAGTTTGCCAGAACTAATTACTTAGAAAAGATGACATTTTATTGATAAAATCTGGACTAAAAACTTCGCAAAGTAGAACAGAAATGAAAAATGAAAAATGTGGTTTTACTAAGCACAACCAAGATGCACCTTTTCCATTTGAAATTTCAAATCTCTGAAAGTATCTTTTTCAAATACAATGGCATTAAAAAAACCGTATGCTGAAATAATAAATTTGCCTTACAAGACCTTCAAATTACTACATCACAAATATTAAATCGCACTTTTCAAAAATAGTAGTGCTTATTGAACTCTGTACCACTAAGAAACAACATGGAAATCATTTTTCAAAATACTGCTTATAAGTTTTAGTTTTTTGTATATTGTAGAATTTATATAGTAAATTACAGTACATTTATGTAATGTATAAATAAATATACAAACATTGGTGATAGATGTTCATATGTTTTTTACTGATAAGACTGTGCAATCGAAGCAATTTGGAGACTACTTCTACAGAGTCATAGCTAAATGCCTATAATTTGTCTCACTTTCCTCACTCTGCCTTTCTGGAGGCTGTAAGCTGCCAGTTTCCATGCATATTCCTACCGAGGCACAGTCTGCTTAGAATGAAGCAGGTTTCCTTCTCCATTTTATACATGCTGCCTTCAATTTGAGATGGAGGTTTCCATCTCAAAATAGTTTCCAGTTTACCAATTTAGACTCATTATCAGAAAGCCTTAGATAAAACTGATACTTAATTCCTCATTCGATTGTCCACTTTTTAGCAAATACTAATGGCCACAACCCTGGAGCAAAAGAGGAGCAAGAGGTAAGATTCCAGTACCAATACCATCCAGGATGCCTATGAAGTATCTCATAACACGTGGGAAATAAGGGGAGTGAGGAGAAAGAGTGTTCAGGAAGGAGGTGATGATTACTTCAAGTGAGTTTGAAGAGGAAAAAAATTAAGAACTAGAGGGAGAGAAGCCTAGACAGAATAAGTGTAAAAGCATAAAGAAGCAAAGCATAGTTTTATTACATTATTATATTTATATAATACACATATGTGTATTAGACTGAGATACATATACTTATAGTTATAATAAGTATATATACTTACATATAAATATATATGCACAATGTTTATACTTATATATTTATATATGTAAATATTATTGCTTCACAATATATATATACAGATGACCATCAAATAACATGAATTTGAACTGTGTGGGTTCACTTATACATGAGTTTTTTACAATAAATATATGTATAGTACTATAAATGTATTTTCATTTCCTTATGATTTTCTTAACATTTTCCTTTCTTTACTTTAGGTTAAGAATAGAGTATATAATACAAATGACATACAAAATATGTGTTAATCAACTGCTTATATCATCAGTAAAGTTTTCAGTCAATAGTAAACATTAGTAGCAAATTTTGGAGGGAATGAAAAGTTATACATGGATTTTCAACTGCATGGAGGTCAGTGTCCCTGACCTTCATGTTGTTTAAGAGTCAACTCTAAATAATTCAGCTCCTCAAATTGAACTATAGATTCAATGCAACCAAAATCAAGGTCCCAAAAAGTTTTTCTACAGGAATTGATGAGATTTTCCAAAAATTAATATGGAAATGGAAAACCCAAGTACAGCTAAGACCATCTTGAAGAAGAAAAACAAAATGATGTATTTAAAAATTAAAGAAATAAGGACATTTTTTCTTAAGGTCTGAAGACATTAGCAAAAGCATAGATAAATGCACCAAAGAAACTGATTACATTCTAGAAATAGATCCCAACACATGCACTTCATTTGTGACAAAGTTGGTACTGTAGAATAGTAGAGAAAAAACACTCTATGGTAGGTCAAGTAGAAATCACCATGCCAAAAAAAAAAAAAAAAAAAGAATAAAAGGAAAAGGTGAGAGAGAGAAAAAAGAAAAGAAAACATGACTTATAAACTCACACCATGTGCACAAAAATCAGTTACAGGTGAATTGTTGATCTCAGCGTCAAAGAAAAAAGCAATAGCAAGATAATACACGAGAATATTTCCATGAGGTTGGAGTAGAAGATCTCCAAAACAGAACACAAAGAGCAATAACCATAAAGAAAAAAGTTTGAGGAGCGCCTGGATGGCTCAGTGGGTTAAGCCTCTGCCTTCAGCTCAGGTCATGATCTCAGGGTCCTGGGATTCAGGCCTGCGTCTCGCTCTCTGCTCAGCAGGGAGCCTGCTTCCCCCTCTCTCTCTGCCTGCCTCTCTGCCTACTTGTGATCTCTCTGTCTCTGTCAAATAAATAAATAAAATCTTAAAAAAAAAAGTTTGATGCAGTAAACTCCATTAAATTTAATAACTTCTGCTTATCAAAAGATGTCATGCCTATTTTTTTTTTTTTGTCATGCCTATTTGGAAGAAAATATTTACAACATGTATGGTACAAGTGACAAAGAGCCTATAAAAATATATATACAAATTTATACAAATTAATAAGAAAAAGGTCAACAGTCCAAGAGAAAAATGAGAAAGACTTCAATAGGCATTTTACAAAAGAGTTTATGTAATGGCTAGTAAACATTTGGAAGAGAACTCACCCTCATTAGTCATCAGGGGAAAAAAGTTAACACCACAAAGGATACCACTACCATAATCCTTGGATAGTTAAAAATAAAGACACTGACAATATCAAGTAACAAGGATGTGGAGTAACTAGAATTCTAATACACTGCCAGTAAGGATATAAACTGGTCTATCTTCTTTGAAAAACTGTTTAGTATTATCCACTGAATTTGAGCATATATATAATTGTGACCCATAAATTCCATTACTAGATATGTCCTCAACAGCATACCTCTACCTTTCTTTTTTGTAAAGATTTTATTTATTTATTTGACAGAGAGAGAGAGAAAGCATGAGCAGAGGGAGGGACAGAGAGAGAAGCACACTCCTTGCTGATCCCAGGACATCATGACCTGAGCTAAAGGTAGATGCTTAACTGACTGAGCCACCCAGACACCCCCTACCTCTCTCTTATAAAGGCATTTGTGATTACATTGAGAGCCCAAGTCAGATTATCCAGGATGATCTCCCCATCTCAAAATCCTAAAATTCATTGTATCTGCAAAGCTCATTGCCATATAAAGCACATAAACTACTACAAGTAAAATAATTTTACACTAACAAATTAGACAATTTAGATGAAATGGAAAAATTTCTAGAAAGACACAAATTACCAAAACTGACTCAAGAAGAAAGAATATCTGAAAAGACCTATAACAAGTAGAGAAATTGAATTAGTAACTAAAACTTCCTAAAAAGAAAAACTCAAGCCCAGACTCCTTCACTGGTGAATTCTACCAAACACTTAAAGAAGAAATTATAATAATCCTTCACATACTCTTTCAGGGAAAAAAAGGGGGGGAGGAAGAGGAAGGAACACTCCCCAAGATGTTACATGAGGTCAAAATTATGTTCATACCAAAGCCAGACAGATATTGCAAGATGAGAAAACAATAGGTCAACATCCCTCATGAGTAGAGGCAAAAATCCTCAACAAAATATGAGTAAACCAAATCCAGCAACATATAAAGAGGATCAAATGCCATGACAAAGTGGGATTTTTCCATCTGAAAATCAATTAATGTAATAACCATATTAATAAAT
>CM052883.1:143090750-143109648 GCA_028534135.1 Potos flavus
TCCATTTCGAGTTTATCTTTGTGTATGGTGTAAGTGAATGGTCAAGTTTCATTCTTCTATATATAGATGTCCAATTTTCCCAGCACCATTTATTGAAGAGACTGTCTTTTTTCCACTGGATATTTTTTCCTGCTTTGTCGAAGATTATTTGACCATAGAGTTGTGACTCTCTACTCTGTTCCACTGGTCTATGTGTCTGTTTTTGTGCCAGTACCATGAGATCACCAAAACCATAAGAGATTCTTAAGTATAAGAAACAAACAGAGGGTTGCTGGAGGAGAGGTGGGTGGGGGGTGGGGTAATTGGGTGACAGGCATTAAGGAGGGCACTTGATGTAATGAACACTGGGTGTTACATGCAACTGATGAATCACTAAATTCTACCCTTGAAACTAATAATACACTGTATATTAAAGTGAATTTAAGTAAAAATTAAAAAGAAAAACAGACACAGATCAATAGAACAGAATTGAAAGTCCAGAAATAAACTCATGATTATACGGTCAATCAATCTTTGACAAGAGAGGCAAGAATATGCAATGAGAAAATGACAGTCTCTACAATAAATGGTTGGGAAACTGGACAGCTGCATGCAAAAGAATGAAACTGGACCACTTTCTTATACCATACATAAAAGTAAACTCAAAATGGGTTAAGGACCTAAATGTGAGACTTGAAACCGTAAAAATTCTAGAAGAGAGCATAGGCAGTGATTTCTCTGACATCAGCTGTAGCAATATTTTTCTAGATGTGTCTCCTAAGACAAAGGAAACAAAACCAAAAATAAACTATTGAGACGACATCAAAATAAAAAGCTTCTGCACAGCCAAAGGAAACCATCAACAAAACTAAAAGACAATCTATGAAATGGGAGAAGATATTTGCAAATAACATATCTGATAAAGAGTTAGCATCCAAAACAAAGAACTCATACAACTCAACAACAAAGAAAATAAGCAATCCAATTTAAAAAATGGACAAAGGGTCTGATTAGGCATTTCTTTGAAGAAGACATACAGATGGGCAAGAGACACACGAAAAGATGCTCAACATCACTCACCATCAGGGAAATGCAAAAACAAAACCACAATGGGATATCACCTTACATCTGTAAGAAGGGCTAAAATCAAAAACACAAGAAACAAGTGTTGGTGAGGATGTGGAGAAAAAGGAACCTTCATGTACTGTCGGTGGGAATGCAAACTGGTGCAGCCACTGTGGAAAATAGTATGGAGGTTCCTCAAAAAATTAAAAATAGAACTACCTTATGATCGAGCAATCACACTACTGCGTATGTACCCAAAGGAAAAAAGACACTAATTGAAAAGATATACGCACCCCTATGTTTATTTCTGCATTATTTACAATAGTCAAGATATCAAAGCAACCCAAGTGTCCATCCACAGATGAATTGATAAAGAAGATGTGGTATATACATACAACGGAATATTACACTGCCATAAAAAAGATGAAATTGTGTCATTTGATTCAACATGGATGGACCTAGAAGGTATAATGCTAAGTGAAATAAGTCAGTCAGAGAAAGACCAATACCATATGATTCCACTCATAAGTGAAATCTAATAAAACGAATAAACAAACCAAAAGCAGAATAAGACCTATAAATACAGAGAACAAACTGATGGTTGCCAGAGAAGAGGCGGGAAAGTTGGGCAAAACGGGTGAAGGGAGAAGGAAATATAGGCTTCCAGTTATGGAAGGAATAAGTCATGGGAATAAAAGACACAGCCTAAGGAATACATAATTGATGATACTGTAGTAACAATGTACCAGGATAGATGGCAACTACACTTGTGGTTAACATAGCACAATGTATAAACCTGCCACATCACTAGTTGTACTACTGAAACTAATGCGACACTGTGTGTCAGCTATACTCAAAGAAAACCACCTTTAACAGAATCATAATTGAACTAAAAAAAAAAAAAAAAAGCCCACACAAGACATAACAAGATGGAAATAGCCAATGAAACACACAAGACTTTGAAAAATCATAGAAGACCTTTATAGACCTGAAATATATTTAAAACCTAAGTGAAATGAATAATTTCCTAAGGAAATACAACTTAACAAAATTTGCCTCATTAGTGGTAAACAGCTTAAACAGACCAATTTCCATAAAAGAAATAGAGAAAGTTAACAAGGAACTACCGCTACAAAAAAAGTGCCAGGCCCAGGAGGTTTTACAGGGAATTCTATCAAATCTTCAAAGAATAGATATTCCATGGCACCATAAATTGTCCCATTAAATATTAAAAATTGCTTACTATTTCTATGAAGCAAGCATAACACTGATACCCAAACTAATAAAATTATAGACAAAGACCACTTTTATTGATACAAAAATACCAAATAAAATAATAATAAACAGAATTAAGCACCACATTAAGAAAATAATATGCAGTAACCAAGTGGGATTAATTCCAGGAATGCAAATTGGTTCAATATTAAGAAAATCATTAATATACCATACCACAACATAGATCTAAAGAGAAAAATTATATGATCATCTCCATACATGTTTATATGGCCTCTGACAAAATTCAATACCCTTTCCTGATTAAAACACTCTCAAAAATAGGAAATAAGCAAGTCTTGAAGCCAGTGTTTCATTTCCTGGGGAAATACTAGAAGTACTTTACTAAGATCAGGAACAAAGCAAGGTTGCCTACTATCACAATTATTCTTCAACATCTTACTGCTGGCATGAGCCAAAGCAATTAGATAAAAGAAATCAACTAAAGGCAAAAGAATTGGAAAAAAAAATAAAGAAAATTATCTCTATTTGAAGATGATCTGATCGTATCTAAAACTCTAGAGAACTAATAGCAACACTAGCTCAAATGTTTAAAAATTCAATAAGGAAGCATGTTATGAAATTAACACAGAAATCAACAGCCTTAATATACATAAAAATTAAGTAAGGATATAGCATAGAAAAAGCCCTACCTTAGGAATAATCTTAACAAGAATTATGTAAAACTCCTAAAAGGAAACCATTAAAACCCTTCTGAAAGACACAAAAGTATATTTGAGTAAATGGAAAGATATCTCTTGGTCTTGGATAGGACAAGTCAACATCATAAAGATGTCAGTCACCTAGCATTAATTTAATGCAATCCTTATCAAAGAATACAAGCTTCTTTACTGAAATAAACAAGTTAATAATAAAGTGTTGTTTTTTTTTTTAAAGTGAGAATAGGATATCACTAGTAAAGGAAAATTACAAAACAGGAACCAGCCTTACCTGACATTAAAACATAGTATAAGTCTTTAAAATACAATAGAATGGTCCTGGTACATGAATTGATAAACAGACCAGTGGAATAGAAAGTCTAAAAAAAATATCAAATACATGTGGTCACTTAGTATAAAGGTGACATCTCAAATCACAGGGGCAAAGATAGATTTTTTTTTCCTTAATAAATAGTTTAGAGACATCTACTTTGAGGGAAAAAAAATTAAATCCATACCTCATACATGCAATCCAAATAAATGAGGGATTTAAATGTAAAATGATTAAATCAGAGAGTAAGTGTAAAATGATACACAAGTACTAAAAGGTAACAGGTAAATTCCTTTATGACCTGGGTGCATGTAAACAGTTTTTAACTAATACAATTCAGCTGCAATAAAAGATTGATAAACTTGACCTCGTAAGATTAAGAACCCTTTTGCATGGCAAAAGTACCATCAACAGTCAAAATAACAGCTGGTGAATTGTGAGAAAATATTTGTAACACATATCACAGATGAAGATCTAATATCCCTAATAAAGAACTTTTGAGAAATGGAGGGGGGAAAGAACAGAATTCTCTTAGGAAAATAACCTGAACAGAAAGTCCACGCACACAAAAATTTAAGGGATTTTAAACATACGAAAAGATATGCAGTGGTTCCATTTCACACCACTCTGTTCCGTGAACATTCCACACTATCCCTCTCCAGAAACTTCCACTTGTTTACTCCCTCTTATGCTCTCTCCACCAACTCTTTCAATGGCCAGCCTCTTCAGCTTTCCACTTAAAAGCCACATCCTCAGAGAGGCCTTCTCTGCTCCCCTGTCCAAAGTACCGTCTGTTCCTCCACCACAATTATTTGATATCATGGCGCCCTTTTATTTCCTTAGAATACGGCATAACCTGTAACTGTCTCTCCAATTTGAGAGTCACCTTCCTACAGGAAGCTGCTTTGCCTGTGTTGTTCACCGTGGCATCCCTCAGCGTCTAAAACAAAACTTGGCGCATATTTCAAAGCACAGGTGTAATAAAAGTAAAGTAATGAGAGGTTAGGAAGCAGCAAACTAGACTTTAGGATTTTAGAGGTGAAATCCTCACAGGGAAGACAAGGTCCAAGATGCGGAAGGGCAGTGAGCTGCTGAAAAGAATAAACGAGGCTTTAAGAACTGACGTGAAGGTGCTGGGTACATAATCCACATTTTTACTCAAGTCATAAACGGCACTATCCCTCAATCTGAGCGCTCTCTCTAGTTAATCCTTCCAATTTCCTTAGTAATTTACATTCAGTAAATCTTCTTTTAATCTCGCTGAGGCCTCCAGTCACTTATCCTTCCTTTTTCTTTCACCCGGTTCATGAAACTCTTCTGGGTCTGTTTGCTTTCTTCTTCTCCAGCCTTCACCCTCAATCCACACCCCCCACATCCATGCCTATCTTTTCCCACTATCTATAGTAATTTTCAAACATGAAGTGAAGAACCGCTGGGGTAGTTTAAGATTTGAGCATATTCCTGGGGTCCCAGCCTTCTTGATTCAGTAGGTCTAAAGTGGAGGCCAAGAATCTAGATTTTTAATAAGCACCCCGGAAGATTTGGATACTGGTCATCCAAGGATAAAATAAACACTGGTCTGGAGGAAGAGATGCCCTTCCTCCTATCCAAGAACCATACCACTACTTGTGCTTTCGAGCCCATGTTTTTCCATCCCTCAGAGACTTTGCTGTCCTCACTACCTACTGTTTCTTTAATCTCTCCTTAAACCCTAATAGTTTTTTCAACACAGCACATCAGATTCATGTCATCCCTCTGCTTAAAACCCACCAGCTTGCATGGAGCACTGGGTGTGGTGCATGAACAATGGTTCTTGGAACACTGAAAAAATAAAATTAAAAAAAAAAAACAAAAAAAAACCCACCAGCTTTTCCTATCTCCTGTAGCCATGGTTCTCAACTTTGGATATTCATAAAGTCAAATGTATTCTAAGCATTATCTGCAAACTACTGTTTTCCGAAATGTATTCCGATACAATGTAAAATATATCTCAGCAATGTATTTGCTTCCAAGTTTTAAAAAAACTGTATTTTGAACAGAAAATGCTAAACACATTTATATAGTTATTATTACCCTATCATAATCTGCTTTCAAGAAATCATGTGCCATAAAAATGCCAAGAAATCCTAGAAAGACTACCTGTTGCCTGAATACACAAGGTTCCATTTATGTACTGATGCATAGGCAGATTTATTAAAGAGGGCCATCCATTCTGTGTTCAATGGTCTACATTGTGTATCTTATAGCTATTATAATAATTTTAATAACATATTCTATTACTCTAAATTTGTTGTATAATGAACATCTATAGCACATGAACTCATTCTGCTGCATCTGGGTCTGAAAAGAATTCATCTATAAGGTCATTATAAATAAATCCAAGTGCATATTTCATTTCCTAAGCTCTTTATGTTGTTCTGTCAAAATATTAAAATATTTTATGGTCAAATAATTTGGGAAACCAAACTTGGGTAAACACTATACCCTGCATATAGGTGCACTACTCTTTTTTGGCTGTATGTAGATGGTGTTGTACCTATAAGCAAATTAAAAACATCGCTGTATGGTAGCTTTTTTGTCATTACAGATTTTCCCAGTCAGTAGACAGTAAAGAGTCAGTTATTCTTCTGTGAGAAACTTTCCTTTTTTTGCAATAAAAAGGAATCGTCATACTCAAAAAAAAAAACAGTGGAAATCACCATTCTACAAAATAAAGTCCATATTCCTTAAAACGATGTACAACAAACACCTTCTATGGCCTAAACTTCCAAGCACATCCGTCTTATACAACCCTGGCAATTTTTCCTACTGTTATAGCTAAATCCTAATATGCTCTCGATTTATCTTAATAATGAACCAAGAGTATTCTAAGTTTCTGGAATTAGGAGGGTACACTAGAGATAAGTAATTCAACTCTTGATTTTACAGAAGACATCATCTTTTTGTATACCATTTGTTCCTGATACTTTTATCTGTACTATTCTTTTAATAACTTAAGACCAACGGAGAATGTAAAATTTCCTAATCATCTTCTAATGCTTTGAAAAAGTGAGTTTCAGTTTGATTCTCCTTTTCCATTTCCTCCATCCTCTGCCTGTACCACTATATGGTAAATTCAAGCGTTTCACACATTTCAAATATAAATTAATCTTCCTAATTATTAACAGGAGACCAATAATTCACTTTGCAGACATGACACAGATTTGCTCCTGTAAGTTCATCTGTAAGAACCTCAGGAATTGAAACCAAGGTAACTGAAGTTCCCGGAGTTTAGCCCTTAGTCATATAAATGAAATCCTAACGATGGTGATGACAACAGCTGACAATTATTGACTCTGTCCTTTGCAGTGTTAACCACTTTACATCATTATCTCCCTCAGATCTTCAGATGACCCTATAAGTAAGGTAGATTGTCATAATTATTATCTAAATTATTGTCCTTTTTTTAGGAGTTTGGTTTTTTAAAAAAGATTTTATTTATTTATTTGACAGAGAGCTAGAGAGCACAAGTAGGCAAAGCAGCAGACAGAGGGAGAGGGAGAAGCAGGCTCTCCGCCCAGCAGAGGGCCCAATGCGGGGCTCGATCCCAGGACTCTGGGATCATGACCTGAGCTGAAGGCAGCCCCTCAACCGAGTGAGCCACCCAGGCGCCCCAGATTATTGTCTTAAGTTAGTAAAACAAGGCTCTGACAAGTTAAATAATCTTCAAGGTCCCACAAGTAAGTGCTTCCTCAGTTATTAACATCTTCCAACTTAGGGCAGGTCGCCTTCTCTCCCACTCGCATGCACTGACCCCTCGATCCTCCCCCAGCCGTCTAGGTGGTCAGGGAGGAGACAGACTCCGCGGGCCGGGCCCCCACTCACGTTCAGCAGCCGGTACCCAGCGCCCTCCTTGTTCTCATCCTTGGGCAGATACGTGGTCTTGTTTTGGTCCTGGAAGTTATGAGCCGAAGACAACTCCAACGCTCTGCCGTGCATATTTTCCATGTTGGCAGGAGGACTTCTCTGAAGTATAGGGGCTGTGTACAGGGAACGGACCCGCCCGCCACGGTTATCAGCTGTGTTGGAACCCTTACGCAGCTCTTGGGGCGGCTCCATTCCTCCATCCTCTGCTGGATGGGTCGGCCCCTAACCGCCGGCCCGCTACTGCGCAGGCGCAGTCCTCCAGCCAACTAGCCAGGACTTTTCCCGCGCATGCGTGCACGCAACCTGTGACCCACACTTTCACCTGCCAGAGCTGATTTTGGGAGGGTGTGAACTTAATGAACCTGGAGGGTCAGCTGCAAGCACTTGCTTAACTAAGCCATTTCAGTCTCCCTTACAGGGAAGTCCTAGCATGCTGGTGAACAGCAAGCTTCCTCACCCCTGTGACTGAACACCTTAGTTCGTTTTCTTGTCTGCCCTTTAAGCCATCATAAGCCTCTTTTCCCTAAACCAGTTCCTTCTGGGAGATTTACAATACCAATAATCTCTTCCTTACGCTATCCCTGAACTCCAGATATTATGTTTCCAACAGTCTACTTGGACATCTTTATTGTCCCATACACATAACACACATTAATATTCATCTTCCCTCCCAGACCTCTAGTATGTTCCAAACTCATTTAATAGGGCAATATCATAGCCACAAAGGCTTAAAACTTCAGACATATTTTTTAATTCTAACCTAAATATTTGAACCGTACTCTTTCTTTTTACAGTACCTAGTTTCAGACACTTCACATACACAACTGTAATGATTTACTCCTGGATCTTCCAGCCATCCACCCTTTCCACTGCCCCAATATTAATACAGTTTACCTTTAAAAACAAATAAAACAAAAAAATAAAAATAATCAAAACCAGAAACTTTCAGAGCTTCTTCGTTAGCCATAAATTTGAATTGCTTAATTTGGAAACCAAGGGCATCCAAAAATGCACTCTATCTCAGGATCATCATTTTTTACTATTGCTTGGATCTGTTTTTCTTTTATTCAAGAGCCAGCTCAAACTTCAGCTTTTCAGTTAAATCTTATAACCCCATATGCATACCCTCGAAGCATAATTGACTATTGTCTCTAAGCTACAACTTGGCATATCACTATTAATGGGCTCATGCTATCGGAATTAGTTAATTTCAAAAGATAGTTCTTTGAGGGCAGAACTTGATCCTCACCTTGTACCCCTCAGGGCTCATGGCATGAGAGCCCAAAGCCCTCAGTATGTGTTTGTAGTTATCAGAGTCTATGCTGTGTGGTGTTTAACTACTGTGCCAATGAGACTTGCTGCCCACCAGCTCACGATGACTTCCTTAGGGCTCATGTGATGCAACATAAAAAATATCTAACCTGAATCTAGTCAGACTTCTAGACCTCACCTCCAGTCTACAGGAAATTCAGGAGATCAAGAACAAATTGAGTGATACTATTAGGAAAAAATCAACCAAGCTCAAAATGTAGATGGGACATTCGAAAAAATGGTTTGGATTCTTTAAAAAAAAAAAATATTAAGAGGAAATATAGAAAGTCACAGACACTTGGAAAACAGTTTGGCAATTTCCTAAAAAACTAAACCTGTAACTACCATACAACCTAGCAATTGCACTCCTGGGCAGTATCCCAGAGAAATAAAAACATACATTCACACAAAAACCTGCACACAAACTGCCGCTTTCCAACAGCACACAGAAGAATGAGGCACAAACAAGTCGGCTTCAAGAGAACGGGAGTAGGGGTCAGCAGTTGAGAAGACTGCCGCCCCCCAACAACTCCTCAGTCCCGTGTTTATTAGATACAAGATAACAATCAACAAAGGAGTCAAAGGAGATTATGGATAAGCAAGATATGCCTGATCAAACAGTATAGGATTTGTGGCTGAGTAAAAACATTTAAAGAGATCATCTAATTAACTACAGGGTAATTAACTACAGTTAATTCATCTAATTAACTACAGGTGATCTCTGGAGAAGGAGAGATACCAGAAAAAAGAAGCAGGTGGCATTCCACTCAGAGCCGGCCGGGCGTTCCCAGCTGCTTGGCTTCAAGGACGTATATCATCCTCCACTCCGGAGGCCTGTTGCTAGTACATGTTCAAGCATGTTTGGTCAGTACATTGTTCTGAGGGACAGTTACACAAATGTTCATGGCAGTTTTATTCATAACAGCCAAAAAATGGAATCAACTCAGATGTTCTCCAACAAACTGCAGTGTGTACCTACCTTGGAGTACAACTGAGCAATGAAAAGAGATGAACACACAGCTTGGATGAATCTCCTGGGCAGAAAAAAGCTAATCCCAAAAGATTATATTCTTGAAATGACAAAATTTTGGAAATTCATGTCGATACATAAACCTACAGAACTGGTAAAACTGTAGAGAAATTAACACACACATAGTTCAAATAACACACACAGTTCAAGTAAAACTAGAGAAATTTGATTAAGATCAGTGTGTTTTATCAATGTCAATATTCCGGATATGATATTATACTACAGCTTTGTAAAACGTTATTCAGAGACACTGGCAAGGTCTACAAAGGATTTCTCTGTATTATTTCTCAAGTATGCATGAATCTACATTTATCTCAGGAGATTTTTCAGTTAATACTGTCATAGGGAGGAGGAAAAAAGGTGAGAAGGCCATTTAAAATTAAGAGATAAAACAACCAAATGAAATGTGCAAACCTTGACCACATCTTGAGAAACTGGGGAAATTTAAGGATAGACTATTTAATGATACTGTGCTATGTAAACAAATGTTATTTTTGGAGGATGCATGCTTACATATTCCAGTGCAGTGACCTGATGGTACCAACTTACTTTCAAAAGATTTACCAAGAACAGGGGCGCCTGGGTGGCCCAGTCAGTAGAGTGTCTGGCTCTTGATTTTGGCTCAGGTCATGATCTTGGGGTGTGGGATTGAGCCCTGTGTTGGGCTCCATGCTGGGCGAAGGAGCCTGCTTGAGATTCTCTCTCTCTCTCTCCCTCTGTTCCCCCCACCCCCTGGTCTCTCTTAAAAAAAAAAAAAAAAGATTTAGCAAGAACAAAAGGGGAGTACATCAGGGAAAACAAATGAGCAAAAGTGGCAAATGTTAATAATTATTAAATCTAGGTTGACCTACATTACAGTTGCTATAACACTAGTCTTTCAACATTTCTACATTTGAGAGTTTCCAAATGAAAAGCCCTCAGAGCTCACTCATGCATATGGCCTTTTCCTTGCCTCCATCTCCACCAGCAGAAATCCCACCGGTCCTATAAAGGACATGCCCACACCCAACCTTACCCACAATACTTTTCTAGATTCTATTTCTCCTATGTCTATCTATGTGTTCTGACTAGATTAGGAGCTTCCAGAAGGCAGGTAATATGTTTTATTCATTTTCTCATTTTTTTTTGTCTTCTTACAAACCTAGCAATTTGATTGAAATCAAATCATGTATTATAATCCAAGCTTTGCATTTCATAATTGATTATAGATGGTGATGTAGGCCGGCGGTCCCAAGTGCTGGTTAGTTTATTAGCGCTATCACAGTCACCCGGGACAGCTTCTAAAAAGTGGATTTCCAGGCATCACCTCAGACCTACTCAATTTGAATCTCTGGGGATGGGCCTAGGAGTCTCTATGTTTTGTTCTGCTTATGGGGAGTGGGGAGAGGTAGGTATTAATTTCTGAATACCCTGCACCCCAAAAAACAAAAGCCTCACTGGGGATCTTGCCTACTGACACCTCAGAAACTCCACTAAGCCACTCTACCCACATTTGATGCAGAGAGAAGGTGAGAAAAAAAGATGACTTTGAGCCACTATGGAGACACGTAATTGGCAGTGGACTTCCTCAAAGTTTCCCAATCATCACGGCCAAAGCTGCTCTCGATCCGCTCGTACACGTCCACCAGCTGCTCAGAGAGTATGTACTTGCTGGGGTGATCAGGAGACTTGAAGTCCAGGTCATACTTCCCAGACCTGAAGAATTTAAAGGCATTACCCCCATGTCCGGTACACTATCATCAACATAGCCTGTGTTCCCCATTGCATTCCATAGGATCGAAACTCCCTTCGACCTTGTATTAACTTTCTATTGTTGCCCTAACAAATCCTGACCAATTTAGCAGGTTGAACACACACTTGGTATCTTAGCATTCTGTCCATCAGAAGTCTGACATGGGTCACAGTACACAAAATCAAGGTGTCAGCAGGGCTGAATTCCTTTGTGGAGGTTCTAGGGGAAGATTCATTTCTTTGCTCATTTGGGATGTTGGCAAAATTCAGTTCCTTAAAGATGTAGGACTGAGCCCACATCCATTTTCTTGCTGTCAGCCAGGACTGTTCTCAGCTTCTACAGATCCCTCATGTCCCTTGACTTATGGCCCGCTCCTCCTTCACCAAACGTTTTTACAACCTTGTTGACTATATTCCCTATGCTGTACTTTCTATCCCTGTGACTTATTTTGTAACTGGAAGTTTGTACCTCTTAATCCCCTTTATCTATTTCATCCATCCTCCCACCCATCTCCCCTCTGTGGAAACCAGCACTGTATTTATGAGTTAGGTTTGTCATTGCTATTGTTGTTGTTTGGTCTTTGTTGTTTCTTAAATTTCACGTGGGTGAAATCATATAGTATTTGTCTTTCTCTGACTCACTTCACTTAGCATAATACCCTCTAGGTCCATCCATGTTGTTGCAAATGTCAACATTTCATTCTTTCTTTAAATAGCTGAGTGCTATTCTATTGTGTGTATATAGTACATCTTCTTTATCCATTCATCTATGGATGGATACTTGGGCTGTTTCCCTATCTTGGGTATTGTAAGCAATGCTGCAATATACATAGGGGTGCATGTATCTTTTCGAATTAGTGTTTCTGTTTTCTTTGGGCAAATACCCCACAGTGGAATTGCTGGATCATATGGTAGTTCAATTTTTAATTTTTTGAGGAACATCCATACTGTTTTCCACAGTGGCTGCACCAGTTTGCATTCCCACCAACAGTACACAAGGGTTCCTTTTTCTCCACATCCTCTCTAACACTTGTTATCCATTCTGATAGGTATACGGTGATTTCTCATTATGGTTTTGATTTGAATTTCCCTGATGATTGGTGATGCTGAGCAGCTTTGTGCCTGTTGGCCATGTGTATGCCTTCTTTGGCAAAATGTCTATTCAGGTCTTCTATCCATTTTTAAATTGGATTATTTGTTTTTTAGTGTTGAGTTGCATAAGTTCTTTATATATTTTGGATATTAACCCCTTATCGAATATATCAAATATTTGCAAATACCTTCTCCCATTCAGTAAGTTGCCTTTCCTTCTGTTGACGGTTTCCTTTGCTGTGAAGAAGCTTTTTATTTTGGTGTAGTCCCAACATGAAACTTTTCAAACAGAGAAGGTACATTTTATTTTTATTAGTCATGAAGTAAAGCATCTTTCAAGCTGAATTACATTATGCTGATTACATGATACATAACCACAACCAACAAGCCAGTCTGAAAAAAGACAAATTTCATATTTTAATTTATTCAGTAAGGAGACATTAAAAATAAAGGTCTTTTGCCCCCTTCTTTCCTATTCCCTAAATTTTATTTTTAAACCTGATATATATTTTGTAACACTAAAGTAATGGCTGTTTCTGTAGTAGAGCTTTTTAAGATAATGATTATAAATGCAACTAATTTGAAAAAACAGGAAATAAACACTTTCACCTGCTGGTTTCTAGATCATTACCTCCTTTGTCATTAAGATGATAATGCTAGAGAGATTAAGGTTTGGTTATGAATTGCAGACACAAGTTTTAACATTTTCCATAATCTTGAGAAAATTTTCAGTACCATATAATCAAAAAATCAGTTCCAAATATACCTGTACATATCTTATAAAAATACATTTAAAAACAAGAATAGGAAAAATTCTAAATCCTGGGCCATTACTACACTGAAGGTGAGCTGGCATTATGAAGAGGCTTTGAGTCCTTTATCTTTTTCAGGATATTCTTCTACATCAGAGGAGAACATCAACTCTGGGAGAGAAAACGAACAGATCATACTCAGAATGGTTTCCCAGTAACTCAAAAAGAGCTCTACAGCTTAGTTTTAAACAGTCTCTCAAAATATTGACATATTTAACATATATCATAGAAAGCCTTCAAGTACAAATAAGAATTCTTGATAATGAAAACTGATTTAAAAGGGAGTGAGTGAATGACAAATGTACAAGTTTTGCATTTTAAAATGCTCAAGTTTTAAATGTAAACCACTGAAAAATAAAACATATATAATGGAGACAATATAATAACTCTTACCAGAAAACTTAAGTCACTTAGACAACCCAGGTCATTAAAGAGCGGAAAGGACTAATTCTATAGTGACCACGGCAATCTACAATGGAGGGACAGATGCAGAGCAAGCATG
The DNA here is from genome assembly GCA_028534135.1 of Potos flavus. NCBI lineage: Eukaryota > Metazoa > Chordata > Mammalia > Carnivora > Procyonidae > Potos > Potos flavus. The sequence continues at coordinate 143,104,441 of CM052883.1, forward strand.
TGGAACTACCAGGAGGCGTGTGCTGGGATAGCTTAAATGTGTTATCCCACTTAATCACCACAACAACCCAATAAGCAAAGTGTTATCATCCTCATTTTATATTTAGTCTTTTTATCCACCCGGAAATAAAATGTTATATGACTCATATGGCCCTAAAAGAGAGCAGGATTCTGGAAATATTTAGTAAGTAACACACGCTTTGTGATTTAGGCTCAATACTGCACAAGCCAGCTGGATCCAGCTTCAATCCCAACCACAGCGTAGAATGTTATTAGTCGGTATTTCTACATTTAAACTATTACTTAGCATAGATGTGTAATTTTTTTAAAGATTATTTATTTATTTATTTGACAGAGAGAGAGATCACAAGTAGGCAGAGAGGCAGGCAGAGAGAGGGGGAAGCAGGCTCCCCACTGAGCAGAGAGCCCGATGCGGGGCTCAATCTCAGGACCCTGAGATCATGACCTGAGCCGAAGGCAGAGGCTTTAACCCACTGAGCCACCCAGGCGCCCCATAGATGTGTAATTTATCAAAATACTAAGAAATATAGAAAAAGAAGACCTAAGGAATTTAATAAAATAAAGTCCTTTGACATAAATATTAGATGAAAAATTCTATGAATGACTAAAAACTATGCTGAGTGAAAACAAAAAACAGCAAAATATGTAAAGCCTAAGACGACTTTTAAAAATACTTTAAAAATACCAAAGGGAATAAAGCAACAGGATATTCAGTGAAGGAACATGAGAATTGTGATCCAAAAAGGTACATGCATGAATAAAAATGCACCAGGTTACATCTTTTGTCTTAGTTTTTACAAATGGAAATATTGGGATGATTCTCAATTCTAAGGCTTCTGGGGTTGTAATTAGTTGATCAAATTGCAGTGAAAGGCTCAAGATATTTAACCAATCAAGAATAAAATCATAACCAAAGTCCAGGAAATATCAAAGAGATTCAAGGGTGAAACTGTGCAACATTTGCCAAGGAAATAAACTTACACTCCAAATACTAAGCAGTTCTAAAGCAGTGTGCTCAAGGACTGTCAGTTTGCTAATATGATTCCTCTTCTCCTGGTGTTCCAAAAGGAGTCTAGGGACCAGAGATTGGTAAATCTCACTTTACACTGGGCACACTAAAGCTAGGATTACTAAATACTTCATTAGACAATGAAGGGTGAAGACTTTGTGCCAGGTAGAGGAGGAGGTAAGAATGAATACATGTCGGACAAAGGCTACATAGATGAAGCATGATTTATTTCAAACTAAGAGATACTTTGATCAGAAGGAAACGAGGAGAAATGAAGAGCAAAGACTCTATAAAATACTTGAAGGATTCCAAGAAAAGAAATACCTCTTAAATATAAATATCCACATGGGTGACAGGAGACTTTCTATAAGCACTCTGAGGCTCCGGCCCTCCTAGACACTCTCTCTGTTTCTCTTGGCATTGTTTCACTACTTTATTGTCACTTCTCTTATTTTATTTTAAATATATCTTTATTATCAGAATATAATTAGCTATATCCATTAAAAGAACATTCATAAAATCAACAGATTTCATGATATTCACATATTTTTTCTTTCTTTTTTTTTTTTTTTAAAGATTTAGTTGAGAGAGAGAGTGCAAGTGTGCACACAAGAATGGGGGGGAGTACGGAGGGGGAAAGCAGACTCCCCACTGAGCACAGGCCCATCCCACAACCCCAAGATCATGACCCGACCACCGAGATCACAACCCAAGCTGAAATCAAGAGTCAGACATGTTCAACCAACTGAGCCACCCAGGAGCCCCACTATTTTTTCTTTAATACCTTCACTAAGATCCATGCCTGGCCTATAAGACAAAAAAAGCCAAGACAGTCCAACCAGAAGGGCCACCACCAGATTCACCACAATCCATGGCTGGAGAACCTGTTCCTCAACACCTGCTGCCCTAAAGGTACAGAAATGTTCATTAGAAATATCTTCGTTTGGGTTCATATGTCCAAATGTATCTATTTAATGAACTTTAAAAAAATAGTAGCCCTCACCTAGAGAAATAACAAGTAAAGCATGAAATAAATATATCCTATATAATTTCCCTATAAAATAACTACACACACACACACATATCATGGGAACAAAGGTTCAAAGGTTACTGAACTCTAAACAATTTTTCTAAGTTTCCTTTCCAACTACAGTGATGCTATTCATGCCCCTAGCCGCTCTCTCAAAAAAGATTGCCCCCTGAGTTTTGTGAATTGGACTCTCAACTCGCCTGTGAGCTTCGTGACTGGCCACTGATCTGTGGAGGTGGGGTCTCCCTAGATCACTCTCTTTCTAGCACTGCTTGGTTTTCAGACTCTGTCCCAGCTACCCACTCCCACCACTACAGGATATTAGACCTTCTGAATGGGAGTGGGGGTATAGGGCTTCTCCAGTTCATTATGTATGACTGATCTTATAACCATAACCTAATAGATCTAAAATAGACTTTTATAAAAAGAATACATTTCATTAAAAAGGCAGGTATAAATAACAATAATTATCCACTAACCAATGTAATGGGTATTTTCTTGCCATAATTTTGGAAACAAAAGCAGTATTCAATATTATTTATATTATTTATAATATAGTTTATTCAATATTATCTACAAATATTATTTATAAATGAGAAAATGTGAAAGAGTAAAGGATAAGAATAGTACCATTACTCCCACTGTTGCTGTTATTACCATCAACAATTGCTAATGCTATTGTGAATCTTACCAGAGGCTACCATTAACAGAAGAAGGTGTGTAAAGATGGATTCTGTCACTTGTCATTTGCTGACTCAGAGATAATATAAGAGCAGTAAAATACACTGAGAAAAAGACAAATGAAATTACTGATAATGTATTTTTAACAACCCAGTTTATTCTGAATTTATAGATTACTGTAAGGTCAAAATTAATCTATACTCTAGGGGGTAATGACTTGAAAGAAATTCATTTGATCAATTACAGTAAGCTAGCTAGCCTTCTTTTATTTTTGAAGAATATAGGTACAAAGGGTATTTTGAGATGCTCACTATTTCATCATTAGAAATTACAAGAAGCTAGAAGATTTTTTAAGAAATTAAATGACTTTTAAGGTCTTAAAACTAGTTTTCTTCCTATTCTCATAACTTAGAACAAAATGTATCCTAAATTATCAAAAAGATACAAAACAGTATTTGTTACTGAAATGCCATGTCAGCTGAATCTGTTTGATATCAGGCAGAAAATACGAAACCAAAACATTAAGAAATATAGAACAAATTCAACTTTTAAGTTATCTAGATCAACCTCTATTGAAAAATAATCCTATCAAAATTATGCCTATCATGTTTTTTATTGCAAATTCCACTGAATATCTGTAAGTAATGTTTATAAATAGTAATAATACAAAATTGTTCTAAAAGTAAAATTAAACTTTTCCTGGTTCAAAATTACTGTGTAATTCAAGTATTACACAATTATCAAATGAAAGTATTTACTCACAGAAAGATGCTAAAGCTGTTGGATCCAGGGCAAGAAAATTTCGGATTGCTACTGATGTTTTAGCAAAGTCAATCCTAGAAAATATAAAAGCCTCTTGTCACAGTGCACTGGTAAACTTCTTACAAAACTGTACTCCCTTGATTACTGTTTTTTTCCTTCTCTATTCTAATACTATCACATACATTGTCTATTACTAAGCTTTAACTAGCTACAGTTTATACTTAATACACATGAAAGAACATCTTATTTACAAAAGCCACATAAAACATTTAACTAGATTAATATTTAGTCAACATTCTTTTGGAGTCACTCTAAAGAAACTCTAAAGAAACAAATTAAACTTGATTTGCAAAAAATTTCTTCGGATTCTACCTCTATTACCCATATCATCAGGCTACAAGTTGCTGCTTTTCTTAATGGGTTGAATTGTGTTCTCAAAGACGTGTTGAACTTCTAACCCCTGGTACCTGTGAACGTGACCTTATTTGTAAATAGGGTCTCTGCAGATGTATCGAGTTAAGATGAGGTCATTTGAAGAGGCCCTAATTCAATAAAACTGGTGTCCTTAGAAGATGAGAAGAGACACACAGGGAAGACCACCATATGACAACAAAGACAGGGGCTGGAGTGATGCACCCACAAGCCAAGGAATGCCAAGGACCGCCAGCCACCACTGGAAGTTCAGGAAAGGCGTGGAAGAGACTCTCCCACCAGCACTTCAGAAAGGAATCAACCTGGCCAACACCTTAATTTCAGACTTCTAGCCTCTAGACTGAGAGTGAATAAATTCCTGTTGCTTTAAGCCACCCAGTTTGGAGTACAGTTGACCCTTAAACCTCACAGGTTTGAACTGCGTAGGTCCACTTATACGCAGATTTTTTCAATAAATATAGTGCAGTACTGTAAATGTATTTTCTCTTCTTTATGATTTTCTTAATAATTTTTTTCTGGCTTTATTATTTTATTTTTTTAAAGATTTATTTATTTGAGAGAGAGAGAGAGAGAGAGAGCATACAGGCACCGTGCACACACTAGTGCGACGAGGGGCAGAGGGGGAAAGAGAATCCTCGAGCCCAACATGGAGCTCGATCCCAGAATCCTGAAATAATCTGAGCTGAAATCAAGAGCCAGCTGCTTAAACAACTGAGCCACCCAGGCACCCCCTAGCTTACCTTTTTAGAAGAATACAGTATATAATACATATAATATACAAAATATGTGGTAATCGACTATTTATGTTATTGGTAAGGCTACTGGTCAACAGCAGGCTATTAAGTTCTCAGGGAGTCAAAAGTTATACATGAATTTTTGACTTGCAGGAGGTCGGCACACCTAAACCATGCGATGTTCAAGGGTCAACTGTACTTTATTACAGAAGCCCCTAGAAAACTCATACAATACCCAGACTCTCACCTATACCTGATTCAGATGATTTAGAAGATGATATTTGGGGCTGTTTTCGTTGATTATATTTGGATGAAATTTTAGACTTAGAGTTGATGCTGAAATGGGTTTAGATTTTGAGGATGCTTTCATTGAATATTCCCACCTCCTCTGCCCCCAACAAACAGAAACAGAGTGGTTTTAAAATAAAGTCAAAATAATATTAATATATTACAAACCTATTTTGAAAACTGTCATAGTCAAGGACATATTTTGCTCAACATTTCCACCTGAAGAAAAGTTAGAGAGATGTATAGTCACAA
>CM052883.1:143110148-143172506 GCA_028534135.1 Potos flavus
CCTAAATCAAAGGATCCCTTTGTGTAAATCCCAAGAAGCTCATGTTCCAAAACCAGAATGACTTACGGCTTTTTTCCACAAACACTTTGCCTACAGGCTGGCTAATTCCAGTGGGTGCAGTGAATACAGACTGTTGTTCCGGGCCGCTTTGCTCATCAGTAATTATGTCTTCGTCTTCGACGCCTAGTTCATTGGCATACTTTAATTCTGCTGGCTGGGTTTTCCTATAATCAGGAAGAATGTAAGAAAAACGGATTGTTGTTGAATTTTTACAGACCCACATACAGAAGTACGTGTAAAGAGCCCTGGACTTGGGAGTCGAGAAATCTGGTTTTTACTTAAATGGATCTGTTCTTAACTGTTAGGTGCAGCAAGTCACATACATTTATGTGGGCCTCAGTTTTCTCATCTGGAAAATGAAGCGGCTGAATTAGATTTATAAGGTTCTTTCCAAACTTAAAATGATAGGATTCTATATAAATATTGATCACAATTTGTAGGGTTATTTCTAAACGCAAACAATAGTGTTATATAACTCCCAGTGTACTTCTTTAAAGTATGCCATTCTATTTAATCCAAGACTTAATTTTCTATGCTGAAATACACATTTTTATTTATTGCTGAAATAATAACCTGAAATCTATTAATATGAGAAAATATATTACAATGGCCTACTTTATTAATATTACCTTCAAATTTCAGTATCTTTTGTATTTAATTTTTGCTACTTATATAAATATTTTCTATTGATGTTCCTTTTTTCTTAGAGATAGCTCCTAGAGTCTTTAAGTACAGTATTTTACTTCTTTGGTTGTTTACTCTTCTCAAATTTATCATTAGTTGGTTTAACTACTATTTTTGTAATCCCACTTATCTTAGAGTATTTAATAAGACTTAATCAAAAGGTACCTCTGAATTAAGTAGCACAGTATCCCTGAAGAATATTTAGAAGGACAAATAAATTCTTACTTTGTCTTCCTTCGAGGTTTTTGAGTAACTGTCTCCTCAGCTGGCTCTGCATCAATACCATTTTCATTTCGTAATAAAGACGAACTAGACGTCTTCTTTTGGGTTAAGGAAGTCTCCAATTCTGAAAATAAAGTAGACTAAATTTTCAAATTACTATCATGTAAAAAGAAAAGTAATACATAAAACTTATAAGACAAGATAATTTGAAAAATTTTAAGTAGGCCAAAACTGTTTCACCATTTTACTGATTTTTACAGTTTTATGTCTCTAAACACCAAAAAAATTGAAATTGTAATGCCAAAAAATATGGAAAAAATTAAGTAATCCAACACTCAGAGTGTTGGGAGAGCCACCAGATTATCCGCAGTTCAGTGATTCATGCAAAGGACTCATGGGACTCAGAAGTCATTACACTCACAAGTCCTTACAGTCAGTTACAATTTATTAGAGGGAAATGACATAAAGCAAAATCAGCAAAAGGAAAAGGCACATGGAGCCAAATCCAGAGGAAACCAGGTATAAGCTTCCAAGAGTCCTCTATCAGTGGAGTCACACAGGATGCGCTCATTCCTCCAGCAACAAGCTGACATGTGTGACACTTTCTCTACCAGGGAAGCTCATTACGAACTCAGCACCCAAAGCTTTTACTGGCACCCGATCACATCGGCACCCCTTGCCTGCACATACCAAAGTTCCAGACTCCCAGAAGGAAAGCAGGTATTCAGCATAAATCATATTGTGTACACAAATGCACAGTAAACCACCCTTATAATTTAAGGCAGTTTTATATCAGTGTAGGAACTATTTACCAACCAAGTTCCAGAAGCCAGTGAAGAGGCAACCTTGCAAGCAGGCCTTTCTAATGAGAGCAGTTTCAGGCCTGCATGTTAAGTCCTTCCTGAGCACGGGGTATCAAGTTTAAGTTAGTCAATGGAGCCTTCTCAGATGCTAGCTAATTCCTCCAATCTGAAAACACTGGCAATGGCTTCCTGGAATGTCCTTAAAGCCCTCAGAATTCTATTTTAATAAAATACTTACAGCTCAAACTGGAAATACAAGTAGAGCCTACTATAGTCATCCAGAACAAAACAAAACAAAAATAAAATAAAACTAAAAACTCAGAAATCTATAAAGCTATACCTGCACAGGTGGGTGCATTCTGGAATGACCGTGACAGGTGCTCTTTGGCCCAGAACTTAGTTGGGTCCTGAATTTTCTAAAAATGGTCACCTCATTTCTGTAAACACGTTTTTCATAAACTGTGAAACTAGGTACTGGTATCCATCTTGATTTTCACATTTGTACCCTAACTGAATTAACTAAGATGGTAGTTTTAATTCAACTATATTTACTGCCAGTAATGAAATAAATCATAGAAATAAATCATAAAACTATTTGAGCATCATTTCTCTCTTTTTCCTCTCTTCTGCCCAGGACTGTAGTATCCCACTTCAACTTGCCTCTAAAAACTGAGCTCCATTCTATGGACTTTCCAGTTTCTGCCCTCTCTTCCCGTAATTCTTTCATCCAATCAGGACTCACTGTTTTCTGAGAGAATAAGTAACTGGTCTGGGAAATTATTTTGTAACAAATTATTCATCAGGGGCCCATGTTAGTAGGAAAGAGTTAATGTCCCAATCTTTGTTCTTTCCCTTTATTTTACTCTAATGAAGCCCACTGTCTTTCTTCTAATTACTATAAAAGTCATAATGCTCAGTATTTGAAAAATTAATAAAATATAAATGAAGAAAGGAAGACAATAAAAATCATCCCTGGGGCACCTGAGTGGCTCAATCAGTTAAGCCTTCAGCTCACATCATGATCCCAGGGTCCTGGGATGGAGCCCCGCATCAAGTTCCCTGCTTAGTGGGGAGGCTGCTTCTCCCTGTCCCTCTGTTGCTCCCCCTGCTTGTGCTCTCTTTCTGTCAAATGAATAAATCTTAAAAAAAAAATCATCCCCAATTCTTCCTTCCAAAAAATCTAACACTGTCAACACTTTGCTATATCCTTTCATTGTTTTTATTATATATATGCACGCATATACATGTGTTCTGGGTGGAACTGTGTCCCCCCTGAAGGGTATGTTCAAGTCCTAACCCCCAGTCCCTGTGAATGAGACCTCATTTGGAAAGAGGGTCTTTGAAGCTATAATCAATTTAGGGTGAGATCTTGCTGGATTAGGATGGGCCTGAAATCCAATGACTTCTATCCTTATAAGAGCAAAATACAGGGACACCTGGGTGGCACAGTAGGTTAAGCATCTGACTCTTGGTTTTGGCTCAGGTCGTGATCTCAGAATCACAAGATCGAGACCCATATCAGGCTCCACGCTCAACACGAAGTCCGCTTAAGACTTTCTCTCCTTCTCCTTCTGCCCCTCCCCTGCACGTGCACGTGAACTCTCTCTCTCAAATAAATAAATCTTTAAAAAAAAAAAAAGAGCAAGATATGGACACAGAAGCACATGGAAAGATGTGAAGACAGAAGTACAAAACAGTTATACTGCCACAAGTCAAAAAACAGCAAAGATTGCCAACAAGCACCAGAAGCCAGAAGAGGCAAGGTGGGTTCTTTCCCAGAGCCTTCAGAGGGACCGTGGCTCTGCACACATGATTTCAGACTTCTTTCCTGACAGATGATAAATTTCTGTTGTTTCAAGTTACTCTGTTTATGATAATTTCCTATGGCAACCCTGGGAAATTAATACAACATATTTTATAAAACTAGGATCCTTTTAAAAAAATAGGATCCTTTGATATATACTACTATATGTGTGGATGATGACTCAACAGTACATTACTTATGGTTTTCTACGTCACTATTTCACCTTAACAATCCTTTTAACGGGTGCTTGGTTTCTATTAAATAGATAAAACATGATTTATTTAGCCAGTTAGCTATTATTGGTTATTACCAGTTTCTACTCTTATAAATAATGTTGCAGTTAACATCCTTTAATTATGGTAGCTATTGTCATTACTTCTATTCCTAAAAGTTCAGACAGGCTATACCAATTTATGCTCCTATCAGCAGTATATGAATGTACTCCTTTCTCATCAACACTTATCTAACACTTTCGAATTTTATATGCTGAAAAAAACATTGCCAACTGATAGTATTTTGTTTACCTTGTGAATAGTGCCCGGAACAATGTAAGACTCAATAGATCATGACTCTTCTTTCATTGTATTATTATTAATACTGAATCTATCCTTACCCCATTGACCTGAAATGTCCATTTTATCATATACTAAATTTTTATACATACCAAGATCTGAACTTTCTGTTTTAAACCTGAATTTGTATCCCTTTCCTCATAATATACGGACATATGACCAAACGAGACCCCCTACAGTGTTCTTGACTTAAACTACTGGAGTTACTCTAATAGTAAAAATTTTAATAAAGAAAAAAAAACAAAGGGATATGGGTGGGGAAAAATGGGAACAAAGAAGTTTTTAATCATACCCCCAAAATCACAGCTACTATCACAACCTAACCTTGGTTTCTTTACATACCAAGAGGTAGCCTTGTCTTCTTCTGTCTCCTTTGAACAGGAGCTTCTTCTGGATGCTCTGTGGATTCTTTAGTTGGCGGCTCACTGCCCTCAGATGACCTGTGAACAGCAGACTGAACAAGGCCTTCCAAAGAAGCACTACCTACAGAAAAGCAGAGTGGGAAAACACAGGAGAATTTGAACAGAGATCACAGAGCCTTAAAAAGATGAAAAAAAAAACTGGAATGGTTCCTAAGTGATGATTAACTGTCCTTTGTTAACTCTTTGCCTATAAGAATTGGTCTTAACCCACACTTACATCACATTATAAATTCAGTACTTGGTATATCAAATCAATACTCAAAGTTTCTTTTTACTATATTGCTACATACAAATCCAGATATTTTCACATCTTAAGACTTATAAGAGGCAGCAGATACAGTGAAAAGACCAGTTAGAACTGACTGAGGTTTCAAGCCCGAGTGACCAGGAGAGTGGGGAATTCCATTAACAGAAATCTGTGACAGGTAAAAATTGATTTACAGTTGAAGGTAATAATGATGAATTCTGAACATGCTGAGTTTAAGTTACTGACAGAAAATCCAGGATTATTAGTGGATAACTAAGAGAAGAAGTTCCTAGAACTTGCTCATTATAGAACCCCTAATACATGGATGATATGGCCCTGCCTTCAGACTCTTGCTCTAACAAAGAAATTCTCTGACTGAAATGAGGGATCCAAGGACCTTGTGTCCAGGATCCCATTCAAAGGTCTGGAACCAATCATAGCCTAAGACAATTTATATTGTCTAGGGATAAAAGGCCTCAAAGAGTCCATGAATGTTGTAAATAAGAGTTTAGTGGCATAATCCTTTTTTCCATGAATTCTAGACACCCTTCAGGCTGCCCACTGCCTTATTCCTCACTACCACCAGGAATCCCATTACTTTAAACTGACCTTGATTCTATCCTCAATGTAGCAGGGATTTGGGACTGCTGGGGCCTTGTCTCTCCCTGATCTGTGATGTCTATCATTCCTGAGGTCCTAGAAAGACTTGTGATCCCACACAAAAAAGAGCACCTTCTTACCTAGTGTGTTTTTTGTTTTGGGCTTCTTTTTCTTAGGACGACTAAGTGGAATATCACCTATAAAACAGAAAAAAACAACAGAAAACGCTGCCTAAAATTCAATGCAGAGAACAGTCAAAAGAAACTTTTAGTAGGGAAGACCTTTCCCTCTCTTCCCTAGGTACAGCCAACTTCTACATATTCGGGGAAGAAGACAAGAAAATGACAAATTTGGGGGGTGCCAGGCTGGCCTAGTTCGTAGAGCATGCGACTCTTGATCTCCAGGTCCAGAGTTCAAGGCCCATGTTGGGCGTGGAGACTACTCAAAAAAAAAGGGAAGAAATTGACAAAGTCAAAGAAAGCCTGTAGCAAGGTGCCAGTAGCTCAATGTTGGTTAGTAATAATATTAGAAATTGTGACATTTCTAATATCAGAAAAGTGGACTCACAAAATATTCATCTGATCCCCTACATTTCCCAGTCCCCTTGCACTTAGATGTGGCCTGTGACTGGTTTGCACCATATACTATGAGCAGAACCCATCTGCCAAAACATTGAAAGAGCCAGTGAGTAACTCTCCAGCTTTCTCTTCCTTTGCCGAAGCGTGTTAAGATGGCAGAAGCACAGAATAAAAGTAGCCTGAATCATTACATCATTTGCGAAGAGTGGTGAAAGAGTTACCCTGGATTGCTGCCACAGTGAACTTTGCATTAACCAGAAATAACCCTATATGATACTAAGTCAGAGATTTTGAGGCTAGTATAGCATAACCCAGTCTATCCTGATTAAATGAGACAGAAGAAAATGTTGTCTCTATTACAGAACTATAAACTAGCCAGTGGTTATGTTCTGGGTGACTCCATTCAAGAATGAATCAAATATAAATCATATGACTAGTGTTATACATCAACCCTCATTTAAAAAATAGGAGTCATATGAGATCATTTGGATAAAAGAATATTGCAATATTATAAATTATACCATTCAGATTCAACTGTAAGAAAAACATTAAGGGATAAAGTTAACTTTTGAACTCCAAATTTTAAAAGTTTTACATTAAGAGTGAACTAACTCACCTTGATTAGCACTTTACATGACACCGACCAAATTTAATTAGGACAAAGACAAAAAAAAGAAACTATTAATTAGAAATCTATTATATTGTCAGACTGAAAACTGACTTAAGTCATTATAGATTTAAAATAAGATAAGCTTTCACACAGCTAGTTTATAAACTAGCTTATTCTTTATAAGTAAAAAGCTAATAAAGCTGCTAACTAAATAATCCTAATATTTTCTGAACTTACATATACATATTTCCTACTGTCTATTCATAAAGTGGATTAAGCAGATTAAGAATTCTTATTTTGTCACTGATTAAAATTGGCTTACACTCTTGAAGAAACTATTCTAGCACACAAAAGAGGATCAAATGTCTGATAAGCAAGACATTAAAACATTCAGAATGGATCCATTATCTTACCACGTTGACATTCAGGCTTTGAAACATTTAATTACATACGTTATCCTAACATTCAAGGATTTTTTTTACCCTTAAACTTTTAGGAAGCCTTTTCCTAAAATTTTCAAGAAGTCTTCTCTGAATTATTATAATTTTGCAATGGTACTAGTCAATTTTTTCACTTTATTCATGTTGCACTTTTAAAACTCAATGATAAAATTACTGTAACTTATTTTTACCTTGGCACAGGTGGAAGGGCTCGTGGAGGACGCTATGGGGAGAAGAAAATTGCTTGTAAGTAAAAGTCTCAGAACATCTTTACTTCATGTACAACAAATCTTTTGATAACTCTGTTCATCAAATGAAACCTAGGAAGTATTAATGAGAATCGGATGGGCAATTCTAAATTTGTTCTATCATTTCTAAATTTCATACAAATTCCTTCCTTCCTACACTCCTTTCTATCCAGAGGCCAGGCTCTGTTCTACCGACTACAGATACATTAATGAACAAAATAGAGAAATCCCTGCTTTTATGGTACTTCCATTGTACTGGTTAAGAATTAAAAGATTATACACACACACACACACAGATGAGGATGTGGAGTGCTTCTTTAGTTAGGGAAAGTCTCTTGGAGATATTTGAGCTGAGACCTGAATGAGAAAGGAGAAGAAAGGAGACAAAGGGGAGCAAATACAAAACCTTTTAGGAGAGAGAAAAGGTTTCAGATAAAAGGCCAGTAAGGCTGTGGCACAATTACCAAGGGTAGGCAGGGGACAGATTAATTAGGCTCGTGAAGACAAAAGGAAGATGTTCAGATTTTGTTTTAATTCAATGAAAAGCCAATGGAGGTTTTAAACCACACAGTAACATACTTAAAACCAAAAAATTCACTGTGAGTACAGCATGAGGAATGCGTTTTAGGGCAGAAAGAATTTTTAAAAAACACACCTTATAAATGATACTTTATATGAAAAGAAAAGTTGTGTCTGCAGTTCAGAGAGATTACAGTTGAAAAACATTCTGAAATCTTTCAAAATAAAATACTAACAGAAATGCTTCGAAATCAGTTTAATGTTCCAAGTGTCTCATGCTGCTTGCAGAGGACATTTGACTCAAGAGGGTTACATTGCAGATACTCTTAGTTTAGTCTACGATCGTCCCCATTTAGCAATCCATTCGTTCAGTGTATTAATGCAAATGCTACGAGATTAGGACAAAGCAGGCTGTCTTAACTCTATCCGGCCATTAAAATTACAACTGGAAAAGAACAATAGTCATAAGAAAGAACTATCGCAAAGATGCTACGGATCACGTTCCGTCCAAGGATTCAGTTCACACGACACTCCCCATTTCAAAAGTCCCGCAAAAATGACGTGTACCCCAGCCACAAGGCCAACCTTTGAGGCCTCAAAAGTCGGATGGCTCAACTGAACACAAAATCCTAACAACTCAAATGTAACTACGGCTCGCTTACCACCTGCTTCTTTCCCATGCCGTCTAAAGCCGGGGTTCCCGGTAGCCGCCGGCCGCCAGGCGCCCGCTCACAACCCGCCCCCTGCTGGCTCCTGCCGGGGCCGGCCGCGCGCGGGCGCTGCGCGTCATCGGACTGCGCGGCACTGGCCGCCGCGGCGCTCCGTCCCTTCCCTGCAAGAGGCGGCCGAGCGCCCGCTCAGGAAACTGGTCGCTCCTTTGCGGTCTAACCCTGCAGAAAGGGGCACGTCGGAATGGGGGCTGCCACGCCTGGGAAGAGAGACTCCAGCGGGCGTTGGGCAGCAACCACGGTTCTACCCATGGTTTCCCAAGTGGCTGCAGTGATGTGTTCGAGGGAGGTGGTCAAAGACCATGATTAGAAGCCTCCACTCGGAAACTGCGATCTCTTTGCTGGGTGGCTAAACGCCTTCTGGGAGGAGTCCGCAGGAAAGACCTAGCTGGCATTCCCGGAACACCCAGGGGCGGGGAAGACTACGAAGAGAGGCGTCGTCATAGCAACACGGACACTCAGGCTCCCGGCAACTTCACGCCCGGGTCCTGGCCTAGCTCCCGGAGTTCGGGTCCCGGCCTCGAACGAACTTGCAGCGCCCGCTCCGGTGCAAGCCTGTGGGCACCAGAGGGGCGGATGCACAGACACCACGAGCAGGGCTCTCCCTCTGCGACCCCCAGCCTTGGGCGTCGGCCCCGCCCCAGGGGCAACTGAGGCGTTAGGGCAGAACCCTCCGCCTCCGCCTCCGCCACTTCCCGTGGTCGAAGCGCCCCTCACCGCTCACCGGGAGGGCCTCCAGCCGAAGCCCTGAGTCCGCCCTCATGGCGCTCTCCCCGCCGGGATCCCTCAGCGCAACCGCCGGCGGCCCGAGCCTGGCTCCCCGCGCCCCTGCCTCCGAGACCTGCGAGAGGCGGGGACTTCCCCGCGTCTCGTTGGGCCGCAGCTCTGGGGGCTAGCTCTCGGCCGGCCTTCGCTGGGCCAAGCCCCGCCCTCCAAGGCGTCAGAGTTAGGGAGGGGCCGGGTCAGCCCAGCAGACGGCTTGATGGAATCACTCTTTTCCAGCAGTGACGTAATGAATCAGGAAGGCAGCAAGGGCCAGGAGAGACTAGGTACTGCTAAAATCCAAGCATGCTGCTGGTACAGAGAACTGATGATCAACAAGGCCAAGAATGCCTGGAAGAACCAGGAACTGATAATCACTAGAACCAGAAGAGGTCTGGAAGGGCTAAAGACCAATTAAACTCCTTTAAAAAGGGAGGACTTGTGTAGCAAACTGTCAGATTCTCCTTACTCTTCTTCCATGCCTGACTGCGTTCGAAAGGCAAGCTGCCGACTGATCCCAACAAAATAGAGACCCCTCCACTGTGTGAATAATAAGCAGTAAGCACCCAGAGCGGACCCCTACCAGACTGAGTTTTCCTCTCAACTAGGCACTCACTGACTGACTTGGCGTTTGGTTCTTTTAACTTCTTACCCTTGTATCTCGTTTATTGTGTGACTTTGTATTGTTTCTTGTGTGGCGTATGTGAAGCCAAGTTAAACAGGTAGTGAAATGTCATTCAGTATGGATTCCTACACCTGTTAAAATTGTGTAAATCCTGCTTTATGAATGAATAAAGCTGACATTGTTGAAAGACACAACTCGTGCACCACCTTTGTAGGGTACTAGAAACGCTCCCTACCCCCAAGCCCAATATTTCAGGATGGGTAGGTATTGATACAGACAAATAACAGATTTCTTCCAGTTGTCTGTGTGTGTCTGTGTGTTGATATAGGCGTCTCAAAATTTCACCAATTGCTTATCCTCCATCTCTGTAAATCAAGTTTGGGAAAGCTTTTTCTCAAAAAACAAAAAACAAAAACCATACAACATAAATCAAATCCAAGTTCATATATCATTAAGTGACTTAATTTTCTTTGGTTGGGTTTTTTTTGAGGGGGGGTTGGGTTTAATTTTTTCTTGTTTTTTTTTTTTTAAAGATAATCACTTTAAACAAAAAATAACAAAATATTTTGAAGATGCACTTGGTTTGTTTCATAGTTAAGAAAGAGATTGGAGGAGTAGAGGGATGGTGTGGGTATGGGGAACATTAGAGAATGATGCAGAAGACAGATTCAGGGGCAGCAAGATTGACTGGAAGTCTCAAGACCTAGGGAAGAAAAAAAAATAAAGACTTCCTGGAATAGCATTCTTTTCTTATGCTTTTCTCAGATACGAGTCTCTAGGACTAAAGGCAATTGCCCTTTCCTAATTTAGGCATGATGTGGATATTGGCTTTTAGGCAAATTAATGATTGTTACAACTCTGATCAGAAGAATAATTTTTTCCTTGTAGACTGATGTATAAATGATGAGGGCAGTACCATTTCTGTAAGTTTTCATGTTAGATGTGAAACGTGTACATTAACTCTTTTTTCTTACCGAGTCAGTCAAGTAGGCAGTTTTTGGAAAAGCCATTTTCATAAAACAGAAATTTCTTGAGGTTAAATACAGTTTCTGAAATTAAGTACTACTTACTTTATTTAGGGAAGCTCTTTTATCTGAATTGTACAAAGACCATACAAAATCTATAGAAGGTTTTCATACTCAGTGGCTTAACATTGTGTGTATTCTTACCATTGCTGCATACGAGGTAAAGGAAATATTTTTTTTCCTGAAAGCCAAGAAGGTAACTCTATATGCATACAAGGCAAATATTTTTTTCAAATAAGATTAATTAATAAACTGCACCACGTTTACATTTGCATGTGCTATAATGGGGCAAATACTACTGTTTTAGATTGCAGCTGTTATTCTAGAGCTCTGTAACAGATACATTTTGTTAAAACTCCAGCATTAAACAGGAGGCTTCCTTAAGACTCAGTATCCGAGGAAACCCATGTTGCTGGTACCCACTGAGGCTCCTCCTGAGCCTTCTGAACGGCAGACACCAACTGGGCACATGCATCTTGCAAGCTGTCATTCACAATCACATGATCAAAAAACTGGCCAAACTGTGCCTCCATTTTTTGGGCTAAATCCTCCATCTCTTGTAGATCTTCATCCTTTATGAGAGGTAGAAAAATGTGGATAGCACAGACTTAATGAGATAAACAGAAATGATATGTAATTTGTTTTGCTATTATATTCAGTTGTGAAGCTATTTATAAAAACACTTAGGTCAAATAAATGCCAAACAAAATTTATGCTTCTATCTTTAGCCTTACTTAATGTTTCCCTGGTCAAGGTTTTGCAAAACTAAGTAATGGTAGCCAGAACAATCCCCTCAACTTCCCATTTGGACTTAAATTATCTTATTCTATTATCTAAACACTTGAAGCTTTCAAACTGTATAAAACAACAACAACAACAACAAAATAACAAAGAAAAGAAAGGAAAAGGAAAAGGAAAAAAATTTACCAGTTGAATATAAAACTTATACATAAATTTCAAATGAACTTTTATAAGGTAAAATACAGTTCCTGAAATTAAATATTGGTAAGAATGACATTATTTTGCCATTTTCAACATGGGCATGGTATGATCTGATTCTATTGAATTAGATATACCTTAATTGTCCTTTGCTTCATGATAACATGACCTAATTTACCTTTAATATTGTCTATTTCCACTATTGTGAAATGTTCATTTAGTGAAGGTCATTTGACCTTCATTTGGCACTAAGCGTTAAACTCATTGTTGTTATTTTCGTATTTGTCCGCGACAATTAAAATAGTACAACTTGTTGCCTGTACAATCATAAACACAAATACAAATGCAGGCACTGAAATGTTGTGACAGTACTCCTTTAGAAGATGACCATACTCATGACCCAGAAACAATTTTGTTAATTAGTTTAGGTCACCGTAAAAATGAGAACACAATTGTAAATGCCCATAAAATTCAGGGTATATATCCATGGACTCCACTGTCTGAAATGCAAACTGAAGAATCAGACTTTCATAGAGTAATCACAAGAAGTATGAAGACAGAATTAATAACAAGGGATTATATAAATATACCTCTTGCTCACTTCAGCAGCACATGTATTAAAATGGAAACAATACAGATTAACATGGTCCCCATGCAAGGAAGACATGTAAATTTGTGATGCATTGCATATGTTTAATTTCAGTTTTATAAGATGAAAATGTTCTAGAGATCTGTTTCACAATGTAAATATACTTAACACTACTGAACTGTACAGTTAAAAATGGTTAGGATGGGACACCTGGGTGGCTCAGTTGGTTGAACAGCTGCTTTCGGCTCAGGTCATGATTCCAGGGCCCTGGGATCGAGTCCCACATTGGGCTCCTCGCTCAGCGGGGAGCCTGCTTCTCCCTCTGCCTCTGCCTGCCACTCTGCCTGCTTGTGCTCTCTCGCTCTCTCTCTCTCTGACAAATAAATAAATAAAATCTTTAAAAAAAAAATGGTTAGGATGGTAAATTTTGTGTTTCATGTCTTTTTTAACATACACACACAAAATAAGTGAATGTAGTATCTTGATCTAAATGATGGTTATCTGGGTGCAGGCACACGTAAAAATTCACTGAGCTGTTACACGTAAGATTTATACATCTTGCTGAGTGTTTATGATGATTTAAAATAGTTAAGGTGGATTTAATTTTTTTAAAAGTGGGAAAAAATTACCTATTCTAGGAAGAGTTCACTGATTAATCCCACCTGTCTTGGGCCCTCTATAATTTCCATCATCACTAATACATAATGTTTGCATTTAGAAATACATTTTATATAGACACCTCATATTACAGATAAGATATATTCACTACAGAATTTTTTTTAAAAGGTTTTGTTTATTTATTTGAGAGAGAGATAGAAAGTATGTGGGAGCAGGGAGAGGGGCAGAGGGAGATGGGCAGAGGGAGAGGGAGAAGCAGATTCCCTGATGAGCAGAGAATCTGCAGGGGGTGGGGACTCGATCCCAGGCCTCCAGGATCATGACCTGAGCCCAACACAGACACTTAACCGACTGAACCACCCAGGCCCCCCCTTCACTACAGCATTTTTAAAGTAAATTCTCAAACTTTTCATACAATAAATAATAAAATGTAAATGTCAATCTTATGCACACCCAATTTCCATGTGGCTTTGCAAACTGTGGTTTGAGTTCTTTTTTTTTTAAGCTAGACAAGAAAAAAGAAAAAATAAGAGCAGCATCATAGCATTTATTAAGCCTTATTATCTACAAATCATGTCTAGTAAAAGGGATAAATCATAAGAGCATTTTTAATTAGAAACAAAAATCACATTCCTTAACATAGGGATGTTGTGGAAACAATACAGTGAGTTTTTACTAGAAAAAAAATACATTCATCTATTTCTTCTGTATCTTACCTTGAACTTCATGTCCACAAAGTAGTCTGTAATGATCTTGGCATTTTTCCGAGATTGCTTCATACAACTCATGTTAGATGGCTTTATAAATATGACATAGGGCTTCAGTTCCTGGGTTCGAGCTACTTGAATACCCTACACAGAAAAATTAAGTGCACATTTAGAAATAGAAGTCTTAATTTCCTAGAGTCAACACGAACATTCTCAAAATTTCTAAGATTAGAAATCAGCAATTATTTTTAGCTAATTTATTTTTACTTATTCTCCTTTGCCCCGAAGTCCTCAACTCTAAAAAATAAACACTTTAATAATTAAGAGATAGGGTTCTAGAATCAAAATTAAGTTTAAACTGGCCCTTCCTCTTACTAGTCATGACACCCTTCTGAAAGCTGAGAATAGAATTCTATACATAATTTCATGGCATAAAGACAAAGACAAACTCTAAAGGTGGATCAGTTTTTTTTCACCCTCACTTCCCCTTCCTCTTGTTATTATCTTATATTGGATACTACTGACACCTTCACACTGACCACCAGCCTTGAGCCAAGGAAGAACAACTGTCTTGCCCCTGATTCTCTTTAGCGCATGTGGTATATATTTAATTGAGTACAAAAAAACCCCAAAATACAAGGTCAAGAAAATGCAGCCTACACATTGTGTCCTCTTTATCTTGCTTGCTCCTGCCTCATTCCACATATGCTCTCATAGAGGTAGCCGTAGACACAACCACACAGGAACCTCACCTCCCAGTGTCAAGCAACATCTTATTCCTCCCGCCAATTTCCTTGATACCTTTGCGATCAAGGTCAAAGCAGGATTCTAACTTTTCTTCGTAGCCACCAGCTCAGTTCTCTTTTGGTATCTGAGAAGCAAGACTCCTTTCCTAACTAAAGACAAGATATTGGCAAAATGTTCCTTCACGTAAGATCCTGGCCCTTAGATATGGTAAGTGGTCTTATCCCTAAAAGACTAACAGAATAAAATGTCTCAACTACAACCTACAGCGTGTGCACAAAACGCACGACATTCATTCATTACCTTGGGGCAGGTGGGAAACGCTCCGCCACAGACCTACCTGAGGCTCTAAGTCCATGACACAGATCTTTCCTTCATCAAGGACTGTTTGAACAGCATCCACACTAGTGCCATACAGGTGGCCTTTGTACTCACCATGCTCAAGCATCCTGCAAGGGTGCCACAAGGAAAACAGGAACTCTTTCTACCAGCAAAATAGTACTGGTAGTAACATAGGATGTAAATATGTGGACTTTGCTAGCACAAGAAGAATGAGTGGAAAATCGACAGGAGAAAAATATATTAGGGGATATAAGACTTAACTCTTTCTCCAAGTCTCTAAAATTTGCAATTCAATTCTGCTCCCACTCCAAACCCAATGAGTTAATGTATAAGTGTATCAGTTTACATTTCCATGCTTAAATCTTCAGAAACAAAAAGAATTATCCCAGGAGCTTTGGATAATGCATAAAAATAGTGGATCTATTTTGAAGGTAAAATAACCACAGGGGAGAACCAGATTCTGAATGCCTAGCTTACCTGTGACTATACACGAGGCTTTCAAATACTTCTTTTGACACATAGTGATACTCACGTCCATCCATTTCATAACTCTTTTTGGAGCGAGTGGTATCTATCAAAATATGCAATTGTTAAAAAGGCTTTACAATCTATAAAATGTTTTGATTTAGTACCAATATGTATTTGGATAAAGATGTCCAATCAATATAAATAAATGAATACATAAACAGATAAATAAAATGCTAGAACCAAAAAGAGGGATCCTGAATTGGTGATAAGAAAGAAGTTCTGATATCAAAATCAGTTCATCTAGAAACCTTTCTTAAGTGGTCATAGTGTGGACATAAATGCATCAGGTGTTAAGCTGGATGGGAAGGCCCTAAGGGGTACCTGCTCCTCCTTCAAAACAGGCATGAGTGAATTATGTGTGAGGCTTAAGATGCCTAAAGGCCCCCAGCACATAAGATATCTTTTGTTTAGATAAAGCATGTCCCAAGATCCCATTTCATTCCTCACATGCCTAGTAAGATGAAACATTATTATCCAAAATTTACCGATAAATAACTGAAGATTTTAGATAGTAACTAACTTGCTTGTGCATACAGACTAATGAAAAGCAAAGTTGCAAACAAGAACCTAGCTGTTCTGATTCCTCCTAGACTAATATTTTCTGCTGCACCAGATTGTCTCTGATTTGAAATGGGGAGATCCCATGACAGTCTGCAGTCTTGCCCAAATGTATTGATAGCTAAGTGAGATGGTGATTAATTTGGGGGGATTAAGATTGGTGGAGTCTGAATTCAGTCCTATTCTTTTATTATAGATTCTTCATCTTAAATAGTACTTGGTACAGAACACAGGAGTTCACTGAGGAACTAAAAGTGATGTGTTATCCGCTCACCCATTTATTCAACTAACATGTACCGAGTCCCTCTGTTCCAGATAGGTTAGGTTCTTAGAACACAAAGATGAGTAAAATACAGTTCCAACCCTGTGTCCTATGTATATTGAAAAGCTGCTAGTCCCTTAATCTGCATTACCACAATTTCTCCATGTTCGTTAAAAAAAATGGTGTCTTTGCATTTGCCAAAGTTTAAGAATGCAATATATGAACACTTGATAATACCAACACATGGAAATGACCAAGTAGGAGCTTGAAATAGGCCCTAAATGACGAAAGGCATTATGAACATTCAAGAGGCTCAAAAGGCAAATGTCATCTGAGGGTCATTTTTGTTTTTTCTTTTTTCTTAAGGATTTTATTTACTCATTCATTTTAGAGAGAGAGTGCACACGCACACATGCGAGTTGGGAGTGGGGGAGAGGGAGAGGGAAAGAATCTCAAGCAGACTCTACGTTGAGTGCAGAGCCGATGCAGGACTTGATCTCATGACCCCAGGATCACAACCTGAGCCAAAACCAATAGAGTCAGGCGCTCAACCAACTGAGCCACACAGACGCCCTGTTTTTTTCTTTATTCAAGCCTCTCTGCAGATCCTTAGGTTCCTACAGTCATGCCACTTCTCCTACAGCTTTGTATTAAAAAAAAAAAAAATTCTCGGGGCACCTGAGTGGCTCAGTGGGTTAAGCCTTTGCCTTCAGCTCAGGTCATGATCTTGGGGTCCTGGGATTGAGCCCCGCATCAGGCTCTCTGCTCAGCAGGGAGGCCACTTCCCCCTCTCTCTCTGCCTGCCTCTCTGCCTACTTGTGATCTCTCTCTCTCTCTGTCAAATAAATAAATAAAATCTTTTTTAAAAAATTCTAGTAAAACACTATGGCTCTCAGGTTATACTAAATTATGTAAATATAAACCTAAGATGACTCCTTCTCCGTGGCTTCTATTAGACTATATTTTATATGGTGGGTTAAAAATCTGTGAACAGGTTCATAACTAGAGGTATTCATCTTAAACTTAAAAACTATGCACTCAACTTAAAAAGCAAAATATGAGCAACATTTTCTCACTTTGAATGATGGCTAGCCATACTTCTTACAATTCTTCTATGTTCTGTGGGAATTTTATTTTTATCTAAATTATCGACAAATGGCACTTTCTTTTGTAGTTTTTGTGCTGGAGATCAATGTTCATTCTTACATATGTGAACAGTGTTTGGAAAGCACAAGCTAAGGTATGTGACCATAAAGCAACATTTTCTGTTACCTACTGCCTTCTGTGGGACAAGACCTTCCTCTGGCCCTGGATGAAAATCTAGCAGTTATCATGACTCTTCTGATTACTCTTAGTTAAAAAAAAAAAAAAAAAAAAAAGCCACCATCATTTGTGCCACAAAACACAGTAACAGTGTAATAACTAAAATTCTGTTCCCATGTAATAATCAAAATTTTGAATTTCATTTCTATTTTGGGCTTTTCCTCCTCCCCATACCTGGCTCAGACTTGCTGCAGCCACAAAAGCTGCAGTCAGAGAAGACAGAAGTCAGGAAAGGAAGTAGGATTCACTTCTTCCCTTCCCTTTCATTGACTTTCTGCTGTTCCTCCCCAGTTTTATATCTGTCCAAGGCTAGAGTGCAGAGAGGAGAGGAAAGAGCAGGAAAATTCTTACTTACAGATGCTGATGCTGGATATTATAGGTTTCTTTTAGACTTGACAGATATTTAAATGTGACTCTGCTCTCCTGGAGAATGCATGGGTTATTCTGCAAACCCTACCACCACCACCACCACCACCGAGTATCTCAAATCCATCTTTAGTCCAACTAGTCATTTGTGATTTCTAAAAGGGCAGCAACTTCCCAAACCACAGCCTGTGGCCACTCTAAATTCTTTAGATTTTTCAAGTATAATCCTGACACCAGTCTTCTGTGTCCCCCAAACTGCAGGGAACAATACTAAGCTTTCAGCTGGTTTCTCTAAGTTCCTCTCTTGAACTGAAGTGAAGGGAAAGCACCCACATGCATTTGCTCTTTCCTCCCATGGATAGTATGATCACACTTACGGTTTACATTAAATTACATCGGCATATATTAAAATTTTAAAAAATAAGATAGGGCATTTAAAGAGCCAAGCATAGTGCCAGGAAGGTAGTAAGTACTATTATTACTTAGCTATTATTACTAAACATTAATTTTCTTTTTTTTTTTTTTTTTTTTTTTTTTTTTTTTTTAAAGATTTTATTTATTTATTTGACAGAGAGAGAGAGAGAGAGAGATCACAAGTAGGCAGAGAGGCAGGCGGGGGGGGGGGGAGCAGGCTCCCTGCTGAGCAGAGAGCCCGATGTGGGGCTCGATCCCAGGACCCCGAGATCATGACCTGAGCCGAAGGCAGGGGCTTAACCCACTGAGCCACCCAGGCGCCCCTAAACATTAATTTTCCTGAAGGGTCATCTATATGATTGTTAAGAAATTGAAAAGAGACAGTCACCTTTTAAAAGCCTCGCCAGTAACACGGCCATGAATCAATTCTCTCTATTAAAATAAATATAGTTCAAAATATTGTATAAGGACTATCCCTTGTGTCTTTTATTTTTACAACAAAGATGGTATGGCATAGTTAGTGAGATCAGTGCATCTGCGGAGGCAAAGACAGTTTGACCAAAACACTAACCACTAGGAAAGAAAAACCACACATACGCGGCACAGCACTTTGGAAATGCTTAGGATTAAGTTCAATAAGTTGTCTTCTCAGTTCATTGACTCCAACGCCAGAAGGTCCTAAACACAAAAAGCCACATACAGAAATCATTAGACGTGGATCAATGTTATTATGTGGTGACATAATCATTTCAGTTCTCCTATTGAAGACATCAGAGAGCAAATGTTTTTCGGGAAATTACGTATCTTCTGACAAACTGAACCAATTCTGGAAAGCTCTTAGGAATTTTCTTGGGGACCCACGGAGTAACCCACACTTCTTCAACATCCCAGAAATAAGCTGGGGAATTACAGGAATGCGTCACCCCAGTGAACGTCATCTAATGTTGGGCACTCGGAGAATTCTCTGGCCTCGTTTCAGATAATCTGAGCAATCTACCTTTCCTGTCAAATGAAGTGTTTATCACATCACAACCCAGAAATCAGCCCCTCGAATTCCGGATTCTGTAAGTCAGCACTCTGTGTCTAACTGGAGTCACGGCTGACTTCATGCAGTTACATAGGGTCTGTGCTTAGGCTTAATGCTCTTCCTTTGCCATCTTGAAATGTTCAACTTTTTTTTTTTAAGATTTATTATTTATTTCAGAGAGAGAGAGAGAGATGGAGAGAGCACGAGTAGGAGGGGCAGAGCGAGAGCGAATCTTAAGCAGGCTCCATGCCCAGTGGGGAACCCGAGGCGGGGCCCCATCTCACAACCCTGAGATCAGGACCTGAGCTGAAACCAAGAGTGGGAGTCTTAACCAACTGCCACCCCGGCGCCCCGAAATGTTCATCAATTTTAAAGAAGCTCTTGTATTTTCCTCTTGCCCTGAGCCCTGCCAATTCTGCAGCCCGGCCTGACTGTAAGGCGGGCCGTTCTGCTCTACAGCGGCCTCCCTTGGTCACAGATGGAACACGCACAAAGACACCTCAAGACCTACCTTATTACTGCCACAGGGACCGACTTGCAGAGCTCGTGCTCACAAAAGCGGGTCCCCCCAGTACTGTATTTGCCCTGTTCCATAGCACCAGAGATACAGTCCAAAAGACTTGCAACACTTTTCTAAGGAAAGTGATTACAAATATCGTAGGGAAATAGATCTTAAGGATTCTTATTTCTGATACAGACTGATAATACAGTCTGAGGGAATACTCATCTATGCTTACAAAGCAAACTCTAAACAGGTTTAAAAAAACCAACAAGCTTCATCATAATACAACCTATTATTACCCCGGTACACATATACCGGGGCATATAATATTCAACTGTAGACAATAAAAGCATGGGACAACAGTTTTATTCATAAACACATACATATAAAACAGGTTTGTTTTTAAGGTGTTTATATGGGAGTGGCTAAAGAATGCTACTGTTGCCACCACTCCCAACGCCAAACTGCCGAATCTAGAAGGAAAAGCTCCCTAGGGAGGTGGAGAGCCGCTGTGGGCAGGGACGTACCCACGAGCACGATGAGACGGTGCTTGTCCGACGGGCGGCGCTGGTACCTGACCACCTCCTCGTACGGGGCGCCCAGCGAGCTGAGGCCGCTGCCCGCACCGCCCAGCCCGGCGTGCAGCTGGCCCAGGTGCGACTTGCGGCGACAGAGGCGCATGCTGCGGCGGAAGCCAGCTGCAAGGGTGAGAAGGCACGGGACGTCACATGCAGGCCGGAGGGATCACTTCCCCTGCCATGCCTGACGGAGCCTGCGGGGACTGCCACCGGCAAATGTTAACGAGCATCCTCGCATGTGTCTGAAGGTAGAAAATAAGAAGCAACGCGAAGGAAGAAGAGCAGAACGCCCCACGTGTTGTCTCTAGGCTGCACCCGGTGCCCACCATGCGCCAGGTGCTGGGGACCCGGGGGTCCACTACCTCAAACCCATTTTCTCCTGACGTTTACATTTCATAGAGGAGGAGAGAGAAAAGTAAACACAGCAACAAAAATAAGTGCTTAGAAGGGGGGGGGATAGAGAGGGATGGGGGAGCTTCTTCACGGAGGTGGTTCAAGCAAAGTGTGTGTGAAAAGGTGACATTGAGCAGGGGTGGGAGTGAAGTCGTGGAGCCAGGTGAGGAGGCCTCTGGGGGAAAAGCAACCCATGCTAAGGGAACAGCAACTGCTAAGGTGTAGAGAAAGGAGCGTTCCTGGAATGTGGGGGGAAGCCCACCTTCCCCCACAAGGAGGCCTGAGTGGGGCAGGGTGGTGAGCAGTAGGGAGAATGGTAGGAAATGGGGCTGGAGAGGAAGCAGAGCAGGTGGCTGGGGGCTCCAGCTGAGTGTTGGATGGTGGTCCAAGTGGGCTGAGAAGTCGCTGGGTGGTGGAGAAATGGGCGTGACATGGTTTATGCTTCTGAAGTCCTCTGTTGCTGTTCCCAGGTCCTTCCCGGAGACAGAGCTCGGGACTATGTGTATGTATAAACACACACACACATGCATCTATATCTATCTATACATGTCGAACACCATGAGTTCACACCAGTACCCACAATGCCAGCTCCACACCACAGGATTCATTCCAGCCACCTGCCCCACCCTTGCTGCACGTGTAACTCCCTTCTCTAACAGTGAGAAACCTGACCGACTGTCCTCAGTACATTTAGTTACTGTATTAGTCAAGAGCATCTGTGCGGGATGAGGGACGAATGGTATCGGCAACCTAGCAGCAAGTGTCAGAGCCCACGCTCGTTGAGCAGGCCATCTTTGTAGAGGCTGTGAGGTGTCAGAGCCCAGGTGATGGCAGCTGTCCTCCTCACTTTGCTCTGGCCCTGACAGCCTATACCAGTCAACCATCGTCCCCCGCACAAACGCTCTCCTCACATGGCTCAGTGATGCCCCTCCCCAGCCTGCTTCTTCCCCACTTTTGTGTAGACCCCTACTCCTTTGGCCTACCGAATGGCATTGGGGCTGAGTTATTCTCGAAGGGATGCAGAAAAGTGGCTCCATGGTTTTGTTTTTTCTTTTGTTTTTTGTTTTTGTTTTTGTTTTTTCTTTTCAAAGCTCTCTCAATGATTCTAATGTGTATCCAGGCCCAAGGAACCAACAGTTCACTTTACAGACCCTGCTGTTCCCCCCCTCCTCTTGGAGGAGGCCCAGCATGGGTTAAATGAGTCCTTCAGAAAACTCTGCCCAGTTGACAGAAACGTGGCCATCAAAACCAAGTTTAGTAGTCAGAGAACTGGTCTCTTTAGAGTAACATAAGTATGTCATGGAACAGTCTGGAAGAGAACCAAAGATTTGTGATGAATAATTAAGACATATCCACTGGAAACCAGATGAATTGTAATGAATGATCAACACAGCAGAATACTGATCCAAAAAAAGGACTTGGAGGATAGAGGGAAAGCAGAACAAGGAACAAGTCTGGAAATGTTCATCAGCAAAAGAAGCTTTCAGAAGAGCCAAGATGCTATGAATAAAACTTGACAAGTGACAACGACCGGCCTCTTATTAATCATTACTTACCGATAAAGAACTTCTGACCAGAGCCAACAAATTCCTCCTTGTCTGGAACACAGAGAATGGCAGGAACAGAATATGCGAAGGAGGAGAAGGAGAAGTTTACTTAGAACAGATGCATGAAATTATCTTCAGATCTGCAAATGAGACCTTTCGGTAGAAATCAGCACAGCTGAATTCATCTTGAATGGCTTCCGGCAGATGGTCCTAAACCCTTCCCAGTCTCTCACATGCACCAAACCATGTGAAAACTCTTCAGAATTTTAGCGATACACTGAATATATTCTGTCAAGTACAATTGAAGCAAAAAGCTATTTTAGGCTGGTTTAAAGTGATAAGAAAGATACTGAGTCACAGTAAAAACAAATAAAAATTAGGTATACATTGTTAAACAGGCCCAAAGAAAACTGACTTAAAAAAGGAGACAGTTAAACTGGCTTTGGCTTCAACTTGTAGAAATGGTGTTCTGCAGGACCTGTAATTAGTCCCTTTGGTAGAGGCGGGTTTTTATTTTTTCCCCTGATAAAATGGTTTATTCTGTATAAATTTAGTATTTGCTCTACGGTTGCCAATTGTGTCTGACTGTCTAAGAATCTGAGGGATAAGGGAGAGGAACACTGATCCCAGGGGCTCCAAAGCACCTAGAATTTATTTAAACTCCGCCTCTGCTTCCACGGGGGTCTCAGAAAAATTCTTACAAACTCCAGGAAAAAAAGCTGTTATAAAAATGTCATTTTCAAATTACTTTTACGAATATATGTTCCTCTTCACTTATGCAGCTCTGTTCTGATCATTGAAATATATAAAGAGCCATTGTCTATAGAATGAACCTTTTCTCTTTAACCTTTTTTTAAAACATATATTTTAAAATACAAAGAAAACACACCAATATCAATTCCATCTTCTGTTAAGTAAGCACATTTTTCTAACTGAAATATGTCAGTAGGTTTTTCTTCAGTTTTTTTTTTTCTTTTTCAAATTTTTATTTAAATTCTAGTTAGCTAACATATGTAATATTGGCTTTGGGAGTAGAATTTAGTAATTCATCACTTACTTATACAGCCAATGCTCAACATAGCAAGTGCCCTCCTTAATACCCATCCCCTATTTAACCCATTCCCCCCCACCCCTCCCCCACCTTCGCCAACTTCCCTCCAGCAACCTTCGGTTTGTTCTCTGTAGTTAAAAGTCTCTTTCAGAAACGTTCAATTAAGGATATATTCATAAAACTTAACTACTTTCATTGTTGATTTTTAAATATTTTTTCTGTGAAATGGAATATCTCATCACTGATTTCACACTTCAAATATATCTTATCTTAAAATGTATCCTGTCCCACATGCACATCAAGGCACTGAAAGATCTTAACTATAGCTTGAGGTGGCTTATCCAGGAAATGAAAACAATTACCTTCTGAAAGCTCCTCTGGATATTTGCATGAGTGAAGAAACAGATAGGAAAAAGTTAAGCCTTTGAGAAGATCAAGTTGGCCAGCCAATAAAGACCAATGACAAAATCGAGGCATCCAGGTCACCCCTAGAGAAGGCTGTAACTCGGGAGGCCTGGAAAGGCAAATGAGCTACATACAGCTGGGGGCTAGAAACTCACTGGACCAGACTGTGCTGCTTGGAGAACAATAACTTTTTCTGCAACTTACCTACATTCTCCCTGAGGGTTTTTTGTCTGGGGAGACTCCTTTCTGCTGGTCGGCACAAAATAGAGCTTGAGAGAGAGAAATTATAGGAAGGCAACTGCTGTGAGCCTCCTCTCTCCTCTCCCAGAAGTGATACGCTGCGGTCCTGGAAGCGGGCCCTCGGGCAGGGGCTGCGGCAGCCTCTGGCCTGAGCAGCCTCATTCTTTATCCCTCACTGGGTCCAGTGACACACATCCTTCTCCAGCTGGCCCACTGGAGACAGGGGGAACTGAACACAAAGCATCTTCTAGATGTCTTAAGGCATCCATCTTCTCTATTGCTTTGTTTTTAATGGCATTCCTAATTAGACTATATCACCACCCCCTGGAGAAATGCAAGGAGGTCACATGGTACCACATTCAGGGAAGAGTTGAGCCCCAAACTGAAGAGAGGGAACGACCCACTAAGAGCTCTAAGTAACAGAATTAAGCATCATGAATAAACATCAAGAGTTATTTCCTTAGGAAACATGCCCGCTGGGGGCTCATTGTTCCTTAATTGACCTCCTCAGTGAGTTGGGTTCAGAATGTACTGGGGTGTTGTTAATCTTTTGACTAAGAGGGGTCCGGAAGGGGTACCGCCCAGTAACTACGGGGGGGGGCCGCACACGTTCCTCTGCAGCGATTAGATACGTAGCTGCTGAATGCCGTCCAGAGCAAGAGTCCTAACAATGCTAGCTAGCGCTCGTGTACCGCTTACATTCTAAGCACTTTACTTATATAAATTATTTTTCCCCCTTTAGACCTGGGACAAGTGAAGGGCAGAGAGGTGACGTGAAGGAGGACCCATAGGTAATGAGTTACGGAGCGGGATTCCTGCTGGGACAGCCTGGCTCCTGTCCCTGGCTTTAACCACTCGACCGTACAGCCTCTCCCTTCACAGACGCCACAATACCTCTGAGCCTCAGCCACAGTGTTCGTGTGTAGACTGTCTTCCAGAAGACTGAGGAACTGAACATAGAGCAAAGGAGGACTATGATCCAGAGGCATTAAAAATTAAGCCAGTCCCGGACACGGATCCAAGTGTCCAGTAGAGTCTGTTCTCCCTCTCCTGCTGCTGCTCCCCCTGCTTGTGCTCTCTCTCTCTTTCTCTCTCTCTCTGACAAACAGACCAACTATCTAACTGAAAACGGGAAATTTAGAAACAACATAAGAACATAAGTGGGAAGTTAATCAGTTATGTGCCTACTTCCCAACTCCATCCATCCATCCACAGAGCCCCAAAATGTCCCTCATAAGAAGCACCAATGAAGGTGAAGGGTATAATATCTCACGACTATACCGTTGAGGTATTTAAACAATTATTGTATGATGTCCCTAAATGTGGGTTTAAATGATACCAAAATGTAGAACAGACTCTTAAAAATCAATACCAAATACTCATTTTTTACTTACCGGATTCAAATGTTTCTTCATCTATGGTTTCCCATGGAGACAAAAAACACCAGAAGTGTCATTATAATACTATCCATACCAAGTCTATATTTTAATAGTCTAATTCCCCGACCCTATGCTTCTGCGGACACACCAAGTTTTAAAATTCTTTCCTAAATCAAGGCCAAGTCTGTGGGGGTCGCTCTGGCATATTAGAACCTCAAATGAGATACATGGTATCAAGCAGTTGGGCTTCCATGTCAAGCAGGGTTGAGGCAGGAGCTTAAAATAAATACAATAGAAGAGAATAAAGAGAATGTAAGAGGCTCAGGGAAGGGAAAGGTAGAATGTCACAGGAAGCGCCAATGGGCGGACGTCAGACAGCACACAGCGTTGCTGTCAGAAGGCTTGTGGGGACAGGAGGGATGCCCCCTGCCTGAAGACTTGGGAGGGGTGTGTAGGCAACGGGAGTGTGGTGAGGAAAATGAGTATATAAATGGTTTGACAGGATAGGCTTGTTTAGGTGACAAGGAAAGATTTTATATAAACCAACTTCCTCATCAGTTAAAACTGTTCTTATTAGCAGGGCACCTGGGTGGCTCAGTTGTTAAGTGTCTGCCTTGGGCTCGGATCATGATCCCGGGGTCCTGGGAGCGAGCCCCGCATCGGGCTCTCTGCTCGGCGGGAAGCCTGCTTCTCCCTCTCCCGCTCCCCCTGCTTGTGTTCCCTCTCTTGCTGTGCCTCTCTCTGTCAAATAAATAAATAAAATCTTCAAAAAAAAAAAAAAAGAAAAACCCACACAGTTCTTATTAGCATTTTAAAGAGATATTAAGGACTAAGAAACTAGAATGTATGTGGAGAAGAGTTTGAAATATGTAGCGACATTACCAACGCGTGGGGCCTTGGATCAGACCATACTGCACTGAGGACACACTGAGCCAGGTGTGAGACAATGTGTTTACAACGCTATTCATCGTAGCATTGTTTGTAATAGCAAAGATTGGACATAACTCAAATGTCTGCCGATAAGTGATTGCATGAATGCACAATAATTTACTTCACCAATAAGCTATTAAAAACAAATGAAGAGGCTCTTTATGTGCTGGGATGGAATCATATACAAGCTAAGGAAAAAAAGCCAGGAGCAGAATAGCGTGTAGAGCATACCATCAAAAAATCTTTTTTTTTTTTTTTTTTAAAAAAAGGTGTTTTTTTTAAAAAATGGTGAGGATGATGGTGGGGAGAGGAGAAAAAAATATACAGCATTGCTTTTATATGCACAGAACATGTCTGGAGGGATCAGCAAGAAATTGAGAGCATTTATTGCCTCAAGAAATAAAACTGAGAAGGGGAGCAGGGAAAGGGAGGAACTCTATACTTTTATAGTTTTTGAATTTTAAAGCGTGTGAACATATTACCTAATAAAAAATTTAAATTAGAGAAAGAAATGAATATTGGTGCAAGTTTTTGAAAAACAGAGTGTGTACTTGATAGAATAAATATGGTGTCAGCATTATTCTGTAGTCGTTCTGGGAAGTACATGTGAATCTTTGAAATATCCACTATTTAAAGATTTCATATTGGTCTTTAATTTCTAAGAACAGCATTAGCCCAGAAAGCCAAGACAAATTCACCTCTCAGACTAAAGACTTTCCAGTAGTTTCCCAACGTTACCCCCGCGATTTTTGAGCCAATCTTAGTTCTGCCACTAAATTTGGGAAATCTTTCCCCAATTTACAAAAAAAAATTTAAGTGTAGGAGTATAAAAGTTTTCATATAGGGGCGTCTGGGTGGCTCAGTGGGTTAAAGCCTCTGCCTTCAACTCAGGTCATGATCTCAGGGTCCTGGGGTCGAGCCCCGCATCAAGCTCTCTGCTCAGCAGGGAGCCTGCTTCCCTCTCTCTCTCTGCCTGCCTCTCTGCCTACTTGTGATCTCTCTCCTCTCTGTCAAATAAATAAATAAAATCTTAAAAAAAAAAAAGTTTTCATATATTTCTCAAGAATTTGGAACCCACTACTAATTATCTATATTAGAATCTATCAGATGTTACCAAACAATAACAAAAAATATATGTTGCTTTTTAAAAATTGGCATTTCAATATTTTACAATATTTCACAAAGAGCATGGTGGTTTCCAGACATTCTACCTGAATGTTACTGAACGTAACACCTGAGTATTACTAAGGGTTCCTATGATCATTTCCAAGACACTGCTTTCTAGAACACTTTCTAGAAGGTTGGTTTGGAGCCTGGAGACCTTCCCACAGCTGTGCTTCCATTCCAAGTGCCAGGACCACAGAAAAAGGATGTGATGGGGGAGGAGGGGTTCATTTTACCCATTTCTTCCAGAGAAAAGGCCTGTGGCCCCATTTGGCTAACTCTGCTTCAGAAAATCTACAGCTGAGATGCTTCTGGTAGTAAATCTGTCAAGAGGAAATGTTACCTGCTTCCACACACTTCTCATCAATCTTCATGTCATCTAAAAGAGGATAGAAAGGGAAAAATAGAACTTAAAATGTATTAGTATCATAAACAAAATTCCCAATGTATAGACTTATGTCAGTGAAAGACCATTTTATGATAAGAGTACTCTTACTACTGTTCCTCATGCTTGATCACTTGGAGAGAGAAAAAGGACTCTACTGTAATAAATGAAAATCTATGGTATAGAAGGCTACATAACATAAAATGGTAAAAATTTTAAAAGCATCAGCTTTTTGGGACCCCTGGGTAGCTCTCAGTCAGTTAAGCGTCTGCCTTCGGCTCAGGTCATGATCCCAGGGTCCTGGGATCGAGCCCCCATCAGGCTCCCTGCTCAGCAGGGAGTCTGCTTTCCCCTCCCCTTCTGCTTGTGCTCTCTCTCTCTCTCTGACAAATAAATAAAATCTTTAAAAAAAAAAAGCATCATCTTTTTGAGTGAGCCAATTAGTTTATCTCAAGCTTCAGTTTTCTATCTATAAACGGAGATGGTAGAAATACCTACCATATAAGAGAGGATTAATTGAGATAATGTATGAAAAGCTCAGACAGATGGTAAGTGCTCAATAAATAAATGTTAACTATTTTTACCTTTAGCTGAGATACCTATAACAGGATAAGAGAATATAATTTTTAAAACCACCCATCCCATCCTAGTTTCCAAAACCCTCTACAGCATGATCCAAACACAGCTTTGAAGGCTATTATCTACTTCTTTCCTTCACATGTCTTGTACCTTCATTAGAGTAGCCACCATCAGGTCTCCTCTGTGCCTTTGCTTATGCTGTTCCCTTTGCCCATAATGCTCCAAGGTCCATCCCAAACACTAACTAAAATGAGTATCTCTGCCATGAACCGCATAGCATTTTCTTCCTACTACCTTGAACTCTCTGCTACTGCTCATTTCTTCCACCTTGTAATATAATTATTTGAGTATTTGTTTTATTTGCCCTCCTAGATAACTCCTTGAAAGCAGAAACCATCTTGCTCATTTTTATACTCTAGAGTTTAGTACAGTATATTGCACATAATAGGTACCTGATAAATTATCAAATTGAATTTTCCTTTTAATATCAAAATAGTTAATTTTAATATATGTTCGGAAAAAATAATATTTTTCAGCACTGTACATCTTGTGCCTAACACAGTGCCCAGGACTTCCCAAGTGATCAATAAATAGAGTTTAAAGGGGTTTTTAAAAAGATTTTATTTATTTATTTATTTATTTATTTATTTATTTATTTATGGGGAAAGGAGAGGGAGAGGCTGAGAGAGAATCTCAAGCAGACTCCGACCTGAGCACAGAGCCCAATGAGGGGCTTAATCTCAGGACCTCGAGATCATGACCTGAGCCAAAACCAAGAATCGGTCCTTTAACCAACAGAGCCACTCAGGCATCACAATAAATAGTGGTTCAATAAATACATCTTATCATGTTCCAAAACTGCAAATAATTGTCTATATAAAAAACTCTAATATTATCAAGTCATGTAATAAACTTATCACCCCCTCCTTACAGACCATACCGTTAACTATTTTTTAAGTAAAATAAGCAACGTGAAAAACTTTATAAAATGATACTGCTTTATAGAGATAGGGACACAGGTAAACAAGTAACATAGCTGCCGTTCAATTCCTTACATTTATTGAGAGATTATTTTTCAGATCAGTATTTTATAATAACAGCAGATCCATTAGTTCCTAAGACATCACTAAAGGTTTTATGTGGGGTGTTTTTTTTTTTTGTTTTTTTTTTTAAGCAAAGAAAAACTACAATTAGTATTCCTGTTTTACAGAGGACAGGAGTGAATTTCTAAAAACAGCACAAGGAGCCCTGATTTTTCTAACTTGCAAGTCTGGGATCTAAGACACTGATTTTACTCTCTCAAAATCAATGATTCCACACTGTTGGATACTGATATGTATCCCTCCCGAATTTGTATGTTAAAGTTCTAGCCTCCAGTACAGCTGTATTTGGAGATAGGACCTTTAAGGTTGAAGGAGGTCATAAGATTGGGGCCCCAGCCCAAAAGGACCGGCAGTCATCTGCAAGCCAGAAAGAAGCCTCACCAGAAAGCACACCCGCTGAACCTTGATCTTGGACTTTGGGCTTTCAGAACTGTGAGAAAATAAGTGTCGTTCAGGACAACCCAGTCTGTGGTGTCTTGTGATGGTGGCTTGAGCAGACTAAGACCGTGGGTTTGTTACCCACCAAGGCCACAGAGACCCAGGCTCTCCAAAGCCCCGCCCACGTTCCCTGGGCCCTTTCCAGTTTCCAACGGAAATGTGGGAGTGGCTAGGGGACAGCTCCTCTTACTTCTCTCCCCCTCCACAAGCAGATGGCATCTTGCTTTCTTGCTTTTGTGAGTGTGTGTGTTTGGCATCATAATGAGTCTCCTGGGTGTCTGGGCTTGGAGAAAGAGAGAAATAATAACTGGAAGTTCCATTTTCCCTTCATGCAGCACCCTTCAGACGGAAGCTTCAATCCAGACTACACTGCCTGCAACACCTCCCGATATTCTTACTTTCTCTGGACCTCAATCTTTTCCTCCAGAAAATGGGAACGATCGCAATCCCTTACAGGGTTATTTTTAAGACCGTGTGTGTAAAACAGTTGACACAAAACAGTGAACCAGTGTCACAACTTTTACTGAATTTTTACCATGAGTTGCATCTAAATCTTATCTCTCTTTTCTCCTATTCCTCTCAGTCTTAGGACAATTATACCATGTGTGCTTTCTGCTTACTGACATCTTTCTTACAAATTAGAATATTAGTGACTGGCACACTACTAGGTATATAGGAGGAGCTTAATAAATAGTGAACTGCATTGAAGTGAATAAGAAAACTATACAAAATTTCTGTAAGACTTTGGAGATGAGGTTTTTCATTTGTCTGTTCAAATCCTATTTCTTACCTTCTTCCATAGAAATTGCTGGGTATAGACAAACAATGGAAGCGGAAAAAAAGACAGCACATTGGTTAATGCTCTAGTTTTTCAGGTTAACTTATAATAAGAAAAGTGAAGGGCCAAAATTATAGTAATTGATATTCTGGGCTTAATCTATGGAAATTTGGTAGAGATTTGGTAACAAAATAATAAATGAATATCTAATAGAAACTAATACATTTATGAATTTTGTTGGAAATGGAGAGCTTGCTTCTGGCAAATCTACTCCCTTCCCACCCTAAAGTTCTGTAAGGGTTGTGTTCTACTCATTTTTGAGTTAATGCACTTCCGTTATATTTTAGGAACTCAAATTTTGACTGGAATAAAAGGAAGGGAGGGAGGAAGAAAGGAAGGGAGGGAGGGGGGAAGGGAAAGAGAAAGAAAGGAAGAAAAGGAAGGAAGGGAGGGAGGGAGGAAGGAAGGAAGGGAAGAAGGAAGAAAGGAAGGGAGAAAGGAAGAAAAGAGAAAGGAAACCATTCAACTGTATGCACATCTTCAGTAAATATATTTTTAATAGTTATCTGTAAATTTTTCATTAAAATCTTGTTAAATAAAATTGCCTACACTTCTGGACTCAATAACCTATCCCTGAGATTATTTTCGCCCTATGGTAACATTAAACAGAAAGATACAAAATAATTCTTATGGCAGCACCATCTACAACAGTTAAAAAGAAAAGAAATGACCTAATAGTTTAGAAACTGATCACACTCCATCAGAAACCCCATGAGAAGCGACCTTTTATGTCAGCAGCTTAGTCCTTTGGGCTCTTGGACTCAGAGATACGCGAGTATAATAATAGGGGCTGCAAATTCTTTTTCAGGACAGACTTTTCCTAAAGTCTAATGTAAATTGCACTTAAGCTACACGAGCAAATTAGACATCACCCTGGGGTCATACTAGTTATCAGGTGCTGATTAGAAGTTTCAGCAGCATTTCCATGTGCCTTTGAGAAGTGAAGCAGGAAACCGAATTAAAGAAGCACTTCAATCTGGTTTGGTGAAAAAAAAAAAATGAAAAAAATGAAAAAACAAAAAAACTTTTCCGAAACACAGGGGAAATAACTAAAATATCACTATGACGATCATATCATGAAAAATGTTTCTCATAAAATGTTAGGTTAAAAAAAGATAGGAAGTGGGATTGCAGCTGTCAGCGTAAGCCTGTAAGAGATATATCTATAAGGCGATATGAAAACACTGCCCGTGTGGAGGAATCACAAGAGGGTTTTCTTCCTTCAAAACTCTCTCTATAGTTGTCATCACAAGGTTTCAAAAGAAAAAGAAAAGAAAAATCAATGTGGGGCCGAGACGAGTGAGTAATAAAGTGACCAAGGACGGGCCGCAGGCTTATCTGTGACACGGACACTGTTGTCTACATTCTCCCCCTATAGCCTCCTGCCAGGCGCCTCTCCCTCTGCCTGGTGCCCCATCCCCTTCCTTCTCCCCCCTACCCACTCCCCCCATTTCCAGGGCCATTTCTGAAGGGTCTCACCCAAAAGGTTCCTGCTGAGCTCCACCACAGGGCAGCCCCCAGGTATCAAGGCAGGAAGGAGTTTACAAGCATTTGTCACCATGCATACCTTTCCTAGCCATTCCCCTGCTGCCATTTGAATAATACTGTCCAGCGAGCAAGCTGCCTCGATTAAGTAATAATTCAGTCTCACGTTTATTCATCAAAGACACACATCACTGTTGGGCAGAGCTTCTGAAGAGTGTGAAATTGAACCCCCCGCCCCCCGCATGCCTCGCTCGCCAGCATGGGTATGACGTGTATGCTAGCTGCAGAGATCGTGGGGGACTCCAGGCTGGGGAGCCATCCCCGAAGGTGTCCCCGACACAGGAAGATTTGCATTTTCATAAACCACAAACTTTTCTAAAGCCAAAGGAATGGACAGAGTAGGACTTCAGATGGCCACAGGAGGTTATTTGGGCAGGGGGGACATTTAGGGATCCTTTCCTGGGCAGGAAGGCAGCCCTGGGAGAGAAAGAGCAGGCTTCCCCGTGATGCACACACAGGGTTCACAGTATCAGCACACTCACATGTGGTGGATTTGAGACCGCTGCGAGGCTGGTATGGCTGAGACCACCAGAACTCCCGTTGCTTCCTGTGCACAGAGAAATACATCGTGAGGGGGGGAAAATCAACCCAGGTCGACCCAGGTGAAACAGATCCAGTGTTTCCTAGAATTCTGCTGCCTCCACCCATGGGAAGAGGGAGATTTCTTCTCCAAACACATCTCCAAATAATCTCCAAACACACAGGCTTTCTTAGCACTCTTTTCCTGCCTCACAAGATCCTTTCAGAGCAACTCTGACTTGTACCGAAAATCCTGCCGGTGACCAAGAGTTCACAGGTCCCGGGGCTTCAGTCCCTGGCCCAGCGGCCCCTGTCTCTCCGATGGCTTCATCTGCTTCGCCTTGCCTCTGAGTCTTCACGGCGTGTCCCGGTTCCCCTCCCAGGCTGCTGGTGCTCTACAGTTCCCTTAGAGCCACGTGGATTTTGCTCCTTCGGCATCCTTTATTTGTGCACTAAGCCAATAAAGCTGTCATTTCTGTGGGCGCCTTGCAAGACCCTCACCTGAGCCTCCTCACTGCTTTGTGCCTTGAGATTGTAAGGACTAATCTCATGAGGCCTTTATCCCTGTTCGTGTCGGCCCCTACAGCTCGGGTCATCCCTTATCCTCTGCCCATTAATTCCTGTCAGGCTCCGTCCACCCACCCCCAAAGTCCTTCCCCACACCCCGTGGATCTCGAGGTCAGTCCTTCGCCGCGTCTCCCAGACTTCAGCCTTTCCTGTGAGTGAGTGAGCCCTTCACCTCGCTCTAACCCAAGCCCGGGTCCCCTAAGGAATCTGCTCCCCTACACCTTTCAAGAGGTGGCTTGTTTCCTTTCCCTCTGCCAGTGGGCTGCTGGTCAACCAGCTCTGGGGGAAGGGACAGAGAGGATGAGCTGGCCTGCTGATTTCTTTCCCATTCATACTCTCCTGGTGGCTGATTTCCAGCTGCCACCTGACCTCACTGACTGTGGACATGAGGACAGGAGCACACGGGCTCTGGAAGCTGCCCCAGCACACCACTCAGTGCGCTTGGCCTCAGCTCCACGGGTCTGGAGGTGGGGTCTTGGCCATCTCCAGATCATGTTTGCTCACTCTCATGCTCTCAACATGATTCTGTCACGATTTTCCATGATTCCATTAGGCATATAAATGCCCCTCCAAACTCCCTGGGCTCTGGGTTCCTTGATTTCCTGCCTTCCAGGTTTTAGTGTTCAATCGACCTCAGCCAGTGCCTCCCAGGGTCCTACCCTAGACATTTTCAGTACCAGTAACTCACTCTCACTATCCAGCATCCCTTTCTTCTCCCAACACCTCCTGCCTTCCCAGCCCCAATAATCTGCTGACCTCCCATGGACCTAGAACCCATTGATCTTACTTCCTTTCTGCTGACCCTTACTTCCTCATTTCTCTTCTTACTAGCTTAAGCATCAGGGTCCATCATTATAATCACTCCCATGGCCTTTTCTAGATTTACTGTTAAATCCAATTCTGCCTCATTCAGACCTGCCCACCAGGAAGCGGACCGGAATCATTTCAAATGCATGACATTTAACCTTACATGGACCAAACATGCTGATTGTACTATATTTTGCTGTATCTAATGCATCTAATGCATCTGCTGGGAGGTTCTCATAGAAACATCTCGAACTTTCTCCTCTCTTCTTCCCAGCACTTCCTTACCCACCTTTACTCTCGGCTTATGACATTACTTCTTATTTCACTGAGAAAATCAGAGTGGTTAATAGAGAACTTCCACAAGCTCCCACCATATCTGTGTCCACACACTCAGGATTCTCTGCTATTACTGTTACTGTTTATGATCCTGTATAAGGTCAACCCCTCGACTTGCGTGTCATTGACCTTTAAACAGATCCACTTATACATGGATTTTTTTTTCAATAAATATAGTACAGTATTGCAAATGTATTTTCTCTTCCTTGTGATTTTATTAATTTCTTTTCTCTAGCTTACTTCATTCTAAGAATTCAGTATATAATATATTTCACATACAAAATATGTGTGAATCGACTGTTTATGTTATTGGTCAATAGTAGGCTATCAGTAGTTAAGTTTTGGAGAGGTCAGAAGTCATACGCAGATTTTTGACTGCATAAGGAGTCAGCACCTTTAATCCCTGCATTATTCAATTGTCAACTGGACTGGACTATCTCTCCTTCTGTCTGCTCAAAGACATTGACAATGGCAATTCTTTTCTCTTTTTTCTCTGTCATAAAAGTTTTCCCTCTTACGAGACTGTTCCCACCAGCATTATGTACCTCATCTAAAAAAGCTCTCTCATACCATTCCACTTTCCCTTCCAGCTATTTCTCCATTGCTCTGCTCTGCCTTGTACTAAAATGACTCATGCCATCAACTCTTCCAATCCCACTGTGCTAGGACTTTGGTCCCATCCCTCCACTGAAATTGCTTTTATCAAGATCACCTATGACGGCCATCTTGCCAGATTCAATGGTTATTTCTCAGTCCTCTCTATAGCAGCTGACGTGGTTGATTTTCATTCTGCCTCATTGGTCACTCCTTCTTAATCTCTACTGTTGTTTCCTTTCCTTCTTCTTGATTTCTTAGCATTGGCTGAGCCTTGGACCTTTTCTTATCTTCTGTTTTTACTTATTCCCTTGGATGTTAAGAACACAAAAGTGAGGGTCATGGGTTCAGACTCAATAGCTGAAATTTCAACTCAGCCTCGAATAATTAATAGAGGGAGTTAGAATTATCTTCTTAAGTTTGAGTTTCACAAGTGCTTTTCTCTCTTTTCTAGCTGATCCCCTTGGTATTTAAGATGCTTAGGGTATGTGGCTAAGTGGACTTTTGGATTTATAGGCCAGCGTATGTGTCTATCCATCTGATGTCTCCCTTTATCCCGCCTTAACTGCAATAACAGAAGCCTGAGAAAACATTTTACTTCCTGATGGCTCAGTCCTGAGTCCAGGAGTCAGGGTTTTCTTACCTCTTCAGAAGGTGGTTAGAAGGAATTAGGCCAGCACAGGTACCAAGGTCTGAGATTTTCCGGGCCTGCCACCAGAGGGCATCATTCTTGTCCACAATCTGAAGGATGTCCCCCTTCTGGAAAGGCAACCCTGCGTCCATGCAGGGGATGGTGGGATCCTCCTGGGGCCAGTACTCTGTCATGGCGCGAACGTACACCTGACAGCAGGTGAAAAATGGCCCCATCAGAAGAACCCTTGCCCATTGGTTGTCAAGACTTAACACCATTTCCCCACTCCTCTACCTACTGTTGCTATCTTGTTTCCCCATACTCTCCAAAAGGGAGAACTTGTCTCTTTAACTAAATCTAAGATCCA
Organism: Potos flavus; assembly: GCA_028534135.1. NCBI lineage: Eukaryota > Metazoa > Chordata > Mammalia > Carnivora > Procyonidae > Potos > Potos flavus. The sequence goes on from CM052883.1 coordinate 143,146,413, forward strand.
TGGAAAAAAGTGACTTCGGCAAGAGAATCTTTTAGCGCTGAGAAGTTTTTGCTCAAGTGTTTCCCATTCTTGATGTTATTTAGTTGTTTTTATAACTTGATGTTATTAAGTTTTTTAAACTTCCTGTACCCCACCTCCTTTTATCGCATTCATTTACTCATTTGCCTCTCATGTCATCAGTATTGAAAAATGTGCAACGCAGTATTGAAAAATGTGCAACACATTATAGAGAAGGGCACTATGATACAAAATATTAAGACACTGTTATTGTTATTTGAGAATTTACTGTGTGTGTTTATGAAGGCACAGTAGTCTTACCGTCTTCTGGCTATTAACAGGAGGGGCAGAAACTGGAACCACCTTGAACATTATTGTGCCGCGAGACATGGCCTAGAAAATGTCAAAGGGGAGGGGATAACAAGTCACGGGGTTCACTGGGTTATTGGGGCTCCGCACAAGGAGTTACAACACACTGTGGCCAGCTTTAAGGGTGACATCCCCCACGGGGATTTTTACAAGGGTTCAACTGCTAAACAGCATGCAGGAGTGGAAATTAGGAAGAAATAAAGCTCAGCTTCTGCCTGGCTGTGGGGCTCCAGAGTCTCTGGCCTGCTGAGCCCTCCCTTGAGGCCCGGTCTCTCCCAGGAACACTCCATCTTGCAATCTTATTCAACAAGGTCTTCTTCCCACAGACGCTGGGGAAGGAGATGAGGTCTTGATCGGACTTCCCTTCCTTAAAACTCTGTCAGTAATTACTTCCTGAGCCCCTTCCTGAGCCTCCACCAGGCAGCCCATTCTGATGGGAAGAGGAGGGCTCCCAAGTCTTCTGAGGGGACTGACAGACTCCAAGCTAACGGTGAGAATGGGGGGCCCTCAAACATTTTGAGGAGACAGAGAACCTCTCAGCCTGATGGAGAAGGTAAGATTCTCCTGCCGCAGGCATTGGGAATCCAGAGGGGAACGAAACCTTGTCTTTACTCTTAGACATTTCACAACCCCGCCATCTTGGCTCTGCAGCTGCCACCGAAATGGCTGTGCAGAGCCACGGGCATCTGGGATCGACAGCTTGTCAAGCTCCATTCGCGGTGGCGTCGTGCCATGCAGCACCTTGCAGCAGTGGTCATTTGCAAACTATTTCGGTGCTTGGTATACTCTTTACAATACCACATCTCATCTCAGTCCCTGAGGCACATCTATAAAAATTTAGAGTTCCCCCCAAAACCCAGTTGGGAACCACTAGTCTATATGATGAGTAGTCGTGTACCTCAGGCCCCATGCTTGGGATGTGCATGGGGTTGGTGGCGGGGACACACCCCTAGGACTGTGATTCAGGGGAAGGTTTGAAAAGTTTCTTCTAGAAGAAACCATCATCTAGTCATAAATCCCCAGTTTCAACCACCAAGGACAATGGTACGGCGAGCAAGGAAATCCCCTCCCCACAGACCCGCCTCTCTAGACATCTCTCCTACCCCAAAGCTACCTCAAGGAAGATACTAAATAGATTTCAGCTGTATAAAAATGTTGGTGGAGTAAGGGTAGTTTGCTCAGGTTCAGACTCCCCTCCAAAGTCTCTCTCCACCCACCCCAGGCCCAGTTTCCCAAGAAGCAACCCAAACAATAAGGGACCTGGGCTGGGGAAACTGGCAGCCATCCCGAGGCTGGAAGAGCAGTCTGGCAAGAGAAGTCTCCCAGCAGAAACCAGACTGGAGTGGGGGGTGGGGGTTGAGCTGCACGAAGCAGAAAAGGTCTGGGGGTCTGGAGAAAGGAAGCTGCCCCGAAGGACCAAAGCCCCTTCACGTTACAGTGCCCACACCACGGGCCAGACAGGCTCAGGGCAGCCACAGCTTTGCTCTGAGTCATTGAGAAGACAAACAGAAGACTGTTACCAGAATATGGATCACTTGCTCAGGGTCCAGTCCCTCAACCGGAACTCCATTCACTTCCACCAGTTTGTCTCCAGCATATAACAACCCTAGGCAAACAGGAACACAAAACAAAGGGAACAGGAAATAGCCAAAAAAAAATAGAGGTAGCTACACCAAAGATTTTTGGCACACTCACTAACCCAAACATGCACTAACATTTAAAAATTTACTCTGAAATAATCCTAATCCTAATCACACAGACTGGTTATTCTAGTGAACACCTCCACCAAAGCACAGAGAACTGCATTTTTAATGCCTCTTCACTGGGTGTTAAGTGATGGTGATATTTTCTTTTTCTTTTTTTCTTTCTTTCTTTTTTTTATTAACGTATAATGTATTATTTGCCCCAGGGGTACAGGGCTGTGAATCATTAGGTTTACACAATTCACAGCACTCACCATAGCACATACCCTCCCCAGTGTCCATAACCCAGCCACCCTATCCCTAACCCCCTACGCCCCAGCAACCCTCAGTTTGTTTTGTGAATTTAGGAGTCTCTTATGGTTTGTCTCCCTCCTGATCCCATCTTGTTTCATTTTTTTCCCTCCCTATCCCCATGAACCCCCGCCCTGCCTCTCAAATTCCTCATATCAGAGAGATCATATGATAATTGTCTTTCTCCGACTTATTTCGCTCAGCATATATATACAATGGAACACACTACATGATGGTGATATTTTCATTTTTGCTAAACTGATGTTGCAAAATAAGGATAACACTAAAAGTAAAGATGTCAGCATCATGAGTAAATGATCAATGACGAGGAAAGGGGGTGGGGCATTCTCCTACAAGGAAATGTGGAGGTACGTGGGGGTTACGATCAAGCTTTGAGAAACAGGAAGGAAGCAGGACAGTTGTCAGAGGGAGGAGATGAGATTCAGGATGACATCAGGGAATAGAAACAAGGACGATGAAAATGTCAAGATAGTTACGGTCAATGTCAAATGTGCTAGAGAAGTAAAAATAAAACTGAGGTCAAAGGAAGGGCTAAGGGACTTGGCAGCTAGGTATCCTTGGGGTCACTGCTCTAAGAATGTTGGGGTATGAAGCCCGTGCCAGGTTGGCGGGGCCCTGGGCAGTGAGGACGCAGGACAGCAGGCACAGAAACCCAGCAGTGAAGGAGGAAATTCGGTGGGCTGGTAGAAAGGGCAAGCAACGGGCACTTCAGGGGGTGCAGAGCTGTGCCTGTTGAAAGCAGAAGGACCAGGGGAAGAGCGAGAGTTGGGAATACACAGCAGGCAAACCTGGACTTGCGTCCCAACTCGCATTGCGCAACCTCGAGCACGTTACTTACTTAATCTCTTTGAGCCTCAGTTTCCTTTTCTACAGAACAGCATGCAAATATTAGCTTGTTGGGTTACCATGAGAATGTAAACTGAGTAGACATGAATATGGGGCCTCAGTGAAGGAGGGGAACAGGATTTTCTGGAATATTTATTCCCTCCTTCTTAGTAACCAAGCAATGCCATGCATAGAAGCCCTGACCATGGTTAGGAAAGAGGGGCTTCCCTGGAAAGACTAAACAACTAAGGGTTTCCTATTTCTCTGGTCACGCGTGTACCCTGCTGCTCCAGCTTACCGCTCCTCTCAGCCAGACCGCCGTGGATGACTCTGGCCACCAGGATGTCCCCTGTCATCTCGTGGCGCTTGATGGTAGCTCCCTGGGGAGAGAGTGCAGTGGAATCCCTCTTTTACCTAACATGACCACTCTTCTGGTGGCTTCCTTCACTATAGCTCTGGTTTGGTCAGAAGAGGGTATTTATACTAGCCAGGGTCATTCACTCAACCTTGGCCAAACAAAGTTTCCATCCCACCACATAGATACAAAAGAATATTTAGATCCTTCCAAAGATAAAGAAAGCTCTCACCATTACAACCTAATCAAAGAGAGTATTCTTACAAAATCAAATTAATGCCTCACTTAGTTTCTAATTAATAAAGAGAAAAAACTTAGATAAATACATTGGAATTTAGTGAAATTTATGTACATGAGAGAGCTAAATAATAAAATAAAATATGGGGCACCTGGGTGGCTCAGTCGGTTAAGTGTCTGACTCTTGATTTCAGCTCAGTTCACAATCTTAACATTGTGAGATCGAGACCCACACTGAGCTCTGCAAGTTCTTCTTTTCTCTCCCCCTCCCGCTGCCCCTCCCCTGGCTCGTGCTCTCACTCTCTTTCTCTCCCCAAAAATAAATAAAATAAAATAAGTCTTATTTCTCACAGATTTTTCAACAAAGAAAAACACAAAACAGAAGTCTTTCCTTGTGAAAACATTATAACATAAAATGTGTTTGAAACCACAGGCAAAAATCATTAGGACGTCGTGCTCCCCTCACTTTATCTGAATGCCTTTATCTGCTTTATCTGAATCTATATCTGTGACTACAAACAAGAATGGTTAACAGTACATTAAATAACTTTGAGAGATAATGTAGTTCACAATTAACCCTTAGTTCATAATTAACCCTTGGTTCACAATTAGCCCTGATATCATTCTGAGAAGATGAAGTGATTTCCTTACCAGGGGCTGTTGGTTTTTCACTATACAAACAATCCTCATTGCTTCCTCACTTTCAGGGATATTGTCTGGCAATGGGGGGAGAAGGGGTTCAAAATCTTTCTGAGCCACCGTGTCATGGGCACTGAGCAAGGCCTAGGAACAGAGAAGGCAAGGTGAACAAAGGTCACACACAGGACCCACCCTTCGCGAAGAAGGTGAGCCAACACTCTGTAAGACACAGCACCACCACCACAACCAACACATATATGCTGGGTATAGCCTTTTATGTGGATTAACTCAATCTTCACAATAACTCCATGAGGCAGGTATATTTATTGTCCCCATTTCATAAAGATATGAGGCACAGAGAGGGTAAGTGATACCTAATATATTCTTGCATTTCTGCTAAAATGTACTTTGTTACTTTCTCATTTCCTGCAAATTCATAGTGCTCCCATAAGCTTCTAACTACAGAATAACTTTTGTAAGGTTTTCCCTAATTAAGGCAGAATGGGAGACAGTAATCAAAACATCTTGCTGGTTTAATTTGTCAGTGACTCTACAAGGAACAATGAGAAAAAGTAGTTTCCTGATTTAGAGTGTGATCAAAGAGTTCCTTCTAATGGCCCATCATGTTAAATGTTTATTTCATCGGGTGGGGAAGTAATCATTCCATAGCCCAACCTGAGACTGGTGGACAGAACTTCAGTGGAACTCAGAGAAAATTGTCTAGGGTTATCTTGTGAACTGAAAATTTGACTCATAAATTCCATTGCTCCAATGCAGATAGTCTCTTAAAGTTCTCATTTGTTGATAAACCAAACTCCAACTCTCTAAGTACTAGGAGATAGGCTTCTGTTCTGCATCAAATGCTCTTCAATCAAATGTCCTTCATCTACTCTGTCATTGAGTTAATCACCCTTATACTATATTTTCAGAACATCTTCACCCTCTTCATCCAAAACTTAAAATATTTCCAAGTTGGGAAGGAAGTATACTACCCGGATTGTTCCCCAGAATTTCGGAGGGACAATGGCTTTGCAGGGTGGGAACAAGACATCATGGAAAGTTCTGGATGTCTCATAAATATGGAAGGCTTGGCTCCATGGCTAACAACACAGAGCCAGTCACATCTGAGTCCCACATCTTTAAGAACAATCTGTTGGTCACCCACGTACAGTAATAGCATGTCTGTTCAGAAAGTACATTTCCTATTATCCTTATTTCTTCTTGCCAACTTTGCCCACGTGCCAGATGGGCACATCTTGTCTATTTTAGCAAGCACTTGCCTTAAAGTGTGGATCCTGGAGGATTTGTTTCAGCTCTTGGATCTCAGGGGATTTAGGAGTTTCGTGTAATATCCCCACTACCTGGTTGGTGAAAAAGCATACATTGTAAAATGTTTAAAAATCTTCACCGCCTAGTTAACACCACCCAAGCTGGATGACAGATACACTGACCAGCATGATATTGTCCTAAGGAAAGCTGTTACTGAAACTTTCCTTTTTATCTTTAAAGTCAGGGCCTAGGATCTTCCCTCATTCATTCAACTTTACTACAGCAGGTAGAATCTGAGATTTGGGGTCGGTCTAAACCCCAGTGCCTGTGTCCTGGCATACCAGAGGCTTGGAGGAGGAACGAACATAATTTTGTAATATATGTACCAAGGCAAGTCCCAACTAGTAGCGCTAAGACAACTGTTTGCTAATGTGAATCTTTACAGGGAGGTTAAGCTGTCTGAGTTCCCCAGGCACAGGCTCAAATGCCTGGAGAACTCAGGGAGCTTAGTCCCATGGGACGCTCCATTCATCATGTAGAAAATGGGAATAGTAATCTGTTTTTTAGGACTTATTATTTGATTACCAATTCTAATATTTGTTGCAACAAAAAAGTGTTAAACATTCTAATTCTGGTCTCTTTTCCGTTTGGGTATAGACCTTCTTTCTGGGAGGACATAAACCCTTTCAAGACTTTACTGAGCCCCATGAAACCCCAGCAGTCAAGCCCCATTATATACAGTTAAATGAAAACAAGTGGTTTACTAAGCTTTACCTCCATTCCCTAGGATGACAGCTGAATAAAATATTATGTGTGTATTTTCCTGGGGACAAATGAGAACAATTTGAATCATTGATTACTGGAACTGAGGGTACAGTCTTTTCTTCTTTTTTTTTCTATTTCTTTTAATATGGTTTGTGCAAAAAGTAATAATAAAATGGATTACACTTACTCATCCATTCAACAAATATCTATTGAGCATCTCCTATGTGCTAGGCACTGTTTTCAGTGATACAAATACAGTGGCAGGCAAAAAGCCCCTTCTCAAAAAAAAAATCCCTATTTTTACTTGATAAGGAGAATTAAGAAGATAAATAAAACAGGAAGGTAGAAAGGGAGTGCTCTGAGGGGTTGCAGTTTTAGATCGGTGACCAGAGGGAAAGCCATAGTGAGAAGGTGACATTTGGGTGGAGACCAGGAGATGAGGAAGCAAATCATGTGGCTATATGGGCAAGAGCATTACTGACATGGAATAGCAAGTGCAAAGGGCCTGTGACAGGAGCATGTCTGGTTCACACAACCACAAGGAGTTAATCTGACTGGAGCAGAATGAACAAGGGCTAGCGTGGTGAGTGTTAAGTCAGAGGGAATGGGAACTACTTTATGCTTGGCTATCTAAGAACTATGATGTGTACCCTGAAATGGGAAGTCATTGAAAGGGTTTGAGCAGAGAAGTGACATGATTTGACACACTCTACAAGAGGATCAGTTCGGTTGCTATGCTGAAATAGACTATAGAAGGGCAAGTGTAGAAGCAGACCAGGTAGGAGGCTATATTACAATTATCTGTATACGAGATGATGATGGTTTCTATTAGGTGGCAGAGTGGAAGTGAGAAGATTCTGGATATATTTAGAAACTGGAGCTGACAGGATCTTTTGTCAGATTGGGTGTGAGGTATGAGAGAAAGAGAAAGTCACAGATAACCCCAAAGAATTTGGTCTGAGTACTGCAAGAACAAAGACGTCATTACTGAAATGGAAAAGGCTGGCAGGGGAGTGGCCTTGGGTGTGGGGAGGTTCAGGGGCTCATGGGACATGTTGTTTCCAGGGTCCATCAAGCATGCATCTAAGCATGTTGGAGAGGAGACCGTTGGATATGAGAGTCTGGAGTTCAGGCAAAAAGCCCAGCTAGAGATCTACATTTGGGAAACATATACTCTAACAACACTTACCCTCGGATTACATAGGATAAACGGAGTCTAAGGTTTAGAGAAAAAAAGAGAGAAATGGACACATGCTAAAAATATTATTTTTTGTGTTTAAATTTGAAGGGCTGACCAATTTTCTTCCTTCTATTGAAGCTCAATTAGAAACACCTGTGAGATGCATCATCATCAATCCAACTTTGCCATTAGATCCTTTAATTCAGTAAAGCCCCGCTATTCTGTGGATTAAAAACCACCTTACCTCACAGGATAATATCTGTGCATGAATTGTGGCAGGAACGAGTTTCTTTTCTTTAAATTCCAGGAGACAATCATAAACCTACAGAGAGGCAATGGCGGGAGAATGACATATGGATAACATGTCTATTAACGTTGGGGGTCCAAAGATCTGTAAGGGGAGAGCCCGCCCAGCCAAGGCACCAGCAGCTGAGCGGCTGGTGTGCTGGCCTTTCCTAAGGTGTCTGTCACTGTCCCACAGAAACGGGCTTGTCAGGTGGCTCCCACCCTCCAGCGGCTTGATTATTGGCTGCCCCTGGAAACTGATCATCCCCAGCCAAAATCATTTGTGAAAAGAAATGCAGATGTTTACTCTTGTTAAATTAACAAGTGGGGTTTCCAGGGCTGAGGCCGATAGGGATTTGGAGCCAGAGACCTGTAGGAACCTCTGTGCTGGGCAAAGGCCATGGCACGTGCTGTGTGGCTCAGGGTTCCGCCGAGGATCTGAACAAGAGGCCAGGCACATTGCACACGCTGATTGCACTTAGCTCTTATCTGTTTGTTTCCTTTTCCTCCCTTAATCCTCCAGGAAAGGTTCGTTTACAAAAATCTCAGCTTCAGGGTGCCTGGGTGGCTCAGTCCATTAAGCGTCTGCCTTTGGCTCAGGTCATGATCTCAGGGTCCTGTGTCAGTCTCCCTGCGGTGGGAGTTGGCTTCTCCCTCTCCCTCTGCCTGCCACTCCTCCTGCTTGTGCCCCCCACCTCTCTCTCTCTGTCAAATAAATAAGTAAAATCTTAAAAACATCTTTTTTTCAACTTCATCTCTGCTGACCTGAGGAATTTTTTCCATAATGAGATCTGGAGTTGGCCGAGGACACCAAGACATGCCTCGCTCTACGGTCCTGCCCTTCTTCTGTTAGGAATCTACTTTCTCTCACAGATGGAGGGATGAGGCCCAAGAGGCCGGCTAGGCCCAGCCTTCCTCCGTCCGGATCCAGGATGACAGTGCTTCCTTGGGCCCTTGCTCAGACTGGCCTGGAAGTGATAAGGCTGATGCATTGAGGCAGGGCCTGCGGGGGGGGGGGGAACGCACAGCCTGCACAGGTGAGCTAGGGAATCCCTTTAGTGGCAGGAGAACTCCTGTTTGAGCTAATCCCAGGAGGAAAACATGTGTGAGAGGAATCAGGTGGGGCTTTTTCTCCCCAACTTTCTTGAGATGTAATTGACAGATAACATCGTGTTAGTTTAAGGTGCACAGATGTTGGGTTGATATATGTGAGTACAACAAAAAAAAACCCCAATAAGTTAGCATCTCCATCACCTCACATAATGACAACTGTGTGAGTGGGAGAGACTGTTTAAGATTTACCCTCTTAGCCACTTTCAAGTACATAATACAATGTTATTAACTACAGTCATCATGCTGTACATTACATCTCTAGAAGTTATTATTCTCATAACCGGCACTTGGACCCTTTGACCAACATCTCCCCATATCCCGCAGCCCCAGCCCCTAGTCTCGATTTCTATGAGCTCTGCTTTTTTTAGATTCCACACACAAGTGAAAACATATGATACTTGTCTTTCAGTGTCTGATTTATTTCACTCAGTGAGATGTCCATCCATATTGTAACAAAAGGGAAGAGTTCTTTCTTTTTTATGGCTGAATACCATTCCATTGTATGTTTCACCTCTGGGTGTGTATTCAAAGGAAATGAAATCACGAGCTCAAAGAGATGTCCGCACCCCCATGTTCACCACGCCTCTGTTCACAGTAGTCATGACACGGAACCAGCCTGAGTAACCACTAGTAGACGAATAGATGAAGAAATCAGGAGCTTCAAGACAAGTGCTGTGAGAGCACCTCTTAGTTCATGCTAAAGATGTTGCCACTTTCTCTTATTTTGAAGGATGTATTTAACATGCTTCAAAAGACTGACCTCATTTCACACTTAGCTGAAGGAAACATCCACATTCCCAAAAAACTACTTTAAAAGAATCTTTCTTAAAAATAGCATTTAAACAAAATTATAATCACATAGTGGATGCTATTGTACAGTGCATGAAATTTTAGCCGCAAATTTTTAAAAAAGAAATTTTCAGGATAAAAAAAGCTTAAGATACCTAAACAGAACTGTAGATCTCTCATTTCCTGATTTTAAGAAACAAAGAGGAATTTCTAAAAAGATTTATTTACTTATTTATTTGAGAGAGAGAGAGAGAGAGAGAGAGGGAGAGTGGGGGGAAGGGCAGAGGGTGAGAATCTCCAAGCAGACTCCCCACTGAGCAGGGAGCCCAAGGCAGGGCTCCAACCTACCACTCATGAAATCATGACCTGAGCCGAAAGAGATGACTGACTGAGCCACCCAGGTGCCCCAAAGAGGAACAATTTTTTTTAAAGCATTTTTATTTGTCCTGAGTTTTAGCCTCAAGGAGAAAGGGTTGTAGACAGATGCTAAGGGTCCTGCCGATGGCCATTTGTGGTGGCCACTTTGTGATCCCAGGGTCCTCTAGAAGAAAAGGTACTGGAGGAGAAAAGAGGAACTGCCATATACCTTCCCGCCTAAATTAATCCTTTGTAAGCTAAGAGGTTTATGTAGCTCTTCTCTGAGGATTGTTGTGATATTGTGATTTATAATAAGAATTATGTATTTGGTCCTGATTCTGGCTCACAGCTCTTAAAACCCTTGGAATTTCCTAAGTGAGGAAAGCGACAAAGATGCCTTTTTTATATTATTGAGGTGACTTCTGGAATGCACCTAAGGTTAAGGGCAGGTTGCCAGGAGAACCAACCATGTAATTAGACTCTTGGGATTTTCAGTCCCAGCCCTACCCCCACCTCCACCTCCACCTCTGGGAACGAGAGGGGCTGAAGGTTGAATCCATCCTCAATGACTAATGACTTAATCAATGGCGCCTAAATAATGAAGCCTCCAGAAAAGCCCCGAAAGGACTGGGTTTGTTAGAAGTTCTGGTTTGGTGACCTTGTGGAAATCTAGGGGAGACTGGAGGGGGGCATGGAAGCTCCACATCCCTTCCCACATGCCTTGCCCTATCTATTTCTTCCATCTGGCTGCTCCTGAATTATATCCTTCTATAATAAACTGGTAATCTAGCAAGTAAAATGTTTCTCTGAGTTCCGTGGGCTGTAGCAAATTAATCACACCCAAGGAGAAGGTCATGGGAACCTCTGATTTATAGACCGTTGGTCAGAAGGACAGGTAACAGCCTGGGCTTTTTGTGACTGGCATCTGACATGGGGGGAGGGGGCAGCAGTCCCAAGAGACCTAACCCTTACCCTTTGGGATCTGATGCTATCTCCGGATAGATAGCGTCAGAACTGAGATGAGTTACAGACATCCACTAGTACCCCGACAATTGTTGTTGGTGTGGGGACCCCCACACCCATGTTGGAAGTTCTCAAAACACACAAAAGAATTGCCTTCTAAGAAATTTACCAAGTTGAAATTTCCTGCCCACTGACCAGAGAGTGGCCCAGTTGGGTGAGCAGTTTTCAGCTCCCACAGTAAGCAAAGGCCTCCAGGTCATGGGGTGCTCACCTTCAGCAGAGCCTGCAGCCACGGGGAGTAGAGAAGATCGTAGAGGAGACACACTCCATTCATGTCCCGGCTGTAAAACAGATTCAGCTGTCGCAGCACAAGCCTCAGGATCTGGGAGGGACCTGGAAAAGGGAGAGGGCAGAGGTGGGGTGGCTGGTGGAGGTGAAGAAAGGCTGGTGTAAGGGAGAAAGACAACTCAGACAGCTGGGATGTTCTACGGGGCTCCTGACGAATGAGATGACCCAAGGTTTAAGGCCAAAAGCTCTGGTTCTATCACTGTGTGAACTTTAGAAAGTCATCCATCTATCTGAAACCCAGTTTCCTTGTGGCAAAATAATATGCTAGCTTTCCCATAGGGTTGTTGCTAACATTAGATGAAATAGTAGATCATTTACGGATGTAAGATTTTATGAGAGCAATATTCTTTCCCTTCCCCCACCTTATCAGCCTATGGTTTACTCTAAAATTATCTAGTTGTTTTCTGGATCCTCCTTCTCTAATTCAAAGAGAGTCATTTGTCTTCACACTTCCTGAAAGTTCTTACTGAAGGTGTTATTGAAAAACTCTAACTGTTGGAGCACCTGGGTGGCTCAGATGGTTAAACGTTGGGCTCTTGGTTTTGGCTCAGGTCATGATCTCAGGGTCATGGAACTGAGCCTCGAGTCTGGCTCTGCCCCCAGCAGGGAGTCTGCTTGAGATGCTTTCACCCTCTCCCTCTGCCTCTCCCCCTGCCTCTCCCCCTGCTTGTGCCCTCTTTTTCTCAAATAAATAATAAATAAACCTTTTTTTTTTTTTAAGATTTTATTTATTTATTTGACAGACAGAGACACAGCGAGAGAGGGAACACAAGCGGGGGGAGTGGGAGAGGGAGAAGCAGGCCTCCCACAGACCAGGGAGCCCAATGTGCAGCTTGATCCCAGGACCCCAGGACCATGACCTGAGCCGAAGGCAGACATTTAACGACTGAGCCACCCAGGTGCCCCAATAATAAATAAATCTTAAAAAAAAAAAAAAAAAGAACTCTGACTACCAATAGGTGTTTAATACAAGTCTCAGGATTTCACCGATTAAAGAAACTGAACAGATTTTAGCGAATGATGGGTTTTTTTACATGTTTTCATGGGCATTCTATTTGTTGTAGTGATATTTTGAATGTGAACAAGTTGTGAAGTTCCAAGTTCAAATAAAACATTGTAGGAAAAGAGAAAAAAGGAGGTTCTGAATCCACTGTGCCAATTTCCTTCCTGCCTGCCTTGAAAATTGCTTAGATTTATCACTAATAGAGGTAGTGTCCAACAAGTTCCTTATAAGAATCACAATAAATCTATCAGAAGCCCTACCCCTAAATTCGATCTCATATCCAGAGCGATGTTAGAAGGCCCTTCTGGTCTAGGAAGCAGTCCGGGTACCACATACCATTCTCCGGATTGGTTGCCGTAGAGGGTTTCATGTTCTTTTGTCCAGCGGATGTGCTCTTTGTCTGACTGTATCCTTCCTGCCCAAGCCTTCGGATGGAATTCAGCACTGGGAGCAGACCCGTGCACAGCACACAGCTCACTCAGTCACGCTGGCTCTGCAGCTCTCTCTGCAGCACTGGAATATATTTTCAACAGCATTTATTGAGCAAGTCGAGCCCTATGCTACATCCGGGGACTCGTAGCAAACAAAACACTTGCCCTTGGCGCTTACTCTCTAAATTAACCAACCCTATTTGAGAGCATTACTATTTCATGGAATATTCCTCCCACTTTTTTTTTTTTTTTTTAACAAGTGACAAAGAAGTATTTGTTCATTTCTCACCTAGTTAATTTTACCATCCTTCAGAGCTCAGAAGTGCCTTCGCTGGCCTGACTCCACTCAGGTACCCTGTTCCCTCTCACTGCACCTACACTTCTTCTTGGCACCCATCACAATGGGAAGAGGCATGGTTACGTCTGAGGCATACTTTTAGAGGTTATTTTCTATGTGGCTTTAGGAAGGATTGCTTTCAAGAAACAGAAACCCAAAATAGTAGTGGCTAAACAGGATAGAAGTTTATATCCTCCTTATGTAAAAGTGTAGAGGCAGAGACAGTTCAGGGCGGGTAGGGCAGCCTTGCTCCATGAAGTGCTCAGAGAATGGGCTCCTTCTAGCTCCCTGCTCTGCCTCCCTGAGGTGTGGTGGTGTTCCCATCTTCCTGTTCCAAAATGGTGGCTGGAGCTCCAGCCATCACTTCTACTTTTCAGCCAGCAAAATGAGGATTAAGAAGAGGGCAAAGGGAACATGCTCACTGCTCTTTGTGGAAATTTCACAGAAGTTGCCCTATACAATGAAAAATCACCTTATGCCTTAGTATAACTTTAAAACACCTCACTGGACTTTCATGTTGCTTAAAGACAAAGAAAAACAAAAACACCCTTATAATTATCAGAGCCTAGAACCCAGCTTTTCTTTACCTAAAAACGCAAAGTGTTTTTGCATAGTTTTAACATACATTGAATTTCCTGAAATGCTACTACCATAATTGAGAAATGAATTTACCTTGTTTTGCTTGGACTTTATCAAGTCGTTTGCCATTTCAGAAAATCATGTCAATAATGGTAAGGCTGTTTTGCTTGATACACCTTTCACTGGCTATTCCCCCTTGCCTTGTCTTAATACCCCACTCTGTTACTGGTGTTTCCTGGGATCACTTTCCCAACAAATCATCCCATTAGAATCCTAAAAACATAGTATTTAGGGCATCACTATAACATACTACTATCACGCTGTATCTGTGTCTGCATTCAAGGCTGCAGATGCGTCTCTGGTGGATTTTTTTATAAGTGCAAACATGTTGTTTCACTATATCTTTTGGTGTAGTGGTATTTCCTATTTACCTGTTGAAATATACAATGTCTTATTGACAACATTTATTTAACATCGTTTTATTACTACCAGGGCACCATGCAGATGGATTTTCTTTTTTTGAAGTTTTGTGTAAGTGTCTTATTTTGGGTTTCCTCAGAATCAGACACAGAGGAAGGATTCTAGTAGGATGATTTGTTTGGAAAGTGATCCCAAGAAACACCAGTAGCAGAATGGGATATTAAGAAAGGCCAGGGGAAAAAGCTGGTGAAAGGTGTTTCAAGCAAGTAACCGCTCTGGGCACTATGGAGCTTCATCCCTTGGGTGAATAAGGGACAAGAGTAGGGGTATTTATACACCAATGCTGCCAGTCACTGGGTGAGGGCTTTTGTCAACGACATTACTTCTAGTCCTTCCAGCCTCCTACATGCACACTCTCAGAGAGTGAGCACAGTCCTGGCCCTTCGAGGTTGGCCTGGAGTGCACCAAAGTTGTAAGGACCGAGGCTTTATGGGTAGGGCTCCGACAGCATTTGTTAGCCAAGTAGGAAAATAAAGGAGAAATCAGGATTTCTTTTAGAAAAGGAGTATTGCAAATTAGTTGTTAGAGACTGGCATCTGATATGGTTGAGAACCGCTGTCTGGAATTTAGACAAGTTGTGGAGTTGAACTGGGGGGAGGGGGGCGATATAGGAAAAGACAGATCATTATTATGTCTAAATTCCCAGAGAGTGAGAAGGAAAGCTGTCACAGAGTTTTAAACAACTCTCCCATACACATTGTCCCCTAGTGACACTGAAGTGTTCTAGTTCGCTAGATTCTACCAAAACCTGCTATCACATGCTTTTGCCATGCCCACCACTGCCCGCCTTGCCCAGCCCCAACCGAGTTAGGTTAAACCCTGCCATTTTTCTGTGTTCTATTTTTGGAGCCTCTGTTGAATCATTTAGCACAACATTTGCATGTATGACTCACCTTCCTCCCAAGAGGGGAGCACGTGGAGGGTAGGGCATTGAAAAGGGAGGTGGGGTGTCTGCCAGACAGACAAAAGTCAGAGCAGACAGACGGTGGGGTCCCCGTGATGGCATTAATGCCCTGTAAGAAGAGATGCCAGAGAGCTCGCTCTCCGTCAATCTACCAGGTGAGGACACGGCGAGGAGGAGTCTCTTCAAGCTGGGAAGAAGGACGGCCCCAGAACCGCCCATGCTCGTACCCTAATCTCAGGCTTCCAGCCTCCAGAACTGGGAGGAAAAAAAAAATCTCTGTTGTTTAAGCCACGGAGCCCCTGGGATTAGCTCGAGGTAAGACAAGAAGTTATAGAAGGAAACTCGGAAAATGGTTTTCTCTCTCTCCAGAAGTCTCTGAAAACTATTGCGATGCTTCGGTTTGCAATCCACTTCACGATTCTCTCACACATTAACCTATTCAGTGTCCGGCTTCTGTGTGGGTCAAGTCAGCAGAGGGTCTGGAAGGTGGACCTCGGGCTTTCCGGTTCACTGCTGAAGCCTCCGCACGTGTAGCAGGTGTATTTCCAGTTGGCGAGAAGGGGCAGAAAAATGGGAGGCCGAAATATGGAAGTCAAAGGCTGATACTTTCCCAAGGAGTTCAAGAGCAGCAGGGACGTCAATCCCTCAGGTGGGAGCTCAGGACTCCAGAGGCCTGTGCCCTTCCTCTCGTCCTCAGCCTGGTTATATTGACTTCAACCTCCTTCCCTATCAAACTGGGAAAAACCTTCGTTTTTCAGAGGTGGAATCTGACATTCAAAGAGGTATTTGGTACAGTTAACAAGTAGTAAAATAAAAAGTTTTCGTCTTTTGTTTCCGGGACTAGCCCTGACAAATGTTAGCACCTGGCAGAGGACTATAATCCCCCTTCCTTGCCTTTTCTTGACTTCTGGACCAAGTTTGTCAGAACTTACCTATTTCCGCTGTCATGAGAAGGAGAAGTCACGACTGAGGCTACAAGTAGATATCCGACTATATGCAATTCTGGACTAATTAAGTAACAGAGGAAGGATCACTGGTTCTTATTAACTGAGAAGCTGCATTAGTGTTATGGACTCATGAGGAATTCGTCCTAAGTATTATTTGAAAAATCAGTATTTCCATGAACTTATTAAAATGCGGTGATTACTATTAAATGCCATTCCCCTTACCCCTATTAAGCTCATTTTTCAAAACAATGCTTCCTACTAGACAAAGCCTGAAAGAGCACTTGAAAACTTAATGATAAGTAATGGCCCATACAAAAATGTCCCAGCTTCCTCTGGGGCAAAATGCTGTTGACTAGGGCTAGAACAAAGGCTCAGTTTTACTCAGTCTGCATGACAACACATTATTCCATACTTAAGAAATGGTTTCCCAAAGCAAAACCTGCTCTTTCAAAATCACAGAATTCTCCGTATGATTTGGGTTACAATGAAACTAAACCATTTGAATTAAATTACCCAGAATTTTATTTGTAGCTATTAAAAATGGACAGAAACACGGACATTTACAGACCTCTTCTGGTAACTGAAGATCTTTTGGCAGAGTCTCTTACCTGCAAGAGCGCAAACATGCAATGTTGCTCCTATCCAGACAAAAGCTTTGGTAGAAAATACTAGTGGGCTATTAGCTGCCAAAGTCACCTCTCTGTTCTAGATAAAATCTCTGCACATCCTCTTTGATTTAATCCACAGAAGCCTAACCCAGCCTAACCACTAAGTTACTCATAAGCTTCCCCTGTCACAAATCTTAAGTATTCCTTACACTGAGAAGTCTAATTTATATCATTTTCAACCTTCGCTGTATTTTCTCTCAAAATGCCACCACATAGTTAACAACAAAAATTTTTGTTGACCACTCCATGATAACCCTCCCAACAGACAATAGCATTTTTTAATGAAGGAAAAACTACCAGAGAGTAAGCTGACCCCTTAACCTTATCGTCTCATGTTATGGGGAGAATCTGACAGAAGACACTTTGGCCAATAATAATGAGTCCTGTAAAAAACAGTTCCTTCTGGAAGGTTCCCTACCAAGTGACTGTCCTCAACTTAATAGTTACCGATTCTCTATCTCAGATTGGAGTTACTTCTTTATTTGAAAATTTTATATTGCAGCGAAGTACAGTAAGTGCAAAAATTGGTGGGAAGCACACTGGGAAGTAGATAACGTAGAATAAAACTAAAGGGTTCTGCTCACAGCAGGGCAGAGCGGAATAAAGACTAAATGGCCATTGTTAGAGGTTTATCAGCCCACTTACTCAAAATTAAACAGATGGCTTTTCTTTGCTTTCCAATGTTGATGAAAATACGAGCTGGGACTGTGATACATCTGTGACCGTTTTGAGGAAACCATATTTTACCATAGACACCTAATGTTATTAAAAGTTCTCATTTTCGGGTGCCTGGGTGGCTCAGTCGTTAAGTATCTGGGTTTCACTCAGGTCATGACTGCAGGGTCCTGGGATCGAGCCCCACATCAGGTTCCCTGCTCCACAGGAAGCCTGTGTCTCCCTCTCCCACTCTCCCTGCTTGTGTTCCTTCTCTCACTGTCTTTCTCTGTCAAATAAATAAAATCTTAAAAAAAAGTAAAAAAATAAAAGTTTTCATTTTCGGCTCATTTTTTACCTTACGATCTTAAAAAAAAAGATTTGAGAGAGCATGAATGCGTGTGTGAGCAGGGGTAGGAGCAGAAGGAGAGGGACAGGGAGTCTCAAAAGACTCCCTGCTGAGATGCAGGGCTGGATCTCACAACCCTGAGATCATGCCCTGAGCAGAAATCAAGATCGGATGCCCAACCGACTGAGCCGCTCAGGTGCCCCTACTCTATGCTCTTTTAATGCATAACCCAGCTGTGAAGTGCCTTCTCTGGCAGCAGTGGTAGGAAAGAGCCCTGGAATTAGAGAAATTCTCGGTTAGAGTCCCGGTTCAAATAGTGAGCAAATCCCAGCCACTCCTTGTCTAAAACATCAGTGGGGCTAATACCCGCCTCGCAGGGCTGCTCTGAGCATTCACCACGCACGTGAAAGATCTGTAACCTGTTGCTTGAGGGCTAGATATTTCTATTTAAAGACAGTGGCCTGGAGATTTAGATTTAGAATTTGAAAATTTATGGCTTTACCATGCCATCTGAAAGGTATAAATACAGTATCAAGAGTCTAAAGTAACTGGAAAGTTATATTCAAATCTCCAAAAAAAGGGTGACTTAAAATATGTTTTTCTTAGAACTGAGACAGTCTACCATCATTTGAGAATTTCTCGGTGGGTCTTAAGTCTTTGTTCATTTCTAGATCTACCCCTGTCTCTCTCTCTCTAAGGGGTCAAAGACATTCAGTAAATTTGCCTTTAAAAGCCAAATGTGGAATCTGTGTTCATCCTAAAATCAAAACAATCTCTAATGGAAATGCAAGGTGTTTAACATAAACTAATCAAGTGTTGGTTCCTTTCCAATAATGCGGAGCCACCTTCTGGTAGAGAGCAGTGGTGACATGGAAAGGCTTCTTGAGAAGACATTACAACTGAGAGATAGTCAACTAATGCGTAGTAGGTCCAATGATAATTTTAAATCTTCTCTCTTCCCTTCCCTGAATCTGTTCAGGAGAAAAAAACAAAACAAAAAAAACAGTGACTATCAAAATATGCCTTTTATTCAAAGAAATAATAGATTTAAGACCCCTGTCCTTGGGGTATTAGGATCAGAAAGTCAATTTATCAGTGAAGGGGCTCTAATTATGAATTTATGTTTATTTTAAAGACAGAGATCTCTAAAATGCCAGAGGGACCTCTGAGGCCAATACAAAGAGGCATGGATTACAATTCAGGCAAATAGATAGATAGATAGATAGATAGATATAAATAAAAAAATAAAAAATAAAAAAAAAACACTAAGCCTGGGTTTCTTTTAAATTTCTAAGCTGCCCCTGAGTCGTTTCTTACACAGTCATAAAACAACCTCATAGAGATGAATGTCTTTTATTATGAAAATTGCTGTTACATTACAGCCAACATTCCGAAACAGTATTTTAATAAACATGTCTTGATTATAAAGTAGAGCAGAAACCATGATCCTTTTTTAAAACTGATTAACACCTGCTGATGTTAGCATAAATCTGGAGGACCCTCCATATGCTCACCATGGTGTGTAGGAGATGAGATGAGGAAGAGCACCTACGTTATTCGAAACAGCTACTAGTGTTACTTGTACAGTGTAAACCAACCATTCACAATAGGACAATAAAAAAAAAAAGGGTAAAAGGCAAAACACTAACGTGTTGAGGTGTTACAATACTTTTGAGCTGGGAAAAGCCAAAGCTTGTTTCCTTTTTCTTCCCCCTGTGAGTTCAGTGCGAGGTACAGGGAAGAACCACAACACTAGGCCAAGGATGGACGCAGCTCCTTGCTTCGGTATTTCCCAGAATTTAGTCCTGCTCCAAAACACAGCCCACATGCAGAAGCTCTTCGGGCTCTCCTTCACAGGCCCCGCAATACAGTATTTGCACACAGACGAGTGAGGCTCCACGGCAGCTCAGAGTCAGTGTGTGGATTCCAGTGTATTACTCCATAGCACTGACAGGAACCCAAGAACAAAACTCCTATGTTCTTTCTAGTCAGGAGGCAGAAGACTCCTATTTAGATGTGTTCCATGTTTGGGGTCGGGCTGCGGTGGTCACTGCATAGAACCTCTCCCATCATGAATACCCTGGTGGAAAAGCTTAGAAAAAGTTAAAACTGCAGTTTTAGAAGGTTCTTTTTCCCCTCCCTCAGCCAGGAAGCATGATGCACACGTGACTGCAAGGCATTCAGGAAGGCATAGTGTGGCTACTATAGTTTCAAGTACAATCTGCTCCTTGCAAAGGGTCTGGGGTAACTGCAGGCAAAACCGGAACTCAAAACAATTTATTAACTTCTTTAATGTAAGAAGCTATACTGAGAACTCTTCTTACAACTTCATGTAGCTGGCATACTCTTTACTGTAGGAAGGGATGTCCTCTTTTTCCAAACAGTAAATGTGTGATATTTGGGGGACTTAACATAGGCCAGGAACTGGTTTAATTGAATTTGATCTCCATTTCAACCCTCCCTTTGAATCGTACAGTCTTTTTTTTCTGGGCTCAAGGCTATCATCATTAGTAAGGCTCAGAAATAACCACCAAAATAACACAACGTCCTAATTTCAACACCATTCTTTTTCGCCACTACAGGAAGACGCCAGATGGTGCTGAAACATCCTACAGATAATCCAGTTGTCAAGCTGTTGTGCATCCTAGTTAAGCTTCTCACGCTGGATCTGGTAGTAACATGCCTGAAAAAAAAAGTTCAAAACAATTTAAAATTTACTTGTAAAGAAACCACATAAACATAGCAATGCACCAGAGACAAAAGAAAGGAAATGTCTGATTAATACTGAAAGCGCCAACAAAATGAGTTAGTTGCTTTATTTTTCCCTGTTTACTTCCAGTTCCCCTATCCACTGTCTATTTTGCCTAGTTGTAAATTAGTAGAGAGAAAATTTTGCACACTTTCTTTTAATTCTAAAATAAACTTTTTATAAGCTGTTTAATATTCTTCACTAAGTAGAAATACCTTAATTGGCTAAGCCACTACTGAGTGCACATTTAGAATATGCTGAGCATTATAAGGTATACAAACAACTGTAACTGGAATCATCTAGTACGTTTAAGAAACTACAAATTAAGAGTAAGCATCAATCCATACCCAGTGAGTCAGATCTCCAGGAAGGATTTTTTTTTTTTTTTTTAAGATTTTATTTATGTATTTGAGAGAGAATGAGAGAGAGAGAGCAGGAAAGGAGGGAGGGTCAGAAGGAGAAGCAGACTCCCCACTGAGCAGGAGCCTGATGCAGGACTCAGGATCATGACCTGAGCCGAAGGCAGTCGCCCAACCAACTGAGCCACCTAAGCGCCCCAGGAATGAATTTTTAGGAAGCATTCCCAGGTGATTCTGAAAGTATCCAGGTTTGGAAGTTCCTCACACTACAAAGAACACCTCAGCCAAACCATATATGTTTTCCATTCCTCAATTCCTCAGGATAAATCTCCAGGAGTAGGGTTACTCAAGCCCCAAGAACATTTTTGATGTTGCTGATATCGATGTTAACAAGTTTTCTAGAAGGGTGACTGCCATTTAATCCATTATCAGCAATATGGGCATATTTCTGATTTCACTATACCCCTACCAGCACTGGCTATAATTTTAAAAGATCCTTGCTAATTTAGTAGGCACAAAATGCCATCTTGCTTAAATCTGCAGTACCGTAATTTTTAGGGAGGCTGAGCATTTTCCTACATATAAATGTATCAGTTGTTTCTCCCTTGCTGGTATGTTGAGAGAGACTCTTCTTATAACATAAATACTAAAAATGTAAGTCATAGGTGGCCAATATTTTCCCTAGTTTCTCCGCCCTTTCCAGTCTATTTAATAGAAAATGTTAATGGTATTTCGGTTGAACAGTTCAAACAACTAACCCAAGCCCTAAACCTGACACTAAATTCTAGGTTTTTTCTCATTTTAATTTGCCTGTCTCTCCTTCTCTCTTCTTTTCTCTACACTTAAAAACTCCAAAGCATCTGTAATTAGCAATGGGGGTGATTCTACCCTGATTTCACCCTCCCTCCAAAACGGCTAATAAGCTATCCCAGTACTTTAACCATTTATTATAACACTGACTTTATGAGGGCTATCCCTTCTGTTAGGGGTAATGTCCATTTCTGTGACAGTAACAAACTATCTTAATTATTGTAATTTTATATTTTACTAATTGGCAGAGTGGGTCTATTCTCCCTTTTCAGGAGTGTTTATGCCATTTTCTATTTGTTGTTTTTCCAGTATACTTCAGAATTATTCTAAAATTCTAAGAAAAATCAAGGTGAGGAACTAAAATGACTTGCAA
Organism: Potos flavus; assembly: GCA_028534135.1. NCBI lineage: Eukaryota > Metazoa > Chordata > Mammalia > Carnivora > Procyonidae > Potos > Potos flavus. Next base: position 143,168,562 of record CM052883.1, read on the forward strand.
CAATCCCTAGATAGTACTCAGATCACAGAACCTCATTTGTAACATACCGGTTACAGTAAATTCCTGGAGAAAAAATAAGATGCAATTCATATTCATTAGATACATACTGCCTTCTCTGTTTTGCCTCATTTCCATTAAATAGCTCTAGTGTTGGAGACTTTTTTGGACACTACGAATCCTTGCTGCTTCTTTTCTAGAGTTACATTTATATAGATGGTCTATCGTTATAAGCATTTCTAATGATTTGAATCATCAGTTTATAGGGAAGATTGGGTAATTTGCTTTAGTATTTTGAAGAGTAACTAACTGATTCTACTTTTATTATATTTTAAAATAATTAACAATATGTGCTCTAAAGGTATTTAACGTTTGCATTAAACCTCTGTATACAGATGACAGTGGTTAATTACAGATTTAGAATATGGTAAATTAAGGACAGATTTTAATATAAAAAAAATTAAATATTACCTATACCTACCTTCAGGGTGGTGAACATTATTCCCTGTTCCCCATGCTGAAGATATGGGTCCATTAGATCCTCAATGAGGTGTACCTCGGAGCCTAAATTCCTAATCCTGCCCCAATGAGAAAAAGATACTGAATTATTTCTGTTTATATGTACATCCTCCTTCTGACTCTGTGTAAGGGAAAATAAAGAACAGCTCACCATAGTGGAATGGGTAAAGAGAAATGACTTTTTTTCTACTGGGGGAGCATATTACTGTCATCAATTCAGAAAAAGCACTTATTAAAATAATGAGTCCCGAAGAATCAAGTCAGAAAAGGTTGGTCACCTGGCCCGTAGCACCACATATAAGAAAACAGGAAACAAGTCATCCATGGACCACAAAAAGTCTTCCTGAAGTGATGCCAGGACACTCTGAGAGATCTCTTCAAATGTTTGCTGGATGACCTTAAGTTTGTCTGACGGGGTAAATGTTGTGCTGTTGTGATTTAGAAAAAAAAAAAAAATCCTATAATTTTTCTTAATAGAACAGTTTAATATTACTTATTGATTGTTTGACAATATATCCTCCTGGGGCTTATGTCTCTTAAGTTGGACACATCAGGCATAACAAATTGCTGGAAGGGATGACCAAGGTAAACCCTTGGTTCTTTGAGAAAAGATGCCTACAATTATCTATAGTTCACATGGAAGAATTCACTAAATCATGAGATTACCTCCTTTAACCATGTAGGACCTTATTCTAATATATGCTCTTCTCTGAGTAATAAAGTTGGGTTAATTTCCATTTGGCTAAAGATGTGATTATGTAGACACATTTCTGGGTAGCCGCTCTACCTCTTTTGAAAATCCAACGGCCTTGCAGAGTAAAAGGTAAGCCAAATGTCTCAAAAGAGCCTTTTCTGATTTCCAGGCTGAGTGTGACACCTTCTAGGAGTGAAGGGAGCACTCAGAGCTCAGGTAAAGATCTCGTTAATATCTTAAGAGACTATTACTTCGATGTATGTGATTTTTCAACAAATCAGCGATTACCTGATCTGCTGTAGACATTCTACGGCTGAGGCAAAACAGGCATCTTTTGTAGTTGGCAAAACCTGCAAAAAGAGAATTTATGAAGGTCAAAGAGGAAAGCTGTCTTCTGCAATAACAGTAAAAATTAAATGATACTGATAGCAAGGTGTCATCCTTCAGTGAATAACCCATGCTTAGCTACTATTCTATCAAAGTAAAATGGAAATGTTTTGCTATTTCGAATACCCCACATCAAAGAAAAGCATATTTACTGAGGAAACTAAAATTTACTATAATTTACTATACCTTTTTACTCTCTCCAAGAATTGACAAAGTTGCTGGCCAAAATTTCCTACAACAGAATCCACACACTGTTAATGCAAGTTGTTATTTATGATAGATTAATACCTATTAAAAAAAAGTTGATGGCTATATTGCCTTCCCTGTCCCCATTTAAAATAACTGTTCTACAGATAAAGTTTTAATAAACACCCCAGAAGTAATTTAAGAATTTCTATCATGTTCCTAATGGATCTGTCAATGTATACTACAATTCCCCTGTACATTATGGATAATACCAAGTTTTAGCCAAAATCTTTCCTTCACTCAGTTTTATTGTATTTTTACTGTCAAATTATCCTACTGAAAAAATTTACTTTCTGATTAAGGCTTGGTCATTTTTGATTGCACATATGTATAATTACTGGGTGTTGGGGTGACCAGCTTTATCACAGCACTAGGAGAAAAGCATAATGTGTTCCCTTGGAATAACAAGAAACAATGCTCCACAACAAAGAGCACTTCTAAACCTTTTAAATTAGAAATTGGAGATGGGGAGGGAAGAAAGAGAAGAAGGAACAGAAGAATGTCAAAGACAAAATATAATTAGTTTTTTCTGAAACTGTAAACATGTATTTTAAGGAAGTGAAAATACAATAGGTAAAATTTATACACACACACACACACACACACACGCATTTTATACACCCACGTACACACACGAATACAACACATATTCAGAAGAATAACCAAGTTTTACACTCCACTCCAAAAATTCTCAAAAACAAAGATTAAATATGACTATTTTGCTGAACAGATATGCAAATAAGTGGATAAACTGCAAATCATGTATTCCATTAGGTATTCAAGTACCAAATTCTTGATAATGCTGTTTGCATTTTAAATGAAAACCATTTGATTCTACTCCTAACTATTGTGCTTACCTCTGTACCCCAAGGAAGCCCAGAAGAGCAATATCTGGCTGCTTATTCAGCCGCAGAACACATTCCCAGTAAACGTCTTCCTCACGATCGTTATCCAGGGCATAGAGCATGAACAGTGGTGGGTAGAGCCGAGGTAGTAGTACAGGAAGCAGTAACCCAGAACTTGTTACCACATAACTACAAAATATTGGAGAAGCATTCATATTAAAATGGAATACAGAATCAAAGAGCTTCAGTTTCTAGAGCTGAAAGTAAAGATGGGACATTTTGAGTAAAGACACAGTTATAAGAGGGGCACCTGGGCGGCTCAGTAGGTTAAGGGTCCGACTCATTTCGGCTCAGGTCAGGATGTCAGGGTGGTGAAATTCAGCCCCGAGTTGGGCTCTGTGCTCAGCAGCGAGTCAGCTTAAGATTCTCTCTCTCCCCCTAGCCCCCCTCTACGTCCTCTCTCTCTTAAAAAAAGAAAAGAAACAGTTATAACATTATTCTACTTTTATGTTTGGAGCTAACATGAGGAACTTACCTATGGCCCCAGAGTTTTATCTTGGATCAACTGTGAATACTTTTCATTAACTTAAAATCTAACTGAAAATCTAGTTGGTTTCCATTTTGAAAATGATTCCCTGTGGTTATTCTAGATCAGCATGATGTCACATTGCTCAGCAGCCTTTGCACCCAGTCATTTGTGACTGCATGTAAATGGAGTTTGGCTAAAACAACATAATACAGCCTAAAAGGGACCTAGTCCAAACACATTATCTTAAAAATAAGGAAACTGAGATCTAAAGAAAACTTTTCCTTGGGATTCTTTGGGAGTTTTTGTTTGGTTTTTAAAGATTTTATTTATTTGACAGAGAGAGACACAGTGAGAGAGGGAACACAAGCAGGGGAAGTGGGGGAGGGAGAAGCAGGCTCTCCACTGAGCAAGGAGCCCGATGTGGGACTCGATCCCAGGCCCCTGGGATCATGACCTGAGCTGAAGGCAGGCGCTTAACACTTAATGACTGAGCCACCCAGGCGCCCCTCCTTGGGATTCTTTGGACAGGACCACCCACCCTCTTTCTTCACTATCTCTACCCAACTCCATTTACCCTGGCTCTGGCGATTCGGATCTGGAGTCTGACTTCCCGGTGCAAAAGGATTTCCTTTCCATTGGCAGAGGAGCAGAGAGAGGAATTGTGCTGCCCTCTTCAGGAAGCTCAGGAAATAAGAATCTAAGGAATAACAAAATACAATTACAAAATT
>CM052883.1:143173006-143225458 GCA_028534135.1 Potos flavus
AAACTTCTCTCTATACAGCAGGGATCATCAAGTTCTTTGGGTCCAAACGCCAAGCAATGAATGCTGTGGGAGTTACTGGCCAAGTTAAAGAATAAGGAAATATGCAGAAAAGCAGACGGAGGGAAAACAAAAAAGAAAAGGAGAACAAGGGAGGAAAATAAAAAAAAGGAAGAGGCACATCTGTAATTTTTCTTTCAGCACTGCAAAACTGCAGAGCCACTTCCTCTTGGGTCTGCAGAGGATGCTGATGACAAACAGGCAAGCTCATAAATGGCAGTGCCCCTCCAGGTAGTGCCTCTTTTTTCTCTAGTTGCTTTCCCAATTTTGTCTTTCAATTTGATTTTGAGGTGTCTGTTCACGGATATCTTTTTTTCAGGATGCAGTTTGCTCAGCTTCTTGAATCAGCACATTTGTCTTTCACCAAATTTGAGAAGTTTTCAACCATTATTTCTTCAAGTACTTTTTTCATCCCCATAATTTTTCTCCTTTCCTTCTGGGATTCCAAGGACACAAATATAAGACTCTTAGGTTCTTAAAGCTCTGTTCCTTTTTTTCCTCCCATGTATTTTCTCTCTGTTGTTCAGTTTGGATAATTTCTATTAATCTATTCTCAAATTCACGGACTCTTCTGTTGTCATCTCTGTTCTGCTACTGAGCTCACCCAGTGATTTTATTTTGGTTATTAGATTCCTTAATTCTGAAAGTTTGATTTAGTTCTTCTTTATATCTTCTTTTTCCCTGTTGATATTTCCAATTTTAATAGTTGTTTCAAGGGTGTTTGTGATTGCTCATTTGGGCATTTATATATTAGCTCCTTTAAAGTTCTTGTCGTTATTTCAAAATTTATGTTGGGAAGTCATTGGTATGTACTGACTGTCCTTCCCAAAATGAGGTAGTGGTTCTTTCCCAAGTAATTTTGGTTTATATTCTGGACATTTTTGAGTAGCATGTTATGACATTTTGGGTTTTGTTTATATCCTAATGAAGAATATTGACAGGCTAGGGAAAGGGAGGGAAAAATAAAATAGGATGAAATCAGAGAGAGAGACAAACCATAAGAGACTCTTAACTACAGGGAGGAAACTGAGGGTTGCTGGAGGGGAGGTCGTGGGGGATGGGATAACTGGATGGGCAAAAAGGAGGGCACGTGATGTAATGAGCCCTGGATGTTATATGCAACTGTGGAATCTCTGAACTCTACCTCTGAAACTAATAATACACTATATGTTAATTAAATTTAAATAAAATTTTAAAAAAGAACGTTAATAGGCATAATAAACATAGTAGGCTTGAAACTATTATCCTTAGAAGGATTTGCTTCCTGAAAGTCCCCTATACCAACATGAAATATTCCCTAACTAATAAGGGTCTTTTGCTGTCCACAAGAAGGCTAACAATGTGATTTATGGTGAATATCTGCTTTCCTTCTGGGACTGTGGAATTCTGACAGTTGCTAAGCACAGAGTGTTTATGTGACCAGCCCCCAGTAAAAACTGTAGGCACTGAGTTCCTAATGGGCTTCCCTGGGCAGAAGGATTATACATGTGTGGCTGCATTTTACTCCTGAGGGCGGAGAATGTGCTCTGTGGGACCCCTCACAGAAGGGAGAGAGCATGGGAAGCTTGCACATGGATTCCTCCAGACTCTGCCTGGGTCTTCTCTTATGATCTGGCTGTAGATCCTCACTGTGTTGCTGTAGTAACTCTTACCTGGATGACTGAGTCTTGTGAGTCCCTCTAGTGGATCACTGAACATGTAGTTGATCTTGGAAACCTCTGAAACAGCTGACATTTTTGTTTCAGCCTTCTGTGGGCAGTGGTTTCAATGTCAGTTCACTTCTCAAAGCCTTTGCAGTCCTATTTAGGTCTGTCTGTGAGCATACCACTCAGTGGTCAGTCTGGGACCTGGGTGGAAGTCTACCTATTAGCTCAGTTCTCGAAGTGTTTGGTATGCTAATTAGGACCAAATCCACACAAGTGCAGGTCTAGGGTGAGCCCAAGAGTTCATAAACAACCTTACAGGGTTACTTCCTCGAGCTCTTCGCTCTCTGTTACCTCCCCTGTATTTTCTCAGTCCCTTATTGGATCCTCGGGCCAGAAACTGCCCACTTCTGTGAACACACCACATCTAGGGCCAAGGGGTGGGAGGAGAGAGAGAGAGGCCAAAAAAACAATAGGATTTGGCCATGACTATTGAACCTGGGGATCCACCAAAAGTCTTTCCTGTTCCTGGCTGCTCTAGCAAATGCCATTGCCACCCCTGCCACAGAAGTACCTGGAGGCTGGAGCCTGAGAAAATGAAGGAAAAAGAGAGAAAGAACACAGTGTGTCTCCTCCCCTTGATACGAGCTTTAAGAGTGTCTTTTTTTGCATCTTGAGCCAGAAGCCGAGGGTTATTTCTCAAGCTCTGTCTATATACCACAGTGCTTACGTCGAGGTTTCAGGTTACACTAAGTTCAGGCTGAGGGATACTGAAGTTAAAAAACTCACAACAAAAACAAAAACAAAAACAACTTGATTCGATGGTACTTTGAATTCAGGTGTTCTTCCTCAATATACTGGCTGATATTTTCTTTGCAGAACAGCTGTCCATGTTATTCTGCCTGGGTTTTATAGTTGAGTTCAGTAGAAGATAAAGGGAGGTGCATTTTATCCACATTACCCAGAAACAGAAGCACATCACTGACTTTAAAATTGTATTTTTAAGTTAAATATGGCAAGGCTTGTCTACTTTTAAGTTTCAACTTCCTCTAACACTCTGCCCTCTGCCAGGCAGGCATTCACTCACCTGTCTCTGTGTTGGCGCCGATTGGTGGTCAAGGCCACAGCAATATTGTCCCAGGCTTTCCAAACTTCCCCTTGGCCTGGGTTCTCACAGCCCAGTTGATGCCAACATTCATCAAATACTGCTTTCCACTTTTCATCAGCTGACACTGCCAGGTTTCCCAGCTTCCTGCTAATAAAGTCACATCAAGCTTTTATTAATCACTTCTTTTGTACAAAAATCCTGAAGAACAGAAACTTTCTATGTACAACTGGGAATGCTTCTGTAACAAATCTGCCGAGACTGGCAGTGGTTCTATTTTAAAAACACTGAATGAAAATTTTAAAGAAACGATTTTTAGCTACTTAATGTTTATTAGGTACTAAAGTGTATAAATGGGTAAGTACGAAGCACATCAGGACTCCTTTACTGTCTACATTTCCACATAATTGATTTTATAAAATTGATTTCAGTTATAACAAGGACTTCCTGTGCTTTGCACATCTCATAATGAGAATTGTAAAATGCATTATACAAACTGTGTTCTAAAAATATATCAAGCATCCGTCAGAACAAAGAATTGGAGAAGCTACCAAAACACAAAAACAAAGCTAATGCTGGAATCAATAAAGGAAAATAGATATGTGCCAAAAGCATGGAAGCAGAACATAATACACTTAGAGATATAGATCTTGTTTTCTTTCCCACATATGCAGAGTATATATAGGCTATATATAGGCTTGGACTTTACTTTTCAAAATCAAGTTGTGTAGGAATTCCATTTAAAAATGTTCTCTTTCAATCAGTTTGGGTATCTGCACCATTAGCAGTAAAATTAATCCCACACACAGAACTTTTATTTTAAACATCTATGCTCTGAGGTTATAATCTAAACCAAGACTATAGATTATGTATAATAGCTGCAGTTGGCAATACAAGGAAATTATACTTTGTTAAAAAATGACTTCAAAAATTTGTTCTGCATTAAAAAAAATTTGCTCTGTAATTAAAATATTAACAGCTTTGATAAAAGCAAGACAACTCATTAATCACTTAATGATTAATCCACGATTAACACTAGTTACTCACAAAACTTTGGGTCTGTCTTTATCACTCTCATACAGACTAGGCTTGAAGTAGGTTCCAGTGATTTTTATCCCAGATCCCCATTCTCCACTAAAATAACCTTCAATATAATCTCCATTTGGCATAGTCAGTGTTCCCTAGGTAAAGTTAAAGAAAATGTCAAATTTAGAAGAAGAATTTCCAATTTAAAAATCAAAAGAAAAAAAGCACCAAATGGTTAACGTTTTCCCTTAACTCTTTATCAGTCCCCAATTCTCTTAAAAAAACAAAACAAAAAAAGAGTATGTGTACATGCATGTGTAAAAAGATTGTATGAAAACAATCCATGGGTAAAAGAAAAAAAAAATTGGGGTGCCTGGGTGGCTCAGTGGGTTAAAGCCTCTGCCTTCGGCTCAGGTCATGATCCCAGGGTCCTGGGATCGAGCCCCACATCGGGCTCTGCTCAGTGGGGAGCCTGCTTCCTCCTCTCTCTCTGCCTGCCTCTCTGCCTACTTGTGATCTCTCTCTCTGTCAAATAAATAAATAAAATCTTAAAAAAAAACAAGAAAAAAAAACAAGAAAAAAAAATCACTGAAAAAACAGATAAAATATTTTGAGCTTAATGAAATGAACACAAAACTTCCCAAATTTATCCAATCTGGTGCCCAGAGACAAATTTAAAGCTATAAATGTCTATTTAGAAAATAAGAAAGCCTTCGAATCAGTAATCTAAAATTCCACCTTGGGTGCCTGGGTGGCTCAATTGGTTAAGCATCTACCTTCAGCTCAGGTCATGATCCCAGGGTCCTGGGATCGAGCCCCGCATTGGGCTCCTTGCTCAGTGGAAGTCTGCTTCTCCCTCTCCCTCTGCTTCTCTTTCCCCTCAACCCCAGCTTGTGCTCTCTCTCCCTCTCACTCACTCTTTAATAAATAAAATCTTTTAAAAAAATTCCACCTTACGAAATTAGAAAACGAGGAGCAAATAAATCCAAAACAAGAAGGAAGAAGATAACAAACAACATAGCAGAAATCAATGAGATTTTAAAAAAGAAAAATCAATGAAACTGAAATTTGCTTTGAAAGGATACACAAAATTGCTAACTAGATTAATTAAAAAAAAAGACATGAAATTCCAAAATCAAGAATGAAACGGGGGGTATTACAGTAGTCTTACAGAAATTAAAAAGGTCAAAGGAATACTAAGAGAACAACCTTATGCCAACAAATCTGATAACTTTGATACAACAGAAAAATTCCTAGAAAGCACCAAATTACCGAACTGACTCGAGAAGATGTGGAAAATCTGAATAGAAGGAAATCGAATTAAAAACTAAAAATACTCTCACAAAGTAATGCTCAAGACCAGATGATTTCACTGGTGAAGTCTCCAAAACATTCAAAGAAGAAATAATACCAAGACTTCACAAGCTCTTTCAGAAAACGAAGTAGGAGGGAACTTTTTCCAATTCATTCTATGGGGCCAGTTTTATCAAAAACAAAGAATCATAAGAAAAGAAAAGTATAGACCATTATCTCTCATAGATATAGATATAAAAATCTTCAACAAGATATTAGCATTAAACCCAGCAAAATACACAATTATACACCATGACCAGCTATGATTTATCCCAGAAAAGCAATGAATATAATACACCATATTAATGAAGGACAAACATCACATGATTGATCTCAATAGAAAAAGCTTTTTTACAAAATCCAAGATGTATTCATGACAAAAACTCTCAAACTAGGAATAGAACTATTTCAATCTGATTAATCTATGAAAAACCTTTAGCTAACATCATGCTTAGTGGTGAAAGATTTAATGCTTTTCCTCTAAAATAGGGAACAAAGCAAGGATATCCACTCTTACCACTTCTATTCAATATTTTACTGGAGAATCTACCCAGTGTAATCAGACAAAACAAAACAAAACAAAAAACCCCTCCATATTGCAAAGGAAAAAGTAAAACTGTCTTTATTTGAAGTCAATATGATCCTGTATAAAGAATTCCTAAGAAATACACACACACACTTCACACCAAACTCCTAGAATAAACAATATTAATAAAAATAAAATTTTTATAATATAAACAAACCTTCAGCAAGGTTTCAGGTTACAAGAACAAAATACATAAACCAATTGTATTTTTATATAATAGCAATGAACAATCCAAAAATAAAATTAAAAATCAACTTTACAATAGCATTAAAAAGAATACTTAGGAACAAATTTAACCAAACCAATGCAAGAGATACACACTGAAAACTACAAAATATTGCTGACAGAAAATTAAAGATCTAAATAAAAGGAGAGACATTCCATGTTCATGGATTGGAAGATTCAGTATTATTAAAAATGGCAATTCTCCCGAAATTGATCTATGGATTCAACACAATCCCTTTTAAAATCTCAGTAGGCTTTATTGCAAATATTAAGAAACCAGTCCTAAAATTAATATGGAAAGGCTAAAGATCCAGAATAGCCAAAACATTTTTAAAAATAACAAAGTTGGAAGACTTACACTTCCTGATTTCATAACTTACTAGAAATCTATAGTAATCAAGACACTGTGGTACTGGCACGATAAGAGATAATAAGCAGATCACTGGAATACAATTCAAGAGTCCAAAAAAACCCAAAAAAACAAAACAAAACAAAAACCACCCCACACATCTTATGGTGAGTTAATTTCTAAAAAGGTGTCAAGAAAATTCAATGGGAAAAGTTGCTGAGGCAACTGGATACCCACATGCAAAAAGATCAATTTCGATATTTAACCCACACCATACACAAAAGTACCTCAAAATGAATTACAGACCTAAATATAAGAGCTAAAACTATAGACTTTTAGAAGAAAACCCTTTTTTTTGCATGCAAGCAGGGAAGGGATAAAAGGGGAGGGAGAGGGAGAGAGAATCTCAAGCAGACTCTGCATTGAGCATGTGGAGCCCAACACAGGGCTTGATCTCATGACCCTGAGATCGTGACCTGAGCCAAATCCAAAAGTTGGACACTTACCCAACTGAGCCACTCAGGTGCCCCAAGAAGAAAATCTTAATAATCTTGAATTAGGCAAAGATTTTTTAGATATGACATCCAAAGCCTGATTCATAAAAATGTTCCTGATATACTGGACTTCATTAAAAAGTTTTGTGCTTCAAAAGGCACTAATAAGAAAATAAAAGGAAAGCCACAGACTGTAAGAATTGTGAATCCTATATTTGATATGGGACTTACATCCAGAATATATAAAAAACCCTTACGATCAGTAAGACTATAAAAACAAGCAAATTCTTAAAATGTCAAAGTATTTGAAGAAGTGTTTCACCAAAGAAGATACAGGAATCACCAATAAGAACATGACAGTATGCTCTACATCATTAGTCATTAGGAAAATGTAAATTCAAACCATGAAATATCATTTCACACCTACTAGAACTGCAGAAAGAAAAAAACAAAATAAAAAATATTGGCAAATATTGGGAGAAATTAGATTCCTCATAAATTGATGATGATAATGTAAAATGATATAGCCATTCTGGCAAACAGTTGGCAGTTTCTTGATATGTTAAATAGCAATTTACCACACAACCCAGCGATTGCATTCCTAAATATTTCCCCAAGAGAAATGAAAACATGTTCACACAAGAAGTTGTATTCAAATGTTTATAGCAGTATTATTCCTAATAGTCAGAAGTGAGAAATAATCCCATTCCCATCAACTGGTGAAGGGATAAACAAAATGTGGTTTTAGAATACTATTCAGCAATAAAAAGGAATGAACGGCTATCTAAGCCACAATATGGGAAAATCTCAAAAACATTATTCTAAGTGTAGGAAGCCACATATTGTCCGATTCCATTTATAAGAACGGACTTGAAAAGGCAAATCTACAGAGTTATAAAGTCCACTAGAGGTTGTCTGAGACTGGTGGTAGAAATGGGGAGTGACTGAAAATGAGCAGGAGATGGTGACAGAAATATTTTTGGATGACGTAAAAGGATCTAAACTTGGATTGTGGTGATGGCTGTACAACTCTATATTTACTAAAAGTCACTGAAATGTACTCTTAAAACGGGTGAATTTTATGGTAAGGTAGCTTTTTTTTAAAAGTCAAGAAAAAATTAGAAGATTGTATTAGAGGAAGAAGAAAGTTAGTTTCCAACCTTTCCACTAAGAGTCCAGTCATCTGAAAATTCTCCCTCATATATAGTATCATCTTCGGAAAGTAAAACCCCATTTCCCTATGTGAAGAAACAAAACAAAAATCACAACAGACAAAATGCAAAGTAACTTAGAGTTCATACAGCCATATACCCCAAAGCCTTAATTAAAAGACAAGAAAAATAGTACTAAGAAGGTAGAACGTTAATAAAATGATGATTTAAAAGTTAAGGACATGGGAGCTTAAAAAAGTCAATAATAACTATATGCAAAGTATTCTACTCACCATCATTTTATTAAGGTGAAAGTTGCCTTCATAGTATAATCCAAACTGGGTAACTACCACACCATTCCCTTGACATACATCATCTTGCCACATTCCCATATACTTTTCCCCCCTATAAAGAAATAGAAGAGAAATGAAATGAAAAACTGATGATAAGGATGAAATAAAAAAACCAAATAATTATAACATGGAAGATTCCAAGCATCACCCCTATGTTAGTATCTGTTCCATTTTTCTGGTTAAAGTCGTTAACTCTGCGTCTCCTCAAACATGAGACAATGTGGTAGCAAAAGACATCTTACTCAAAGTAATGTTCTCTCAGGAATTTAATAATATAGTCTACCTGACATAGGTCTGCATATATTCCATGTATGTCCTTGATAACTGAAAAAAGGAATGCCAAGAATTCAACTCAAAATAATTTCATTCAAAATGTAATACATAGGCTCAAATATATGCATACTTTTTTTACTCCAAAACTTACTAACTTTAAAAAAAGAAATGAGGTTTATCATATAAGAAGTCTCATTCTTTACAAACTCAAACTCAGAGAAATCCTATAACCTCCACTAAAGAAAACAAAGGAAGTATGAACTACTTGTTAAATAATCATGAAATTTAATAATAACATTTAAATTTTAAAATCCCACATTATAAAAATAACATGAAGGGGAAAAAAGTATATATTAAATCCAAAAGCAAATCAGGTTAAATCAAATATGGAGGCAAAAGAAATACACTCCTCCCCAAGGTTTAGTTAACTGAATTTAAGCTTGATTCCTGGGTTGCTAGCATGGTAACAAGTCCCTGACCTAAAGAAAGACCTAAGCAGAAAGGTGTTTGGATGCCATTCTATGACTCCAAAAGGGAATTTCCACTGGTTCCCTCTGACCTTTTACTCCTATTATCTACAGATTGTTTTACAGGTTTTTCTTTTTATAATAAAGATTTGGTAACCTCTAAAACACTAAAAGCTTTGTACATGTGGAGCTGTAAGGAAAATGGTACCAAGGTTAATTTTGAAAGATCCTGATCTTGTAAAGAAGTACCTGGTTTATAAGCAAATGGATAAGATGATGCCTGACAACTCTGTCTTCTTATTAAAAAATGTCTCGATACTGTCCAATTAAGATCTTAGCTCAGCCTTCATAAAAGCATCGCTGTTACTGGAGAAGTACAGGAATCTTATCCTCTCACACTCAACGTTGAGATTAGAAGCAGAATACTGTACCTAGTGATATCATCAAAGACACCATATCCTGCTTTCTTATCCATTACCCATTGGCCAATGAACATGCTGGGAGAAGAGGAAGTCAATTTTCCACTTCGCAGGAGACCATGACCATGACGCATGTTATCTTGAAAACAGCCTTCAAACACTTCACCAGAGGCATAACTGTGGTTACAAAGGATGGATGAAGATCACAAAAACACTGAATACTGATGCTCATTTTTTACAAAGTTTAGGAAATTCAAAATTATACTCATGTCCCACTGGTAGCTATAATTATTTATATGATTTTTCACCATTAAAATTTTTTGTATTTGAATGAATGAAGCTTAGAAATTAAACATCATGGATGGTATTCCATGTTAACATGGGGAAAAAATGTGTATTTTTTTAAGATTTTATTTATTTATTAGAGAGAGAGTGAGAGAGAGCATGAGAGAGGAGAAGGTCAGAGGGAGAAGCAGACTCCTTGCGGAGCTGGAAGCCTGATGCGGGACCTGATCCCAGGACTCCGGGATCATGACCTGAGCCGAAGGTAGTCGCTTAACCAACTGAGCCACCCAGGCGCCCGGAAAAATGTGTATTAATCCCTTATGGGAAAATGAAATAATGAGTAATCTCTGAAAGAATGATAGGCTTTGTCCACATTAGAGTTGTTTAATAAATATAAGGTAAATGTATAAGAAAGACATTTTGCAGGACCTATGATAAAGGTATGGTTTCTAAGGTTTGTACAGTTTTGTTGAAAACTAAATAATAATCCAATATTTTCATCTTGTGATAGATAAGAAGTTACCTTTATAAGAAGACTTTTTAAACAGTTTCAGTCATAAAAAGAATAAATAAAATTTACTTACTCCTTGAAAATTTTGGCTACACAAACATTTAAGTCTAAATAATTCTTTGAAAAAGCAACACCAGCCCAACAACCTTCCCAGTATTATTACCTATAGACTCCTTGACCACACATTTTTCCTTCTTTCCAATGGCCCACATAATGGTCTTCTTTGTTCAATGCTTTGTTTGGGATTCTGTATTCTCCATATCTACCAAGGAGAAAAAAAAAATACCAGAAGATACTTTTGGGACATATTCACCTTTTCTATAGATACACTTGTAAACATTTTAACAAGGAGAACAGGAAAAAGAATTACCTATGGGGGAAAGGGGTAAATGGGGTTTGGGTTTAAAATGTATCTATTATGATACCCAAGCTACTAGCAAGTTTAGAGGAGTGGGGACTCAATCCCACTACACAGAGACATGTCTTACCCCAACTCTAGTGAAAAACAGAAAACCTATGTCCTAAGCCTTTCTGCTACTAATTAGCCACATCACCTTGGATAAGTGCAGATATCTAGCTCCCTCATCCACGTATGGGGCGGGGGGAGGTGGTATAATATCTAAAGTCTCTTTTCATTGTAAAATTCCATTAAAAGGAGATTAAAGACATTATAAAAATTTACATCATAACACACACAAAAATCTATCCAATTTGTATAATAATCTTTTTCATATAGTAAAATAAATTACTTCTCTTACATGATATAAAATACTTCACTGCCATAAGTTTATCATGCAAATATTTTGTGTTAGAAAACATGACAAGCTTATATAAAAATGTCACTTGAGTACCATTAGGATAATATATCATCTAGAAGATTTCTCCTTTAGCATATCACAGAAATTAAAGATGACTTAAAATTACTGAAAAGAAAAAGAAAAGTAAAACTACTGAAAGGAAAATCTGTCTATGTCCTTTGTGTAAAAGGGCACTACTATCTCAACAGTTCACCATCAATATTACCCCAGGTTCTCAGTCTCCACCATTGAGAAATGGACAGATGACAGTCCCATTTTAACATACAGAAGGGCTGTGTCACTTGAGGTCACAAGGCTATCAAGGTAAATGATTCACTCCAGGTAAATCAAGGCTGCATCCCACATTCCCAGCCCTCTTATGATCACACTCCTGCATTTTTTTTTTAAGATTTTATTTATTTGAGAGAGAGAGAGAGAGAGAGAAAGTGAGAGAGAGCATGAGAGGAGAGAAGGTCAGAGGGAGAAGCAGACTCCCCACGGAGCTGGGAGCCTGATGTGGGACTCAATCCCGAAACTCCATGATCACAACCTGAGCCGAAGGCAGTCGCTTAACCAACTGAGCCGCCCCGGCGCCCCACAGACCTGCATTGTAAGCCCTAGTAAGCGCATGCATTTCTAAAAAACAAAACAAAAATCTATTTGTTTTGAAAATAACTCTCAATACCTAATAATGTCATCAGTGGCTAAAGCTGAATTTACTCTTATGTTTTTATACAATCTTCTTACCCGTCTTCCAAGCCATTCCTGAACATGCCAGAATACATCTTTCCATCTGGCCACTTTAAAACCCCTCTGGAATGCATAAGCAAAAAATAATACACATCAATGAATGTTTCAGAGAACTGATACTTTTTCAGTATTGAGTCAGGCTATCATCTTCACCCCACACATAAATCTTAAACATTTTCACCTGCCATGAGGCTTCCCTGAAAGCCAGCGTCCATCATAGGTTGCATCCTTCAGGCGAGGATCCTTATAGAAAGTGTATTTGGCACTGCGTGAAATGGGTGGCTCCTGCCTCTGAATACTGCTGCCACTTCCATAAGGTGGAAGATCGGATGTCCCCCTCAAAGCCTGATCTACAGCTTGGCTGATAGCCCGTAGCCACTTAGTCTAGGAACAAAAAAGTAAATGTCAAAAAGCTTAAGGCAATAACTCACCAAGCACTGCTTTAAATCCTGATAGCTTTCCTTGCTGTGAAAAATTTTTCTGTCTCCTAATACTTTTCTTATTGAGTGATGCTGACTGGCTCTTGGAATTCACTGCTGTATGTTTCAAAATTCAGTCACATTAAAAAAACAAAAAAAAAAACCTATAGTCTTGGTTTAACGAAGACTTACCAGACATAATTATGGATCATTACCCAAGGAAGAACAATTTTTATCTTTTCTTTCTTAGCATAAGATAGAAGTAGCCAGGCCAAAAGATCAAAAGAAAATATCGTAATGGACTAACCTTTTCCTGGGGTGTTGATGAAATAAGAGTGAACTGCTCCTCAGGTGTAGTTATCTTTAAGCCATTCCTAAAACGTTCACAAGGAAAATACCAGTAGGTATGACAACCTGTCATTATAATATCACTCCTCAATTATGAAAAGCAACTTGTTTATTTCAAGAGGAGCAGAAATCAATTAAATGTAAATGCAAACATGCCCTGGGTTTAGTTCTCACAGTAGGAGATAGAAGGGACACAGAGTCAATTTGCTCTGTGTTGAACAACGGGGATGTGAGCAATGGAGAAGCCCTTCCATCACTTATCATGACCAGCCATGATCTTCACAACAGGCCATTTCACTATCTCTAGGCTGGGAAAGTGAGCCTCATTATGCAGAGCGGGGAGGACTCCTGAGCTTTTTTTTCAGGCCTAAGGAAACAACCTAGGTAGCAGAGGGAGAGAATTAGGGTGAGGGTCTGGGAAGGGGGACACACTTACACACCACCAGCTTCTTCGGAAAGTGGCTCTGCCCATAGCGTAGCCAAAGGGAAAACATGATGTGTGGAAAACTGAAAGAAAGAACACAGAGACACATCTGAGAAAACTCATGTGGGCCCTGGGGTCTCTGCTATATAACCCCTTTCAAATGGTTAAGTCCACATGGGTGCCACCATCTCAGCCACAGAGTCCCCATAACAGAGCTAATCCCAGTGGGTCTTATCTCTGCTACACGGACCCCCTCACATGGCTGATATTCATTTTCAAGCTGGAAACTAAAAGAGCTCCCTGAAATGTGGCCCATACCACAAATGCAAGCTAAACATTCTGTTTTATTCAACAGTTTCAGCAAAATCACAATATTTTTATTACAAACTGATGGTTTAATTAAGTAAAAGTTAGAAATCTGGCATACCTGGGCATGGACTAGGGCATCGTTAAAGAGAATGAACCAGTTCACAGAAAACCTCCCAGCATGCTGCAGAGATAGGGCTCGGTTACTGCTTTCGCAGAGCAGCCGACGCTCTGGCTTCCTCAAGGAATCCTGGGATTGAAAACAGATACGTAAGTGAACCATCAGAATTACGTTAACACGCAAAGAGAAAATGAAAAAGACACAAATAGCGTTTAGGAGAATTTGTCCCTCATAGCTTAGTTTGGTGTTAAGCCCGAAGTTAGATAGGATCTGAACATTTAATAAAGGCACTAAAAAGAAATTAAGAAAAAGAAAGGAACAAACAAAAGATATGTGTTCAGAGAGGATCTGTAGAAATGAGAGTAGGTGTTGAAGTTTAGAGCAACTATTGCCGCAGTCCTTTGACCACCCTTAGAAAAGGGCTCATTAAAACATTATTATAAACAAATGAGGAATGGAGAAAATTTTGACAGTTAGGGATATGCCTGCTGTTTTCTGGGATAATGACAATTGGCATGGTTTACCGTCATTTTCCCAGGAAACGTCTTCCAGAAGCCCAGTGTGTACTCAGCTTCCTTCCTTTTCCTGCCGAGATGGAGAGCAAGAGACTCATAACAAGAACTGGAATCCTGCAGTTTCTGGTAGTCTGGAGATGTCTGAAAGCCAGTAATTAAGAGGGGGGGAGAAAAAGAATATAAAACGATTGTCCAGAATCTGTCTCAGTGTGGTGTAGATACGGTATTAAATTTAGGGAAGAAATCCCAATGAAGAACAGACACGGTACACTAAAGGGGCTGAGCAGAAAGAAGATTGGTTCCAAAAAATTCTACTATACACATGTACATGTGAAACAGAGGCATAATTCCAGGGGAAAGAAACAAACTCTTTACACAGTTATCAGTGAGGAAAGCAGCAGAGAACTCAGGATAAGGCAGGAATACTCAAATGTTTTGGTCTCGGGATATCCCTCTATTTTGATTATGTGGGCTATTATCTACTGATACTAACTATATAAGAAAATAAAGAAATAAAAATAATCTTTAATTTTATTAACTTACTTCAAATACAATAACAGTTTAAATGAAAAATAACTATATTTTCCAAAACAACAACAAAATGCTTAGTAAGAAAAGTAGCATTGTTCTACATTTTTTCAAATCTATTTATTATCTGGATGACAGGATGATAGTTTCATTTCCGTTATAGCATTTAATCTGTTGGTTGAAATAGATGCAGAAAATCTTGCTTTATAAGGATATATAGTTGGAAGGGGAGGGTTATTTTAATAGCCATTTCAAATAACAGCAGATATTCTTTGAAACTAAACCAAAAGTTGCTAAGTGGTTCTTAAAGAGTAGCTGAAATGTGGAATCTGAAACTCTATTAATAAAACTTTTTGTACTCTATTACATTAAATCCACTGATCTATCTTACACTTTGAATAGATCTTTTACCTATGCATGATTTTATAGCATGTGGATTAGACATCTGGAAAAATACTGGTTCACTGAGTCATGCAGACCTTCCAAATGTTGATACATTTTATTATACATCAAAAAATCTATGTTAATATTATCACCAAACTCATCAGAAAAAGTTGTCAAGTACTGGAAAACTGCCAAACTCAACAGTGATACATACATGTTTCCCACATTTTACTTTTTGCTTCAGAGTTCAGATTTTATCATTCGCCACGAATACTGTCAGTTGTTCTCCTTGAAGTGACAGGTTCATTTACTCATTTTTGAGAAAATATCTGCCTAATACCCAAATCTGAATAAACACAGTTATCTGTCAACTGTTCTTTCAAGTTAAAAAAAAAAAAGCAGCTCTCAACTCAAATAGTGATCTTGTGCTTTTTTCTTGAAAAATCTCCCTACTCCGGTATGCAGCAGAGCTGCTCTGCATACTCCCATCCCATCACACAGAATCTTAAAAAGATAAGTACTTCTGCGTGGTGATGGATGTTAACGAGATTTACTGTGGATGATCATTTCACAATATATGCCTCTATCGAATCACTATGTGGGATATCTGAAAATAGAGTGTAACGAGTCAATTAAATCTAAAAAAAAAAAAGATGTCTACTCACTGGTTAAGGTTAAATAAAATTAATTTTGCTGTGTCATCAAGAGTATTTCTAAGTGAAATCGGCATATTTTGACTTCTTTTGTTTTTTAACTGCAAGCGCACAGCAGCAAAGCAGCAAAGAACACAATGACGCGTCTGGTGCCACTGCCTTGATTCATGCTAAGGAGCCAGCAGTTCTGTCCATCCTTACTTTTGCACCATTGGTGCAAATGACACACCATGGAAGAGCAATGTCTCACTATGTCCTGAAAATGTCTTACTATTACATTACAATGTCTTACTATTGTCCTCAAAACAGTCTGATCTTGTGACTCCTCTGAAAGCATCGCCAGGGGTTTGTGGGCCAAGCTTGGGGAACCAACCACGGGACAGGGTATAATTGCTATGCCAGGTAGAAAGCCAGCAGAAGGTAAAACAAAAGGGTGATCCCTCACGTTCATGAGTAATTACTTTACATTCCACAATTCTTACAGTGATTCATATTCATTTTCCATTCATTTAAAAAACATTTAATGGCATGTACTACATACGGAATATTCTGCTGAGTGTCAGGGATAAAAAAATAAGATACAATCTTTGTCTTCTGGGAGCTTAATACAAGGCAGAAAAGATAGAAAAACATACAACATACCAGAATAATGCAATGTTTTGTTAATAGGTTATCTATCAGAAGAGACAATAGCGTAAAGTGGTTAAAAGAACAGACTCTGGAGCCTTTGGACATAAATTCTAGCTTGACAATTCTCAGCTATGCCTCAATTCTTTCATCTGTAGAAAGGGGATAATAATAATAATAATACCTATTTCACTGGGCTGACATGGGGATTAAATGAATACACATAACATGCTTAGTACCTGGCACATGGAATGCATTTAATAAATATTAGGTATTTTTACCTAGAGAAATTTATATCTATATATGATGTCTAAGCTGTACCTGAGATTTACTAAATAACAATGTGCAGTGTTGGAATATGGCCACGCGTTTTGAAAAAATTTCCACAGATGATTTTGATCCCCAGTCCTGCGGATCATAATAAGAGAATAATGGAGAAAGAGAGTACTAACAAAGCACAGGGAAAGGAGTAAAGATGGGAAGAGGAGGGAATGTGGTATAGTCAGAGAGGGCTTCATTTTCATGATAAAATGACTTTTGAGCCAGGCCTTGAAATTTTCCCATAATGAGGACCGCAGTAGACTGTCTCATGAAGGAAATATAAAACATGTCTGATGTTCAGGGATCTAAACTACCATGTAGGACACAGGATGGTAGATAAGGCTAGAAACAAAAGACAGTATCAAGGGCCTTAAATGCCAAACTAAAGAGTCTGGTTTTTCACACAAATTTAGGACCCTTCAGACTGGAAACTAATACCAGACTCTCTGAATAGTTCAAGCTGGTCTAGGGGAGTAAGATCTTTGATTAATGAAGACACATTGAGATGACATTTGCAGCTCAGTGGGTTATTTGTGTAGCTCCAACCTTCATTGTTAAAACTACATCAGTTTCAGTTAAAATTGAAATCAGACTAAAGAAAAGATCTACGAGACCACAGTAGAATCAAATGTAAAAAGCCCGCATCAGTTTGTGGGTCGCTCTGGAGACTGCAACTTGTCCAAAAAAGGAGGTAAGTTCCAGGATTTAGAAGATGCTAAGGTATAGGAGACCCTAGAATCATTCTGGTTTCTTTGGAGCCCTTCAGAGTGGGAATAAAATGAAACTACACATTTTAGTACGATTTCAAAGGTCAATGTCTCAGGACCAGCTTTAACATACACCCATATCCTACAGTGCTACTAATTTTCTAGAACTCCACCCAACTCATTTCATATAGAAAGTGGACCACTTAACATCTGAAAAATTCTATAATACTGTGATTTCTCATAGCATATGCTAAGGTGACCAGAATCCCTGGCATGAGTCTATCCTGAGTCCTGGCGAAGATAACTCCACTGCCTTACAGGTATCTCATTAGACAGAAGGCTAGGGTTTTAAAGAGCTCTGTGCAACCTGTATTAGTATGTATTGAATGAGTAGCATAACTGGGTCTCAACTTTTGACACAGTTTCAAAAAAGGAATACAAAATTAATCTTGGTAAGGTCCCGAAAAGAAACGATTAAATCAAGAGCGAAGAGAACTAGATTTACCTAGTCAAACTTTCTTTTTTCATGTTCTTGAAGACAAATAAACTTAAGGAGACACATTTAAATAGTAAATTAGTGGAGTTTGAGATCTTGGGGTAGCATAATCCAAACAACTATGATCCTTGGCTTCCCAAGAGTGCAAATGAGATATTTATGGGAGCTTACCACTTCAAAACAAGTAGCAAGCTTTAGCAAAACTTTTGCATAATTATGAAGTCGTCTGATTGGCAAGAAAAACAGAGTATTCAGTATTTCCATCAACTGGATGTTCTCATCATTTACTTCTGATAAATCTTGTAACAGCTCCTGGTTTTTATTTAGGAAATCACTGGAGATAGAGGAAAAAAGGAAATTTAGTTAATCTTTTTGGTATTGAAATATGTGTGATATTGAATAGATATATTTCACTACTTTTTTTTCAGAATGCACATTTTTAGGTGCCATGACAGTATACTATAAATACAATGAAATAAGCAGGTAAGATTAAAAGAATTTCCCCTGCCTATAAAATAATTTTTGCATATGAAAAGCAGTATATGGTAGCAACAGTAACTCTGTAATAGAGATGGTTAATCACAAACTGTGCCTCAAGTTCTAGGAAATGAATCATGCGTCCCACAGTTTCAGGGAATAATTGGAGACCAGCTGACACCATTACTTGTTAATTTCCAAGCCAAAAGTCACAGCAATAAATGGCAAGACTAATTGCTCTAATCAGGGGTACTAAGCAGAAATAATGGAGAAAAACAAAACTCTTCGCTCCAACACAACTGACATGTAATATTAAAATACTTCTAATTCTTTTTTCCTTCATCTAATACAAATTTATTACAAGAGAGTAATAAAAAGCTGTAGGTACCAATACTACAATTAACAGGAAACAGTAGAGCTAATTCTATGTTAAGACGTAAATGCTGAAATCTTCAAAAGCATTTTAAAGGGGCACCTAGGTGGCTCAGTGGGTTAAAGCCTCCGCCTTTGGCTCAGGTCATGATCTCAGGGTCCTGGGATCAAGCCCCGCATCTGGCTCTCTGCTCAGCGGGGAGCCTGTTTCCCCCTCTCTCTCTGCCTGCCTCTCTGCCTACTTGTGATCTCTCTCTCTCTCTGTCTCAAATAAATAAATAAAATCTTAAAAAAAAACAAAAAAAAAGATGTGAAAGAAGAAAAAAAGAAGATGTGAAAGAAGTAAGAGTTGGTGGGACAGAATAGTAATTATTATCTGCCCCTTAATAAGCAATAATTATGTGCCAGGTACTACCCTGAGTGCTTTATAAGCATTATATTACAATTCTTACCTACAAGGCTTCAAATCAATGTCACACAAGACTATAAGCAAGAATGAATCATTTTATAATCCCTTAGAGAACTAAAAAATAAATGTTTAGCTCTGAATTTATGAAATTATCTTGGAATGGAAAATATGTAATAATTTCCAGGAACCCAGAAGTTCAATAGCACAAATTGGACTGTCTTATAAGACAATTAAGAGATCTGAGAGAGAGTGCCTTGGGGAACATGACCCAGATTATTATTTATACTTGGCTTGTGTGGATATTCCTACTTCCTCCTACATGTTTTGCTGCTAAGATCAGCTAAGGACACTCATTTAACCCCACAGAAGTGCTCTGCTTTAACCTGCTCCTGAGAGACTGCAATAGCACATGTTGAACACATACCCACTATGACCACATTTATTCTAGATGCCCAGTACTAAACCAGAAATGTTCCAACTCTTTTAAGTCCTATTACTTTTCAGGATTCACTTAGGTTCTTGCCTATGGACTTTCCCAAAAAGGGCCTTATATGTTCTCAGGAAACCTGAACCAGGGACTATTCAGCTTATCTTCTCTTGGGAGTTTTAATCCAGTAGTGGCAATACTGCTCTCGCCTTACATGGCTAGTTTTGTATGTGTTACTCAAAAATTAACACATTGGGGTGCCTGGGTGGCTCAGCTGCTCAGTTGGTTAAGTGTCTGCCTCCAGCTCAGGTCATGATCTCAGGGCCCTGGCCCAGGGAGTCTGCTTATGCTCTGCCCCTCCACCCACTTGAGCTCTCTCTCTCTCAAATAAATAAATAAAATCTTAAAAAAAAAAAAAAAGGCAGAAATTAATGAAATAGAAAACAAAGAGTAACTAAAGCTTAATCTTCGAAAAGAAAATTAAAAAGGGTAAACTACTGACAAAACTGACTAAGATAAAAAGAAAAAAGACATGGAGCGCCTGGGTGGCTCAGTCGTTAAGCATCTGCCTTCAGCTCAGGGCATGATCCCAGGGTCCTGGGATCGAGCCCCACATTGGGCTCCCTGCTCGGCAGAGAGCTTGCTTCTCCCTCTCTCACTCCCTCTGCTTGTGTTCCCTCTCTCACTGTGTCTCTGTCAAATAAATAAAATCTTTTTAAAAAAAAGAAAAAGAAAAAAGACTCAAATAAGAGGAATGAAAAATAGGGGATATAACTACAGTTATTATGGAGGTAAAAACATCTTAAGACAATGGTAGCAATATTACGCCAATAAATTTGAAAACTTGGATGCAATAATTTTCCAGAAAAATACAAATAATTAAAGCCACAAGAAATAAAGACCTGAACAGATCTATTCATTAAAGAAATTAAGTCAGTAGTTTAAAAACTCTCTTTAGAAATGTCCCCACAAAAGCCATATGTTTTTACAGATGAATTCTACAAAATCTCAAAGTATAGCTATTCTCTATCTCGTGCAACCTATTCCAGAAAATACAAAGTTCCCACGCTCACTTTATAACTGCTAGTGCAATCTTCTTACCAAAACTTCAAGTTCAGAAGAGAAGGAAAACCTCACATTCATATAGATGCAAAAATCTTAGGTATTAGCAAATTGAATCCAGCAATGTACTGAAAAACTAATACAGGCAGACCACTGAATTTACCTTGGGAACTCAAGGATGTTTACCATTAAAAAAATCAGTTGCTCTTCAACTTTTAGGAATAGAAGGGAACCCTCCCCTGCCTTTTTTAAGAAGGGAGACTTTTAACCCTATAAATGATATTTACCAAAAACCTAAGGCAATCATCTTTAATGAAGAAATACTAAAACTATTCCTCTTGAAGATCAGAAGTGACACAAGGATGTTATTACTCTGTTAGGATATAAGATCAAAAGCAAACATGGCAAGACATTAACGTCTATTAAAATTGGGTTGTGAGTACATATTTGATATATTGACTATTAAAATATAACTGAATTTTTTAAACTTGCCTTTTGAATCTAGGTCAACACTCGTTAAGAATCTACATAGTTCAGAATGATTAGCCTCATGTAAGGGGCCTTTTATATATATATATATATATATACAGTTTTTTTTTTAGGGGCCTTTTATATTTATTATCCAGAAGATAAATGCAAAATCTTTATATTTATGCAACACTTTGTGTTTTTCTCTATACCATCACATATATTATTTGTTCCTCACCATCAGGGAAAAAACATTTCCATTTTTCAGATGAAAAAAATTAGGCTCAATTTGGTTAAAAGAGTTGTCCAACATCCCAGGGATAATAAAGAAGGACCCAGGTCCTGTTTTTTCAATACCATACGACTTCCAATGATAATCAGGGGCTAATAATACCTGTCTTTTGTAAGAGTTAGTAAAAGTCTACACTTTGATTCATTTGATAAAATGATTAAGCCAAAGCTTTTCCCGGGCACTCAAACACACAGAACACTATAAAACATCATCTTTGTTAGAATGATAATTGGAAGGTATGTATTTGCTTACATGGCAGGCTTAGCAAGAAGCTGGAATCCTCCCATGACCAGGAAATTTGTAATAGATGTGCAATACCTTGAGCGAAAAAGAAAACACATGTACATTAGCGTTAAATGAAAATTCTGAAGAACAAATTTAAGTAAAAAGTATCTGGAGCAGATACTTCTTGGTCTCACCAATAAGTTTCAGAACTTTTGTGATGTCAACATTACATTCATGAACGGACTTGACTGAAAAGGGCAGATTATGTGATAAACACAATAATGAGGGAAAAAAAACATTTTAGTAAAGATGTTAATATAATTGTAAATTTAAAATACAACTAAAATTATGCAGAAGATGCTAGGATTTGCTTCATAGATTTTTTATTTACTTGACAGAAAGTGAGCAAGCACACACAGCAGGGGGAGCAGCAAAGCAGGCGGAGAGGGAGAAGCAGGCTCCCCGTGGAGCAGGGAGCCTGATGCAGGGCTCGATCCCAGGACCCAGGTATCATGACCTGAGCTGAAAGCAGACGCTTAAACAACTGAGCCACCAGGCGTACCTTTACTTTGCTAACTTAATAAACTTGAGAAAACATAATTACAACAGTTGGATTTTTAATGAAATTAAGTCTTCAGAAATAGAGAAGGGAAGAAAATATGTTAAAAGAGCTCAAGTGAAACTTTCAGAAAATGTCAGTTAAGTTTTGATCTATTGTTGGAGAATGTCTTGATAGACTGCTTTGACTCATGTACATATCTACCATACTTCCAGAATGGCGAAATGGAATCAACTGACTTCAAGAAAAGGCAAATTCCTATTCAAAATAACCCAAGGTACCTTACACTTAAAAATGGTCCTGATGTGGGGCACCTGGGTGGCTCACTCGGTTGTGTCTGCCTTCAGCTTAGGTGATGATCTCAGGGTTGTGGGACCAAGCCCCACATCAGGCTCCCGGGGAGTTGCTTCTCCCTCTCCCTCTGCCCACCCCCACTCATGCTCTCTCTCTCTCAAATAAATGAAAAATCTTAAAAAAAAAAAAAAAAAAAAAGGTTCTGATGATAAATTAAATGTTATGTGTATTTTACCACAATTAAAAGTAACTTCTAAAATTCATGAACAGTGGCGCCTGGGTGGCTCAGGCATTAGGCGCCTGCCTTCAGCTCAGGTCATGATCCCAGGGTCCTAGGATCGAGCCCCACATCAGGCTCTCTGCTCAGCAGGAAGCCTGCTTCTCCCTCTCCCACTCCCCCTGCTTGTGTTCCTGCTCTTGCTGTCTCTCTGTCAAATAAATAAATAAAATATTTTTTAAAATAAATAAATAAATAATTTAAAAAAATAAAATTCATAAATCAAGTTTTTTAACTTGCCTCATCTATATGAATAAATTATGTTAAAAGATGTCCAAGGTATCAAAACAAAAGCATCTCTAAGTCCTGAAGAGAACAAGAAATTTAAAAAAAAATTGTGAGATAATACAAAGAAGAACTATAATAGCAAAAGCTGAAACCTTCACACAAACAAAATCTAGTTTAAAAAAGTAAATTGGGGGTGCGTGAGTGGCTCAGTCAGTTAAGCATCTAACTCTTGATTTTGGCTCAGGTCATGATCTCAGGGTCATGAGATTGAGCCCTGCACTGGCCTCTGCTTAAGATTCTCTCTCTTCCTCTGCCCCTCTCCCCTTAAAAAAAAAGCACACTGGTATCAATTTATGTTATTTTTCATGTTTGAAAGAATATGAAAGACTGCAACTAGGGTATTTCCTCTTGGACAATAGCTTCAAATATATTTAATATTGCTTACAATTAAAATCACATGCATCTATCCACATATATGTGCATAAATCTGAAAGGAAGTACACTAAAATTATTAACAATGGTTATTTCTGGTGGTAGAATTGCATGCAACTTTAAGTACCTTTTTGACTATTCTATTTGTACAATTTTCTATTTTTTTTTAAAGATTTTATTTATTTATTTGACAGAGAGAGAGATCACAAGCAGGCAGAGAAGCAGGCAGAGAGAGGGGGAAGCAGGCTCCCCGCTGAGCATAGAGCCCGACGTGGGGCTCAACCCCAGGACCCTGAGATCATGACCTGAGCCGAAGGCAGAGGCTTTAACCCACTGAGCCACCCAGGCGCCCCTGTATAATTTTCAATAATAAACACTATCACTTATATTAAAAATAACCTAAACAAAACACCAATAGAACATGAACTCCTTTTCACTGGCTCCTGGCTGTGGCTGCATGATCTCAGAGCTTGACACAGTACCTGGCACTTAGTGGGTGCACTCGGTCAATACTTGCTAAATGGATGAGGTATTAATAAAGAATAAAACTTTCACTTCAGATCAACAGCATTGATGTCATTTTAATATGCATTAAAATAACAAATTATGCCTCACATCAAAATGGCAAAGGATAAATTAAGAAAAAGTGAGAAATATTTAAATTTTCAAATACACTTACGATATTTTGTTTGAAAAATATTAAAAGAATCTTGGATAACTTATGCTAGATTTTATTAAGGAAATATCCTTATTTTGAAGATAGTATGGTCTCTTTAAACCCTCCATTTACACGACAATAAAAAAGAGACATTGGAACGACTCCACATTTACCACTAGCAGTCGGTCTTAAAATAATTGGTTTACTTATTTCTTCTAATTTTATTATAATTTACTTAAGCAAAATTGTTCTCTAAAGAACCATATTTAATATAGTATATTTTATGTGAATTAAGTATGTTTTATGTAAATTAAAAACACTATCAATCATTCTGCTAGACTACAAAAAGAAATACAATTCATTATTTTTAAACCTTTTTTCCACTTAAAACTAAACTTTAGCAATGCAGAACTATAGTTGGCTTAAGATTAAAATGCTGCTTTGCAATTTCTATTACCTTATATCACTGTCCCTAATCTAGTCTCTTCTGATTAAGGAGCTGTTCTCCTTGGCAGAATAACCCTGCAGAGATTGAACATGACACGGGACTGGATACTTGCTCTGTATAACTATCCAAGAAGAGACTTGCATGCTTCAGAATGACCAGACTCCTGGCTTCCTTTATCCCATGGAGGAAGTTGCTCAGTGAGGCTCCATGCTGACCAATTAGATAACACAGCTTGCTGAAACGGCTTGCCACCTCCTGCAACAGCTGGACTGTACTTGCAGTGCCCAAATTTTCTGTAACAAAGTGATGATGATGACATAACCTGGAGACTCCTGACCTGAACACTTTATGATCACGATTATGAATCACCCTTTTCTAAAAATACTTAATATGCTGAGATGCACTCTCGACTATGGAACTCAAATCATCACAACGTTCAAGAAACTTCAGAGATCATAGAATCCAGTCATTTGAGAAATTTGTTACAAACGTGTGCACAGGGATCCTATAGCTTCTGACTCAGTAGGCCAAATATAAGAACCACTGAGCAAATCTAACTCTCCTCCCATTTTGAAGATAAATAATCTGAAGCCATAAAAAGGGAAGTGAGTTATCTAATTTCACACAACTGGTAAGTGACAGCCAGGAATTAAACTCACTTTTGTAGTTACATTTTAGTTAACATTTTCAACTTTTTGTACTGACTTCTGCTCTACTGACCCTTGGGACAAGCCCAACACTTCAGTAAAGAGAGGGCAATCCCAAAATCAGACTGACCAGGTTGCTCTGAACTTTACAGAGGGTACCAGGAGATTATTTGCTTTTCCCCCAGTCCAAAGTTCCAGGATTTAGAAATCCATAATTTCTAAGATTTCTCTCTAAGCAGTGAGGCTGATGAGCAGATGAGGCAAGAAAAACATAGAAATCACAAATCAGGACAGGGAAAAGGACAATTTCACTTTTCTTTCAGAGCAATCCAGGAAGCTTCCAGCTTGGACTGCGGCTTTTCCCCTGCCAATCTCCTGTGGTGTGAGGCCCACCCGCTGGAAGAGAATTTATAGAACAGGCATCTACAACATTTAAAAAGGCAAAAGAGATTAAAAACTAAAACTAACTGGGGTGCCTGACTGGCTCAGTCGGAAGAGCATGTAACTCTTGATCTCCAAATCATGAGTTTGAGCCCCATGTTGGGTATAGAGATTACTAAAAAACACTTTAAAAAAATAAATAAGATGAAATAAAATAAAGAAACTTAAAAATGCAGATAGTCCCTAACTTACAAAGGGTCACATTCTGAAAGACTATAAATTAGTTATTTGAAAAAATAAGTGTTTTCCCATTAGAAAAATGGGCTGACCCACACAAGCCAATGTCAACTTAATGTGGAAAAACTGATGTACTAACAAGGCAGAATTTAAGTACTATAGTATTTTTTTTAAGGTTTTATTTATTTATTTGACAGAGAGAGAGATCACAAGTAGGCAGAGAGGCATGGAGAGAGAGAGGGGGAAACAGGCTCCCTGCTGAGCAGAGAGCCTGATGCGGGGCTCGATCCCAGGACCTTGAGATCATGACCTGAGCCGAAGGCAGAGGCTTAACTCACTGAGCCACCCAGGTGCCCCTAAATTCTATAGTACTGATCTGAATTCCAGGTCCTCACAGGGGGCCATAGAGTGCAAGAAAGAGAAAGACAACTTCCTCTCCATTTTCTATGCACAGGGCCAAACCTACAAAAATTTTTGAAAAGGTGAAATCTGATCTTCAATAGCCATTTTCTCCACTTCCATTTGTATGCCTTTGTAACCTCCTTGAGACCCAGGGATCGTGTATCTGGACAGTAGGCCCCCTCTAGAACTACTGGAATTCATTTCCTCTGTATTATCTCTTCATCTTCAATCCCTCCTCATTGTTGACTGCAGCTAAGAAAAGGAATCAGATTTAACCAATTCGTGGTAATGCTGGATAAGACCCTGAACACTCTTGTCCACAGTTTAAGAGACTACTTGTAAATCCAAATCAATCTCTACTTGATGTAATTCTAAGAATTAGAACAAAGAAAACGAAAAAGTCAGGTAGTACAACATAATATATCTTAGGACTAGTGGGGCCAGAAGTATTGTTTTGAAGTCTAGCTCCTAGGATCAACTTTCCCAAAGCTGTTTCTGCTTCCCTACCATGAATATTCTGAATGCTCCACTTCCTATTTCCACAAGGAAAGAGTTCGGGGAGTGGTAGAACACTCAGGGACAGCTAGGGTCCTGACAAAGTGGAAACAGTTTGTAAATGGTTGACTGCCTGTGTACAAAAATAAGAGAATGGAAAGAAAGAAAGAAAGAAAGAAACCCGTAACTCAAGTTTTTTTTATTTGTGCCACAGGAAGAACAGATAAAATAAGAGTCCTGATAACTGAGGGGGTTGGGGGGACGTTCTACTTACCTAAACTGAGAAGAGGCCTGAGAATCTGAGATTTGATGTCACTTAGTTTTGAATAGAATCGTCTTTCCGTAGTAGCCAACTCATGGAGACTGGCAATATATCCCATAACATTTTTGTCTACCAAAGCTAGATAGCTATCTTTTCCTGCTGTCACTCTGCTTATATATCCGAGCTGAAACAGAGGAGAAGAAAAAGATTAAAGATAAAATATAATTTACTAGCAGTAATCTGGGTGCTAAAGCTGGCTCATATCAGCTGGCAGTAGCCAAATGGAATATTTACATTCAAGAATTTTGCAAGTTAGTTATTAAACTACAAGTAGCTTGAAATTGGCAATAGTAAAATTATCCCCCCCCCCAAATGCAAACGCTACAGATCGGGGCTTATTTTTTTGTTTTGTCTTGTCTTTTTTTAGAGCTGGTTTATTAGTACAACATTATTGTATATGTATATCTGGACCTACATATTACCATATATATCTATACTTTTATTGCCACAGTAGCTATTATTTCATATTACATGTATTTAGAACCAAAGACACCCTAAATACACAAAGATCCAAATGACAGAGATACATGTCTCAGGATCCTCTTTTTTGTGAAATAGGATAAATGAGAGCAGAGAGGATCTCTACACTGTATACTAGAATAACAAGGGTCTAGGAATTATCTTGTCTCTTAAAAGTACAACACAAAGGGATTTTCTTTAAAAAGGACTTTTTGCCATTTATCCATTACACCACTTAATAAAAATAATCAATGTATACACAGATCGCTATAAACCCAGCAACCAAGCTGCAGACCAAGTGGACTAATATCCATGGTAACTAATACATACTAGAGCCTCATTCCTCTCATCAGCATATTTCATCATTTATCTGGACTGTGGAATCTTTCATAGGGAATGTGGAGCAAGGGCCAACAACTACAAAGAGTCGATGAGTACGTTTGAAATAACCGCCTGTATATATAGGTCAGGAGCCAAATCTTGGCCAGTTTTCTTGCTAAAGCAAGAAAGATTTTGTCCCTATACATTCATAGCTTATGCATTTACCCAGAAAAACAAACACAAAAGATTAAAAAAAAAATCCATAGGATATATTATCCAGTAAGAATAAGAAATCCAGAATGTACTAGCTCTGAGGGTTAATTCCCTCACAACATACCACTTTGAGGATATGAGTAACTTTAATGAGAAAAAAAGAACATCAGGAACAGGCCAGTCGTTTAAGTTCATGAAAAAGAGATAGGAAGTAGGAAAGCAAAGAAATTCAAATCGACAAATGAAAAAGAAGGGAGTAAATAGCAGTAAATAAAATGACAAGTTAACAGAGGAGAGAAGGAATGGGAAATAGAGCACTGCTGGTGGCCTGTCAGGTATGCCATGAGCCCACCTTGGGTCTACATCATTTTTACTTCCCATTTACAATTAAAAACTCATCTACTCCAGGGACACCTAGGGGGCTCAGTCAGTAAAGCATCTGCCTTCAGCTCAGGTCATGATCTCAGGGTCCTGGAACTGAGCCCTGTGTGGGGCTCCCTGCTCAGCGAGAAGTCTGCTTCTCCCTTTCCCTCTGCCTCTCCTCCCCCAACCCTGCTACACACACTCTCTCTCTCAAATAAATAACATCTTTAGCAAATAAAACAAAATAAAAAAACCTCATCTACTTCATTTCTATCCTAATCCACCTCTGAGGGCTCCATGAACACAGTTAGGAAACTTCATTGTGAAATGTACTTTTTTTAATACTCCTACATAAAGGTGTTAATTCAACAAGTATTTATAAAGTACTTGCTATGAGGATACAGCAGTAAATGAGAGCGCCTAAAATCTCTACTCTTAGGAATCTTATAGTTGAGGACAAAAAAATAGACCAAAATAAGTAAATTATATAGTGTATTAGATGGTGACATGCACTGTGGAGAGAAATAAGTCAGGAAAAGGAGATAAGGAGAAAAGGGGGATGGGAAGGGTTTGCAATTTTAAATACAGTAGACAGAGATACATCATAATAGGCATACATACAAATAATAACAAAAACAAAAGACTGCTCATGTGTTACATAAGGCCTTAGGATCCAAATCCTGTTCACCTTACTACAGGAGAGAAGTACTGGAGTCTTAGTACCACTGTGATTCTCTGGAAGGTTGTCACCTTCTGCAGGGTCCTGTCGGCCACTGTAATATAACCCAGGCTGGAAGTCTTCTGTATCCACTAAAAACAAGGAATAATCCTGGCCTGCGGCTACACTCCAGACACCATTTTCACTCTTCACCTGTAATGACAGCAAGATACTGTCTGTCTCAGATGAAAGAAAGAATTAAATAGAAATTCAGATCCACCAGAATGGAAATGTTAGGTTAAACAGATGTGGTGCAAAGTCACTCATATCTCTATAGGCAAAACTCATCCACTAATGTGCCCAGTCAACTGTAGCACAGATGCTGCAAGAAGGAATCCTGTGTTCAGCTTTTAAATGTAGGACTGGATCGTTTGTATAAAAATCTGAAAACCTGGGATTTAAAAAGGAAAAACCGTACATCTAATTTTTAATAGTTATTTTTGGAAGTCTCTATAACACTTAGGCTGTACTACAATTAGGAGGCGCAGAAACTTCTAGACCCCTATTCTGACAGCTAGGACACACTTTGTCCATTCATATTCAACTGTGTGCACAAAAATCAAGATGGAAAGAAAAAAATCTAACAAGGCAAAATTCCATTCTAGCCAACTAGACTCTTGAGTGCTACAATTCAGTTTTCCCACTTGGAACTCACTATCTCTCTGATAAGACTTCACTGTACCAACTCCCAGGTTGTTGAAAGGGGCAAGACCCCTTAGAAGCCCATCTACAGGGATCTCCCAGACCAGTGGTTCTCAACAAGCAGTCTTTGCAGCAGCAATCACCTACGACAGGTTAGAAATGCAAACTCTCAGGCCACAGAGCTACTGGGGGTGAAGCAATCTGGCAAGCTCTCCAGCGGACGCTGATGTGTGCAAAAGTTTAAGAACCACTGCCTTAAACCAATGGCTTTCAATCCTCAGAATTCCGCGTAGTGATTCAGGAGGCCCCATGGAAAGGCAGGTGTCAGGGCTCTACCCCAAACCCCCTCCATCCTTCAACTAAAGTAGTTCTAGGTTTATCTGTTTTGTGTATGGGATTACACATAAGATTTCACTTTAAGAAAATGTTCTGCTATGAAAACTACTGCCCCAACCTCCAGCCCCAGCTTTAGCTGTGACTTCTATACTGATAAGCAAAAACCCTCTTATCTGTCAGATTCTTTGTGTCTAGACAGGCTCCAAATCCTAGGTGATTAGATGATTGTGTGAGTGTGTGTGCACGTCTCCACTACTTTATAGTTATCCCTTTCTGGCATGACATTATCTTCTCAAATTCAGGCTCTCCAAATAACTGGCTTCCTGTTAAGTCTGTAAGGAATGGATTATAATTTTTGCAGGAGATAAAAGTCTTATTAGTCTCTAATAAAAACTAATTCAGATTTCATTCTACCTTGACTTTTAATTCACGGATTAATTAAAATGACATCAGAATGTTTTTCTCATCCTTCCTCCAAATAAAAAAAGCAAAATCCTGATGCTGTAATTTTTATCTGTACAGTTAATGAGTAATGAAACTAAAATCTTATTCTCTCTTGTCTGACTGTACAGAGTTACATAAAAACTTGATTTCCAGGGCCTCCGTCCTATTACAGAACTTTCCTTGGTAAGAATAAATGTACATTCTATTTCATTGAAGTGAAAAACAAGGAACAATGATTTACCATATTTTTTGTTACTTAATATCAGTAATTGAATAGCTTACCACTGAAATGCTCTATATGAAAACATTTAAGATTGGAACTAGAAGTAATAACTGTTGCCTAATGTTTTATCTAAGTCTTTCCCTCTCAGTGAAATGAAGTTCATTGGAAGGAAAGGCAGCATGTACAAGTCTTATGAAGCAATGGATCACAGTGTACCGAAAACATGCATTACTGCAATACATATTATCTGGAGTTTATATGTGAATCATGTCCCGGAACTTGAGGTAACCACCCTTTTTGTCCTGTTGCTCTCAGTGGAGGGAGCATATCTTGGGCTGGGTTGATAGCAGAATCAAACTACGAATGGATGAGCTCCATATTCCATTCTGTTAGGCTATTGCCATGTGTACTCCCTGCCCTCTACTCTCCAAAAAAACAAACAAATCTCGTATAAGGAGTCAATCCTATTGATGAAAATTTAGTATTTCCACACGATTTTGGAGCAGAAAAAAGACTGATAAATAGTCCTCTAGAATCACATCAAAGGGACTAGAAGCTACCATCCTCTGAGTAGCATTACATAAACTAAAAGCAATTTATAGAACAGTGAACAACGAAAGCCCCCCCTCAAAATACCACCACCAAATAATGTTATGTGAAAGTCAAACTTAAGTGAAAAGTCAAAGAGTAGGCATTATTTGGTGGTATAAAGCTCAGAAGTCAATATCATAGTCCTAGAAACGTTTGTTTAAAAAAAACAAAAAACTTTTTCATTTTTATTTTTTAAAAAAAGACAAAGGACTATGAATATTCAATGAACAATGGAAACTAAGAACAAAAGAAATATAAACAGTATTTAAAAAAGAACATTTAGCTTGAAAATAAGGGGCTTCATGGCTTTTTCATAAAAAAAATTTTAAGTACACCAAAACGAATTTAGGTTACAAATACAGAATTTTACTAATTTTTCAAGCACAAAATGGAGAAATATAAAGTGCTATAACTTAGAATTCTGAAATAAGTTGCTATAAAAATCATCAAGTTCTCAAAAGTACCTTTGCAAGACGAGGAACTGTTGTTGGAAAATCACAATGCCCAAGTTGACCAAAGGTATTGCTTCCCCAGGAGTAAACCTATTACAAAATCATAGAAATGTTGGTAAGAGTTGTGAATCTGACTGCATGCCATTTCTGAATGTCTATAATAACATATACAAGTGTATGTATGTGTGTATATATATACACACACACACACACACCCCCAATAGTTATACATACATTACTTACATTCTTTAAAATAAAATACTTAGAAAATTCATCTTTAAATAAGACCAGAGATAATGAGCAAACAGTACATAGGAAGATAGAGTCCAAGGGTTAACAATAACTAACATTTCTCAGGTGTTTACTACCTGCCCAGCATTGTTCTTAACACTTTCTTCGTATTAATTAATGTTTAATTCTCATGACAATCCTTTCTTTACAGATAAGGAAACTGGCTCAGAGGAGTCACAAATTTATAAGTGGCCAAGCCAGGATATAATCCCAGGAATTATCCTATACTGCCTCTTACAAAAAAAGTGATAAAAAAGAAAGGTAAATGCTATAAAGAAAAACTAATCATGATTCTTTTTCTGTAGAAAGGAGTACTGTGAAATCACTAGAACACCTTTTCATACATGAAGAGTAACCATGGGAGAAACACAAGTACCAATGCTCCACTATAGACAAAAGAAACTAGATGACAGTGACTTTGTTTATGCAAATGGTTTTGTTTCTTCTGGCTTTAAAAGCAATTCATGGTCACTGTACAAGACTGTCACAGAACAAAGAAATGAAAAGAAGGTGAAAACAACTGATCAACTGACCACTTAGAGACAACTGCTATTTTGTTTTGGGAACACACACACATACATGCTTCTAGAAATTTTAATGTTTATGATATATATATATACATATATATATGATTATTTATTTGACAGAGAGAGTGCGCGCACAATTAGGCAGAGCGGCAGGCAGAGGGAGAGGCAGAAGCAGGCTCTCTGCTGAGCAGGGAGCCCGACGTGGGGCTTGATCTCAGGACTCTGGGATCATGACCTGAGCCGAAGGCAGCCACTTAACCGACTGAGCCACTCAGGCGCCCCTAATGTTTATGGTATATAATGTAGACACAAAATATAATGTTGTTTTGTGACCTGATGTTTTTCCTTAATGCTATTCCTTGACATTTTTCAATAAGTATCGAGCTACAACTAACTTTCCTCCTTCCTTCCTTTCTGAAAGAAAGAGCATGAAAGCAGGGGGAGGTGCAGAGGGAGAGGGAAAGAGAATCTCAAGCAGACTCAGCACCAAGTGCAGAGTCAGAGGCAGGGCTTGATCTCGACCCTGACATCATGACCTGAGCTGAAATGAGAAGTCAGAAGATTAACCAACTGAGCCACCCAGGCACCCCAACCTACAACATCACTTGGAGAAACTACGCAACTCTGTGGGTGTAGTTTAATAAAATACCTAATGAAGTAACCATATTTATTTATAAATTCTAATTCTTTAATAACAAATATTAAAAATCCTTGAATATACATATTTGTGTATCTGTTTATTTCCTTAGAATAAATTCCTAGGCAAAGAACTCTGGGTCCATGAATCTGCAAGTTCTGATTTTTTTTTTTTTTAAGATTTTATTTATTTATTTGACAGAGAGAGAGAGATCACAAGTAGGCAGAGAGGCAGGCAGAGAGAGAGGAGAAAGCAGGCTCCCTGCCGAGCAGAGAGCCTGATGTGGGGCTCGATCCCACGACCCTGAGATCATAACCTGAGCCGAAGGCAGAGGCTTTAACCCACTGAGCCACCCAGGCGCCCCTCAAGTTCTGATTTTTGATACAAACTGACAAACTGTCTTCCAGCAAGCTCCAATGTACATTCCTGCCAGCACTCTATCTTTTCCTTACACCCTCACCAGCCCCAGTATTAAATGGGATCGTTGCTCATCTCGTAGTGAGAAAATATTTTACTGTTGTTTTAATTTATATTTGTCTTCTAAGTGGTTGACCATCTCTTCATTCGTTGCTGGCCATTTCTAGTTCTTCTTTTATGAGTGGAATGTAAGTATCCTTTGACAATTTTTCTTTAGTATCAGGTAGTAACACTTTACCACAAATATGTCACAAATGTTTTTTCTCAGTTTGTTATGTATTTTAATTTTGTGTGTAGTGTTTTTTGCTATTTAGGAGCGCTGAATTATTAGGTAGACAAACATAAATTTACTTTCTAACTTCGGGTTTTGATATCCTGTCCTTTTCTACTCCTAAGATTATTAAAAAAAAAGAAAAAAGAAAGAAAGAAATACCTAAATTTGTTCTTACACATGTAAGGTTTTATTTTTTTAACATTATTATCTTTAATCCATCTGGAAGTAGAATATGTGAAATTTTCTTAATTTTCTTCTGCAAATAAGAAGTCAATGGTTCCAATAGTATTTACTGAATATTCAGTCTTATTTCCCCTACTGATTTGAAATGTCCACTTCTGTCATATACTAAATTCTCATATATACTTGGATCTATTTCTAGTCCACAGGTATATTTCTATCTCATTCATCTGTTTGTAGTCTGATGGTATATTTTGTAAGGCAAATTCTCACCCTTCCTTTCTGTTCTTTTTCAGAATTTATGTGACTCACCTCCTGTATTTATTCTCCTGGAATAGTTTTAGAATCATTTAACAAGTTGTAAATCTTACATTGAAATATTTAATGACCTAGGGAAAAATGGCATTTTTGCAACATTGACTCTTCTCATCTAAAAATAAAATCTCAGGGGGTGCCTGGGTGGCTCAGTCAGTTGAGCAGCCAACTCGTGATTTCAGCTAAGGTCATGATCTCAGGGTCGTAAGAGCGAGGCCAGCATCAGGCTTGCACTCAGTATGGAATCTGTTTGTCCCTCTCCCTCTGCTCTTCCCTCTGCTCCTCCCCCTGCTCATGGGCTCTCCCTAAAAAATAAAATCCTTTAAAATAAAATAAATTAAATTAAATTAAACAAAAACAAAAGCAAAATCTCAAAGCGCCTGGGACGGCTTAGTTGATTAAGTGTCTGACTCTTGACTTGGCTCAGGTCATGATCTCAGGGTTTTGAGATCAACCCCCGCATCAGGCTCCAAGCTGGGCTCTGTGGAGCCTGCTTGAGATTCTCTCTCCCTCTCCTTCTGCCCCTCACCCTCGCCCCCTGCCCTGCTCTCTCAAAAATTAAAAAATAATAATAATAAAATCTCTTTCCTTTTATTATTTTCTTTTATAACCTACCAGAAGTTTGTGAGTTTGTATCATATGGGCTCTACACACTTCCTATTAAAAACATTCCTATTTTCCTAATACTTTTGTTGCCACTGTGAATAGCATCTGTTTTCCCTAAGTATGTTGTTTTATTTTATGTGTATAAAAAGCTAGCAATTTTTGTTTATTTTGTAACTGATCATCTTCCTAATCTCTTACTTTTAAGCCTTTTGAATGATTCGTGTTAACAACAATATATTATCTTTTTCTTTCCCAATACGTACATTTATTTATTTGAGCTATGTTAGTTTTTTGGCTAACCTGGTATGTAAAATTTAAAATATTTAAAGGGTTTAGATTTCTTTATTGACCTTTCCTATAAAGATGGAAGGACTGATGAAGAATCATTATATGAATAAATTTAAAAACAATTTAGGGGCACCTGGCTGGCTCAGTCCACAGAGTGTGCGACTTCTGATCTAGGGGTTGTGAGTTCGAGCCCCACATTGAGAGCAGAGATTATATAAAAATAAAATCTTAAAAAAAAAAAGCAACTTAAAACAACTACTTTATGTATTTGGATGTATAGTGTATATAAAATTTATCTTGGTGTGGTTTTAAGTGATGCTGGAGGTCACTTTCAGGTCCCATAATTTTAAGAAAAATACCTTTGTTTTCTTAGTGTCTTATTGTAGATTTTCTTCATCAAAAAACAAAAATTCACCAATACAAAAAAAAATCGTCAATATCCTGGAAAATCTTGAATTCTACTTTTTGATAAGAGCACATTATAGAAACCTTCGTTAGGTAGACCAGTGTTGAATCAAATCCTACTATCATATATGTAACTTTACACAAGTTACATAACTTTTCTAAACCTCATTTTCTTTATTTGTAAAACGGAAATAATACGATGTAAAA
This sequence comes from Potos flavus, assembly GCA_028534135.1. NCBI lineage: Eukaryota > Metazoa > Chordata > Mammalia > Carnivora > Procyonidae > Potos > Potos flavus. The sequence goes on from CM052883.1 coordinate 143,208,721, forward strand.
TATTAGGAAGATCAAATGAGATATGGTATTATTGACAGACACACAGCAGACACTCATTAGACAAAGGTCTAATTTGGTCATGTTAACCTTCCACAAAATTAAGATCAGCTTTTAACATTTTGTCTCCTACCTGGGACTTCGCGGTGAGTGCAAGAGAATGGTAACCACCTGCCTCCAGATAGATTACTTCTTTACCATCCAGACATTTTACACACAGTGGTTGAAGCCTTAAAGAAAAACAAACACAAACTCAAAGTAAGAAGGCTCAGCAAGAATCATGACCTTTTTCAAATTACAGAGCAAGTGCTTTCAAATAAAAATAAACATTTCAAAAGAAAACATTAAAATATTAAATATATGTTCAATTGACTCCTAAATATTGTAAGTAATTTTGGATGGTTTTAATTTAATCTTTGTCGATCACTCACTAATTAACAACCATAATTCAGAATTCGTTAAGAATCAAAAACTACTAGGGGGACCTAGTGGGTGGCTCAGTGGGTTAAAGCCTCTGCCTTCGGCTCAGGTCATGATCTCAGGGTCCTGGGATCAACCCCCGCATCAAGCTCTCTGCTCAGCAGGGAGCCTGCTTCCCCTCTCTCTCTGCCTGCCTCTCTGCCTACTTGTGATCTCTCTCTTTCTGTCAAATAAATAAAAATTAAATATTTAAAAAAAAATCTAAAACTACTAAATGATTCATTATGGCTGAGTATACTTAGGACACAATGAAATATAAAGCCATAAAAGTCTTTTTGTTTAATGCTATAGTTGCCTTCACTTTGCTAAGATTAGAGACATTTACACTAACTGGCTGTTTTAGATAATCATCCCATTTACACACCTTTGCAAATATCTAATCTGTTAATATTATGAGTTCTTAAACAAAACAACAGCTTTTCCTTGATGTACATTAGTGGTTTAATATTGCTATTATGGTTATTTTGGCAGCCACAGAAGGACATCTTTCGGGTAAAAAAAAAAAATTGTTGGCTCTTTAAGTTAAAATTTTGAGTTATTTAAGTATCCCGATGAAATACAATCTTATCCTAAACATCCCTTTCTGTTCCAAGATGAATATACATCAAAGAAGAGATAGAAAGGTATATCATAGATACTGAAGTCCTTTATTATTAGGTACAAATTCAAGGCTAACATGACAGGTCTGTTGGGTTTTTTTAACGCATGTTAATGATCTATAATAATCTGGAGCTAGAAAGGACCAGACTTCCTCTCTGAGGAAATGATAGAGTTCTTCACAGGAGAAAGATTTATTTGTTAAAGCCAACTCCTAACAGTGAACACAGGCAGCACTCACCTAGGCAGAACATCACCATGCCCCAGCTGTCCTTCCTTCCCTTTCCCCCAGGTCCACACTTCTGTTCTCAGAGAAGGCAGAAGTGCATCTGCTTCTCCACTGTACGTAGGAGTCAGAACCACTGTCCGTGTTTTTACCCGGGCAGCTTTTCTTAAGAGCCTGGGGGAAACTGAAAACAAACCAGAGATGGAGTGAGGGAGTAGATGGGTAGGTAAAAAAGATATCATTTTGACCAGCTGTTGATTTTTCAAAGAAATACACTAACATGGTATTTGTTAAGCATATTCTATAGGTTGTCTGCAAAAATGGGGATTTAGTAGTGAGATGAGTTTGGCATGAATGCTACCTACTACATTCTATCTTCTACACTATCTGCCCTGTAGATTCACACACACACATTATTAGCATGCTAAAGGTCCTGACAAGTCCTGCAATTAAAAGGCCTGTTTAGATTTATTTAACTCAGACTAACTTCCAAACATATGGCCACAGAATCCCTTTCTGTATAACATTATGTTATATAGAATGTCTTTGTGACACCCTATGGAACTTGTATTCTATACAATACACTTAATAAAACACTACACTAAGGCTGACAAATATTTTTTTCCATTCAAAGCAAAGTTAAAAGTTAAGCCTTTCCAAGTTAAGGTCTAAGTTCAAACATATTTTAAATATTGTAATAAAGGACTTATTTTAGATATAAAATTTCCAAGTTCCTATAGTGGGAAAAAGATTATGAATGAAGTACTAAATAACTTTTGAATTTTGCCTGCCTATTTCAAATTATTTTATAGAGGACTTAAATAATGTTTTAAAATATCTTTTATAGTATTCGAAATTATAATAATGGTATACAACACTATGTAAATCTTGTATACTGATTTGGTGGCAGGACATGTTTTAAAGAAAACCATCAAATGTCACTTAAGTGCAGACTTGGTCATTAACTTGAGGGCACAAAAAGGTGATCATCACTGGCTACAATCAACATCTTTCCCGGTAAATGTGCCATCCATTTGTATACACAGACACTCAAATAAGCCTACTTGAAGTTCCCTCAAAGATGTATTTCAGGTAATTTTAAAATAGAGAAAAAGAGTGCATGTAAAATTTTTATAAAGATACTTTGGGTCACTAAGTAAAATTTAACCAAAGGAAAAAAGTCTGTTAGTGGGATTGCGTATTTCAATGCCCTAATGACATGACAAAAATCAATATTCCACATTTGTGGTTCCAGGAGATCTCAAATATATTTATGCTGCAAATACGAAAGGACATTTCAGAATAAGACAATTTTGGTTGGCACAAAGTTTTCCTTCAGACTTCATAGAATCCATGGGCTTTCTTTTTATAAACACACACACAGTCAATCAAGACTAAGGGTTTTATTTGTGAGCTAAAAATCTAGTGGCAATGAGAAATAGAAGACAGGATAACAGAAGTACTCAGTGGCACAACAGTGCCATAAGTAAGTAGAAGTGCGAGGTAGGATTCCTAATTTTAGAGCTTCGTACAAAATGGTATAAAAACTGAGGGCTGGTAACCATAGACCACAGGTCAAATAGAGCCCACTGACTGCTTTGGTAAATAGTTTTATTGGAATATACGGCCTTGCTCATTTATGTTTTACTTATGGCTACTTTTAAAAGTAACAATGGCAAAGTTGAGTAGTTATATAACAGAGACTATATGGCCCGCAAATCATAAAATATATCTCTTTCACTCTTTACAGAAAAAGTTTACCAACTCCTGGTCTAAATCCAATGCTGCTCAAACTTTAACGTGCACATCAGTCACCTAGGGATCTTGGTATAATGCATATTCCAATACAGTAAGTTTGGAGGGAAGCCTGAGATACCACACATCTAACAAATTCCCAGATGCTGCTCTTGTTTCTGGTCTGCAGGTCACATTTTGAGAGGCAAAAGTCTAGATGACTGAGCTTCCTGAACCAACTGGGTAATAGTCTTAATATTCTAAGAAGTTTGTTGCTAGTTGTATCAGAAAATGAACTTTCCTCTTCTTGAAGTTTAAATTATCTCCACTTTCAGGTCAAATACAGTAGATCCCCCACTTAACAAGAGTCACATCTGCAACTTCATCTCTTTGGACTACATGCCCCAACTAGGATATAAGGAGGTTGTCACTACATTCCAGAATAAAGTAAGATTCATAGTAACGTTCAGAAGTAGAAGCAGACATCACAAAAAAGTTACGTTTTACATTTATTTTTAAAGCAGATAAATACGTAACTTTCTTTTTAAACCACCCAAGTCACCAAAATTAAATAAATGTTGACGTTCAAATATGTTAGTCAGCTATTAGAAAAGTTACTAATTTATTACAACATGTCACATGATATCAGGAACATCTTGGATTTACCAAGAGTCAAATCACCTGGCTATTTCCTTACCTTGGGACAACAAGCCAGGGAGGGAGAGTCTCCGGCTGCCTCCCTCTGATTCCTCTTCTCGGATATCCACAAGACTTGAACTCTTCTTTCCTTGCATTGATTCCTGTTTAACCTGTTCTTCTCTGCTATCTTTCAGACCTTCTGGGCCTATGGAACTACTGCCTGCCTGAGTTCCAGGTTCACAAGGGGCCGTACTATAAAAGTTCATAACTTTCTTAAGAGACAAGGCCCCAGCTTCATATGTAGCAGCCACTCTCACACCAACAGCAGATGCACAAGAAACTACTAGGCTGTTTAGGGCGGAGGTGCTTGTGGTTGGTGGGCTGTGAAGATTAGGAACTGCTTCTTCTACAAGAGGCTAAAATATACACACATAAAAAGGTATATAAAAATATAATCCCTTATACAACAAGCAATAAAAATAAAGTTTAACAAAAACCATCACTATTTGCAAATATAAGAATCTAAAAGAAGGGCCTCTATCTTTAACTTAAAGGTATCCCTCTTGGTACTGGATTTAACATATCATATGGAAATGAGTACTCAAACTATAGCTCCTTATCAAAAGGACTTCCTTTTGTTTGAGAGTTGTGTTTTTCCATGCTATTCAAACACAAGCCCCAGCTGCTTTAATACAATTAAGCACAGAAGGGGAGAGGGGAAGAAAGCGTTTAATATGAGGTGCACTGTGACAGCCTGGATATAAGGTTGAAAAGGTTAACAATACATTAAAAAAAAAATAAGTAAATGTAGTATTATTGATCGCTTTTAGGAAAATTTACAGATTGCTACTAAGAAATACCAAAAAATATATATATATATATATCTAAAAAAGGCTTTTCCTGAAATGTTTAAGAAATGATAATTTAGATATATATACAGGCAGAAAAGTAAGTTATATCTCTGACTTACAGTTATGTACAGTCATAGGCAGTAAATAACTGTCCCCAAGTTATGTTCTTAAGTTCAAATCCTTCTACTGCCTCATGAACGTGTTATTTTCCATGATCCACGGGCTATGTAAGCTGAAAGATTACTTTTGCTCTCATTATGATAAAGTAAACGTGGTAGGTTAATAATTAAACATTTGGGACCAATGTTCTTTGTGTTACTCATAGCTGTATTTGAAAGTCAAACTAAAGTTTTCTGATATCTTCGTAAAAGATCAGTTGAAACTTACTCTGAGCAGTCAAGCACCACTGTTTACTTAAAGGAAAGTCATTAAATGTAACTACTAAAAACACAAAAGAAGCTTTTAGCTTATCAGCATAAGTCACTACAAAAAATTTGCTTCCTATGCTATACAAAGGTCTCAAAAGGCATATATGCATTCCTTAATTTGTCCTAAACTGAAAGCTAAGTGAAAACAAATTTTTTAACATTGACTTCTGATTCTCTTAAAGGAAATAATTCCTGTTTCCTGCACAGTACTTGGATTGTAGTAGGTACTCAATACTTTTGTTGAATTAAATACTAAATTCAGAGGAGCAAAGGAGTCTTTAATTAAAATATTTAACAAAACAAACAAATATACCATATCAAACAAAAGATAAATACAAAGCCTATTAATTCCTTGGTGATACAGTTCCCTGATAACTTGTTGAGAAGAACTAACATCACTATTTTCACCCTTTGTGTATGAAGTCTCGTAACAGAAACAGCGATAGTTATTTATGGGTTAATATTTTAGGGCCTTCTTACCTAAGAGGAAAGTCACAAAATTCTACCTTCAATAAACTTTAAATTATTGTTCTTACTGGCTGTTCTACTTAATTATGTTTAACAATACATAAAATAAATAAATCCACAAAACAAAAATACAGAGCCAGCAATTTTGATGGAAGACATAACCTTAGAAGTCCCAGTCAACCAATAATAAAATTCAATTATGAGATATATGCTTCATTGCCAAATATTATGGTTTATTTCACAAAAATGAAGTACTCTTTCAGTTATTTCTGGCCAGTCGAGAAAAAATTTGTCCTAGACTATATAAATTTCTAGGGAATTAGCTGTCTGAGACACTATTTATAAAAATTGAATTAAATTTAGTATAGACAGACTGCCAAAATTAGGATAGGCAACAAAAAATTTACATGTTTAACAAAATAAATGCAAAGGAAAATGCAATTTCAATGATAATTATTTAATAATCAGATAAGTGTATACAACACATTTTTACCTTCAAATTTGATAAATTAGCAGAATGACTTCTAAAAAGTCAAAGTCCAAATTTTTTATAAGCATGTTCGAGTCTAAGAATGTTCTATGTGCATTCCTATTAAATCATTACTTTAGTGTTTAGATTTTAATAGTATCTTTCTCCAAACAGCTTATTCTTGTTAAAAAAAAAAATCAGATATCCACAAGGTTCAATGAGTAAACTGTGAAATAAAAACTATTTCTAAAAATACCTCTAAGCCACATTCTCATCCTGAAAGAGTGAAGAACAAGAATAAAGAATCAAGGAGCGCCTGGGTGGCTCAGGTCATGATCTCAGGGTCCGGGATCGAGCCCTGCACCGAGCTCTTTGCTCAGCAGGGAGCCTACTTCCCCCTCTCTCTCTGCCTGCCTCTCTGCCTACTTGTGATCTCTCTCCTTTCTGTCAAATAAATAAATAAATAAATCTTTGAAAAAAAAAAAAAGAATCAAGAGGTATATGGTTTCAAAAACCTGAAAAAACACCACAGGACAGTTCTTTTATGACTAGAGGTTATTGTTTTGCTTCATTTTCTTAGAGTTTTCGTAAAAGCAAAACTGAAAGGCTTATATAAAGAGTAAAAAACAAATTATCCTTTTAAAACAATTTGTTTAATCAGGGAGACTCAAACTTTACTGTATGCTACTGGTAAACAGCTTTTCTCCATTTACATGTTTTTAAAATGAGAGTAGTTTAAATAAGATGAAGAAAACATTAATCCCCTGTCCCACAACAAAGCCCAGTAAGGACTACAGGCATAAGCTGAAAAAAATTCAAACGATATATAACACCAGGAGTTTTTTTTTGTTTTTGTTTTTGTTTTTAAGTCTGCCTACAATTGAGGGATTGGCCACATGGCAACCTTCCCTGATAAAAAAGGAAAGGATTACTCTCTACAGAATCTGGAGTCACACAAATACAGGTGAGACGAATCTTTGTGAATGTATAGGTATATTAAAAGAATTCAGGAAAAAAAAAAAAGCCAGTATTCAAGAGCCCAGCAAAATTTAGTACACTTAGCTATGGGAGAAAAAGTACTAGAAAAAAATAAATGAGATTTTGCTACCTATAAAAGAAGTCCAGCATGACATCTTTCAACATCTTAACTGGTAGAATTTTGAATTAATCCAGGTTTTCCCTTATCTAGGACTGCATGATAAAAGAGATTTAAAGTCAAACTCAAGACTTAAACATTTTAAAGTTGCTAAAGAAAAACTCCTAACTCCAGAAACACCTTTATAGTATAAAATTTAGCAGATACCTGAGATGGCATTGGCTTTTCGCCGTTCTCTGAGTTCTCTCTTACTGAATGATCTGACAGTTTTGGCATGTATTCATTTACTGCCTGAGTATCAGGGTCCGACGGTACATTTCTGGCAGAAGAAATTTCAGTTGTTCCCATGACATCTTGTTGGGAGGAAATGGCATCACCACCCGTGGTCTGAACATTTCCAACATTCGTGTCAGTAGCAACAGGCAGATCCTTTTCTACAAGTGTGTTCTCGAATACTTCTCCCTGATTGTCAAGGGTTTCAGTGGAGGGGCTGATGGCAGTGCTGGCCTGGTTTTCCGCCTGGGATTCTGACAGTGTCACCCCTAGTGGGCAACAATGACTGTCTGATATAATCACGTGGTCTTCTTTGTCAGTCATAGTAATCAGGAGTTGGCTGCACTGGTTGCATCTTTCTGGGACTGGCTTCAGATCCTGGGAAGGGAGGCACTGCACGAGTGCTAAGCTGTGGAACGCACCGCAGGCAACTTGTAGCACTACTCGCCCGGCAAGATGTTCCACCTTTTGTGGCTTTGTCACGGGGAAGGCGGTGGTGATGAGACCCAACTGACAACCAGTACCCCATGCCCAAATCTCTCTGCTTATGGACAATGCCAGCGTGTGCTCCTCACCACATGCCAACTGCAAAATCCTGACCGCTAACAAAGAACTGGTCTCAGAATCAGAAATGCTGACAGGATTCGGTTCTGGAACATACTGCTGGTTAGCTACTGCACACTGGCCTGCAGAGTTCTCCCCCCACATGTACACTACGCCACTTTCTGTCACCGCTCCACTGTGGAAACTCCCTGATGCCACAGTAACGACATATTGCCCAACCAGGGCATTTTCTAGAATGGGGCTATTCGGACAAATCTCTGCTGGTTCACTTCTCCAGGGAAGTGTCCCAAAGCTGTAGACCTCACCATCTGAAGGTTAAAAAAAAAAAAAAAAAAAAAGAGTTAGTGAATTAGCTAGAAATCTTATCAGCAAATTTTTGGCCCCTCTAGGTTAACAAAATAGGGCTGTTTTTTGTTTTGCTTTTAACTTTCGAAAGTGCAGTGGTAGAGATTTTGGTTCAAGGATGTAATATCCCACAATTATTCATCTTTTAACAAGTATCACCTTTTAATATTCTGAAAAAGAGTGAGAATTTCTTCCAACTACAGGAGGCTACTTTCAAATGAAGGGTTATTGCTCCTTTGCTTCAGCCTCATCCTACAAAGTCCTATATGGATCCACTACTAATGGCTATCAATGTAGGCTATTACAGGAGCAGATTCCAAGGGTTCAAAGACAAAATAATGACCATAAGATAAAATGAGCAGAGGATAAAATAGATACATTCGCTAACATCTACAACATTCACTGCTACTTGAATAAGTCAGAGCAGCAGAAAATTATGCAGCAGCATAAAAATATTAGAGATTCATTTTGGCAAAAACTAAGAAACCAGCTTTATACTTCCAGTGTTAATAAGACATGCCTGTCTTCGTGATGTGTACAATGTTATGTATAATTTTAAACGTTATATATAATACATATTATGCACTATATAGCATTTCTGAGGTGTCATTTGTTTAAAAAGCAAGTTATCACAACAAAACAAAGCAAAAAAAAAATAATAAATAAAATAAAAGTTATGATGGCTAGCTTTAGAATGAATGGCACCTGGCTGGCTTTAGAAGTAAAATGAAAGGCACCAGTGAGTTGGGCAAAGGAATGATAAGGAGCTGTTTCTGTCCAGGTGTGCTACCACGTCATAATCTCACCGCAGTGCTGTGGTAGTTTAGGGGCATGTGCATAGGACCTGCGCTAGCTAAAAAATTCAAATGGAACAAAGATTTGGCCATGGGTTTTGCAAAATACTAAAACAAGCCCACTAATCCTTCTTTTCCATATGACCAGAGACTCATCCGTGTTTTTAAATTAATAAAGAAATAATGAGGTAAATTTATAGTAGTATTTTTTCCCCACAAAGCAGCAACTGAGCTGATGATGAAAAAAATGCATTCTTGATCTATGGCCTATTATACACAGCAAATATATTTATATACCCAAATTAACTAACCAGAACATCTATGTAAGAAAGACCACAACAGTGGCTAGAAGGAAGACATGAGATTTTATTAGGGAATTTACAGTTTGGATAAAGAGTACTGAGAAAATAAGCTCACTGGTTAAGATATTTAAACTTTTCTTCCCAAATGATACAGCAATATTCACTTGCGATACCTCACCAACTCTTTCAATGAGTATCACTCCACTAGAGAGAGAAATTGTGCAAAGAAATGGATATTAAGACAACTCTTCCCTTTTTTCAACCTGGAGTACCTCAAAAATAGTGATTCAATGAAGTGTCCTCACCGAATTATGAGCTGATAGTCAAATTGAATAGAAAAAAAGAACTTGAAATTTTCCAACATTCCATCAGTAACATTTTCTCATCTGGAAAAGATGGCACTGGAGATCTTTTTGCCATTTCAAACTACACACTTGTGTAAGTTTTTTTTGCTTTTGTTTTTGTTTTTTGTAGCTTGACACTTAAAACCAGGACATTGCTTAAACATGAACAATAATAGGCTACTCATTTATTTTTAAAATGTTTTCCCTCAGTTATCCCACTTAACGTATGATTCTAGAGGTTTACAGATCATGTTCATGAAGGGTGCCTAAATATCTTACTGAAGGGTAAATAAAACAACAGAATTCCACTTACAGGTGGTTGAGAATGATATATTTTGAAGCCTCCCCAGGGAAGATAGTGATTGAATATAGTTCACATTTTTACGATAAAGCTTTTTCCCAATAAAATTGCTTTTTCCCAATTCTGGCCTAATAATAATATTATTCTATATTATTATAATAAAAGTGATATAGTAATAAAGAGGCTAGAAAGAAATCCATGTTTACCCCACAAAATTACCAAGGTCAGATTTAAGTTTGCTTTATAGAATTTGTCTTCCCTTAGTTCCTATCAGGAAAATATCAAAGCATTACTGAATACTTAATAAATGCTTATGGAACAGAAATTTATAAATTAGTTGATGGCAGTCCTGGCTCAAGCCAAATTTGCCATGATGGAGTTGGTAAACTGCTGGCAAAGTTAAAGGCAACTCTCTCTATAAATTATAGTCTATGTTTCTATCTGTTATAGATTTACAGATTTATTTTATTACATGTTCTTATGAGCTGCTGTTTATGCCTGAGAAAAACTGTACTGAGGCAGTATAGCCAAGCGGCTTAAAAAGGCAGCCTTTGAAATCAGACTCTCTGAATTCCAGTTCTGACTCTGACACTCCAATAGCTGTGTGGGCTTGGGGAAATCATTTCACCTCCTGACCTTCAGCTTCCTCATCTTTGAAGTGGGGACACCAACAGTAGCCTGCCTCACAACGTCGTTGTGAAGACTCAGTGAAGCGGTACACACAAAGTGCCCGGTGCAGTGCCGGGCACGCGTGATGGTTTAATAAACATTAGCTAGTATTAGCATAATTATTCTGACCCATTTAATGAACAAAGGTACAGCAAAAGAGTTTCTGAATAGGTAATCTTTCCAAAGTTAATTCTTCATGTACTTACTACTGTAAAATTTACAAACTGTAATTCTCCCTTTTATTCTAGATATGATGGATCTTAAATTTAAGAACTAATCTGATTTTTGATGAAGGGAGTAAGAACATATTTTGAAAACACAAAGAATATAGGCTCCAACAAACTTCATTAAGCATTTCTGATATCCAGTAACTCTCTTACCTGATCTCACACACACAGGTACTGTTAGCATTTCAGTTAGTATTTGTTAAGCCATTCTTTTCAATACCTTCAGTCAGAAGAACTCCATGCTTCACTCCAAGGGCTGCCTGAAGAACAGTCTTTCCTCCCCAGCCTAGCAGTCTCTCTGGTGTTACAGAATAGGATCCTGCCTGCCACACATGGACCAGGCCTCTTTCTTTGGATCCTTCTGCTTCTGTTGAGCTACAAACATTAAGAAAAACAGCTTAATTGTTCCTGCAATTAAAACTGTATTTGGGGGTTTCTTACTAATTTCATTAGATCTGTACCTTTTATCAGCACATGGGTGACTGGGTCAGATTGCTCAGCACCTATTTTATGTTTTGGTTGGGACACAGGAGCAGAGATAAAGCAACTATTTACATAAAAGGCTTGAGGATAATCTAAATTCACAAATTACTTACCTCTATCTAAGAAATAAACAAAACTTGGACTATTTTTTGACATTTTATATTTAATAGCACAAAATTTTAAGATTCTAACTTCTTCATTTATTAACTCATTGTTTAGATAATAAAGTTGTAACATGTCCCAAGTTGGGGTCTTAATTTAAAATTTTAGTTTTGAACATGCTAAAAAAAAGTATTTGATAAGAAGGAATAGAGATCTGTATTTTACTTTATGCTAAGCTCTATAATTGTTATTTAACTTTTTAAGAATCAAATTTATATCAGGAACAATAAAATCCTTCGTGCTTTACTATGTTCTAGCCCAAGAATTCTATCCATGTGATGATTCTGGTTCAAAGAACACAAGACACAGAGCTTCATGATAATGACCATAACATAACTGCCTACCCTTGTAAGAAAAGGGCCTACTAAGATACGCTGGGTTTCCTTTATACCAAGTTTCCTTCTGTTGCCACTGATGATACATTCTTTTTTTCTAGAACACTGATGCTAATTTTAATGAGGCACACAAAGTTTTTCGGTTTTATTTATTTTACAATACCTACAAATTTCTCTGCTTTTGCTAAGTAATATTCCTCTCAATTATGATTAGGCATAACCACGGTTATATGAAAGGAGAGCCACAAACTCAATCCAGTTTTCTAAGGATAAAAGAGGATAAAAGAGGATTATTCTAAGGATAAAATTAATAAGGTCATGGCTGAAGACCTGAAATTATTTGTGAGAAAAAATGGCTTCAAAAGCTTTAAAATGCTGAAGAAACTTTCAGCCTTTTTACAAGCAAAAGAAACTAGCAACAAAGCTTATCACCAGTTTTATTATAGTATCTTTCTCTCTTTACTAATCAACATAAACATCACTATTCCTACTTAATAACCACAAACGAGAAAATTAAACTGAAGAGAAGCTACGCATATGTGGAATTGCTTGTTGTGTTTTCCTAGAAGAATAAGGTAAAAGAAGAAACGCTTTTACCTTCTCTTCTTTGAGTCCATCGGTCAGGGGGAGCACTCCATCACCAAATCATTTCTTCTTTGCGAAAAGTATATAAAGATCTAAATGGCAAAACACAAGTAAGCGCAAAGAGCAATGAAAGCATACTGTGCTACTTCATTCCTCAGATTTAAAAAAGAAAGAAAGAAAAAAAGGCAGCCTTCTAACAAGTGCACATTCACTGGGCAATAAATATGCAGTGAAACTATTTCAACTATTTCATATCCTGCCTGCCAAAGTCGAATATCTAGACTGAGCTTGCCCACTGAGCTTATAAAAACGCCTGCTGACCATCAAATGTAATGTCAAAGGAAGACAAGACTACCTACGATTAAGCGATTAAGCTGTACTTTGTCAGGCAACAGATTTTATTTTTTATTATAAATAAGGAAGTTCAATCTGAAAATTCTTTTTCTTACTCATTTCACACATGTTAAGGGTTACTTTTAAAATGCTTCTGGAACACATTAACATATAAACACCAATTAAGAAAGAATTTCTAAAATCTCTTCAGTAATGTATCAGATTCAAGTAGTTTTAATTTACATTTTTCAGCAATGTACACAAAAAATTACATTATTAAAATTAGAAATATTTCTATTTATTGGAACTAGGAGTATTTTCCCCAAATCGACCTCAACTCGAAACCACAGTACAAAAGGCTGGAAGGAATTTGGGTTAAAATACCTGTTTCAAAATCCACCATTTAACAATAAAGAGCTATATGAAATTATGGTACAAATATCATGACCCATAGGTTTAGAAACTCAGTGTTTAATAAAGAGACAGAAATATAAACAAGCAAATAGAAATGCTCAATGCATTTCAACCAAAAATTCATATTTTTAAGGGCACCAAAACTCATGAAAATACACAACGGCAATGAGGTTTTGTTTGTGTCAACCATAAAAATACCCAAGCCAAATTTATGAATTTTCTGCAAAGGATACAGCATGGTCACTGTACTCTGAAAACAGCCCATACCAGCAGGAGTGATGTAAGATCCATCTGTTTACTCCAGGTTGCCTGTGAATTCTTACCGTTTGCCATCTGTGTATCTGGAGGAAATTACTCTCTACCTAATGCTTATTTTAGAAAGATTTTGAATCCTTCAAAGTTGGACGAAAGGGTACCATGTAAACAAAACATATACCTGAATAGATTTAATAAAGCTATTAATAAATGATTATTTTTAAATAACTATGATTATTTAGTGGTACTACGCCTTGTGTGTGATGATGATTAACCGTTAGGAAAATGTACAGAGTTCATGGTATACAGAGAAATTCTTGAGGCCAGATCTAACCTATGTTTATCCATCAGAGATCAAGGAATAACTAACTGCTCCCTTGATTAAAGTTAAACAATATCCAGCACAAACCAGAGAACTCCTCTGGGAGGGTGTGGAAGTACACAACCGCACGTTGCTTCCCATCACTGATTCACTGAACATAAATTGAATTTTATCTTACTGCCTGACAATTAAAAATGTTGAGAACCTTTTGGTGAAGTGAACAAAACAGTCAGCCTTTTTCCTCTTTTAGTGTCACATTTTTTTAATACAGAGTTTTCTCAAAGATTTCGTCTTTTGCCATATTTTTCACCACCACACATTTTTCCAAATCCAAATGGAATTAAAGCCAGAAAAACTGTTTTGCAACTTCCTTTTGTTACTTACTATATATGCTAGGCAGAATAATGGTTCCCAAAGATGCCCACATCCTAATGCCAAGAACCTGTGAATAAGTTAGGTTAATGGCAAAGGGGAATTAAAGTTGCTAATCAACTGAACTTAAGATAGGGAGATTATCCCGGTTATCAGTGTGGTTAATCACAAGTCTCCTTAAAAGTGTAGGAGGGAGGCAGAAGGAGATCAGATAAAGAGATGTGCTGATGGAAGCATGGTCAGAGAGACTGCTGACTTTGAAGATGGGAAGGTGGGGAGCATAAACCAAAGAATATGGGTGGCCTCTAGAAGCTGGAAAAGGCAAGGAAACAGATTCTCTCCTAGAGCCTCCAGAAAATACAGCCCTGCTGACACCCTGATTTTAGCCCAGTGAGACTTGCGTCATACTTTTAACCTAAAGAACTGCAAAAACAATAAATTTGTGTTATTTTAAGCCACTAAATTTGGAGCAATTTGTTAAACAGCAACAGAAAGCTAGCTAATGTACTATTTCATAGACATCTTTCTATATCAGTATTTATAAATCTCTCATTTTGTTTTAATATGTTTGACTTCTTCCAAGAAGATAGGTCTACACCTAAGACTCAAATAGAGCAATGAGAAAGAGAGATGACTGCTAAGGAAACATAACTAAAAAAGAATACTACATCTAAATGTGGAAAGATTGTGTTATAAAGTTTTATCTCACATATTTAAATGTAAGTGGCATTTACCAACTCTATTTAACCTAACATTCTTTCTCGGGCATGGAGCCTACATTAAAAACAAAACAAAAGAAAACAAACCTAATATTCTTTCTCAATTATGTATCCATAAGAAAAAGTAAACCCGAAATTTTTGTTTTTTTAATATTTTTATGATTCCCTATAAGGAAATTTTTAAGATTTGCCTCAAGCATTCAAATAGCACTTAAACTTCCTTAAGCTCTCTCATTGCTTCACATGTTTGTTATAAAATTGCCTAATCGTGGGGCTTCTTCTGCGGATAGTTCTCTTCGGGTAAACTTTAAGGTTCTCATTCTACATTCCTTTGGGAGACAGAATCCCTAAACTCTGCTTCTTTTCCGTTATAGTAACTTTCCTTCAGAGGCCTTTATTATATTAATTAGCTCTGATAAAGAAACTGTGTGATGTTGTACGGTCAAAAATGTGGGGTCCTCTTTTGCCTTGCATGGTCTTTCCAGAGATCAAGGACATCTGTAAAATGAGCAAAACAGACTCAAGCATCCCCTCCAGCTCTTAAATTCTATGAGTCACAGAACAAAGCTAGATTCATGTTTAGGTATGCCACTCTACACTTCGAATTATCTCCTTTACAATGAAATGTAAACAATTAAACTCTCAGATGGTCCTTTAAAACAAAAACCAAACCTTGGTTCTTAACAATCTGACTCCATCTTTAGATCCTATTGGAAACACAACCTCCTGCTACATTTAACAGAGAAATAAGCTATCTTGTACAAGCAGAGGGTATACTTTTAACACCATGATCCGAGAGTGTCCCCAAAAAACGTGGTCTGGGTGTCCAAATTATTGTTAGAAAAAGTTGCAAACTATCTACAGATCCACAAAACCTTAACCAGAAATCCAAAGTATCCCCCCATCAAATAAATAAACTGTTTAAAAAAAAAAAAGAAAAATTCAAAGTCCAAAAAACTCTGCAAACTAAGTTTTTCATAACTCAAACTCTGGCAAAATCTAATCTGATTTAAGTTTATCCGACAGCAAACTTGACCTAAACTAATATGAGGTTAGTTTTTGTCCCTTTAGTGTGAATATTCATATATTTTGCTGTAGAAATATTAATATGATGGGGGCGACTGGCTGGCTCAGTCAGCAGAATGTGTGACTCTTGATCTTGGGGTTTTAAGTTCAAGCTCCACATTGGATGTAGAGATTACTTAAAAATAATTTTAAAATCTTTTTTAAAAAAGAAATATTAATATGATTATGGGGTGGTACCAAAGGTCCCACAGAAAGTGTTACATAATATACAGTTTATGCACATCATTTTAAAGATCAAAAAATTCTGAATTCTAAAACATACATTGCCTCAAGGTTCCAAGAAAGGGACTAGGAACAGTATTCTTTTTTTTTTTTTTTAAGATTTATTTATTTTGAGAGAGAAAGAGAGCTTGAGCAGGGGGAGAGACAGAGAGAGAAGGAAAGAATCCTCAAGAAGACTCCCTGCTGAATTGGACAGCCACATGCAGAAGAATAAAACTGGACCATTTCCTTGCACCACAAACAAAAATAGACTCAAAATGGATAAAAGACCTCAATGTGAGACAGGAATCCATCAAAATCCTTGAAGAGAACACAGGCAGCAACCTCTTCCTAGAAACATCGCCAAAAGCAAGGGAAGCAAGGGCAAAAATCAACTATTGGGACTTCATCAAGATAAAAAGCTTTTGCACAGCAAAGGAAACAGTCAACAAAACCAAAAGACAACTGACAGAATGGGAGAAGATATTCACAAATGACATATCAGATAAAGGGCTAGTATCCAAAATCTATAAAGAACTTATCAAACTCAACACCCAAAGAACAAATAATCCAATCAGGAAATGGGCAGAAGACATGAACAGACATTTCTGCAAGGAAGACATCCAAATGGCCAACAGACACGTGAAAAAGTGCTCAACATCACTCG
>CM052883.1:143225958-143251819 GCA_028534135.1 Potos flavus
ACCCTAAAGAAACAAATGTAGTGATCTGAAGGGGCACGTGCACCCAAATGTTTATAGCAGCAATGTCCACAATAGCCAAACTATTGGAAAGAACCTAGATGTCCATCAACAGATGAATGGATAAAGAAGATGTGGTATATATATACACAATGGAATACTATGCAGCCATCAAGAGAAATGAAATCTTGCCATTTGCAACAACGTGGATGGAACTAGAAGGTATTATGCTAAGCGAAATAAGTCAATCAGAGAAAGACAATTATCATATGATCTCTCTGATATGAAGAATTTGAGAGGCAGGGTAGGAGGTTGTGGGGGGTCGGGGGGAATGAAACAAGATGGAATAGGGAGGGAGACAAACCATAAGAGACTCTCGATCTCACGAAACAAACTGAGGGTTGCTGGGGGGTGGGGGAGGAGGGATAGGGTGGCTGGGTTATGGACATTGGGGAGGGTATGTGCTATGTTGAGTGCTGTGAAATGTGTAAGCCTGACGATTCACGGACCTGTACCCTGGGGCAAAGAATATATTATATGTTAATTAAAAAAAAAAAAAAAGAAGACTCCCTGCTGAGCACAGAGCCTGACAAGGGGCTCAATCCCAGGACCACAAGATCAAGACCTGAGCCAAAATCAGGAGTCGGACGCTTAACCCAATAAGCCACCCAGGCACCCCAGGAACCTGCATTCTAAAACAAACAACTATCATTTTTGGTAGGGGTCCCCAACTTTTAACTATTTTATACTTCTTCTAGTTTCTTTTATGTACTTCTAACATCAACTTCATCTTGAAGAGTACATTAGAAAGTTTCATTGCTTACAAGACATTCTATAGGTACTTTAACAATGTATCCCAATGGTGATGATTTACATTTGTCTCAAAAGTTTTAAGTCTATTTTATGGTAAACATATTCACATACAATGCCCAAATTAATTTTGCAAGGAGTATCCTACCTGCAAATACTGACTTGGCTCATCTTCTCAGTGGAAGAAGGAAGCCTGGGTTCTTTAATTTCATATAAGGTTGCCAATTTGGTAGAAGAGAAAGAGGTAAACAAATGAGAGAGGGGTATTGCCCTGGAACAACTTGGACTTGGTGATATATTAGACACAAGAAGGAGATATCAAAAATGATTTCTAGGTTCTCCCTTGAGTGTTGTTGGTACCATTTACTATAATAGAGAAGAGTAAAAAAGGATTCTGAAGTACAAGATTCTAGTTAAGATTTTTTTTTTTTTGATGTTAAGTTCAAGATGCCAGTGAAAAACCCTAGAGTACCTATCAACAGCAGCTGACTACATGAGTATGAAATTCAGAAAAAAGGTCTCAGCTATTGACATAAACTTGGAAGGTATATGGATAATATGTGAAATCAAGACAATGCATGGTATCACTGGATGTGTACTAAGAGAAAGGAAAAGAACAGGACCAAGCCGTAAGGAGGTCCTGCACCTAGAGGTTGCTTGGGATGAGGAACAAGCAATAACAACTGGGTGAGAAGTGACCTGAGGGGTGGGAGAAGCATGAGGCTATGTGTGCACATAAAAGCAAAGCAGAGTGTTTCCAGGAGAAAGGCCTGGTCAATTAGGTCAATGCCGCTGGGGTCTCATAGGATGAGAGCTGAAAAGTGTCCAGTGCATATGCCAACAGAGAAATCAATGCTGAGCATGGCCACAGTTTCAGTGGTGGTAGGGGACTGAAAACCAGATTGCAGTAGGTTGACTTTAAATGCAAGGTAAAAAATAAATAAATAAAAATAAATGGGAGGTGGGGCGCCTGGGTGGCTCAGTGGGTCAAGCCTCTGCCTTCAGCTCAGGACATGCTCTCAGGATCCTGGGATCGAGCCCTGCATTGGGCTCTCTACTCAGCAGGGAGCCTGCTCCCCCACCTCCCGCCTGCTTCTCTGCCTACTTGTGATCTCTCCCTTTCTGTCAAATAAATAAATAAAACTTTTAATAAATAAATAAAAATAAATGGGAGGTGAGCACAAGAAAATTAAGTTCATGTAAAGAATTCTTCTGAAAAACATTGTCAAAATGACAGATATGAAGCAATACTTAGAGAAGAACGTGAAGATAAAGGGTGTGTTTTTTTAAGTGCAGGGTTGGGGAGATGAGAGATAGCTGAACGTGTTTGCACTGACAATGACACCAATCCTAGATGCAAGAGACAGAGGGAAGAACCAAAGTCCTGGACAAAGTGAAAGAGGACAGCATCTGGAACACGTGTTTTGGGACTGATCTTTTTCACAAGAGGAAGGGTCTGTGTTTTAATAAGAAAGGAAACAGATCTAGAGCACGGATACACAGATACAGTTCCAGATATAGACAGGGGTACAGATTTCGTGCTGAGAGTAAGAGTCTCTTATGATGCCATCTGTTAAGTGACTGGGACTTCACAGTACATGCGTGCTATGTATTCCAATCTCACTCCTGGCTCCTGTCATTCTGTTTCTGCATTTTATCTTGCCGTATTATACATTTTTGTAAAGCCTTAAATCCCTTTAGGACAAGGCAAAATATAAATTTAAAATAATTTAATGTGGAACAGAAATGTGCTAGTGAACTATTATCTCACATGCAACGAGAAAATTAAATCATGTAGGATTCTATTTGTTCATCTCTAGTAAACTTTATTCTCTGGATAAAGTCCTTTTCCCTTAATGATTTAGTGAAAGATAAATTTGTAAGTCATAAATCAATTAACTTTCAAATGCTGAAATTTCAACAACTAACACCACACATGTTTTTTTCATCTATCACGTTTTGGGTATGCCAGTCTAAAATTTCTGTGAAAGCCAAAAATATCTTATTCTCTATTATAGCCCAGCTGCTTGACATAGTCCTGATCTATAGCAGGTACTCAATAAATATCTGCAGCTAGACTAGGCCCACCTAAATAAAGGAGCTCCTGTCCTTAAGGAGTTTCCATGCTATCATGTTCTGTCTTTCTGACTAGAATGATGGCTCTCTACAGACTGCAGCCTCAAAGAAAAAGGCAGCAAAACTGAGCACTTCCGGTCTTACTCTCGTTTCACCTGTTTTAAAATAGGTATATTGATTACAATTTCAATAATTGTAGCTACAAAAGTAATGATAATTAGAGATTAGAATGGCAAGACATTAAGATAGGACAATAAATAACAGAGTAGTAAATTACATTGTATTTTGTATCCACTGCAAAATTTTAAAATTGCAGGCGCTTTACAATTTATTTTTAAAGTTTGAATTGGCTTCGTTTTATTAATATGTAGTAAACCAGGGGCACCTGGGTGGCACCTGAACGGCTCAGTTGCTTGAGTGGCCAATGCTTGGTTTCAGCTCACGTCATGACCTCAGGTCCTTAGATATAGCCCCCATGTCAGGCTGTGCACACAGTGGGGAGTCTGTTTGTGGATTCTCTCTCTCCCCCTCTGCCCCTAGCCCAGCATGCACACGCACTCTCATTCTCTCTCTCCCAAATAAATAATCTTTTAAAAAATTTTTAAAAAGTTGTAAACCATGCCTTATATCATGAATGCAGTAAACAGTAATTTAAGACGCTATGGTATTTTACACATGGCAAATGTTCAATGAACATTTTTAGAGACTCAGTCAATATATTTATACATGGATCAAGGCAACTTATGACCCAAACACCTGACTTACAACTAATATATACATCAATAACTACCACTTTCTGGATATCCTACCACCAAAGCCTTTACCAACCACTGATGAAGGTTGAGGAACACTCACCTTGCACTGCAGCCTTGACAAACCAACCACCATCAAAAGTTGAGGCCACTTCAAATCCCAGCCCTCTCAGTCTTAATTGCAACACAGAAGGCAATGCGTGATACCACTATGGGAGCTGACTAGCCCCTTAAATACTGACCCAGAGTTCAAGAATTCAGTAAATTAATGCATTGAATAAAGTAAGTCAGTAGGCCAGCCTAGAAAGTACTTATTATTTATAATGTTGTTACCAATGGGATAATGCACTCACTAAGTCATTGATTCAAAATATATTATAAACTTCTGGAGGTCAGAAACTATGATTTATTCATTGGTGCATTCTTGTAACCATAGTAACCACTAGGTACAAGTGGACTACACTTAAGTAGGTACTCAGTGAAAGATGGCACTTTCAAATGATGTAGGTTTCTAGCGCCTGTAATAAAAGTCAATATAGGACACAAAAGGAAAGTGTCTACTTATGATAGAAACTCTCAATTTGCTGATGGTATTTCCTAACAATGAAGATGCTTTTATTTCATGTCAGTTCACAAATGTTATACAACCCAGGAAAGAACAGTCTCTTTCTCCTTTGTACATGGAGACAGTTTTTGGTGCCATCAGGGACACTAACACTTCACAGTCTCTCTCTTATGGCCTGCTATTTTCCCCTTGAAAACTACTAAAACTGATTGTGAAAATCCTCTAAAGTGGATATTACCCATGGGGGGGCGGAGAGGGAGGGGGTAAATATAGTAAAATAAATGCCCAGCAATGCCCATTTAGCTCCTTTTTGAATCCACTGTAAAATTTTTAAAATACATTTTTCCAGATTAAAATCCCTTGGAAATATTTTGATGGATATTATTATACACGAATTGAATTTCAAATTCTCAGGTACTGCAACAATTTGTGTCTGTTATTACACGACAGAGTATAATTTCTGATACAAATTGTTTATTCCTTTAATATGTTGCTACTATTCTCTCATTTAAATGGCCACAATTTTTTTAAAATTTTTAAAATAAGGCAATATTACACAAATAGAGTTCAAAGTATGTTGGCTTATGTTAACCATTCAAAAACATCTGGTACTTAAGGTCATCACGGGGCCATATAACTGAACAGGGGGTATACATGCCAAAAAATAGTGTTCTGGAGATATAAGTTCCACTTATTTTCAAAATGCTAGTAACAGGTATTTTTTTTTTTTTTTTTAAGATTTTATTTATTTATTTGAGAGAGAGAGAGAGAGAACAGCAGGGGGAGCAGCAGGCAAAGGGAGAGGGAGAAACAGGACTCTGGGATCATGACCTCAGCTAAAGGCAGGTGCTTAACCGACTGAGCCACCCAGGTGCCCCGCGTAACAGGTATTCTTCATTAGGAATGCAAGTTTATTTAACTCAAGTTTAAATACTGAGGTTAAATAAGGGATCAGCTATTACATTTACTATTCGCTACTCGAACCATTTAACACATGCACATTGTGTTTACTTATTAATACTTATTTAAGAGAGAATTAGATTTTCTTTGAAAAATAACTAGGACACCTGCAGTCACAGTATAAATTCAGTTTTACCACACTAATAAAATGTAACCAACCCAAACTTTAAAAAGTAAATGTCAATGACCACATGATATCTGTGGTCATTTTGTATCTGAGTCACTCTGTCCAAATTCTTTTTAGGACTTTATGATATATTCTGCTCCCCTATTCTTTGATATGATCATGTATATACTTACACTGATCATAACTATGACCAGTATAAGCTTGCATTCCCCAAGAGTCTCTAGAACGTAAATTCCTCTGTAGCCTTTTAAGAAAGTAGTCCTCATCTTAAGAAAGGCATTTTCGCAGGAGCACAAGTCAAACAGCAAAATAAAATTGACTAAATAATTGGTCTGTCTCCTCTCCTTAGAAAAGCTTTACACAGTGGAACTGCAGTGGCACATCCTTTTCCTATTGCATAAAGAAAAGAATTATTTTTCCATAGTCAACTACCATGAGACTAGAAAGTAAAATAAAGAAAGCATGCTAGGAGAGAGCCCTAGTTATAAATAAAAATTTTATTTTTAAATTTTCCTAATTATATAGAATTTAAATTAGAATAGAATTAAAGTTAAAATTTTCAAGCACTAGTTTCACAAACTATCATAATTATACATAAACCTGTAAAATAATGAGCAACTCCATGTACCTACCCATCATTCAGTTCTAACAAATGTTAACATATTTTTGTATTTGCTTCAACTGTTTTTAAAAAAGAAAGAAAAGTTACACAATTTTCTGAAAGAGCTCCACCCAAACTTATCTCCCAGAGTTAGCCACTATTCTTAAAGTTAATGTGTCTTCTTTTCCACATGTTCTTATACTTTAATGTATTTTCATTAGATACACTAAGCTACATTCTTTTAAAACTGCATAAATGCATCATATCATAGACATCCTTTGGCAACTTGCTTCTTCACTCATTATTATGCACTTGAGATGTATCCACATTGATAAGTATGGATCTTGTTCATTCATTTTTACTAAGGGATGTATTTCATTGCATGAATAAACCATAGTTAATCCATTTCCCTACTAAAGTACAGCTGGATTGGTCTACTTTACTGCTATTTTAAGAGCTGCTATAATCATCTTTGCTGCATGTTTGCCTGGGCAATTACCCTAAGTTTAGTTAAGAATTCAGCTCAACAAAAATTTAGGTTGCAGAAGAACCCTGAAACAAAAGTTACCCATCCAAATGCCATTATTGGGTCTAACCACCATGTTCCTAAAAGAGAGATCATGTGAAATGAAGAACTGTATGAGGATGCTGAAGAACATTTATTTAATAATTTTTATTTAATAATTTAATAAATAATTTTATTATTTACATTATATGTAAAAGGGAACCATGAGTTGATTAGTGAAATTAATGATACTAAAGCTTATCTCTATAAGCATAATTCACTGGTAGCCAATTGAAACTCTATGAAAACAGCCCCAGTCTTTTCGTCACAGGAATTGAGAGAACTGTACATTTTCTTCAAAAAAGAAGTCTATATTTGGGGTGCCTGGGTGGCTCAGTTGATTATGCTCCAGCCTTCGGCTCAGGTCATGATCCCAGGGTCCCCGGGTTGAGCTCCACATTGGAATCCCTGCTCTGTGGGGATTCTGCTTCTCCCTCTGCCCCTCATCCCGCTCTCGTGAGAGCACTCTCTCTCTCTCAAATAAATAAATAAAATCTTAAAAAAAAAAAAGAAAAAGAAGTCTGTATGAAAGAGTAACTATGCAAGAGCCCAAACAAGTACTCATTATCTCGCTGATTTAAATATTTTTGCTCTACCCACGTGGATCACTTAATTCAGCTACTTTACCAATTTCTCAGCTAATATACCAATTGTGTGACACAAAAAACATCCAGACATAATGTAAAGATAGCACCACAACATATATAAAGAGATGGGTATAGGAAAATAAATGCAAGACTCAAAAGAACCATGTCACAGTTTGTTACTATTTTATTTGCAGTTACTGTGCATTTTCTTAAGGACTGATAACCTACAAAATCTACCACTCTCTTATTACTGATGACTGAATTATCTGGTTATCAACAGAGAAGAGTAACAAGAAAGAAAAACGACTTAAAAGAAAAAGCTCTACAAGCAAAAAAACCTCTAATATAGTTGGAATATGTGCTAGGTTTAATTCCACAAAGTTGTAAAAAGGGCTAAATGATCGAGAAGTCATCAAAATCCTCACAGTACTCCTGAGTGCCTGAGAAAGGGGCTCAATCTCATACTACCTAAAAGCAGGCCTTCTTTCACATCATCTCAAAAATCACCAGTCTTTACCCTTCTTGGTAGTTTTTTAACTCATACCTTACCTAGTGTCATATCCATACAAGATTATAAAAGGTTTTTACAAGTCAGCCATATTCTTCAGAAATACCTTTAAAATGGATTCAGCAGTACTGCGTTAAACCCATGTTTTTCATAAAAAGGTAGATTAAAAGTACTCTCTCCACCTAATCACACAAAACTGAAATCATGTGTCAGTGAAGTTCTTAACACATTCTTGTGTCTTTAACAGTCAAAATGCCCCAAGTTAAGTGTCTCAAAAGACAATGTAAATTCTGAAAGGTTGAAATTTGGACAGAAGGGTTCCAGTTCACACTGCTTCAATCTACTTAAAAAAATAAGAGGCTTACCTAATACAATTCTGACACCCCCACCCCAACAGCAAAATACCTATCTGGTACTTTATTTTCTGGATCATTATCTTTCCAAATGTTAACATTGTGAAACAGCTTTGAATTTCTCTTGCTATAACTATGAACCCTGAATATGCCAATATTGCTCATAGTTTGCAAAGTAAGTAATAAATTTAAGCTAAGTATAGATTCCAAAAGCATCTTTCACATCAAAAAACCTTTACTGAATACCAAAGTTACTACGGACCAACCAGAAGTCATATTTCCTGTAACTATCAGCAAATTATCTGGAAACTGTCCCTTGAATTTAAAAAGTGAACTATATTTCTTTTCTGAAAATATTCAGTTCTCTTTCCCACTTAGAAAACAGTGAGTCAGTGTGGGTCATGAGATAGTGGAAGAAGAAATAATCATAAAAATAGGAAATATGTACTGAATATTTACCACTGCCAGGCACTGTCATAATACATGAAGCATTAAATGTAAAGATGCTCTTATGACAAAGGTACTTTAATTCTCAATTTAGAAGAAAAAAAATGCAGAAAAGTTAAGTAACTTTTCCCAAATCAAAGAATAGGTGGATGTGATCTCAGGTATGTCCATATCCAAAGCCCATGCTTACTTACATTATTAAGATTAAAATATTGCAATTTACTGCAAAAGCAAATTTTTCACTGCCTTAAATTCCTTAAATACTCATTAATTCAAGGGTCAAGTGGTCACTTGAAATCATTTCCTGATAAACGAGCGGGGAAAAATGGACCAATAACTTGCTGAATTTTGATACCTGTTCAGAATAAACACACATCACACAGTTTCATTCTTTAAGGCTTTTTAAAGAACATTTACAGCCACCAACAAATCTAAAAGGCAAGAGACTAAAGATCTGTGTTTGTGTTTAACAGTTATTTCTTTTTCCATCCTAGACAGAATACTGTATTTGAATATGGAGCTTTAGCCAGTGCGTTTTTCCTCTTCCCTCATCATCAAAGCCTTAAGTAAGCAAGAGCACAACACTTCTGCCAACCTATAGTCGCTTGTCTCCAAAGTAGCCCTATTACCCAGAAGACCAACACCAGCGTCGGGACCATTTCCTAATGGTAGACCTATGTTACTTTCCTGTCTTCGCCTCTTAAAAGAACTTCTCACCCTGTGATCCTCACTTGACACGCTACAGGAATCGGTTAAACTACTAATTCTTAATATCAAAGTCATTTTCTTTTTCTGCAACCGCCCTTTCAGGGCACCGAAGCACTAGGTCCACCCTCCACCGTGATCTGCATCCTTGGGGCAAACCCGCCTGGGACACTCACCAAGGTTCGTGACCAGGGACTCAAGTTTATGTGCTAAACGCCTGGAGTGGGCAGTCAATAAATCCTCATGAATGAGTGAAGGAAAGGACCCGTGGATGGAGGCGGGAAAGGGGGTCGTGAAAGAATTTCCCGCCACTGAGACCAATGCAGTGGCACCCCGTCTGGGGAGGGAGGTAAGAGGGCGAGTGGGAGAACCAGGGGCCGGGACCGGGGGTCGCGTCGGGTGCTCCTCCGCGGGCAGGCGCCGACCATCGGACGCAGGCTTTTTGGAAGACGCGGGCGCCGTCTCTGTGGGTCACCAAGCGCGCTCCCAGGCCTCGGTCTGAGCTCCGCCTCTCTCTCTCATACCCAGGCCTCCCGCACACAGGACAGCCGGGCCGGGGCCCTGCGAAGCCAAGGGCCGACCCGAGACTCACCCTCGCCTACCTGACGCCCCACCGGCAGCACCGCAGTCTGCATCCGGCGCGAGCTGCTCAGCCCAGCGGGTCCCTGAGATCAGCTGATTCACGGGGGGGCGGGGCCTCCGGGCAGGGGCGGGGCTGCAGGGCAGCCAGCTAGTGTGAAGGCGGGCGGGGATCGCCCCCTGAAATAGGTAGGTTAGACGCCGACGGCGTCTGATAGCGATCAAAATTATCCAAGAGGCCTTAGGCACTGTGGGTGATGTCTTCAGGAGTACTGCCCCTCCCTCAGGATGGGGCGGAGCCACCAGGCCTAAAAACGCGCTCGGACGGTGACGTAACATGGAGTCGCCGGGGCCTAACTACCCGAGAGCTTCCATGGTAACAGGTGGCGATGAAAGTGATTGGGAGCTGCAGGCATTTTGCTGCCAACCTCAAACTGCAAAAGTCAGAAGGATGAGTTCGCTACTCTTTACAGGGAAAAGGCTAAAGTATCTTCAAACTGCTTCTATGGACTATACCCTAACGGTAGTCGCTTCCGCCCCCGCAAATGACGTCATCGCTAAGCGGCGCCAGTTGGTCCTAGTGTCCACAGTGTTTTTTACTTGGTTGCAACCCCGAAAGGTGGAATGGGGTAGGAGGAAATGAATTGGTATCTTTTATGATTCTCCACAGGGTTCCCCAGTGTACAATCTGAGTAAAACTAGTTTGCGTGCTCAGCACACAGTTTCACAACAGTCTGCTTGTCGCAGCCACAGCCCCACCCCGACTCAGCTCGCAGCTGGTTAAGTGCTCTCAGGAAGATTTTCCCGAGTCGCCACCCTTGGCACACAATGGGTGCGAACTTTCTGCTGCTAGGCAGTGTGCCATCCCTGAGCCTGCAAACCTGTATTCAGTCCATCAACGACAGAGATACAGTCAAGGTCTGAAGTTCCTTTGCATAAATGTTCTATCACGTTCACCTTCAGCCCCACTGCCAGCTTGATCCTCTGCCCACCTGCAAAATCCTTAGTCTGCAACAATTCGGCCAACCTTGCCCACTCTTGCACCAGTGCTTAAAACAACATAACCTTGAGAATTGGCAGCACTGCAAACGAAAGGGGTCCAACTTCAGTTGGGACTTGCATGTGGCCAGGCAATCTTGCTAAGCCTAAAACAGTCCTTAACACATGGCTACTAGGAATTTCTTTTTCCATCATCTTTTATTCCCAACCCCCACACATTGCTAACTGAACTCTACCTACCCAGCCCGTTAGGTAAACAGTTTTAAAAATGAAAATTTAAAAACTGCCTCCTACGTTTCTGAGGAAAATGCGACCACTTGGGATGGATTGCCCTAACTCCCACCAGCCACTATTACAAAACCTACCTGCAGCCCTCGTCTTTGAGTCTTCCTTTCCCTCATTTCCTCCTTGACTTC
Source organism: Potos flavus (assembly GCA_028534135.1). Taxonomy (NCBI): domain Eukaryota; kingdom Metazoa; phylum Chordata; class Mammalia; order Carnivora; family Procyonidae; genus Potos; species Potos flavus. The sequence continues at coordinate 143,237,006 of CM052883.1, forward strand.
TGGGACACACTCCTCCTGGCTTTTCCCCCTGTTCAGACCTTTCCTTTGCCTTTTTCAGACTCTTTCTTTCAACTGTCCCTTAAATTCTTGGACTGAATAAATATTTATTGCATACTTATTATGTGCCTGGCACTATTCTAGGCACTAGAGAGACATGATAATAAACAAAACAGACAAGGGTCTCCGCTCTAGTGGAACTTCCACCCTGGTTGTGGAAAATAGTCTCTCCAAAGATGGCAACTGTCAATTATTTCCTCCATGTATATAAATGCCCCTCTTGGTGTCAAGAGATAGGTTCTATTTCCTCTTCACCGGAGTATGGGCTAGGATTTTTTTCTTTTTTTAACTGATAGAATGTGGCAGAAATGAAGTTCGGGGACTACTGAATCAAGGCCTTAAAAAGAATTGGCAGCTTCCACATCCCCGTCTGAAAAGCCAGTTGCCATGCTTTAATAAATTTGAAGTTTGTACTTGAAATTTACTACAGGTTGTACTACAGGTTGATAGGAGACAATGTGAAGAGATAGGCCACATGGAAGAGCGTTAAAGTGCCAAAACATGAGCAGAGACTTCTGAGACCTTCCAGGCCAACTCAGTTACTGGCTGAATGCAGCTGAGTGATACCAGCCAGTGCCAAGAGGATCAGAACACCCTAGTCAAGTCCTGTCTGAACTCTTGATCCAATTGCCCAAGAAATAATAAATTATTGTTTTTAACCACTAAGTTTTGGGATGGTTGGTTATGCAGCAATGCCTCAAACAAGTGGGAAGAGTGAGAGCTACTAAACAAATATGATGGTGACTGGGCTATACAGAGGCAAAAAACGGAAACAGTCAACAAAACTAAAAGGCAACCTACAGAATGAGAGAAGATATTTGCAATTGTCTTATAAAGGGCTAGTATCCAAAATTTATAAAGAACTTATCAAACTCAAAAAAAAAAAGAACTTATCAAACTCAACACCCAAAAAACAAAAAATCCAGTCAAGAAATGGGCAAAAGATATGAAAAGACATTTCTCCAAAGAGCTAAAAGTGGCCAACGGACACTTGAAAAAAATGCTCAGCATCACTCATCACCAGGGAAATGCAAGTCAAAACCACAATGAGATACCACCTCACTACCACTCAGAACGGCTAAAATTAACAACTTGGGAAACAACAGATGTTGGCGAGGATGCAGAGAACAGGGAACACTCTTACACTGTTGGTGGGAATACAAGCTGGTGCGGCCACTCTGGAAAACAGTACAGAGGATCCCCAAAAAGTTAAAAATAGAGCTACCCTACGGCCCAGCAATTGCACTACTAGGTATTTATCCAAAAGATACAAACATAGTGATTTAAAGGGGCACGTGCACCCCAATGTCATAGCAACAATGTCTACAATAACCAAATTATGAAAAGAGCCCAGATGTCCATCAACAGATGAATGGGTAAAGATATATGTATATATACATACATATACACATATACATATGTATACATATATATCCCACATCTATATTCCATTATATATATGATATATATTTATATATATTGGAATTATATATATCCATTATATTATAATATATAGTGGAATATTACTCAGCCATCAGAAAGAATGAAATCATGCCATTTGCAACAATGTGGATGGAACTAGAGGGTATTGCACTAAGGGAAATAAGTCAGTCAGAGAAAGACAAATATATTTCTCTCATATGTGGAATTTAAGAAACAAAACAGGTGAACATAGGGGAAGGGAAGGAAAAGTAAAATAAGATGAAAATAGGGAGGCAAACTCTGAGAGACACTGAACTCTAGGAAACAAACCGAGGGTTTCTGGAGGGGAGGAGGGCTGGAGGAAGGGATAATAGGTGATGGGTATTAAGGAGGGCACTTAATATAATGAGCACTGGGTGTTATATGCAACTGATGAATCACTAAATTCTAACCCTGAAACTAATAATAAAGTCTATGTTAACTAAATTGAATTTAAATAAAGAATTTTAAAAAGAGGCAAAATAACATAGTAGCTAAAAGCACATGCTTCTAGCCAGACAGCCTGGGTTCAACTCTTAGCCCCAGAACTTACTAGCTTTCTGACCTTGGCACAAGTTATTTAACCTGTGTACCTCTGTTTATTCATCTACAAAACAGGGATAGTAAAGTGATCTACTTTACAGGGTGATGTGAGGTTTAAAGGCAAATTGCTTACAATAGTAGCTGGCACATAAGTGCATATTAATGTTGTGGTTGTTGCTGTTGTTTTTTTAGATAAGGTAAGCAGGAAAAATCTCTCTGACACTCCAGGCAAAAGGGAACAAGTCACTTGCAAGGGCTGGGAGAGCGGTGTGGCTGGAGCTGAATGAGAAGAGTCTGAAAAAAGCTGAATGAGGCTGGAGCTGAATGAGGCTGGAACTGAATGAAAAAAGGTTGAAAGGTAATAGATAAGATAAGATCAGGTAGATGATTATTTGGTGGTGGGGACAGATCCTTTGGGCCTCAGAAGGGACTTCGGGTTTATCTGAGTGATATGGGCAACCACTGCAGGGGCACCATCCGGGATTGCTGTAATCTGGCTTCTGTCTTTGTTTTTAAGGATTTTATTTATTTATTTATTTGACAGAGAGAGAGCGCGCGAGCAAGCGCACAAACAGGGGGAGCAGCAGGCAGTGGGAGCAGGAGAAGCAGGCTCCCCGCTGATCAGGGAGCCCCTTGTGTGGCTGGATTGGAGTGGAGCTTCAAGGAGACGCTTAACCAACTGAGCCACCCAGGCGCCCCTAGCTTCTGCTCTTCTGCTCTGTGCAGAGTGATCAGAGTCTAAGAGTTTAAGTAGAAACAGAGAGATCAGAAAGAGGCTATTGCAATAGCTGAGGCAAAGAGAAATAAGACTTGGCCTGGAGTGGCAATGAAGAAGAAGGCAAAAAGGAGTTAGATTCCTATTGTTAAAGTAGAGCCTAAGTATTTACACATGGATTAGGCATGAGCATTGAGAGAAAGAGAAATTAAAGCCCGAGTTACTGGTAGAAACATGCTGTCATTTACTGAGATGAGCAAGACTGGGGAAAAGAGGTATGGGGAAATGGGGAGGAGGTACCAAGTATTCAAATAGGGAGTATTTCATTAAGTCAGAGGAGAGAAGATGATGCCTTGGACTAGAGTGATTGTAGTATAAATTAAGAATTAGATAGATTTGAAATATCCTCTGGAAGCAGAATTGGCATATTTTAATGAAGGATTAAACATGATATTCAGTTCATATGCTCCCTGGGTTTTTTCTTGAACAACTGATTCATGAGAATTCCATTTTCTAAACTGGAGAAGACTAAGAAGAAGCAACTTGGCGTGGTTCAGGGGTCTGTTTTTGGCATATGACTTTGGGATACCTTTTTGGTATCCAAGTGGAAATATTGAATTGGCAGTTAGTGTCTAAGGAGAAATCAGGGCCGGAGATAGAGATTTGAGAGTCATTTGCACGTGGGTGCCATTCAAAGCTAAAGGGATTAGACGAAATAATCTGGGAGGAAAGTGGAGATAAGAAAGTGGAGATAAGGACTGAGCCTGTGGTTGCCCAAACTTGGAAGTTGAAGACACAGGAAAGACAATTGCAGAGGAGTCCCCACAGAGGGAGGAAAAAAAAACTAGAAAAGTGCCCATTTCACAGAAATTAAAGAAGCTTTCAAAAAGAGTGGCATGATATCTGGTGTTGAATGAATGTTGCTAAACAGTAGAGATTAGGTCTAGTAAGCCTTTGGATTTGATAAGATGGAATCTCTGGTGACTTGGCAAGAGCAGGTTCAGCGGAGAGTAGACACAAGAGGCTTTATTGGGGGTGAGTTAGAGTAAGAGGTAAGGAAGTAGAGACATCCACTTCAAAAAGTTTTGCTGTGAAGTGAAATAAAAACTTGGGGCAGTAGCTGGAGAGAGTGTGGAGTCAAGGTATAGAATAGATACCCAAAACCTAAGCATTAAAAAACCCAAATAGTTGATATGATGGCAAACCTAGATTTCCTATTGCAGGAAATGTGACCTTGGAAAGAAAAGAAGATATTTAGATATGTCTTTCTATAGATTGTCATAGACTCAATACTGTCAGCACACAATCCGAGTTGAATCTATTTATAAGCTCTTTTAGCACGGCATATATTATGCTAATTTGCAAAACTGTGCCTCTCTTGTTAAGATTCTAAGCTCCCAGTAAGTGTTTTTCTCATTTTTAAATTCCCTAGAGAATAGCACGGCACCTTATACTTTAATAATTGTTTGGTAAAATTATTTATTGAAATCTAGCAATTTAACAATTTGTTGGGGCACCTGGGTGGCTCAGTAGGTTAGAGAGTCTGACTCTTGATTTTGGCTCAGGTCGTGATGATCTCAGGGTCATGTGATCAGTCTCCACACTAGGCATGGAGCCTACTTAAGATTCTCTCTCTCTCCTTCTTCTCACTCCTCGCCTCCCCCCACATATGTTCGCTTTCTCTCTCGCCAAAAAAAAAAAAAAGGTTAAAATGCAGTTCATTTGATATAGACATAAGTACTTGCCCCTTCTGCCAGCTACCCTGACTGACATCGGTTCTAGTTCTTATCCTCTGATTGATTGGCCACTGGGAGGAACTGAGAAGTGATTCTCCCACTATCCTATCCTTTGAAGTCACAGGAGGCAAGGATGATCCTGGGCTCAAAGGGCAAAAGGATTGAAGGCAATAGTTTACCTGCCCTGGGGCAATCAATAGGCACCTGTATGAATGTGTATCTGTGTGTGTGTATGTGTGTGTGTGTGTGTGTGTGTGTGTGTGTAGGGGGGTGATGCAGCCTCTGGAAAGTAATACTTGGGCTAATTTTAATAATATTGCAATATAATATATTTTATAATATACTGTTTGGAAAATGCTTCATGTGTATTTTATCCTCAAAACAACCCCGTGATTGGTGTATTTCCAAAAATACAGACGAAGAAACTGGGGCCCACTGACTTTTCCAAGTTAATCCTCTCTTAAGTGGGAGAAGGCCTCGAACCCAGGTCTCCAAATCTAGATCTTCAAATTCCAAATTCTGTCTTCCCCTGCTTCCACTCCTACTGGATCAAGGTGTAGAATAGGGAGTTTAGGGTCAAGATAAAAAGTAGCGTTCAAAAAAGAGATGATAGAGATGGACAGAAAAGAAATAACAGGATTAGTAAAAGCCAGTACTAGAAACTGAGAATAAGACTCATGGGAAAGCAGTATACAGGGACATGCCTCAGAGTGGGGTCAAAATGAACAAGGAAACACTGGCTCTAGGCTCCCACCCTGTATACGTATGTGTATATGTGTGGGGGTGGGGCTGCACTCACACAGGTATATAAATGCTATTATTTAATTAAGTGCCAATCTGAAGGGAGTATAAGATATAGTTCATGCCCTCAAAGAATGTACTTACCAACTTGTTAGGAAAACAATCAAAATAATGATTAGAATGCACACTTCAGACGGTGATCCAGGAGTTCAGCCTTGAGAGAGATGGAAGGGTGAGGGGTGGGAGAGGGGTCGAGGAAGCAAGCAAAGGTTCAGAGCAGAGCTGAACCAGTCAGGCAGGACTTGAAGGAGGAACAGGTCCAAGGGAGGGAGGAACACGTCAGATGAGAAACACTGGAAAGTTCAGTCATAACAGTAGGGAAGGTTTATTGGACAGTGAGGCTACTGGTGTGAACACCAAGAGGAGGTAGATGACTAAGGGACCTGAGGTGGATGCGGCAGGTTAGAGTGTGGCTGCTCGAAGCCGGGCTGAGGAATTTAGCCTTGATTCCATAGGTATGCAGAGGACCGTTGTGGATCAGAAGTTATCAAAGAGGAATTTTAAAAATATAACAGAAAGTTTCAGTCTGTGTATCTTACTCTACTTGACCATTAAAATAGAGGCTCTGTGTATGTTACACTTTTTATTCTGACTGAATGAGATTACGTTTCTCTCCAGATAAAAAGGCTAGTTAAAAATAACTTAGACCTTTGTTTTAAAAATGGATGCTGAGATTCTAAATGGCTGAAATTTTAGATAAGGGGCACCCAACTCTTGTTGACATGTGGGAGCACTTTACTATGTGGCTGAACTTCATGAAAGAAGATAATACCCCAAATGAGAAGCAAAGACCTGCTGATGACATATTGTAATTTAGGGAAATGATTTAAATAGAAATGCTTCTACTCATCTCATACCAAGAATAATTAGTGGATTGAATGACTAATCACCAGATGTAGGTAAGCAGATGCTAATGTGCTATTATTAGAATGGAAGCCCATGGCTATATGAGCATTGCTGAGACATATATGCATAAATTCTATATTAAGACATTTAAATAACCATTAAAGCATAATTTAATAAAATGTAAATATCTATAGCTAAATACTCTTTTGTATCTGAGTTACTTTTATGTAATATGTGCCTAACAATGTTACATTTCTGCCTCTTATTGTTTCCTTGTCTCTCTTTTGTTGACAAAACCTGTTCTACTGACATATCTTAGCATTCTGATCTCAAGCTGGGCATTGTCACTTTTTTTTTTTCCCTAAAAATCAAGAGCAGTAGTTTGGGCCAAAGGCCCTCTTTTTTGTGTGTATTACAATGTATACGTGTAAATTGTTGAAAACATTTAAAGAAAACATTTAGGTCCCAAGCTACAAAAAATTGGTGTCTGAAAATACTTATTGCAAGTGAGTTGTTTGAAACGTGGAACATGTTTCCCCGCAGAAACGGCGAGGTAAATCATAGTTTAGTCCCTGAGGAATCCGCAAATGTTAGTTTGATTTACGATATTGTTCAAATAATGTGCATTTGCCACGAAAAAATACAGCTGAAAGCAATAATTTTGCAATACTTCATAATTTTAAAAACAAGAAGGAAAACCCCTTGGTATGGAGCGGGTAATTTTTCATGAATGCTGGTACTTAAAAGCAGGTTTTAAGGGCCGAGGATGGAGAGTCGCTTGGAAGTTGCGGCGCTCAGGAGCGCAGAGGGGACCGGGTGGGCGAGCTGGAAGCAGCGCCCGCCCAGCCATATTGGAAGCCTGGAGCGACGGCGAAAACCTGCCTCCTTCTACGGACACGGATCAAAATATCCTCCCCTGTTTGAAATCAGTCCGGATAAGTTAATAAAAGCCCTACGACTTGGAAAAACATCTGTATATAAAACCCCGCGTTGTTAATGTGTTCGCACGGCCCCGTCAGTGTTCACAACGCGCCCTGCGGGGCAGGAGGACCGCCAGCCACGCGAGCGGGAATCGCGAGCTGATTGGAAACCACTGTTCCTGCGCACAGCGATGCGGGTTTGGAGAACACACAGGCAGCTTGTCTTTATTAAAAGGTTGATACTGTACTTTGTTAGGACAGTGGGCTTTTTTTTTTAATTATTAAATAAATTTATTTTAATTTATTTAATTTTAATTAATTTTATTTAACTTTAAAAAATATAGCATTAAGATTATTATTATTTTGATTTGTCCTGATTACTGGGTTTTTGTGTGGTTTTTTTTGTATGCTCCCTGATGCCTCATCCCAATCCGGGTACTGGTGGGGAACAGTAAGGAAGAAAGCCCCACAGGCAGCACCCCCACGTTACACTTTTCTGCCTTCCTTTCTCCCTCTCACCCTCTTCCCTCCTTCTCTTCCTTTTCTTTTTTATTTTTAAAATCTGCTTTTCTTACTTTGGGCCTCCAGCTTCAGCCACTTTTCCCAGCTATTCCTGAAGGCTCTGACATGGCTAGGAGCCTATTGGCTCTTGGGGACTGAGGGGAAGAGGCCTAATCTATTTCCACAGGTTTTAAAATACTTTATTTAAAAAAAATGTGGTTAAACCCTCTAAATTTCAGAGCCTTGGGGCCAAGTCTAGTTTGCCCATACCTAGTAACTGCTAGTCTTATGTATATGATAAATGCAGTTAGAGGGGGAAAACAAACAAACAAACAACAACAACAAAAAACCTTAGGAAGTACTTGGACAAGAAGAAAAAAGATATTTTTAAAAGGATCGTGTAAACGTGGGAAAGAGATTGCCTGGGGTGGAACCACTTTGGCTATGAGTGGCAAAGTCCAAAGAAAATTGAGGTGAGTGTGTGGTGGGAGAAGAGATTTGGGGTTTGGGAGGGTCATTCTCTTGAGGAAAAGGAAGTTGAGAGGGAAGAAAAATTGATTTGGCCAGTTCTGCGTCCTGGCCACTGAGTGGTGCTGTGGGTACAAGACTGGCTGCTTTCAGGACTGAGGGACCAAGGGCTTCAGGCATCCTGGGAAAGAGATAAGGAGATGTTTCAGAGGGTTGGCCACGGAGTTCGTTCCTGGGGATCAGAAATTTACATGTCAGGTTTTTGTAAGTTGTGCTTATTTGTATTTAAGTACCCTCAATATATGTATTTTTTTAAAGTCATAGTAACTTGCAGGAGACATTTCCAACAGTTCTAAACCCTGCTGCTTTCAGTAGTGCGGAGTGTACTAGAGTTCAGCATGAAAAAGGGTGGGTTTCCAGGCTAGACCCCTTTACTTTGACAGAGCAAGAAACTTTAGGGCAATGTTAACGAAGGTTATGGGAGCATTTTAATGCATTCCATAGAAATTAACCACGTCAAGTTGTACAAGGTACCATTATTCTTTTTTTCCTTATTTAATTCTGTCTCTATTTATAAAATCGTACTTTGTTTTTAGTTTCAGGTACAATGCCCATGGGTACCCTTCTTTAGTCAGTAGCTTGAGCACTTCTGTAATGGACTGATTGTTCTAATTATACACTGACTGGGAGGGGCGGCCGGAAAGAAATGCATGGAGTTGAAGACCCGCAGATGAAGAATGTTCATGTCCCACTACTTTCAGAAATGTATGTTTCCTGTCAGAGAAGAAGTTCTTTCATGTGGCTTAGGGTATCATTGTGAATACCAAGAAGCAAAATTTCCTCCCACATGTAGGGGAATAGTATACTAAGTTGATGGACCCACTGCGTGTCAGGGGAAAGAGCATTTATAGTGCTTAGGTGCTCATCAGGTGCGGACATGGTTAAGAGCATTGACTCTACGGTCAATATCGGTGGGTTTAATTTCTGATTCTAACGCTTATACTCTGAGAAACTTTGGACAATCCCCAGTTTTCTCAACTAAAGTTTGGAAAAATAATCATCTACACCACAGAATTCCATGAGATAATCTATCATAAGTGCTTGGTGAAAAAGAAACAGAAAAAATGGCGCCAAGGAAAGAAGGGAAGACTAACACAGGCGTGGAGATTCTTTGGTAGGACTGATTATCTCCCTATTTTTAAATTGTATCAAGGAGAAAAATGGTCAAGTAGGTTAAAAGTATGGATTTGGAGCTGCTCTGCCTTGGTTCAAATCCTGGTTCCACCACGTCTTTTGCTTATGTGGCCATGAGCAAATTATTTAATACTTCTGACCACAGAGTTGTTATGAGTAAATACAAATAAACCACCCATGTGTTTGCCTTATTCTTATTGTCATCTTTTTTTCTACCTATAGCCAGAGGACTTGGACTAAACATGTGACAAGTTGCCTTGCTATGGGCCCTGATTATGCTATATTTACAAATCTATTTTTTTGTAAAAAGAATATTAAATTACTCTTTTTAAAAATCATAGTGCTTTCTTGAAGGTAGAAAGTTAAATATAAAATTGGTGTCCCCCATTTCAGTGGGCACTAAATCATCAATATGTCATTTATGGAATTTGTTTTAATGCATTCAAACTCAAGAAATTAAAACAAATAAGCAATCATACAAATGCAAAGAACAACAGACAGAAACCATCTGATCTGTAGAGGCACCTATGGATTTCCCAAGGATTCCTATGATTTTAGACAATCAGTCCTTCTTAGGTATAGCGTTCGGTATCATTGCATAGTTTCGCAAGCTAAGTCATTCTGTCACAAGAACACCTTGCAATTAGATTTCTGTACCTGTTTGCAAAATGTCTTTTTTAACCTGTCATTGCTTTCCAGTAGTTTTAGAATGTGGATCTACACATAGGGAATCACTCAGCATTCTTGAACGTTCCATCTGTAGTTACCAGCTTTGATCCACAATAGGTAAACTGTTCTTTCAGAAGCGAAGGCCAGGATGTGGGGAGAGCCCGAATGAGAGGCGGGAATCTAATATCAGAGCCAGTAGGACAGAACTTAAGCTAGGAAACTGGTAACTGGGACATTTGGCATTTCTGAGCAGAATTCCCAGGGCTCTAGAAATTGTTTTCTAGGTCAGTAAGAATCTGTGCAATTTGGAAATGTAATCACTGTGCTCTGCATACTTTCTCAGTAACTCATCGGTTTTGAACCTTACTCTTTCTTGAAGGCATTGGAAATAGAAGGTAACACTGGAATGTATGCCGTCACCATCATTGTAGAAACTAAGTACACGTGAACAAATAGCACAGGAATGCGATAGTGATACGTTGTAAATAAAGACCATAGCTACATGTAAAGGAACAAAGGAGACCCATGCTTGCAGTTCCGTTTATTGTCAGAAGACAGCACTCTCAGCATGTAAAAGTTTCAAGGTAAACTACTCCAGCAAGAAGGAAGACGCGTCATTTAAGAATCCCACTCTATAGCTTTTTCTCTTTTTAGAGAGAGATCTCAAGAGAGCACTTGCGAGCGGGGGGTGGGGCTGGAGCGTGAAGGGGCAGAGGGAAGGAGAGAGAGAATCCCAAGCAGGCTCCATGCCCAGAGGGAGCTCGATTTTATGGGCTCGATCTTATGACCCTGAGATCATGACTTGAGCAGAAATCGAAAGTCCAGCACTTAACTGACTGAGCCACCCAGGTGCCCCTCTACTGCTTTTCTCTGGAGCAAAGATGATGTCATGTTCCTCCTGCTTCATGAACTAGAGTCGCTTAGCTGTTACTGGTTCATCCGGAATATAACAACTAATTTAAATTAGGGCCTAATAATTAATGAGAAATGTGATGAAACTGAGATTTTGTGCTCTTTGTACAAATACTATTATCAGTGTGTCCTCATTCAATAAACTTTGGTAAATTTGGAAGTCCTGGGAGCTTTATAAAATTTCCTACTATTTGCTAGTTTAGTAACCTTGAGAAAGTTACTTAAACTCTCTAAGACTCAGTTATTGCATGATCAAGTGGGGATAATAATGGTAGCCACTCAGTGTTGTAGAGTTGGAGGATCAGCATGGGGTCTGGCACAGAGCAAGCACTGATGTGGTCGCCGTTGCTATTGTTATTTATTATTATTATTTCTGTACTTTTATGTAAAGCCTCCCCTGCTTTGTTGGAAGTAGGCAGGAATATAAACAAATAAATAATCCAAATGTATAGATTTCAAGTGAATGTGGTTTTTAAAATATTGTTCTTTTTCTACTCTCTAGAAAATTCTTAAACACACAAAAATGAACCTCCAGATAGCCATCACTCATCTTAAAACAACCATCAACATTTCACCAATTGTGTTTTTTTTAATCCTCAACATTATTTTTCTGGAATATTTAGAGCAAGGAAATTATGTCATTCTACCCATAAATACTTCAGTAGGCAACTCTAACTGTAGGATTGTTTTAAAAACATATTCACCACGCAAAACTAAAAATAAATTCTTCTTAAGATTATCTAATACCATATTTAAATTTCCATATTTGTTTCAGAAGTGTTGTTTCACAGTGGTTACGAGAGGCTGGGGCGGAGGCAAAAGGGAAGTGTCTGTCCGCCACAAAGTTTCAGATACTCAGGATGGATAAGTTCTGGAGATCTCGTGTATGGCAGGATGGCTACAGTTAATAAGGCTGTACTGTGTACTTGAGATTTGCTAGGAAAGTAGATCTTTTTTAATTTATCCCCCCAGGAGAGATCTTAATTGTACCTACTAAAAAAAGAAAAAAGTTAACTATGGGAGGCGAGAGAGAGATGTTAATTAGCTTGATCGTGGTGAACATTTCACAATGTATATACATCTATATAAGGTGTCACCTTGTACACCTTATATATATGCAATTTTTAGTTGTCAGTTATACCTCAATCAAGCTGGGGAAGAAAGAAATGTCATTTTCCAGCTGATTTGTTCAAGTCGGGATCCAAACAAGGTCTGCACATTGCCTGTTTGTTGTGTCTCTTAAGATTTCATAATTCAGGGGCGCCTGGGTGGCTCAGTGGGTTAAAGCCTCTGCCTTCGGCTCAGGTCATGATCTCAGCGTCCTGGGATCGAGCCCCGCATCGGGCTCTCAGCTCAGCAGGGAGCCTGCTTCCCCCTCTCTCTCTGCTTGCCTCTTTGCCTACTTGTGATCTCTCTCTCTGTCAAATAAATAAATAAAATCTTAAAAAAAAAAGATTTCATAATTCACTTTTTTGTGTGCCATTGATTTCTTAGAGAAATCAAGGTATTTGTCCTTTCTGATTTGGCTGTTTGCTTTGTTGTGGTTTATGTAACTTCCCTGTCCCCTGTATTTCTTATAATTTGGTTTCAGATCTTAGGCACTTGATTAGACTCAGGTTAAATTTTTTTCTTTAGCCAAAAACACATCACAGGGGATGCCGTATACTTCCTGGTACTAATGTCTGGGTACCCCAAATTTAGTAGAGCTAAGGTTGGTCAGTAGCCTCAGATGGTGTCAACCTGACCGTTCATCACAAAGTTCCTTATCAATCTTTCACCTAATGATTTTAGCCTCCATTGATGATTGTTGCTTAGCTCTATTATTGCATAATAGTGAATTTCCTACCTTTATCATTTCTTCTCTGTTTATTAGCTGGAGTTCTATAAGGAAGAATTTCCCCCTCATTAATTATCTGATAACCCTGGAAAAACAATTTGTATATAAAAGACAAAATATACTTGATTTTTCCCCTTTATTCATCAATATTCAGAGTAATGAACTGGTACACTAAGAAACTTCCAAGTGGCAATTTTGTTTAGATAAATATATGGATTTTATGTATTTCACGTGTTTCAATCCATTGCAGTTATTATTCTTTTTGATACTCATATTGTCCCGTCTTAAACCAAATGGGAGTCCCTTCAATTTGGCTCCTACATCCTTTTGACATGACTCCCATTGGCGTAAGATGAGCCTGGGACAACTTTCTCTTTTTTTTTTTTCTTAAGTTTTTATTTAAGTTCCAGTTAGTTAACATACAGTGTGATATTAGTTTCAGGTGTACAATATAGTGATTCAATACTTCCATACATCACCCAGTGCTCATCACAGGTGCCCTCCTTAATCCCCATCACCCATTTAACCCAACCCTCCACCCACTTCTCTTCTGTGACCATCAGTTGAGAACATCTTTCCTGATAACTTCTTAGATTTCATGTTCTAGATATCCAGCCACCATTTCTCCATGGATGCTTGGTTCTTTTTAATGGAAAATGGTATTTAGAGATCACAAACTGAGTACTAGGGTTACTCATTACTAGAAACAACATCATCGTTGTTTCTAGGTCTTTTGGCTGACAGAGCTTTTTTTAACGAAAAAATCATAAGTTCATATCGATATTTCCAAATCAAATTGAAGATAACATGATTTTGGGCTGCCTGGCTAGCTTGGTCAGTAGAGCATGTGACTCTGAATCTTGGGGTTATGAGTTCAAGCTCCACATTGGATAGAAATTACTTAAAAAGAAAAAAATAGTGTAATTTCTACTTGATTTGTTTGATATGATACTTATGTCTATTTTTTCTTATGCTGAAAATTTAGCCCTGATGACATTATCATAATTATTTACTTGTTTAAACTTAAAATACACCAATAACAGTTTCAAAGTATAGCAGTAATATTAGTAAAATTACTGACTACAATTTATTCCTCCTCATTCCTTTGTCACAAAAAAACACACAAAAGCACTTTGCTTTCTCCACTTCACAATACATTTTGATGATCACTGCCTGTCTTTATAGAGCTCTTTCTTTTTTATAGCCGCATGTTACTCCATTGTGTAGATGTTTATTTTTAATGTTTCTGACAAACTTTACATTATTCCTCGTTTTATTGTCTGTTGAATGCTTCTGATAATCTACATATTCTAGAACGGTTATAATTAAACCATAATTCCTAATAATCTCACTAATTTAGACAGAATGCAAATATTGGAAAAAGTGTAAATTCTCAACTAAATATAATACTTTGAATTCCCAGCGAGTGAGAGAGGAAAAAGGACTCCAAAAATGTAGGGTGGAAAAATCTAGTCTGAAATTGTCTATAACCTGTAATTTTACTGCTAGTTAAAAAATGGCTACAATTTGTCTTAACACAGACTCCCTGGAAACAGAGCCTGAAGCAAAAGCATACATGCGAACACTGCATAATTTTGAGGGTGAGGAGTCGTGTGCAATCCCAGGGAATTAGAAGCGAGGGGAAAGGGAAGCAAAGCAGAGAAGGAGGGAGATGCAAGCGTGTGGAGCATGTTTCTGATCTGACCTCACCTCCCCAACAGCCATTGTTGGCATCATAATGGCGGAACGCACTCCGCGGGACTCCCTCATTTCCTGATTGTATTACCTGGCCCTGGCAGGCTGGTGGCCAGGCATGAGGATCTCTCCTTGGCAGTCATTCTATGTGTGGGGGCCCTTTGGTGATGGAGGAGGTAGCAGTAACAGTGTCACACTTGGGGGTGCCTGGGTGGCTCAGTGGGTTAAGCCTCTGCCTTCGGCTCAGGTCATGATATCAGGGTCCTGGGATCGAGCCCACATCGGGCTCTCTGCTCAGCAGAGAGTCTGCTTCTCCCCCCCCCCCCCCCCGCATGCCTCACTGCCTACTTGTGATCTCTCTCCTCTCTGTCAAATAAATAAATAAAAAATCTTAAAAAAAAAAACAAAAAAAAAAACAAAAACAGTGTCACACTTCAAGAGAGTATATGGGACCCCTGG
>CM052883.1:143252319-143279493 GCA_028534135.1 Potos flavus
AAAAAAAAAAAGACAGTGTAGTGGGATTCTCCAGCCATGAAGCTGACCGGGCTGCTGAGATAGGTCGCCCCAAACTGGAGTGATGCAGAAACTGGGTCTGATTCACAATTCGAAATGAAATCCACTTGTTGTGATGAGCACTGCATGTTGTATGTAAGTGACGGATCACTAAATTCTACATCAGAAACCAATATTACACTACATGTTAACTCACTGGAATTTAAATAAAAATTTGGGGGGATAAATGAAATCATCTAAATCTTCTGTCCTTACTCAGAAATATTTAATAGCAAAACTTGTTTTGGGGAGAGAACTTGAAAACATCTCAAGAAGGCATCTAATATTTTTCCTTGACTTTAAACAAGACCATAAATTATTTTATTTTTGAAAATTCTGAAGGGGGGACACTTGGGTGGCTCAGTCTGTTAAGCATCTGCCTTCAGCTCAGGTCATGATCCCAGAGTCCTGGGATCGAGCCCCACATCAGGCTCCCTGCTCAGTGGGGAGTCTAGCTTCTTCCTCTCCCTCTGCTGCTCCCCCTGCTTGTGCTCTCTCACTCTCTCTATCAAATAAATAAATAAAATCTTTAAAAAAAAGTCTCTAATTTAAGTGAATCTTTAAGTTGGCCTGTTTTACATCTCTTGTGGCAATTTTGAAATAAATCTTCAATACATGCTCATCATTAAATTCTCTAAAGGGTTTTTTTTTAAACTATTGAAGGTCAGATATCAAACATACATAAATATTGTTGTAGTAATAGACATGATTAAATTTTTCCCCTCAATGATACTGATTCTGTGTGTGTGTGTGTGTATTCTGCTTCTGTCTCACTCTGATTAGTACATTATAGTGATGATAATATTAGGAGTGTATGAGAAAAAAAAAGTTCTGCTCAAAGACTACAAAGTAAGTCAAGCTAGTTCCTTGACATATCATGCTATTAATACGGTAACCATTAATTACATTTATGTGGCAGAAAGGGCCGGGGGAGTGGGAAGAAGAGAGGGAGAGAAGAAGATATTTCATGCAAACTCCTCTCTCCCCACCATTGGGTAACATCATTATCTGTATAGTAAAAACAACACAGGTGCTCACTAGATCATTTTTGAATCAATGAATGAATGACTACCGCTATGGGACTATTAGATACTATACACTATTTCTTGGAAGCAAAGAGATGAAGATATCTTCCTCATCTATGATTCTGTGGTTTCTTTGACTACTAAAAATTGGCTAGGTTGCAAATTTATTTTAAAGTCTGAGAAGCAAAATGCTTTCCGATGAAAGGCGGGGAGAAAATACTCCTCACTTGAGCGCCCGGGAAGCCTATCATGATCATTTACATGGATAAGCAATGTAAATTCATCAAATTGTGTACGGTAACAGCACTAACTTGCACCTGGAAGAAGAACTTTGTGCCAAAATTGATTGCAGCCAATATTAGCTGTCCTGTTTTCAGTTGTGCACAGAAGAATTCAGGCGGCCACCTTTCCGATGTAGTTTTCTTGCCCTGATCGGGGAAAAATTGCTGAAGTCATGAGGCTGCTCCAGTCAGAGCCCTCATGTGAGTCATATGAAAGCTCCAGCCTTGCTGACCTCTGGCAAAAAGGGAGTGAACGAGGACGGGAGAGGCAGAGGGGAGAGGTTCAAGTGCCGGTTTTCTCCTTGAACCTGGAAGATTATGGGTCAAGAGCTGTGTACAAAGACTCTCCAGTCTGGAGGCAGCTGCCATGGCTGTTGGGAGGGAGGCGGTGCGCGCAGCTGCCCGAGGACAGCGCCTGTGCCCGAGCCCGCGGAGACTGCTGCGATTGAGGTATTTGTCTCCCAGGAGCATCTTCCTCTGTTGATAAATGAAGGAGTTCAGAGACTCCCTTTCTGAAGCAGGGTCGGATTTTTCTGCGGTGGGTCTAAACCAATAAAAGGAAAATCTTATTAAAGCCACAGAGAATTTATGGCCGTTGTTATCAAATTTGTGGATGGTCTTGTAAACCCAACAGGGAAAAACAATCGTGTGCTTTGGGCTGCACAAAACTCAGCGGACTTAAAGTTGAGAAAATAGCTATTCTCTTGTAATCTCTCAAGTACTAAATTACAGAGCTGAGCCTCAGAAAGCAAGCTGCAGTATTGGTAGGCTATGGATTAAAAATCTTGATGATTAGCTTATGGTTATTAGCAATGACATACGAGAAAAATCATTCCCCCCAAAATGATAAATTAAGAGGACATGAGGGGGAAAAAGGCTGAGTTAAACAGAGAAAAATTGGAAACCATCCATCAGAGAGATTTAGGTTAACCAAGGTGTTTAAGACATATTTTTAAGTGAAGAAAGAATGTAGAGTTTCTGCACTTGATATCCTCACGGTCTTTTTTAAGGATCTGGCTTTCAGGAAAGGACTTGCTTTTTGGGGTGTAGGAGGCTTAGAAAACATCTGAAGAGTGACAATGAGACCAATGAAGAAAAAATAGGTTCTGTCAGCCACTGAGTCTTGACTTTGCATACATTTTATTCCTGTACTTTCCTTTTTCTCTAGCTGACAGACCTAAAAGAAGCATCATGTTCCATGACTTCATTTCACCCCAGGGGACTTCGGGCTGTCCGTGCCCAGAAGTTCAAGAGTAAAAGGCCACGGAGTAACAGTGATTCTTTTCAGGAAGAGGATCTGAGGCAGGGTTTTCAGTGGGTGAGTGAACAGCTGATGTGGATGAAGAAGAATTTAATATGTGCTTGTCTAGGGAGGTCGGCCCTCCCTTCCAGGGCAGTGACGGAGAGGGCTTTTCCAAGTATATTCTGGCAATGTTGTCTAATTTCTCTGGGGGAAAAAAAAAGTCAACCTTAAAAAAAAGTGCTCTTTCTTTCTCTCCCACCTCTCGCCCCTCCCCATTCCGCCAAAGCAGAGAAAGAGCCTCCCTTTTGGGGCAGCCTCATCTTACTTGAACCTGGAGAAGCTGGGCGAAGGTTCTTATGCTACAGTTTACAAGGGGATTAGCAGGTGAGCGAATCATAGCTGGGAGAGACTCTGCGGATGAGGCTCCCACTCCTCTGATCGGAAATTATAGAGCTGGGGGACACAGGGCAGAAGTTCGGGACCGGTGCAAGATACCATAGTCAACAGGGAAAGACACGATGACTTAAAGAGACTTGTAAGAAAAACAAACTTCTCTTGCCCTCATTAAAATCAGCCCACTGAGATGTTTATCTGCTTCGCCTCTCTTTTACTCAATTCGAAGTAGAGTCTATTATGGACCCAAGGAACAAGCACTGCTCTTCGCAAGTGCCGTCTCTAAAGGATTTTCTTATCTCTCCCTAAAACACCATGACAGAGGTTTGCAATGGCAACCTTGAGTTTGCTCCTTCATTCTTGCTTTACCTTCCTAGAGGAAACTGAAGTTGGTTTCTACAAAGTATGATATATGCAGAAAAAGATTAGTCCTTTTTTAGATTAGTCCTTTGTATACTTGCAAAATATACAAAATGGCTGGAGAATAAAAATGATGCTAATCCAGAAGCGCGGGCCCATTTTGGCTATGAAAGTTTGTTAAACATATGTGAAAGATTCATGAACTTCATTGCTTTTTAGTCAAGGTGGGAAAGTCAGAGGTTTGATTTTTTAAATTTATGTTACTCCAGTGGCGAAAAATAATGACTCAATAGTAGTTAAATGTTCATTTTAAAAATGTAATATAAATACTGCGAGACTATTTATTATTCATCCTACTAATCAGGTTATTATGTTTACACATTGAAACAGGATTTTAGGGAAATATCATTTAAAATATATTGTTTAATTGAATTCCACAGATTATCTTAGAAACTAAGAATATAAAATATTTCTCTCAAGAGACTCACCTGAGTAATAGGATAAAAAATACATCAGAAATACTTGTTTAGGGACGCCTGGGTGGCTCAGTCGGTTAAGAGTCTGCCTTTGGCTCAGGTCATGATCCTGGCATCCTGGGATCGAGTCCCGCATTGGGCCATCTGCTCAGCGGGGAGTCTGCTTCTCTCTCTCCCTCTCCCTAGTGCTATCCTTCTCTCTCTCTCAAATAAATAAGTAAAATCATAAGAAAAAGAAATACTTGTTTAAGCACATAGAGGTATAGGTACAAGTATATTCACTGCAGCAAGATTTATAATAGAAAAAGTAAAAACCTGGTCACCTCATTAATTGAGGACTGGCTAAATAATCACCATGCAACGAAATAGTGTGCAGTCATCTAAAGTAAGAGGTAGATGTACTAAGATGAAAAGATGTCCAATATTCTAAAAGACAAAAGCAAGTTACAGAATGATATATACCCTATATTCTCATTTAGAAAAAAAAAAAACACTCCGATATAACATGCACGTATAAATTCATCTGTGCATAGAGGAGTCTGGAAAAATGCACAAGAGATTGTGAAAAGTAGTTACTTCTAGTGGTTGAACCTGTGGTGGAGAAAGAGAGATTACTCAAACTCTTCCCTTTATTCCTTACCACAAAGGCATTACATTTATCATTTAAAAATAAGTTTAAAATATCATAGAGATAGATGCCAAATAAATTCAACATCAGTTACTAGTTTTTAAAACTCTGAGCAAAATAGGAATAGAATGATAATTCCTCATTATGATATAGAATATTTCAAATCATCAATCCACATACCTTTTTTGTTAAATACTAGAGACATCCCCATTAAGTTAGAGAGAGGGTGAGACTGCTCATTATCCTCTACTGTTAAAGATTATCACAAATATTCTAGCCAATGCAATGACAAAAAAAAAGAAGACCGAATATAATTTTTGGGGATTACAGAATTGTCTACCTAAAAAAACCAAGGGAATCATCCAAGAAACCAGTAGAAGCAGTAAGTTAGAACAGTAAGGTGATCAGTTACAAAATCAAAATATACTTGTCAAAAGTCATCTTTGTATTAGCAATAACCATTTAATAGAAAATACAGGAAGGAAAGTGATTCTTACAATATCAACAATAAAAATCATCAGTATCAAAAAATGGGCAAGGATTTACTAAGGGACATTAGACCTGAGAAGGAGCCAGACAGGCATTCATTCATTCTACTAACATTTATTAAGCATCGACTATGTGCCAGGCACTATTTCGGCTACTAAAGCGTCATTGGAGAACAAAGGAGACCAAATACTCTTACGGAGTGTACATACTAGTCAGGGTAAGATAGGCAATAAACAAACTGACGAAAGACTGAGTCTGTCAAAGAGTGAAAAGTGCTTTGGAAAAAAAATAAAACAGTGAAGTGGGATAGCAGTGCCAGAGTGGGGTGGTAGATGATTATTTTACATAGTAGCATGAGAAGGGAACACTTGAATACAGACTCTGACAAAGATGAGGCCTGAGCCGTGTACATGAACAGTGGAAGAGAGCCTCATGCAGAGGGAATAACAAGTAACAAATTCCAGAGGCAGGGATAGGCAGGACATTGGAGGGGAGAGTAGAAAGAGATGAGGACAGGGAAGAGTTGCAATTGTAGTCGATCAGGTGTATAAAGTCTTATGGATTATTCCAGAGACCATTGTAAGTACAGATTATTTGGGTTAGAAAATCTAATAGTGCAAAGATGTCAGTGATTCTTTAATTTCAAGTTTTAATACATTATAAATGTGTTGGAAAGCTACGATAATAGTGTAGTATAAGAAAAGACAGATCAAAGAAATAGTGTAGTATAAGAAATAGTGTAGTATAGAAATAGTGTAGTATAGTGTAGTATAGTGTAGTGTAAGAAGACAGATCAAAGAAATATATTTTTTTTAAGTCCAGAACAGTCACAAACCCAGTATCAGTAAGATCTAATAGACACATAATCATAGTAACCTGTCAAATCATCAGGGAAGACAGTCCAATAATGAAGCTGGGATGATCATTAGTAACTTGGAAAAAGTAAATACACAATATGAATTCCTAGTAGATTAAAGAGATAAATGAAAAAGAAAAGATAAGAACTAGGAGAATAGGTAAAGGAATTCTGTGTACTCTTTGGGCTGAAAAGATCTGTCTATACATCATACTGAAGTCGGAACCCTTAAGAGAAGATTGAAAGTGTCCATGGTACCCCATTTACCCATGTATGTTCTAGGGAGCCCTAGTTCTGAGAGTCCTTAGTAGGTGTTTCATTGATCATTGCAAAGAAACCTAAAACAAAATTAAAAATGTGATTCTTTATTATAAGTGCTCTCGGCATCTTTAAATTGTTAACGTATACCATGACTGTCTAAGAAAGACTAAGAAAAATTTTAAAGTATAAAGCATTTTCTAAACATAGTTGACCAAAAAATCGGTTTGGGGGGCGGGGAATGGGGAGAATGTCACAGAGGTATGCTCTGAGTAAAACATTTTGGAAAATCCTGAACTTCATAAAAATTTTAAAGTTCAAAATTTTAAAGACATGTGAAAGTAAACAAAATAAATTGGTGAAAAGTGTATTTAAAACATTTCAATAAAAAGTGGGCAAATAGGCAAAGCACAAAAGAACAGAAAAGACCAATAAACTTAAGAAAACTCATGTCCACGATTAGTTAAAGAAATAGAAATTAAAATGTGATAATCCTTTTTAGGCAAATTAAATAGGCAAAAAAAAAAAAAAAAAAAAATGAAGATAGTATGACCCCCCCAAAAAAAACCCAGTATTTATGGGGATATGTCAAAGGGACACAGGAGCCAACTGAAAGGGCTCCCAAAGGATAAAGCTGGAAAAATTTGAGCAAGAAAATAAACTAAGGGGCGCCTGGGTGGCTCAGTGGATTAAAGTCTCTGCCTTCGGCTCAGGTCATGATCTCAGGGTCCTGGGATCGAGCCCCACATCGGGCTCTCTGCTCGGCGGGGAGCCTGCTTCCTCCTCTCTCTCTGCCTGCCTCTCTGCCTACTTGTGATCTCTCTTTCTGTCAAATAAATAAATAAAATCTTTTAAAAATAAACAAACAAACAAACAAATAAATAAATAAACTAATATTGGATTATAACCCAGAGTGTAAAATAAATATCTATGAGTCTACGCCACTATGAATAAATGGCTCAGTAAAATAATAAATGGGAGAGAAGAATTTCAAATAATTTATGTAAATAACTGAGGTCAAGTGTGAGTTAGTCATAGTGACATTCTTCCAAAAGTACACTGTGGATAGGGAGTGGGGGAAGAATAACCACAGTGAGGAAACCTGACAGACACTAACTCATTGATTAAGGCCAATATCAAGTCATGAATTCTGACGATAGTATGTACCCTTAATATGATGTGATGAAAATGGCACTTTACCTTCTCAAAAACCATAACCCCAGTCTAATCATAAGAAAAACATCAGAAATATTCCAGTAGAGAGGTATCCTCCAAAATTCTTTACCAGTACTCCTCAAAAACAGTCAAGGTCATCAAAATCAAGGAAAGTCTGGGAATACGTCACAGCCAAGAGGCGCCTAAAGAGACATGACAACCGTATGTAATGTAATCTTAGATGGGATCCTGAAACAGAGAAAGGACATTGGGTAAAAACCAAAGAAATCCTGATGGTCATACTGCAACGTATAAATCTATCAAAGCAACACATTGTACACCCTTAACCTCCAAATGCTGTCTGTCGATTATATTTCAATAAAAAAAAAATAAGATAAATTGATTGATTTCATAAATGTATACATATTTACTGTGACATCTACTTTAAAAGAGATAAAAAGAAAGCATTTTGAAATCAAGTTGGAAAACCATAACAAACTTATAACTGCTGTAGAAAAGAAAAAAAAGGAATATGTAACAGCAAATACATTTTTAAAACTTAAAAATCCTCTATAATCCATCACTCTAGCATGGCAATTGCACATGCACACAAATTATTTAAAGTCACAAACATGGTATGTTTGCTACTTTGTATTCTATTGTTCATTTTGTCATAAATATTTTCTACTTTCCACCTGTCTCTGGATTTAAGCTATTATCATGAATTCAAAGTATTCCATTGTGTTGATGTACCACACATTTTTAAATTGTTCTAATGTTGGACATTTCAGCTATTTCTATTTTGTTCTATTGTAACATAGTCGAGAATATCTTACATGCATTTGGAATTTTAAAAATCATTATTAAATAAGTTTATTGGGAAAAATTCCTCTGTCTGGTACTTTTTTTTTCTTTTAAAGATTTTATTTATTTATTTGACAGAGAGAAGGATCACAAGTAGGCAGAGAGAGGCAGGCAGAGAGAGAGGAGGAAGCAGGCTCCCTGCTGAGCAGAGAGCCCGATGCGGGGCTCGATACCAGGACCCTGAGATCATGACCTGAGCTGAAGGCAGAGGCTTTAACCCACTGAGCCACCCAGGCACCCCTGGGTCTGGTACTTTTATGGCTTTACCTATTGCACTATCCCCAAATTTTACCAATGTATGACGCAACCCACAATAAAAAATACAATTTTACTGCAAAAAAAACTAAAGAA
Organism: Potos flavus; assembly: GCA_028534135.1. NCBI lineage: Eukaryota > Metazoa > Chordata > Mammalia > Carnivora > Procyonidae > Potos > Potos flavus. The sequence continues at coordinate 143,260,756 of CM052883.1, forward strand.
TTCTTAATCAACTGTAAGCTTTAGTTAATAATAATGTATCCATATTGGCTCATTAATTATAACAAATGTATCATACTAATATATTAACAGTAGGAGAAACTGGATGAGGGATATATGAGAGTTCTTTGTACTATCGTCTCAATTTTTCTGTGAATCTAAAACTGCTCTAAAAATGAAAAAACACAAAAAAACAAAAAGCCTGCCCAGTGTTGGCAAGAAAGTGCTGGAATGGCCACTCCCATGACCATTCGGTGGTGTGATCACTCAGTGGCATAATTTGGGAACATGCATTGAAAACAATAAAAACGTACGCACAGCATACTCTGACTTAGCAATTCCAACTCTACCCTAAGGAAAGAATAAGAGCTGTGTGAAAAGATTGAGCTACAAACATGACTGTAACTGTATTTTTATAATGGCCCAAAGAAACAATTTAAAAGCATTTGGAAGAGGCTAAGCATAAACGCACTGTAGTATATTTATATGATGAAATATTATCTCATTAAATACCACACTGGATAAGAATGAATAAAAGAAAAATTAGATGGAGGAAAAGCAGGTTACTAATAATATGATATGAATCCCACTGTATTAAAAATAATATATTTTAGGGGCGCCTAGGTGGCTTAGTCGGTTGGGCATCTGCCTTCGGCTCAGGTCATGATCCCAGGGTCTTGGATTCCAGCCCCACGTCAGGCTCTCTGCTCAGCTGGGAGTCTGCTTCTCCCTCTCCTTCTGTGCTCTCTCTCAAAAAAATAAATAAAATCTTTAAGAAAAATAACATATTTCTCCTCGGGTGAAAATCTTAGTTCTCCAGGACTTCACTTACATCAGTGAACAAAATGATGAATAAGAGAGCAGGAGGAGAGTAAGAGAGAGAGGTTGTGGGGGGGCTGGGCAGATCAGGGGCACCTAGGAGATGGTTGTAAGAATTTGGCTTTCATTCAGAGTGAAACGTGAAGATAACCGTGGGTTTTGAGCAGAGAAGCGATTTGTTCTGACTTTTTCTTAAAAGGGATGCCCTGGGCTCCTCTGTTGAGAGTAGACAGTAGAGGTAGAGACATGCAAATAGGGAAACTGTTAGGAGGTCACTAGAACAATTTAGATGGAAAATAAGGATGGCTTAAAGTGCACAAAGAGAAATGAAAGGAACAAGATACATCGAAATGTTATGAGGATGGATTTGGTGGGGGGAGGGGCAGGGTTCTGTGCTTTTCTGTATTCTCCGAAGTTTCTAGAATGAGCCTCTATCACTTTGGTAAAAGGAAAAAATTTTTTTGGTATATGTACATATGGCTTTTTAAAGCTTTATTTTGAGGACATTGTGGATTTACATGCTGGAATATGTTTGGAAGGAAAAGTTACTTTTGTTACACTGTCCTTAGTATAAACTGCTGCTATGAACTATCTCAATAAATGTGTGCCCTTCCCCCCTCACCCCACACCAACTCTTCTAGGATAAATGGACAACTAGTGGCTCTAAAAGTCATCAGCATGAATGCGGAGGAAGGAGTCCCGTTTACAGCTATTCGGGAAGGTAAGAACCAAGAGATCTGTTTTAGAAGTCCTTGATTTGGTAAAAAAAAAAAGTCCAGTGAGTCTATCCATTCAGGATCTGGCTTTTGATATTTCTAGAAGTAATATCATAATTGCAACTGTATTCTTCCTAGTGGTTTTCGGAGTATATTTATACTCTCATTTTATTATTTATTCTTGAGGAAATTAAGATTCAAAACTATTATATTAGTTGTCCATGACTATGAACTCAACGTATATTCACTAAATACTGTCTACGTGTTTGGTCCCATGCTGATGTGCTAAGGCTGTATCTATATATAACCCCAGACGAATCCACGTAGAAGAGAAAAAAAATAACACAAGCACGCAAATTCTCAATAAGTAATTTACCTGGAAATTATAAGTTGTTTAGATAGCATTTGAGAAACTCTTCTGGAAGGCATGAATTTTTATTGCTGTCTCTGTATGTTCTCTGTACCCTGGGCAGTATAGCAAGTAGAGGAGGCATCTGCTGTCAGATGGACTTGGGTTTGAATCCTAAATCTACCAGTTACTATGATGTGAACACGGGTAGATTAGTTGACCTGTTTTAGACACCATTTGTTTCAGAAAGAGGATAACAGTACCTCCTTTATTGAGTTGTAACGAGAATATGCATCTAAAGCCCTTATCCCGTTTTCAGAGTTCAACAAATATTGGCTATTATTATTCCATTCTTGTTCCTTTCCTTTAGGGATGTCTTGTTCACTATCAGGATAACTAATAATTTATAATATAAAAATCAAGAAGTGGGCACCTGGGTGGCTCAGTCAGTTAAGCATCTGACTCTTGATTTCGACTTGGGTCTTAATCCCGGGGTTGTTCGTTCAAGCCCCATGTTTAAAAAAAAAAAATCAAGAAGGCAATATAGTGAAAATAAATCATTAAAAATACAATTTACTAACCTTTTACATGAGCCATTTAAAATAAAATGATGATAAGATTGCTATCCATTTTAGCAAACAAACAAACAAACAAACAGAAATGGCTCTTCCCTTTTATTTTCTCCCCTTTTAACTACTTTATCTTCCCCTCTTTTGGGAAAACATACTATTCGCACAACATATTGCTGGGCCTTGTGCAGGATGAGAAGAAAAAGCCCTGATCTTTGCTCAGTATCATTTTCAGTTTTAACAGAGCAGATGATTCAAGTTACAAGTGTTGTAATGGAGGTTTAAAAAAAAAAAAAAGATGTAAACTAAGATGAGAACCAGTGAGTCTCAGTGTGGCTAATGGAGTCCGTAGATTCTGAACTGAGCTTGAAAGGATGGGTTATGCAAACAGGCATGGAAAAAGCAATTTAGAAAATGAGTTTATAACTGAATTGGATGCCATTTTCAAAAGTCTTTTCGACCCCTGGGAAATACATCATCTTGAATTCGAGTAGAGGGACCAAATGGCTGTCAGGTTAGATGGGGATTCATCCTGGAAGGATCAGGGGCAATCTGGAGGAAAGCAAGATTTTAAGTGTTTAATATAATGGAAGCTGCATTTACTAATGTACTTATTAGTGGTCCCCATGAAAGTATGATCAGATTTAGAAAGAGATGTGTGGCTAGGTTGAATGGTATTTCTGAACATAATAGAAATCCCCAGGTCACCAATATAATGGGAGCGTCTCTGGCCCGGCTTCACTGCATTTTCATGGTGTTGCCTTTGTGTGTTCGAGTTTGCCTATTACTTCAGGCCTGCCTCGCTCAGACTGTGCCCACAGCCAAGTTTTTCAGGTTGACATTTGACTCGGCAGTGAAAAATTTTTGCCAGTTTTGCTAACAGATGGCTCTCAGCATGGTTCAGAAAAGCTGGATCTGTATTGTTCTGCATGCGAGATGTTTCTTTTATTGCCTATTTACCGAGGCACTGCCTCTCCCTCCCAGGTGTTTGCAATTACATTAAGTATTCAGCTGTGCACTTTCTGGGTTTGTTTTATGGACTTACCTTACTGAACGCTTTGCTTGTATAATATTAAAAACCGCAAGAGGATTTTTGACACTTTGGAGGTTGTTAGGCATCCATTTTCCAACAATGAATGTTTCTTTTTCCGTCACTGAAAAAGCTGGGAGCCCTTGTTAGAGAAGCCCTCTCCCCTCAAGAAGAGAGGAGGCCTCGTTTGAAAACTTTGGCACTGTCCCATTTTTCCTGTAAGAACTTTAAGGATGTGAGACCAGGGAGACAGGAGGTTAAATGAGAAGGGATGGAAGGCAAAATAACAGCTGGAGTTCATTAGTTAAAATCCAGGGTCACTAGCTAAAAAGGCAACCGAAAGCCACATGCAGAAAAACTGAACAAGTAATGCAGATTTTTTTTTAAGAAAAGCCTTGAAGCCGGAATTACTTTTCCTGAACAGTTTGGCTGCTCTGATGGGATATCAGCCAAAGATTTACTGAGTAGGATTTTACTACATGGATGGTCTCTCTCTATCTAAGTAGAATACATATGGTGGTTCATTAATCTGGTCATTTGGAGAACTATTTGATCTTAACATGTAATATGATGAAATTAGCAAAAGTCTGAACAACACTAAGGGGAACATAATACACAGGCCAGATACTTTTCATGTGTTACCTCTCTCAATCCTTTTAACAACCTCTGGAGATAGATGCTACTATTATTCCAGTTGATAGCCATGATTTAAACCAAATCTCTCTGATTCAAAAATCGCTCTCTATTCATACACTCTCTATGAATATTCTACAGACATTCCACAAATGTTTATTGAGCACCTACTATGGCTAGGCACTCGGATGTCTGCTAGATATATAGTAGTACACATAATAGACACGTTCTCTGCCCTCATTCCTTTGCTAATTAAAGAGATTAGCTGCCTTCATAACAACCTGAAAAAAATCTTCCATAATTGGCTCTAGGATTATATTTGAACTGCTTATCTTTACAACTAGGAGAAAATATTTTCATTTGAACAGGTGGATATTTTAAGCTTTTATGTAAGAATACATTCCCTTGTTTTCCAAAACTGTGTATCATTACTTTATCTCAATAATGTGCATTATTTTAAACATCTTTCAAAAAAAATAGAAACTTTTGGTTCAAAGCCAGGACTTTCAGGCCCTTAGCAGCAATTGTTTAGGAAGCAATCATATAACTAAATTTTTTTGAAGACTAGGCATATGACATAATCTTTTCTCTCCCTCCCCTCATTATCTTTTTTTAAAACACTTACATCAACTCTGGGAGGTAAAGCTTGTTATTTTTGCTGTGCATATGAAGGAATCTGAGCCTCAGAGAGGTTAGGTAACTTGTCTGAGGCCTCAGAACTAGTAATCAGAATAGTTAGGTATTAGAATCCATTTTGTTCTCATCCTACTTTATTATGATAAATTTAGAAATCTATAACTCAAGCATTGCTCCTATAGCAAAAGTAGAAATAACAGTAGAAATCTGTTTTTATGATACACTTTGTATAAATGTTAAGCAAAATGCAAAAGAAATATTTTAAAGAAAATAATATTGTATGTTTGTCAATTCCAATTCTATCATGCACTTTATAGCCCCAGTAATTGCAGTGTTTAAATTAGAAACAGTCTTAGCTAAGGATCTTCTAAGATCATTCTGTAATAGAAAACATTACAAAGTAATTATTCCCAGTCCATATATGAGAAAACTGAGCCAAAAATAGACTAAGGAACCTCCCCAAGGTCACACAATGAGGTAGAGGATACGATAAGAATGCTGACTTGCCTGTTACTACAAATAGACTGTGGAAGGCCTGGTTGACAAGAAGTCATTGAATGCAGTCAAATCACATCACAGACATAGCACATTTTCATATGCATCGTTATATTTTTATAAAACGAAATGACGTCAGGATGATGATATGGGACCAGATGACAATTGCACAGAAATCAGATAACTATTTATCTAACATTTATCCTAACATTTAACATTACCTAGATTTCTTTTCTTAGAATGAATAACTTGACTCATTTACTTGATTTGTGACACCCAGGCCAGAAGAAATGTAACATCAATAACCACAAACTCTTTTTAATTCAATACCCAGTGGAGGTTGGGGGTAGAAATTGCCGCCATTATTAACTGCTACATAAACCCAGTTACGACAGTTTGGTCTTCACTAATTTACAAGCACTGACTGAGCACCACATGCCAGGCCTATGCTAGCTGCTAGAGATGCAAAGACAGGAACAGGGACAGTCCAGACTTCCAAAAGCTAACAGCCAGCTAGCCATTCACTACATACAGCTGTGCTGTAGGACTTTGAGAGGCAGCCTTGCTCTTCCTTATCCCCCTCATCTTTTACATAAACTAAAACAAAACACAGTAGAGGAACATTAAAACGTCACAACCCATTGCACTTGGAAAGCATCAGTTTTCCTAAAACTTCACCAAGCCACGAACCCCAGTGAAATTTAACAAAACCAAAAAACTAAATATTCTCAGATCATTGCAAGATGAAAATAATTTTTAAAATTATTAAATATCTTACATACATGAGAATCAAATTAAATGCCATTTAATGTTCAACCAGTTGGTCCTACTATGTTTGGACATTTAAAATAAAGAAAGAAATACTTTGCATTCTTAAAATGAGCTGAATAATGTTCCGTTGTGATCTGATCTTTGGGATTAAGTTGTTTTCTTCAGATTTTTCTCTTTGGCTTTCTGAGTGTTCTCATACCAAGTTAATATATGCAGAATTCCTACAACAGAGTCTGGCATGTAGTAAATGCTTGATGAGCTATCACCATCACCATCATCACCGCCATGATCACCAAAGTATTTTAGAAGCACCCAAAGAAATTCCATTGTGATTCCACTTGTCTGGCGCTTTAGAGATTCCCCAATTCATCTGTGTGTCTTTTCTTTGAAGAAAAGCAAAAATAGGTATACTTAAAATATGTGAATTATAAAGACAATAATCTTACAGTTAGCAGAATATTCTGATTTTAGGGTCTTTCCCCTTCTCAGTTGGCTTTTATATCCTTCAGCTTGTTGGTCTGCAGAACACACCATATCCCAGTGTTTATAAGGCAGCCTTGAAATGAGAAGAAAGACCTTTTCGTCTTGGCGTCGAGACCCACACATCTGAGGCTGAAAGCATTTGAGATCCCTTTGGCAGATGGACCTGACGATAAACCAATACCATGAGATAAATGCTTTAAACATCATCTATTCTTTCATGTAAATTTCCCATTATTACTCACCCAAAGTCATGGTTTCCATAGAAGTATTTCGGTAGTTCTGGAGTGTTCAAAAAGCAATCGTAGACATGACAATAACACTCACAACATTTATAACATAATGAGGAAGACAACGAAAAGAAAGCGCCTCTCACAGAAATACCCTATGCCAACCAATTAGAGGTATAGAAATGATATTAGGTGATTAGTGACACTATATAAAATTCTATATCACTAGAGATGTAGCAATAAGTAAAAAAGGCAGAAGTCTCTGCTTCCAGCGGAGTTTACGTTCTTAAGGGTGGAGATAGAATATTAACAAATAAATATTTACGATGTTAGGGGTAATAAGTGGTAAGTGCAATGGGGAAGAATAAAAGCAGGGCACAGGGGAAGAGGATCATTAGCGTAGGTCGGGGGGGCTGGGGGGGCTGCTATTTCATTGAAAAGGGTCATGGAAGCCTGGACTTGACGTGTGTGTAGTTTGAGGAGAGACCTGAAGGAAGCGAGGGAGAAAACGTGCAGGGAATGAGATAAGAGGGTTATAGGCAGAGACAAGGACAAGTGTAAGACTCAGGGAGGAAATGTGTTTGGAAATGTCCAAGGAACAGCTAAGGGGCCCACGTGCTGGAGCCAAGTGAGCAAGGACAGGAGTGTGAGTTGATGAGGGCAAGGAGGTAATGCGGGCTGGACAGGCCACTGTGAGTTCTTTGGATCTTACTCTGAGTGAGATGAGAGATCACTGGAGAGTTTGGAAGCAAGAGAGACTTCCATCTGAGGAGATCACGGCGGCTGGCTCTTCTGTGTCCGAGAGACTGCGGGAAGGGAGGGAGGATGCAGGGAGAGAGACCAGCTAGAAGGGATGTGCACTAATTCCATCAAGATACAATGATGGCTTGGCCGGGGGTGGTAGCAGAGAGATGGCAAGAAGGGAAGGATTCTGGACATATTTTGAATGTACTGCCAATGGATTTGCTGAATTGGATCAAATGTGAGAAAAAGAGTTGAGAGAAGTTTAAAAAGATTTCTGCAAAGAAATTGTGAATTGTAGATAAGACTAATGATATAAATATAAGTGCACAATAGAGGAATGGTAAAACTGACACTTTTCCTATCCCCATAAAATAGAAATTACCAAGAAAACTATATAAAATATTTATACCCACTGTCAGCAGCAAGCCTCATCCTAAGGAGATATTGTTCCTTGAGCTTTTTGGCAAATGATAATATGAAGCCATCATGATTAAGAAAACATGCCACCATGATTTTAAAAATAACAAGGGGCGCCTGGGTGGCTCAGTCAGTTAAGCGTCTGACTCGGTTTTGGCTCTAGTCATGATCTCAGGGTGGTGAGATCGAGCCCCACTTTGGGCTATGCGCTCAGCAGGGAGTCTGCTTGAGGTTCTCTCTCTCTCCCTCTCCCTCTGTCCCTTCTTCCCCCCACTCTCTCTCTCTCTCTCTCTCAAATACATAAATAAACCTTTGAAAGAAAAAAACTAAGCATCATGAGTTTTAGTAATAACAAATTTAAGTAAGAATAAAATTATATTAAAACTAAAATATCTTGATAATATTCTTAGCAATTGTAGCTTTACCATATCCTTTAAAATCTAGTTTGGGTGCGTGCTTTGTAATGCATGCATGTGTGTGTGTGTGTGGGGGGGGGTGTCTTTGTACAAGGAGAGAAAATGAACATAATTCATAAATAAAAATATACACAAAACACGGCATTCTCAGTCGATGGTCAGACATCATTGTTATAAATATGGAAGGTGCTAAAAACTCCAGCAGGAACAAAACATAAACAAAATTTAAAGATATTAATCTGGGAGTGGGGGGTTATTGGAGTTCAAGGTAAAAGGGAAGGGCAAGAAGCTGATGGCAGGGGTATTAATTCTAATTTGCAACTGTGTGAGGCTTTCCATTTTCCAAGGGTTCTAAGCATAACATCTGATTCCATCCTCTTGTCAACCCCGTGAAGTGAAGTCAGAAAAGGCATTATTATCTCTTTTTCAGAAGGAGTGAATTGAGACTGAGGTTGAGATACTCTCCTGAGCTCACTCGGATAGAAAGTGGCAGGGCCAGGATTCACATTAGGGCCTCTGGCTCCACAGTCAGTTCTCTATGAAGACATTTAATAAATATATTTGACAAATTAAGTGCTTACTCTTGGCTGAGTGTTGTACTAGGTGATGCCCCCACATCCAAAAGAGAGGGAAAGTCACTCCCTCCGTTCCCATGCAGCCTTCAGTCTGGGGCCAGGGACATTAAACAGATGCCCGTGAAACTGTTGACTACATTTACCAAGCAACATATTTGTAAAAGTGGAATAATAAATTTAGCTCGTAAGGATTCAGGGGGCAAAAAGTAGAGTATTAGGCATTAGAGCAAAGTAGCGTGAGCCGGGATGATAGGGCTCCTTTGATGATTGGCGGTTCCCAGCTCAAACTGATGTTAAGCAAAGAAGGAAATTCACTGGCTGATAGTTCTGGTAACTACGGGCCGGCGGGGCTAGATGACGTCACCAGCCCATGACGTCACCAGGAATCCATGCCTCTCCATCCTCAGCCCTGTTTTTCCCTGCCTTAGTTTCAGTCCCGGACAGACTCTCACCAGGTGTTGGTAATCTGGCCAGAGCAGCCCCTGGTGAAATCCTACAAGCTCAACCTTCCTTTCACAATGGAAAAGAAAGCACCTCTTTCTGGATGGCACCAACAAAATGCGGTTTTGTGCCTAGTCTCTGAACGAGATCGCTGCGGCTGGAGAGTGCTGTGCTCCGATTGGCCAGGCCTGGGGGACACACTCTGTCTCGGGTGGGGGCGGGGTCAGCCCCGCCAGAATAGCTTGGGCTGCGTGAGCAGAGGGTCGATTCCCCACAGGAAAATGGAGATGTTCCCACTAGAAAGCAAAATGGCTATCAGGAGGGCAAAACAACAGAGGATCCTTACACCAGGGTAAGCTTCCTGAAAGAAGTCATTTGTTCCAAAGTTCGAAGGTAGTGTTTGAGTTTGGTTTTGATCTTATGGAATTCTGGGAAAGAGCTGGTGTAGGAGATTCGGGACACGCAAGCATGCCGGGCAGAACACCCATTTGAGGGCTTATACTTAACTTTCCCTTTGCTCTAAGTCTTAAGGACACTCTTTACTCACGCAGGGATGTCCTGAGCTGAGACTCACCATCTCCTTATTATGCCTTTTCTGGCCTCCACCCTTGTGAAGGCCGGGGGGGGGGAGGTCTTCCTATCCCTGAAACCCCCAACGACAGCCTTTCAGACTCCTTCCCAGCCACTCACTGGCCTTTTGCAGTGACTTCTCCCTTTTAAAGCTGCCTTTAGTGACCTAATAATAATCTGTTATTAAAGATGCAAGAGACAGTCCTCAGACCTCCCCACTCACACTCCCCTGGGTTCCCCAAGTTTGGCTCTGTCCTCTTTTCCAGTTTGCATTTGCTCCTTTCCACAGAGGTTTGCAATTCACTTTCTAAGAAATCTTCTCCACTCTCTGTCATCTTTCAACAATTCTTCATCCCATACTCTTATCTCTGCCTTCTACTAATCACATCCATGGGCCCTACTGACCCTCTGTGACACTTTGAATTTTAGAGAATGGTCACATGTTGCAAAGTCCTACTCTAGAAGGCAGAACACTCCATTTCCTGCTCCTCTGATGGCCTTTATCTCTCCAGGCCTCCTCTCCTGTAACTCTAAAGCGGAGATAAGATTCCCAGAGGGAAGCATTTGCAAAGTGCTCTGAGTGCTTTGATGAAATTGATTAGATAAATGGAAACATATTTTTTTTTTGCAACTGCTCTAGCCTGTAAGAAAAATAAGTTATGTAAATGCAATGACTTGCCATTTGACAAATAATGAAGGTCCTTTGTAATTTCAAATATTATTTCACGAGAGTTTTTTTCCCCAGCAACAAAAAACCGGAATGATTGAAGTGTTTAAAAAATAAATACTGCTTGGTATCTTTAAAGCAGTACTTTCATTATCAATGATTGAATTAACGTTTTGTTTAATTTTTCTAGCTTCTCTCTTGAAGGGTTTGAAACATGCCAATATTGTGCTCCTGCATGACATCATCCAAACCAGAGAGACTCTGACATTCGTTTTTGAATACATGGTGAGTTGCCCCAGCATTTTATAAAGCGTAAGGGAAAAGCCTGGTGCTCGGATAATGAATCTGTTAATATTTTATGGCATGATAAAACTTTCATTACAATGTGGAAAGTGTCATGGAAATTTTCATGATTATGATTACTAGAGCCTATTGTTCTTACACTTCTTTGGTCCTGCTTCTTTACCCACTGTATTTGCTGTCTCCCCCCGCCCCATTACCAGCAATAATAAATAAGCACATTGAGTTTGCCTCCTAAAGAAAACTTTTGTACTTATTTTTTATCTATTTTTAATCACCATCTGAGCAGAACCCAACATTTTTTTCATCGACAGTAAAGACATAAATCGCAAGGTTTTTAAAAATTGTATACAAGTTTACTAAATAATAACTCACTTTCATATTTTTGAAAGGAAAAAACCATTCAAAATGTTAGCAGGAAGAAATCCTAAGGCACATATACTTGACTTGCCTCCAAGGAGAGTGAAACACGCCGGTATCGCTGGGTTCTGTGGCAGTCATTTAAAATGAGCATCTTTTTGTGTTGAGAAACAAGCTTCCTTTCTAGGACAGCCATTTAGAAAGACACACTGTGTTTGACCTTGATAGTGAGGTCTCAGGAAATCTGGTTATGTATCTTTCATACCTTATTCTCAAAAATTCTGAAGTTTATATCTGACAGTCACGTCTGTGGCCGGCTTTAGGACACTGTTTAAGCTCCGCTAACATCATTCTCTCCACCCTTTGCTGTAGCACACAGACCTGGCCCAGTACATGTCTCAGCACCCAGGAGGGCTTCATCCTCACAATGTCAGGGTGAGTACTTTGAGAGGCAGGACTCCTCTCCGGCTTGCCCTCAGCAGAAGAATTCTGAAACAGACTGTCATCACAAAGCAAAATCCCATGATATTAAATAAGAAGATGCTAATCATTGATATTCTAGAGAAACGTTTTAGAAATAAGTTCCCCCTCGGGGTGCCTGGGTGGCTCAATCAGTTAAGCATCAACTCTTGATTTCCGCTCAGCCTCTCAGGTCATGGCCTCAGGGTTGTGAGGATCGAGCCCCTGTCAGGCTCCAGGCTCAGTGGGGAGTCTGCTTGAGATTCTCTCCCTTTGCCTCTGCCCCTCCCCACCCCACCCCCAGTCACATATGCATTCTCTCTCTCTCAAAATAAGTAAATAAAATCTTAAACAAGAAAAAAAAGCTTCCGCTCAAGATATAGAGCAATGTCTAGCCATTTTCCAGGAGGCCTAAACTTGTCAGTCATTGCCATCAATGCAAATATGTCTTCAGAAGTACAAACCAATTAAAAAGAACTGCATTCAAAGGAAGTTCAGAAGCTAAGCCATCATAAAATAAATAATTCTTCATGGCAGACTACTGTGGTCTGTGATAAAGTTTGTGCTGTACTTACAGTTCCCCATCAGAATCAGCAAACAAACTATCTTTGTTAGGTCGAAATTAGTTACTTGTTTGCCTGTTCTATCCAATCCTGTTATAAATGGGACCAAGTTCCATTTCCCAGTCACTGGAATAGAAATAATAATTAACTCTTAACTCACTGTAATTCTATGTCTGCTGTAAATTTTAGAAACCATTTCCATTTCATACTTTTCATTCCCTAAGGTTTTTATTGGCATTAATTGGTCCTTGATATAACCTATATGAAATTTCTATATGATGTACTCATTCATTCAATTAACATTTATGTTCTTTTATTCAAGAATGATTGAGTACTTGGTATTATATTAAGTTCCGAGGCTTCAATAATGAATAAGTTGTGTTTCTTATTTTCAATAAGCTTAAAGCCCAGTAAGATATATGTACTTAAGTAGGTAGTAAGAAGCAAAGTGACAGGGGCTATGGCCATATTAACAAGAAATACGGTGAGAACTCAAAGTAAGGGGACCTACTCCAGTCTTGGAAGCGAGGGGGAAAAGAACGTTTGGGGGTTGAGGAGAGTGAAAACATTTTAAAATAGCTAGTGCAGATGGGATAGAGACCTAACTAGGCAAACCAAGAAAGAATGTCTAGTAGTGTGTTGAGAACTCTTGGTGAGAATGGAAACCATTAAATTATCTGCATGATCCTGGGATTTCCTTTTTAATGGCAGTGCTGAGCAATTCAGATAGAGGAATAGAAAAAGTAGACAGTTGGATTGATTCTGTGTTGGGATTTTGCCAGACATGTGAAAGAAAAAGACAGTTGGGCAAGAGATTTGAGCTGAATGTCAAGAGAGAGGTTACGGTGATGGTCAGGCTTCTAAATTGAGTTGAATCTGAAGGAAGGAAGTGAAGATAGGCAGGTTGCTGATAGCTAGGGAGAGAGCAGAAGAGTCAAAGAACTAGAGGTATCGATTAAGTTGATGAATGCTTGGAGAAAGAATAACCAAGAAAAAACATTTTCAGGCTTGAGTGCCTCTCATACCTGGCACTGTGCTGAAGGCTTAGAAGGATAAAAAGACATAGAAGACATGATTCCTACACCTTCAAGGGCCTTTCAACCAAAAACAAGAGATGAGAAATATGCACCAATCCTATTATAGGACATTTGCGAATAACACCAAGTGAGAAGTAAGACCTAGTGTAGATATGCAAGAAAGTAAAAGATATCTTCTCATTTTAAGAGCTTTTATGAAGCCAGACGTTAAAAGATGCTTTGCATTTCAAGAGGCCGGAATAGGGGAAGATGTCACAGGAGAAGGAATGTTTTCAGCAAACGTACAGAGCAGAGAAACAGAAGAGCAGAGCAGAGCCATATGGGATGTGTTGAAGGAAGAGGATCCCGGAGTCATGGACCATTAGGGCTGGAGGAACCTCAGTGTTTTTCAAGCTTCACGTTCTGGCCCATTTGTGGGTTATGAAATCAATTTGGCTATTAGCAACTAGCATTTAAAAAAATTAAATGGAATAGATGAGAAAACAACAGGAAATATTAGAGTACATTACACCTAGTAAGAATAAGCATTATTTTGTGCAACTTCAGTTCCAGTTGAAACTGTACTTGTACCTCTGTATAAATACAAGATACGTATGTAAGTTGCAGCAGGAAAAAAAAAAAAAGAGCCTTAAAAACACTGGGCTGGCCTAACTTCCTTATTTTGCAGAATTGGAATCCAAGGTTTGAGAAGACAGAACCAGCTTTTGCCATTGCTAACCGTGATTCTTGGTTAAGATCCTTTTCCACTAGTGCCCACACTGCATCTCTGGTCCTGTTGGCCTGAAATAGAGAATATATTAGTGAGATCAGGATACATAGGTCTGGAAAAATAGATTGGGTAGGTGGCTGAGAGCCTTATTTTCTAAGATGTGGACTATATTTCTTAGATGGTAGGGTCATTAAAGGGGCTTGAGTTGAGAGAGAATGACATGATCAGAAGGAAATTTATGTAACTGTGGTCTGTGGGATGGATTAAAGAGTAGGGCATTCCAGTTAGGAGTTTATTGATGTGGGCTGGCCCAGGGCTTCTCAAACTTCAATGAGCAGACGAATGACCTGGGCATCTGATTCAGGAAGTCAAGGGTGAGGCCTCACCTTCTGGATTTCTAACATAATCTCCTTGATTGACCAGAAGAATTATAGCTCTATTAACGGAAATAGAAGAAGTTGATTTGGAGAGGAGGAGGAAGAGTCCTGTTGTAGACAGAGCGAACTTCTAGTCGAGGTGGAAATCCAAACGGAAATGAGCAGTAGACAATCAGAGAGAAGATTAGTGCCCAGGAGGAAGCTATACGCTGGAGATGTAGACTTGGGGGTAATTGGCGCATGGAGTTTGTAGTTCGAGACAAGAGAGTAGATAATCAAAAGAGCAAATACACAAAAATAAAAGAACTGATTATAGAAATTTTTCTTTAGGGGTTAAAAGAGGAACAGGACAATAAGAGACAAAAGGAAGCAGCTTTTTGGACTGTACAGGATCCAGAAAAGTACACTGTCATTGGAAGTCAAGGGGAGAGACAGTTTCAGGAAAGGTGTGGATTGTCAAGAGGGCCATTAGCTCCAGGAATACAGTTGAAAATACGGTTGCATACTTGACTGCAATCATACTTGACTACTTTGTGGATTTGTGAGGGCTACACCAATTCATAGAGGGATTTATCAGGGGTATGTGGAAGCACAAAGGAAGAAGTTTTCCAATCTAAGCAAGTGGGGAGAGGGATGAGTGCCCCACAGCAGACACAGCAGAGAAAATGCTCACTCTGGCCCAGATGGCACTAGCCCAGTGACATGATTTTGTTCCCAAGAGCCTTGCTATGTTGAAAACAGGACTCATCTCTGGGTTTCCTTTATGGAAACCATCACCCACGACCTGGCCTGCCGTTGACCGAGAAAACACCATTGGGTTGTGTTATCAGTGACACGTGGGCCAGTGTGAAGGAAGAATCCAGGTGGCAGAAGATTCAAGAGTGAGTGGGTAGTGAGGTTAATCAGGGAAGACTGCAATTTTAAGCAGTGTGGCTATAAAATACCATACATTAACACCACCGTGCCTTACCATTTATGAATGCTGATGGACATCCACGTGGAGCCGGGGAGGAAAGGGCCCGAAGAGTGAGGAGGTGGGAGGTGGGTGTGACTCATTAGTGAGAGCAGTCTGTACTCCAACATGAAAGGCATTTCAGGCTGGCCCACGCAGAAGTTCTGTCTCTGACTCAGCCAGCTGACGCTCCCTTTCCCTGTCATGTTTTAATTTTCTCTTCTCTGGTTTCTCAGAATGGTGTAGAGAAGTTAGGCAGGTCTGAGTTTGAGTTTTGGCCCTGACTGTTTCTTGACATGTTTTTAAAGTTTCCTTGAGCCCTATTTTTCTTATCTGCAAATCGAGGACAAGCTTATCTCCTTCACGGGGTTACTTTGAGGATTCTAAAAGGTGCTAAGTGTGCAATAAATGTTGTTTTCCCTTCCTCCCTTCTGTCTCTGTCCCTCTATTGTCTCGTGCTCCCTCCTTCCATAGTGATTTCACATTGAAAGGCATTATCTGTAAACACACAATGTAGCATCTTCTCTTTTTCCTGCATTTTTCGTTGCTTCTTCATATTGTCTTTTCCAGAAATATTTGTATTTATGGTTGATTGGAAGGTTTAAGTGTTGGTATAGAAATTTCGTATTTCAGTAGCTTCGTGGTTGGATGAATGGGAAAATGGATAGTGTGTGTGTGCGCAAAGCACCAAGAAGGGAAAGCACCGGGGAAACTCACAGAACCAGTGAGCATTTGAAGTAGGAGTCTAAAGAAACCTTTCACATTCTTACATGGCCCGAAGTGGGACCCGCAGGGAAGCTCCTGCTCCGGTCCTGCTCCCGTCAGATCGCGCTCCCCTCAGTTTGGCCCCAATGTCTCCTACTCATTGTTAGGCCAGTAGAGGTCCCAGTGTCTCTGAAGTTCCTAATTTCCAGGATGTGATGGAAAGAGTGGATCTATTTGCACAGCTTTGCATCGGCCACTTTGTCTGCATCTCCAGGAATGCTGGGGCTGGGCTTTTCTCTTCTAAATTGTCAGAACATGTTCTCAGTTGGCAGAGGTCTTTGTAAACACTAATGTTGGTGTTTCAATTCTCAATTGCCAGTGGCACTGGAAAAGAGCAAAAGACACTGGAATCCTAAGCATTCTTTTTTTCCTTCAGCTTCTATATTGGTGAGAACCTAGTAATGTCTCCGGTTTCTATGCCTTATTTACCACATGCAACATTTAAAAATTTGGGCCCAGATTGTATTTTTCCCTCTTCTTTCTTCTTTCTACTATTTATTCCTTATTCTCTTCAGACTTTTTTTTTTTGGTCTAATTTTTTTTGGGGGGTCTCTCCTCCCTCTTAATCAAATGGCTGTATGATAGCTTGTTTTCAACTTTGAACTTTAGACCTTAAAAATAGGTTTAAAAAGATAATGGTTCCTTTCTTTCCTACTACCCTCTAAAGATATATTTCCCAGTCTGGTCTCCTTGTGTTATGTTTATAAAAGGGTTTCATATCAGAGAGCCTGGAAAACTCAAGCAGTTGTAAACCTTAGAATATCATTTCCAGGTCAACTTTGATCTTACATGCCAAGTTCAACGGTGGGAAAAAAAAATTAAATCTTTCATATCTAAATCAATAACTAGTGTTCCAAAGGAAACTTCAAAGTTTCCCTTTAGATTTTTAAGGAAGGGTAATTCCTCCGGTATCAAAGAAATGAGATGTCAGGAAAAGGCAGAATCCCTTTGTTTAAGACATGGTCCGCTTACTTGACTTTCCTTGTCTTTTTTTTTTTTTTTCCCTCTCTGAATGTAAAATCTTCATATTTTTTTGTCTCTCAAGAGACACTTTTACTATATTCTTTCAGAGGACTGTTTTTGATTTAGAGGGGAAATCAACACAGAGTGGCTCAAATCCGCTTAGGTAAGGTGTTCATTCCTTCCAGCTTTTCATGTTTCAACTTTTGCGGGGCCTGGCGTACATCCACCACCAACACGTTCTTCACAGGGACCTGAAACCTCAGAACTTACTCATCAGTCACCTGGGAGAGCTCAAACTGGCTGATTTTGGTAAGTCTCCCCTCGAGTCTCTTTCTGGGCCGCGAACAATGATGCTTTTGTGTGCACATGTTTAAAACACTGACGGGGCCTGGCCCTTGAAAAGTGGAGGACCATGGAACGTGATGCTTTGTGAGGATGTCAAACTACCCCAGAGGAAGTGTGAGGCAAGAAACAGGGCAAGATGGGTAGCATCTAGAATTCCATCAAGCTCCAGTCTAATCAGATCCCAAAACTTGGGCACCTCTAGCGACCCATGGCCACTTTTTATAGAGAGACATGTATAGAGCGAACTGTTCCTAGAAGGTTTTCCTACATGTGAGTGGATAGAAAAATTCTGTCAGCAAAGACCCAGGTTATCCCATGATGACAGGACAAAGACGTAAACCCCAGATTATAGGATGGACTCCTGCTGGAATAAAGACCCCAGGGCATTTGCTCCTGCACACCTATCAATAGGGCTATATTTGTAGGAGTACCTGAGGTTTTTAGTCCCATCAAAGTGACGTGGATTTCCCTGGGGTATCACTGTATCTTTCCATTCTAGCACTTACCACAGTTTATAATTATACACACGTATATTTGTGTGATGATTTTGTCTCTTCCTCTGGACTGTAAGCATTAGCAAGGCAGCCTGAGTCCCTCTTGCTTGTCATCGTCTCTCTAGTGCCAGACACCACAGTAGGTGCTCAGGAAATATTTGTTGAAAAATTGGAGCTGAGGAGCCACTCTTCTTTGTTTGGCAGACATCAAATGGTTGCATTATAGCTGTAAGACTTTTTTCTGACATAGTAGTTTTCATCTGGACAAATAAGCATTTAACAGATACTCATTTCTCAATTCCCCACAACGGAGAACTCATCTACTGAGGTATTACCCCAGCTCTAGATCATGTGACTCTGTGAGATAAGTAGCTAACTGACAAAAGTACTAATAGGGGTTCCCGGGTAGCTCAGTTGGTTAAGCGTCCAACTCTTGATTTCAGCTCTGGGCATGATCTCAGGGTCATGAGATCGAGCCCCATGTTGGGCTCCGTGCTGGGCATGGAGCCTGCTTAAGATTCTCTTTCTCCCTCTCCCTCTGCCCCTCCCCACCTCTTTTTTTTTTTTTTTAAGATTTATTTTTTTATTTATTTGAGAGAGAGAGATCACAAGCAGGCAGAGAGGCAGGCAGAGAGAGAGAAGGAAGCAGGCTCCCTGCTGAGCAGAGAGCCCAATGTGGGGCTCCATCCCAGAACCCTGAGATCATGACCTGAGCCGAAGGCAGAGGCTTTAACGCACTGAGCCACCCAGGTGCCCCACTCCTCCCCACCTCTTAAAAAAAAAAAAAAGGACTCTGAGATTGCACAAGAAAACTTAAAAGTGATGTGTCCAAGGACTTATCAAATTCATTAATTTGGAT
>CM052883.1:143279593-143295363 GCA_028534135.1 Potos flavus
AGTCCCCCTCTTGCAATTTACTAAACTAGGGATCCTGGACTGCAAAAATGGAGGGTGACCGTAAGAGTTGTGAATTGAGTTTTGTTGCTATGACTGAGACCCCAAATTAGAGGTTTTAAACATGTTAAAAGCTTAATTTCTCAGGACGCCTAGGTGGCTCAGTTGGTTAGGCGTCTGCCTTCAGCTCAGGTCATGATCCCAGGGTCTTTGCTCAGCAGGGAGCCTGTTTCTCCCTCTGTGTGCCACTCCCCCCTGCTTATGCTCTTTCTCTCTGACAAATAAAATATTAAAAAAAAAAAAAGTTTAAAAAAAAAGAAGCTTAACTTTCTCTCAAATAACAGTCTAAGTAGTCAGAGTTCATATGATGGCCCCGTGGTGTCTTGACCCATGTCCCTTCTGTCATGAGGCCCCACCATCCTTAGTGTATTGCCCCAACTACTTATTTAAAGATGGCTGCCACCTCCTTCTCATTATAGCTTGGAGGAAGAGGAAAAGGGAAGAATGCTTAATCCCTCCAAAAGGGGATGATCTGGAAGCTCACACATCAGCTCTGTTTAGAGGACATAGGGAAGAAGTTGGTCACCTCACTCTACTTAGCTGCCAGGAAGGCTACATCCAGCTGCAAAGTAGGCCAAAATTTGAGAAATTCACTTGATAAGGAAGTCCCCGAGGGTCAAGATAGTTGAGTGACTCTATTAAAAGCACCCAGAGTTTGTGTATTATTTTTAAAATATTGCTTATTCTGCCAGTTATTAACTCCTTGGTTGCATGCATCGCTTCCTGGCTCCCCAGGAAGTCCTAGGACAGTGAGTTCTGTGCTTTTCTTCTTCGGTCAGGTCTTGCTCGGGCAAAGTCCATTCCCAGCCAGACATACTCTTCAGAAGTTGTGACCCTCTGGTACCGGCCTCCTGATGCCTTGCTGGGAGCCACTGAATATTCCTCTGAACTGGACATATGGTAAGAGCTAGGGCCAAGAAAATGAAGAAAATGAGTCATTTTGCCCATGTGGATTCCTTTATCATCTGTATTGCATTTTAAATAATAACGCTAATAATGACAATCACATTTATATACAGAAACAAAGTGTTTTCAAATATATATCTCATTTAACTTTTGCAATCATTTTGAGAGTTTTTATGGTTAGAAACTGAGACTCGGAGAGATCTGGCCCAAGGCATATTCTGAATCTGATGTTCTTTCTACCATGCCTCTCTTCCTAGCTGTTCTCTTCAGTCCTTTGTCTTTCCCCCTTGTCCTCTGAGAAACACATACCCACTCCCCAACCACAGATACACACACAGACACACTAATGCTCTACACGCCCAACTCTACACACTAATGTCTACACACTAATGTTCACACACGCCCAAGCACAGTTCCGAGCTTAGAGAAAAAGGTACACAGACCATGATTCAATAAACCCGATTTTCTCACCAACTCTATTTCTAATTAGTTACTCTGGATTATGTTATCTTGAAAAGCATGTATCCTCCTTTTGTCTGTATTTCTCCATTTTTAAAATGAGGGTAATAAACTCTCCATGAGAGGGGCTATAGTGTAAGTATAAGAATCAGATAGGTGTTTCCAAGTAGAACCACATCACTGGGGAGGTTCTTGGATTAAGGGGTGCTACAGTGAGTGTGGGATCACTCATCAACCTGAGCAGCAATGTTATATTATCAGATCTTATTTACGGAAATACCCCAGTTATCCAGGGGCCACAGTGAAATGTGTGGTGACTTTACAATCATAGCCACCCCCTCCAAAGGTAACAAAACATATGAACATCCTTCAGTTCCTTAGAAGAGCTTATATAAACAAAAGGCCTTGTTTAAAAAAAAAAAACTTAATAATAGATTTTTTAAAAAATTAAACAGTATTCTAAAAGGCTAAACTAAGCTTTTGGATTCACCAAAGAATTGAGAAAGGTTGCAGAAATATCCCTCCAGTGGATCTGGAGTCATTGATTTCCCAATACCCAGTACGATTTCTAGAAATATCACCAGCTAGTCAAAATCCTCCCGCAACTGTCAGCTCTCACGGCTCTGTGCTGTCACTTCAAAGGCCTGTGGCAGGCTCTGGCTTTCTCAGAGCTTAATGATGACTTCCTAGTTGTGCTTCACAGACAGAGTGAAACTTCTGCTCGTTGCTTTTAAACTTTGTTTTATTATGGAGCATTGCAAACATTCAAAAAATAGACCCTATAGGGGCGCCTGGGTGGCTCAGTTGGCTAGGTGTCCACCTCTTGATCTCAGCTCTGGTCTTGATCTCCCCATCATGAGTTCTAGCCCTGCACTGGGCTCCACGCTGGGCGTGGAGCCTACTTAAAAACAAAACAAAACACACACTTGAAAATATATATGCCATATATATATATGCATCAGTGATTCTCAACCAGGGCCAATTTTGCTCCCCAGAGACATTTGGCAATGTCTGGAGACATATTTTATAGTCACAGCTGGATGGGGTGTGTTCCTGGCATCTAGTGGGTAGAGGGCTAGGATGTTCCTGTGACACAGGACAGCCCCCCACGACAAAGATTCATCTAGCACCAGATGTCAACAGCGTCAAGATTGAAGGGGCGCCTGGGTGGCTCAGTGGGTTAAAGCCTCTGCCTTCGGCTCAGGTCATGATCTTGGGGTCCTGAGATCAAGCCCCGCATCAGGTTCTCTGCTCAGCAGGGAGCCTGCTTCCTCCTCTCTCTCTGCCTGCCTCTCTGCCTACTTGTGATCGATCTCTCTCTGTCAAATAAATAAATAAAATCTTAAAAAAAAAAGATTGAGGAAACTGTTGTAGATTAAGAAGCATGATAAGTGAACTTCATGAACCTACTACCCAGTGTCACAACTAGAACACACGGTCATATTTCTGTAGGCTCCTCTCCCAACAACCTGCCCCTCCGCCAGACCGACTTGGAACCTGAATTTTTTTCTTATCGTCATTCCTTGACCCCTTCTAAAGATCATATTTTTACATTTTTTCATGTGTTCTAAAGATACCGTTTTGTTTTACCTGCTTTTGAGTTTTTGTAAAAATGGTATTATATTGTTTTTAGTCTTCTGGGTCTTGCTTTTTTCTACTCAAAATGTTTCTAAGATCATTCATGACCTATGTAGCTTTGCTTTATTCCCTGTTGAAGCACATTTCAGTTACTTAGCTTGGTTTTTTTGTTTTGTTTGCTTTTGCTGTAATGAATATACTTGGTACTCTTATTTAAGGATTTCTCT
Source organism: Potos flavus (assembly GCA_028534135.1). NCBI lineage: Eukaryota > Metazoa > Chordata > Mammalia > Carnivora > Procyonidae > Potos > Potos flavus. The sequence continues at coordinate 143,282,821 of CM052883.1, forward strand.
AGAGTACTTAGTAGATTTGCAGTGTCACAGGGTATATGAATGTTCAACTGCCTGAAATAGTGCCGAGTTTCTTTCCAAAGTAGTTCTAACAGTTTATACACCAGCTGTGTGTTACAGCCCCGTATCCACATATGCACCAACGTTATAATCAAGTGCATAGAACGGTATCATGTTGTGATCTAAAATCGCATTTTCCTAATTACTATTGAGCTTGGACACCTTTTCATGGATTATTTGCCATTTGTGTTTCTCTTCTATGAACACCTACTTGTGTCTTTTGCTTCTTTTCTTTTGGTCTCTCTGTCTCTGTCTCCTTCTGTCTCTTTCTTTCTTTCTTTCTTGATCGATTGATTTATATATGCTCTTCTACTCTGACTATGAACCTTTTATTATTATGTATGATGCAAGAAGCCTCCCCAGTTCATGCTTGTGCTTTCATATCCTTATGTTGTCTTTTTTTTTCCTTATGTTGTCTTTTTGAAAAGAAGTTCTTAATTTTAATATTGTTGATCTTATCAAGTCTTTTCTTTTATGGTTAGTGCTTTTGTTTCTCGTTTAAAAAATTCTTCCCTCCTTGAGGTCAGAATGATATTTTCCAACACATTCTTTTAAAAGTTCTAAAGTTTGTCCTTTTATTATTTTTTTTTTTTTAAAGAATTTATTTATTTATTTGTCAGAGAGAGAGTGAGAGAGAAATCACAAGTAGGCAGAGAAGCAGGCAGAGGCAGAGGGAGAAGCAGGCTCCCTGCCGAGCAAGGAGCCCGATGCGGGACTCGATCCCAGGACCCCGGGATCATGACCTGAGCCGAAGGCAGCCGCCCAACCAACTGAGCCACCCAGGCGTCCCATGTCCTTTTATTTTAAATCTATAATATACTGGAAATTGATTTTTGTCCGTGACAACGAATTGTCTCACCCCAATTTCTTCGGTGATCTGCCATGCCAAATCTCTCATATATCAAGTTTCCATAAATGCAGAGGTCTGTGCCTGGGTTCTTTATTCTGTTCCACTGGGGGGTCAGTTTCTCTGTCCCTGCACCAGTGTCCCACTTTATTAATTTCTGTAGCTTTATAATGATATTGGATATCTGGTAAGACAAGTGTCCTTACCTATTTCATCTCCTTCCTTCAGGAGGGTCTTGGCTATTTTTCCCCTTTGATTTTTCATATACATTTTGTTTGTTTGTTTGTTTTTAAAGATTTTATTTTTGTGTAATCTCTACACCCATTGTGGGACTCGAATTCGCAACCCTGGGATCAAGAGTTCTGTGCTTTACTGACTGAGCTAGCTGGGTGCCCCATGATTTTTCATATACGTTTTAGATTCATTGTTTCAAGTTTCATGAAAAAGCCTAGTGGATTTTCATTAGAAGTTGCATTGAAATTATAGAACTCTGAGGACAACTAACACCTTTATAATATTGTTTTCCAATTTTTAAACACAGTATATCTCTTCATGTGTTTGGTTTGTCCTTAATGTCTTTTAGTAGTTTTATCATTTTCTCTCTCAGCTCTTACATATCTAGAGCAAAGGTCCTCGTAAGTCTATTTCTGTTGTTTATTGTTTCTTTTGGTTCTTGCATATAGTATCTTTTTTTTCATGCGTGTTATTTTTGACAGTGATATGCTAATTTACCTTGGAATTTCATTTGTGGGATATTTTTGAGGCCTTAAATGAGGTGGCTTCCCTCAGGGAAGATTTGCATTTGATTTTGCTATGTGCATTATTTCTAAAGAAATTAATTTTTGTATTTTATATAAGTGTTGGTCTGCCACTCAGATCTTGATTTCCTGATACCATTCCCCACTAAAAAGAACTCAGACATTTTGGAGAAATGGCCAATTCTAAGGCTGGGGCAGGGAAAGTATGAGATGAGCCAGGAACATCTTGGTGGGTCAGAACTTTTTTTTAATAAAGTGGTCAAAAATGATGGGAACATATCAAAAGGACAGGGGAAGCAACTTGAAGAAATGCCCACTGGTCAAAGATGTACAATTTGAGTACAATTTGATTTATAATCAAAGCAAATAATGTGGGTAATGGATTATAATCCACTGAATAAAATAAGAATGCATGAGCCCTACTAAGGTTGACTAGCTAGCTGGATAAGAAAGGAAACATCTCCTTCCAGTAGCACTCCAACTAAAAACTGGAGAAGAAATGATGGACTTAGAAAACTACTGTTTTGCTGTATAGGAGTGATTGGCTCAAACAAGTATTAACAGTGCTAAACTAAAGCGGAAAGTTTGATGAGGAATGAAAAATTTACATAGTCTCAAAATACTTGTCCACAAATTACTTATCAATTACAAAGGAAAAAACAAAATAACTTTATAGTAGAGAAACTTGGTAGATACCACCTTTGCCAAGTGATTAGAGTTAATATTATCAATAATGGGACTGACTGACATGGGGTGCCTCCTAATATGGGGCACAGAGAAGGGTACAATATCAGTTATGCTGTTTTCCTGCAAAAAAAAAAATCCCAAACATCCAGTAAATTATCTCTGTTTGAGGGACATTTTGCAACATAACTGGCCTGTCCTCTTTTGAAGAGTTGTAGGGGAGGGAAAATTTCCCTCTGTCCTCTTAGAGTCTGTGGACAAGCAAACTGACAACAGATTAATGGGAGAAAAGCATATAAATTTTATTTGATGTTCAAAAGTTTTATGTGACATGGGGGAAAGGGCTTTATAGAAAGAAGAGAAAACCCCCAAAGCAGCTAGGCTTGGAGGCTTTTATACCATTATGACAAAGGATGATAAATTTGTAAGGAAGTGATAAGACAAAAGAAAGGGGTTTCTGGACTCTTTAGTGGCAGTAAATTGTGGGATGGACATCTTCACAAGGGGAATTTATGCCCTACTTTTAGGCAGATAGGGGAGGCAGAAAGCTCATCATAGGTTTGCTCTTTCTCAATTGCCTTCAGCTCAAAATAATCTTTATACCAGAGTGGCATATTTTGATACCCTACTGGGTCAAGGTTTTAAAAGGCAAAGAAAGACTGAGGAACTGTTCCAGAAGAAAGAAACTAAAGAGATATGCCAACAAAAGCAATGCATGGTCCTAGATTGGATCCTGGGGGAAGTGGAACTAAAGAACAGTACTGGGACAAAAGGTAAAATTTAAATATGGACTGTGGATCAGAGAGTAGTAATGGATCAATGTTAAATTTCCCTATTTTGATAATTGCGCTGTTGTTATGTAAGAGAATGCTTTTGTTCTTAGAAAATACAAAGTACATGAGGGTGAAGAATTATGATCTTCAACTTACTGCTTCAGAAAAAAGAGGAAAAAATGAAAGAGGCATAACATTGGAAATTGGTGAATCGATTGGAAGGGAGTTCCTTCTACTATGCTTGCAACTTTTCTTTAAGTTTGAAATTATTTAAATATTAAAAGTCACCACCAAAATTGAGAAAAAGCTGGTGTTTGGTCAAAGATAGCATAGGAAGCACTGACCTGGTATGTGATTGGTGTTTGTAAATATTTCACACGTGTTTGAGAAGAATATAGATTTTTTTAATTGTTGGATACAGGCTTTTACATATATTCAAAACTTCAAGGTTAATTGTGCTATCTAAATCTTCTTTATATCATTTTTGTCTGTTTAACTTATCAAAGGTGTATTCAAATTGTTTACTACACTGTTGATTTGTCATTTTTCCATTCATTTTTGCTTTATATACTTAAAGCTATTTTCATTAAGTGCAAATAAACTTAAAACTGTTTAAAAATTTAAAACGGTTTAAAATTGCACACTTTAAATCTACTTTTGGAATAATTTTCCTTTCTTTTGAAGGAACTCTTTTAGAATATTCTTTAGTGTAGGCCTGTCGGTGGCAAACTCTGTTTTTGTGTCTTGAACTCTCATTGTGGAAAGGTAGACTTGCTGGGGATGTTATTCGAAATTGATGCTTATTTTTCCTCAGAACTTTGAAGATCTCATCCCCCTGCTTTGTCTTCTGTTGTTGCTGTTGTGAAATTTGCTTTGAGCCTTATTGTCTTACTTTCACAGGTGATCTTTCATTTAAGTACACGTTTTAAAGTTGTTTGTTTTTTTTTTTGTCTTCATTATTATAGAGTTTTCACTTTAAGGTGTCTGGTGTGGGTTTCTTTTCACTTACCCTGCTTGGTATATACTGTGCTTCTTCCAGTTATGAATCATGTCTTTAGTTGGTCATTTCCTCTTTGAAATGTTGCCTCTATTCCCATCTCTCTTTCTGGAGCTCCAATTGCCAGACCATGTTTTTCTATTATCCACAGCTCTTACCCTCTCTTTCGTATTTCCTGTCTCCTTAACTTTCTGTGCTGCATTCTGGGTAATTTCTTCAGCTCACCTACCAGTTCTTTAAGTCATCTTAAGCTACATATCCCTCACATATACAAAATGTTATTTCATTGGTAAGTGTTTCATGAATTTAACCGTGAATAATGATAACACAAAATAGAAATTCAATTGTGAGTTAAAATTATTGTCATTACCCTTATTCATTCCATTATTATTACTGCTTTCCCAGTAAAACTCAAGAAGTAATATAAAAGTAGAGCAATAGGCATCTTTCACTGAGTTTACTGTTATTCACTCTCTACATAATTGTTAGATATCAGAGTGTGTACATTGTGATTCCTCTTGCCCCTTTTATTTTTCTTTTCAGAGTGGTAAGAGGGGAAGTGAGTAGGGAGAAGATTTCCAATTGACAAAGGAAGGAAAGGGGGGGAATCCTATTGTGCTAGGTCACGAAACTCCATAGGGTACAAGCTGAGTGCATTTTATTTATTTATTTATTTATTTATTTATTTATTTATGTATGTATGTATGTATGTATGTATGTATGTATGTATGTGGTGCAGAGGGAGAGGAAGAGAATCTTAAGCAGGCTCCATCCCCAGATCTCAAGACTCTAAGATCATGACCTGAGCCAAAATCAAGGGTCAGACACTTAACCAACTGAGCCACCCAGGTGCCCCAAACTGAGTGCATTTTAGGAGGCATGTGACCATGGGGGGAGCATTAGAGCCTTTGTCTTAAAGAAATTAATGATACCATAGTGTGCCAGAGCCTCTTATTACAGTGAGCCCAGGGGACACCAGTGTCAGTGGGAGCCCAGAGGGAACAGTTAGATTCTGGAAAATATACAAGTAGGACATATTGTTATTCCCAGCACTTAAAACCAATGCTCTCTCATCTCGCATCATTGTTTCTTCTTTCTTTCTGCCCCCTTTTCAAAGATTCTATTAGCATCTTCAGGGAGAAAACTCAATGTTTTAGGATAACTACACCACTTTGTTATTGGTTTTACTTTTTTGTATTGTGTTAAAATACACATAACATAAAATTTACCATTTTAGCCATTTTAGTTTTTTTAATATTTATTTATTTATTTTAAAGAAAGAGAGAGAGTACGAGTGAGGAGAAGGGGAGAGGGAGACAGTCCTCAAGCAGACTCCCCACTGAGCTCAGAGCCTAACACAGGGCTCAATCCCATGACCCTGAAATCATGACTTGAGCCAAAATCAAGAGTCAGATGCTTAACTAACTGAGCCACCCCCACACACCCCCATTTTAACCATTTTAAAATGTACAATCCAGTAGCATTACATACATTCACACTGTAGTGTAACCATCACCATTATCCATTTCCGAAACTTTTCATCATCCCAAACTAAAACTCTATACCCATTAAACAAAACAACTCCCTCTTACTGTCTTCCCCCAGCCCCTGAGAACCATTATTCTATTTGCTGTCTCCATGAATCTAACTCTTCTAGGCACTTCATATAAGTGCAATCATACAATATTTTTCTTCTGCATCTGGTTAATCTCACTTAGCATAATGTTTTCAAGGTTCATCCATGTTGGGGTAAACTGGGTTTTAAAGATGGATTTATTTTGGCACACAACGTGTACTATTCAAAACTGACTTCAGGCAGCTGCTGGTTTTAGGACTATGAAAAGTTGTTCCTGCCTGAGAGATTGCAAATTTCCTGCAATAAACTTCCAAATATAAAGAGTGGCTCAGGGAAAAGCAAATGTCATGTCATGTCACTGTCATACATTATGTTGTTCTGAATTAATTTCAACAGTGAAAAATGAAATACTGATTCATTTCTCCCCACAACATTTTTGTATGTTCTTTACACCTCTGAAAAACCTAAAACTTCTGAGATGGTTGATTTCCCCAGAGACTGCCTAAGGAATTTGAAAAATCTTTTCCTCTCTTACGGAAGAATTTGCTCATGCTCACAATAGAGAAAAGGTTAGGAAGAAAGCCAGAAAGAGCAAAAAACATATAAGCTGTTTCCTCTAACTTGACTGAAGAACCACAGTTGGAGCAATAAAGTGACCCAGTGCATCTCTCCTTTCTGGAAGGATTAGCTCGTTGACACCATCGGGTCTTTTTACCCTGCAAAGGAAGTTCCCCTTCATCTACGTGGACTGCCCCAACGGTATCTCCACAGAGCAGAAATCCTCTGGGCACCTAAAGATAGGAAGGGTAAGAAGAAGAGGTAAGAAGAGCCACAGGATGAAGATTTAAGAGCAAAACAGAGGAGTAAAAGGAAATAGGAGCTGGTTTCCTATTTGGACCTAACTGTTCAAAATATTTTAAATGTTCGCTTAAGGCTAGGCTGGGGGTCGACAAAATAAGACAATAGCCACTTGACTTGTTTACAAAGCAAATTAAAAAGTACAATAGCTCTGAAGAACAAATGAAAAAAATCAGAAGATGAGTTGGGTAGTTTTTAAAGAACAATGCTTATACCTAGAAAGCATCTTTTGTTTTTCAAATTTAAAGTGCATGGATTTATTTTCTTACCAATGCATTGATATTTATGGTACTTATGGATATTCCAGGTACTGAAATATAATTGATTTAGGAATTTTGTTTGTCTTGCAAGTGTCCAAGTAAGCACATGGGCACCCACGGCATGCGTGACACACACACAGACACACACACACACACACACTCTCTCTCTCTCTCTCTATATATATATGTATATAAATACTAAAAATATAAACAAGCAGCCTTAGACTCTATATTTGTTAGCTGAGAAAGGTTGCAATCTACCCATAGGTGTAACTTAAAAAGAAGGACTCAAGAGAATGCCACTAAGGCACCAACCATACAAATGCAAATGGAGAATTTCAACCAAATGTTAGCCTATTATTCTGTAACACGAACGCCTTGTACTACTTGCATAATGGCCTTGATGTCCAGATTTCTCCACTATTTTACCTAACACAAAATGAAGTGGTTTGAGAGCTTTCAAGCACATACTGAGAGAGCGTCGGGGCAGTGGGGTGGAGGGGTAGAGACCATTCGATGGCATTCACCAAGTCAGTTTCCTACTTGGCTTATCTCATAACTGACCATTGCTAGCAATCAGGATGGTTTTTAACCATTTGGCAGTTTTCTACTACTTTTATTCTTCTCCATATATTGTTTAACTCACTGCTTTTGTATCTGTTGCTTTAAAGACAAGAAACAAACAAACAAAAAAAATGGATTTTAAAATACAAGCTAGGGACGCCTGGGTGGCTCAGTTGGTTAAGCGGCTACCTTCGGCTCAGGTCATGATCCCAGAGTCCTGGGATCAAGTCCCACATCAGGCTCCTTGCTCAGCAGGGAGCCTGATTCTCCCTGTGCCTCTGCCTGCCTCTCTGCCTATTTGTGATCTCTCTCTCACTCTCTCTCTGACAATTACATAAATAAAATTAAAATAAAATAAAATACAAGCTAATGAGGAGCTTTAAAACGGCAATAATTCTAAAACTTCCCCTCAAGATACCATTCACTAGATTCTTAAGTTATATTTGTCTGATCAAAATTTTGTAGCACATATCAAGATGTCTCTAATGCATGAAAAATAATTAAGAAGTAAATACGGTGGCCACTGGTATCCCAACTGGCTTTTTAAAAATTGCCAATAATGCGATATCTTTTATTTACATATGTGCAAAATTCTAAAAATAAGCCAGTTGGTTATTTGAAATGCAAACCAAATATTAGGTCATGAAAACAGTTTTTATCTTTTTTGACATGAAAAGATACAATGATATTTCAATGTTTGTTTTTTCTTTTCTTTTTAAAGATTTTATTTATTTGAGAGAGAGCGAGAGAGAGCTCATGAGTTGGGGGGAGGGGCAAAGGGAGAGGGAGAAGCAGGCCCCCTGCTGAGCAGGGAGCCCAAAGTGGGGCTCAGTCCCAGGACCTTGAGATCATGACCTGAGCCAAAGGCAGACGTTTAACAACTGAGCCACCAGGTGCCCTCAGTTTTCTTTTTAATATAAATTCTATCCTCAAACCAGACACAAGATAAAAATTATTCTTAAACTTGTTTACCAAGAAATCTGCTTTCTCCTCCACAAGCAATTCAAAGTGAATTAAATAGCTTGTGTCTGCAGTCTGATGGAAAAAATGAAAAGTTATCATATGCAATAAATACATATGAATAATATTAAAGACCATAATTAAAATGAACTTGATAATAAATTTTTAATAACATGATCATCTATAATAAAATGTCTTACTTAACTATCCTTCTTTATCATGCCACACAAGAAAATGTCAGGATGATGAAGGGAATTTGTGAAATTATGTGTTATAAGTGTGAAGAATTTGGAGTCAAAGGATAGGACCATGAGGATAATCACTGTAATCCGTCACCTGGACCATTTTTATGTCTCAAAAGACTATGTGAACAAAAATGTGTATTATTAGAAAAATAAATCTTACCCCTCACTGTCCCTCAGGAATTACCCTCAAGTTTGACTACACAGGAAATAGATTTTGTATTTCACTCTATTTCATCTATTTTGAGAGGCACACTTTCGGCTAAATCAGGATGTACCTTATAATCAGTAGCGTCTTACCAAGGCCATCAGCGAGGCTGCAGATGGGACTGCAGCTACCATTGCACACGTGTGACCATCAAATGCCAGCATCAAAAGTTGCAGAATGGGCGTCAGTGACTTGGAAGAAAGCCTTGCAGACAGGAGAGCTCTCCTTCTTTTTTTCCTTCTTTTTTAACTGGAAACCAAATGGTTGTGGAGAGGAAGTGAATCAGGCATGTTTAGTAACATTCTTTAAGCAGGAATCAGAAGTAGGTTAGCTCTGCGTAACTGCAAGATCAGCTTAGGAGTCCAGCACCGATGACTCTTAGTTTTCTTATGGATTATTTTAAGAAATGCTTCATCATCAAACTCCTGATATAAAGGATGATCCCATGGATAAAAACAGACATCAAAGAGTCTGAGTCCAATGCTGAATGTGAAAAACTTTTAGGAGAACCCAAACCCATTTATTTCACTTAAATGTTCTATTTGTTCCATGCACAAGTATGACATGTGATAAAATAATCTGTCTAATTAAATTCATAATAGCCCTTTCAATAGCTGTAAGAGGAACATTCTGATTGTGTCACGGTTTCACTTGCAGGAATTTTTCTTCTTAATAGTTACTTACACTAACGGTGCCTCTTCCAATGAGAGCATCTCAGATTCCATGCAAGAGAGTATTCAGTTTGGAGATTCAGTGCTTTGCCTCTTCTCATAGAAAGAATAATGAACTTGAATGAGCTGAAATGTTTGCTATCTTTACTGGGTTCCTAAATGCTGGTCGCATATCATTTTAACTAAAAGCTGCTGGCTGTTCTTACTTTTCTTTTTCTTTCCCAAGACTTTTAATAGCACGTGGCCCCTATTTAATGCCCCCAAATATTTGCGGGGAGGAGAAATATGGGTAGTTCAGTTTCACATTTATGGTTTCCTTGAACTTGTCAGGCTGACTCTTGTTTCCTTTGCTAGGGGTGCAGGCTGCATCTTTATTGAAATGTTCCAGGGTCAACCTTTGTTTCTTGGGGTTTCCAGCATCCTCGAACAGCTGGAGAAGATCTGGGAGGTAAGAGAAGAATTTTCTCGGAGGAAGAAGAAATACCTACAATTCAAACTTTGAACCAAATTCGCTTTAGAGACCATGAACTAGTCCATCTGCTTTGAGATTTTACGCCGTGTATTAAGGTTATGGAAACTGTGGTATTTGCCACAGGTATAAACACCTTGGGAACGGAGGCGCGGTCAGGAAACCCCTGGTTGTCTTATAGCAGCCCCTGAATCCACCTGCTTCCCTGTTGTGATTTTCTCAACCTCCCAGTGCAATTTCTGCCATTACTGCTCAAGCACATCCCCGCCTCACCACTCTCAGCTCTGACTCTATCATATATTTGGCCTGGGTCCTTGTCAACTGAAAACGAGACACTAAATTTCCACAGAACTCTGATAAAACAAAGGCTTACCATGTTAGTGTGACAAAATATGCTATTTATTGTGCTCTTCCAAAACCACATTCTAAGATGTGAAGGTGCTTTTCTGTGTGGTTCCATTTCTTGACTCACTATTTCTCCCTTCCTCATTTAAAGATTTTATTTATTTATTTATTTGACAGAGAGAGAGAGAGAGAGCATGAGCACAAGCAGAGGGAGGGGCAGGTGGAGAGAGAAGCAGGTTCCCCGCCGAGCAAGGAGCCTGATGCAGGACTCGATCCCAGGACCCTGGGATCGTGACCTGAGCTGAAGGCAGATACTCAACTGACTGAGCCACCTAGGCATAGGCATCCCTATCCCTACCTCTTTTGTACCATGATGTACTTCATTCTTATTCTCTTGTAGCTTATATGCCACATACTATAGTCATCTGTATATTTTTCTTTTTTTGGCTATTTTTTTCATTGTGGTAAAATGTACATAAAATTTGCCTTCTAACCATTTTTAAGACTATGATTCATTAAGTACCTCTACCTTGCTGTGCAACCATCACCACCACCCAGTCCCAAAACATTTTCCTCACCTGAAGCAGAAGTTCTATACCCATTAAACATTAACTCCCCATCTTCCTTCCTTCCAGACCCTGATAAGCTCTCATCAACTTTCTGTCTCTATGAATTTGCCTATCCTGCGTATCTCATATTAGTGGAATCCTATAGGATTTGTCGTCTGTGTCTGGCTTATTTCACTTATATTTTAAAGGTTCATCCATGTTGTAGTGTGTGTCAAAGTGTTTTCAACTAATCGTTGTTATCCTGGATCCTGCTCCCTTTCAAGTTTGCTTGCTTCAAGCAGGCATCTGGACCGTCCTTGCTAAGAGCTTCTGAAAGGGGTTTCTTGGGAGATATGGACAGAGTGGGGGTTTTGTTCGTAGGTGAGGAAATTTGGCTTCTCTGGAACTGTTTACAATTTTGAGGCGGAGCGGCGCCTGGGTGGCTCAGTCACTAAGCATCTGCCTTCATCTCAGGTCATGATCCCAGGGTCCTGGGATCGAGCCCCACATCGGGCTCCCCGCTCTGTGGAGAGCCTGCTTCTCCCTCTCCCACTCCCCTTGCTGTGTTCCTTCTCTCTCTGTGTCTCTCTCTCTGACAAATAAGTAAATAAAATCTTTTTCAAAAAAAATTTTTCAAGGCAGAGACACAGTTTTGTTAACACAACCACAGTTCCAAGCTCTGAGGACAAAGCGAGAACAGGTGACATTGAGCAGTGTGTTATCTTTTATGTTACTACAGTTCAAGCAGGGTAGAAACTTCAACATTACAGACAAAGCCCGAATTAGTGTTTCATTAAATGTAGTCTACACAGATGAAAATAGGAAAGCTATTTTGAGTTCCACGATATTTGATGTAGGAATTGCCTCTTGGAAAGCAATGGGTCCATTCTATTCTCCCAACCTTTAACCACAACCGTTCTTCACAGTCATCCTGAGATCTCACTCTTAGAAATGAAGATGTAATGAGAAACCCTGAATCTTTATTTTACAATCTTTCTAAAATGCCTGTGTGTGTGTGTGTGTGCGTTTTCATCTGAATAACTCTCGCCTCTTCCTGATCAAGTTTTCAGAAATCTAATTCTTGTAATAAGTGTTTTTAGCAAATAATCCCAGATGCAGTTCTAAAACCAGAATAAAATAAACTATGCAGACTTTAAATCCATTAATCAAAATGCCTTTGGTTTCCATTCCGACAAAGGAAGAAAACAGCCCTGTGCAGCCCACTATGATTTCAAACATAGCACTCACTCGCTGCATTTTAAAAGTCTTCAGGGAAGGAGCAGATCAACAATTTTTGGTTTTCAGTTTCCCAGACAGTGAAGTGGAGGTTTGGTAATTTTCTCAAGCGAAAACGAATTCAATAGCTTTGAGATAGAAACTGAGCATCAAATTTCCAAATAAAGGATAGTGGATTTTTATTTAAACGTGAAAATTTTCCAGCAGAAAGTTTTCAGTATAATATTTTAAAATGTTTGGTATCCATTTTTTTGGCTTTAATTAAACATAATACAAAGTAACCAATAATTCTAGGAATTATCACATGAGAGAAAATGTGGGTGTGGTTGCTATTTATTTCCTTCGTTGCTTTTTCTTCATTACCTTTGCTTTCTTTTCATTGTGCTTCACCAACCTCCAGAAGACATATGGGTGCATATGAATCACTTGTTTCCGTGCACATCTGTGCAAATACAGACGACGATGGGTTCAAAAAGAAGAATCCACTTCC
>CM052883.1:143295863-143338247 GCA_028534135.1 Potos flavus
GAGGGACAGTCACTCCTGCTCCCAAAATAGCACCGTGTTATATGGTGACCGTGCCATAGAGATTTAGTGATGCGACTATGACTTTAAGCCAGGCTATATGATCTGCCTCCGAATAACAAGTAAGTTAGTGAAGACACAGGCTCAGGACCTGTATTTGGGTCCTCCTGAGAAACAGAACCAGTAGGATGTACAGAGATGCATAAGAGGAGATTTATTATGGGAATTGGCTCGGGTGATTGTGGAGGCTGGGATCTGCTATCTGCGAGTCGGAGTACCAGTGTAATTCAGTCTGAGGCCAAAGGCCTGAGACCTGAGGGGATACTGGTATAAGTCCCAGAGTCTGAAGGCCAGAGAACCAGCAGCTCCAATGTCTGAAGGCAGGAGAAGATGGATGTCCCAGCTCAAGAAGAGAGAAAGGGAATTTGCCTTTCTTCCACATTTTTGTCCTATATGGGCCCTCAATCAATTGGGTGATGTCCACCCACACTGGAGAGGGCATATCTATCTACTCAGTCTACTGATTCAAATACTAATCTCTTCCAGAAACATCCCCATAGACACACCCCAAAATAATATTTTACTAGCTATCTGGGCATCCCTATTCCCAGTCAGGTTGGCACATAAAGTTAACCATCACAGGACTTTAAGAATACACTGCAGTTTTGTCCATGAAGTTGCAAATGTAGGAAACACTGAAGTTTCTTTCATGTGTGTTTCAGCTGGCATAATGTGATGTATATAATGAATCCTTCCCTCCTCTTCCCAATCTGTCCTTCATGTCTTCCTCCTCATCTTTCTTTGTCTTTCTGTGGCTTTATATAGGTGTTGGGAGTCCCTACAGAGGATACCTGGCCTGGAGTTTCCAAGCTACCTAACTACAATCCAGGTAATACCAATTTGAGCTTCTGGATGCTCTGAAAATTAACAATGTGAAGGTATTTGCCACACAGACACGGTGCCCTTCTTTTATTGTTAACTCAACAGTGAAGATAGGTATAGATGAATTTTTAGATTCATATATTCCCTGCTAATCCTTTTATGAGAAGGACACTGAAATAGTAGTTGAGGTTAGTTCCATTCTCCAACTCTGTACAACACCAGTAGCAAGCTGCTTAAGAATTTGGAATGACTATCACTGTGTATTCCACATCGATTTCCAGATATCCACTGGCTCAAAAAAGCTCAAAAGATGGTCTCATTTTTGAGTCCCATGACTATTACCGACTTTATTTGCTAGGTTATTGTACCTCATAAAGTATATAAAGAAATCTGATACAACAGAGGGGAAGTCAAGGCTCATTAGGCCGAGGACAGGCCAGGGAAGATATCTCCAGATTACAGAAGAGTTCATCCATTGTTTCTGGACCTAACACTTGGTCATTCTCATCACCCATTTGGTCCTCCAAGACTGGCTCCTGGGAATGGATTTGGAAGTGTGCGAAGTGTTGCCCATGGGGGAAGTCTTTGAGGAATGGTCCCAAGGCCATGTCAGAGAGATCATATTACCCAGTAGTGACTTCAAGGATGTTGAGACAGAAAGAAAGAGATGAGCAGTGAGCTGCAGGATGAAGGACTGTATCAGAGGCTGGGGAGGCAAGTGATGGCCATACCAAAGCTGGACTCTTGCTGGCAGGATTAAAGGGGAGGTAGATGTGTACAGATAAGGACAAGATTGGGGTGATTATGACTCAAGTCAGATTTTCTAGTCTTTATATTCTCATACTGACCCCTCACTAAATATGAACTTTCCCCAAATTGTTGTCATTACTAACTTTGGTATGAGATTATCCTAGAAAGGTCTCATGAGAGCAAGAAATTGTAGGGAGATTAAAAAGACAATTAAAGAAGATAACAAAAATAAATAAATAAATAAATAAGAGGCCAGGGATTTTTTTTTTTCTTTCTTCTTTTCTCCAGCATATAATACTTTCTACTTTTACTCAAAGAGCTGTACTTAGGGATCAGGCATCGCGAACGCACCAGGATTATGAAAAACCCACAGCAAGCTTAGGTCATTTCAGCTGCCTTATGAATGATCTTACGCATTGCTAAATGGCCTTAGGGTCATTTACAAATAGTTTACCATTTCTAATTATTTTGTTTGAGTTCACCCCCTGAGGAAAATGCCACTCTGGCCACAAGGCTTAGAATAGTGCCTTTTCCTTTTGGTCTGAAAGAGAAAAAAGAACAGGCTTCTTGTAGAGACCATGGTCTATTCTGTAATAGTTTTATCTCCAGCTGCCATGGTCTCTAGGAGAACCTGGTTCTACTTCCCCACTCTGCCTGTCTATACCTCTCCGTACCCACCCTCCTCTCCGGGTGAAAATGGAGCCCCTCAGCTTCCTACCAGGATGCGAGCAGAAGTTTAGGGTCACAGATGGGTTGGAGAAAACAATTTAGATGATGTCAATACAAATCTGCCTTGGGGAGCAGATGCTGTTCCTCCAAACTTCAAACGTTTAGGTTTCAGGTTGGTTCAGGAAAATAAGCAGTGATCCTTAACAGGGAATGCCTTGGTGAGAACAATAATGATAGAAACTTGTTCGAAATGCTTCCCTGCCAGACTCTGTGCTAAATAAGATAACTGGGTCCCAATAAAACAGTGAGAAATATGTTGCATTTTTCATTTTGCTGTCATTTCAAAGTAATGTGCAATTTTTTATTTATGAAGAGAATTCTCCAGGCCCAACATCAATAGGGTTCATACTTTGCATTGTTTTTCTAGTTTTTCTAGGGATTCGATTTAATTCAAATAAGTCCAAAAAATTTGAACACCTACTATCTGCCAGGCATTATATTACGTGTGGCGTCTGCATAGATGGATCTGGTACATTCTCCGAGCTCTGAAAGCTTGGGTTTGTACGCAATCATCCACACTCTTTCACTGCTCTCCTTACTGGGGGCAGAAGGGAGCCCCGCTTCCATGGGTTTGGGCAGTGTGTAGCTGAGGGCCTCTAAGCTTATGAAAGGAAGGGAATTTAACCCTTCCTTAGCTACAATGAAGATGTCTAACTGTATCTGTAAATCTTAAATTCCATCATATCTTCAGCATGGGGTCAGTACCACTGATAAGTCAATCACAAGGACTATATTTTAAAAAGGGCCATCATCCATGTTTTAGGACCATCCCCTTATGTCGATCGAGAAGTCCCTTTGAGCCACTCCCCCCACTCACCCCATCACTGAGCTGCCGCTGCTGCTTCCACACACTTGAACTCCAGGAATTAAGAGAAAAGAAAGGGGATGGGAGCCAAAAAAATATCACAGAGGAAAACAGTAACACCATTCTGGATGAGACTTCCATTCTTTTCCTTTTCATTCAGTAGCAGTGAGAATTCCCAAACTTTGAATTTAGCCATATTCTAATTTGAGAGAGCCGAGAGCTCAAAACTTGGGAAAACCATCCAGTCTCCATCTGGGCCCACTCTACCCTTTCCCAGACCTTGTCTGGACTATGTCTAAGAGGGGAACACAGCTTCCGTTCATACAGGCTTAAAAAAACACCTGTGCTGACCCACCTGGGCAGGTTTCTCTGGCCAAATACGCATTTTCTTGGGGCACTGATGAGCAGGGTTGTAGTTTTTGTAGCCGTCAATTCAGACTCTTGTGCCCGATTAAATCTGGGAAAGGGAAAAGAGGTATACAATTTTAGACATTAGGCTTTTTTCCTCTTTCTTTTTCCTTTCCTTTCCTCTCTTTCTTTCCTTTCCTCTCTTTCTTTCCTTTTTTCTTTCTTTCTTTCTTTCTTTCCTTTTTTCTTTCTTTCTTTCTTTCTTTCCTTTTTTCTTTCTTTCTTTCTTTCTTTCTTTCTTTCTTTCTTTCTTTCTTTCTTTCTTTCTTTCTTTCTTTCTTTCTTTCTTTCTTCCTTTCCTTTCCTTTCCTTTCCTTTCTTTCTTTTTCCTTCCTTCCTTCCTTCCTTCCTTCCTTCTTTCTTTCATTCCTTCCTTCTTCCTTCCTTCCTTCTTTCCTTCCTCTCGCCCCCCTCTCCCCCCCCCATTTTAAGCAAGCTGGCTGAGAACTCTGTGTCCTCTACTTCAAAGGGCCAGTTGTCTTATTTTGATGTGGGCAGATTGAGAAGTAGGCTTTGAAAAGTAGGCTTTTTTTTGTTTAATCTTTTCTCCTGGGATAGCTTTCAGAGCAATATATCCAAGTGTCAGTAAGGGGGTTCTGACGAGCACAGATTCCCAGACTCTCAGCAGGATCATACTCTAACAGAAATATAAAAGTGAAATATTAAAAACCCTGGAACGTGAACTCCATCTGCATGGTAGCCAGTGGCTTGCCCGCTCGCACCCTGGGAAAAAAGGATCTTGAAAAAAGAGGGAGGAGAAAAAAAGTGCTTTGAGTACGAGGTTTACAGGTTTAGTAGAGCATAGTAACATCCCCTCAAAGAAGTGGGTGTTGCTCTGTGACCCCCCAAAATGCTCTGCCTTTGACTCAGCCGCCAGAACACTCACCCTCCCCCCCCACAGAACACCCCCTTTTCACATGCTAACTGAGGTGCCTGTGATTGGCTGAACAATAAACTGGTCACACTTGCTAAAGGCCTGCCATCTTTCACACAATTAGCCAAGACACATTAATCAAACTGGAGGTGAACCGGGGCTGTGCTGGCCTCCAGCGGGGGGGAGGGGGGTGGCGGCGTGCGTTTTGGTGATCCTTAGTAAGACTTCATAGGAAGCAAGAATAAAGAGCAACATGCTGGAGGGGCTTCTACTATCAGAAAGTCTGGAAAGGTTAAAGTCTGAGTTGACGCCCTATGGGGACGGACGTACTAGGTTTATGGCAGGGAGGATTCCAGAAGCTTAAAGCAAGCTGGATATTGGTCTTGGCTAAAATCTGCTCACACGAGGCAGTAGTGTGAATTTAAAGGGTGAACCCATATCGGCATTTTACAAAGTTCCCTGGCCCTCTTAGCTTCCTCTCCTTCCCCCTCCCCCACCCCACAAAAATGCGCTCAGGAGTCCCTCCCCTTTTGAGCCTCAAGCACTTCGAATGCAGCTAAAACCAACAGGAATAAAGCATATATAAGCAGTAGAGAACCATTTAGAATCAATTAAGAGAAAGGATTAACCGGCATGGGGTTGGGCCCAAACTAAGTATTTGGAGGACATAAACAACAGTTCATTTTGAAAGAGGAAAAAAAATAAGCTAATGTTTGTGCTTTCAGTGGTAATATCTTCCTTCTTTTCTTTTCCAAATTCCCTTTAAATAGATTTTCCAATGGCAATATAGAGCTAATAAGATCATACCTTGGAGACCAGTTTGCTACAGAATCATGTAAGGCTTTTAGGAGAACCAGCTAAATATTTAGACATTTCTCAGTGAAAGTAAACGGAGCCCTTATTCCTCTGGAGGTTGTCCAGTCACCATCTCATTAGATGCAAAAATCCTGTGATAAAGAAAAACTTTTTTTTTTTGTGCCCACATGATTGCAGCCCAGTTGTGGTTTTTAATGTGTCATTGATTGTTTCATCCAACTCCTTCTGCTCCAATGAAAGGGTCTGCCGTGGCTCTGTTTGCTTCCTTAAACACGGGTTTTGAAAGCGCTCATGCTGTGTGAGCTCCAATCCTAGCATTAATGGACTGCTGGGTTCATTTCACTACACTCAAAAGCGCTGAGTTTAAATCCCTCTCAATTCCATTTGAGGCACCAGAAGACTTTATCCTTCTCCACTAATGGTTCCAAGTTTACATCTAGATACTGGGGGTCAAGGACAGGAGAGGATTTAGAAATAACAGTGCATGACACTAGTCAATGCATTTGCCAAATTGGCAATTAGTTCCTGATGTGCGTGCAAAGCATTTCGTTCCTGTCTCTTTGATGCTTGTTCCCATTGAGAAGGGAACAGAGTCCACAGAGGCCTTCAAACTTTTAAAGAAATATCTGCTGAAAATCATGCCTGATTTGTGACATGAGCTCAGCGGCAGGGAAACATCCGGGATTAGCCTGGTTCTTTCAGCCCCGGGAAAGAACCATCACACGGAAAGATTCTCCACTGGAGGAACTTAGTGGAAATCAAAAGGCGGAAAGGCAGCACTAAAAGCTCTGTGGGGACCCAGAATCAGATGTACTAGAAACCAGAGGCAAACAGCTTCTGGGGACGCCGTTATCTTGAGGACACCTGCTTTTTCAGCTTTTGACCACCAGGTGGAAGCAAGAAATAACGGGCGTGGAATACAGACAGTACATTATAGCCATCTCCCCTCACACTTGGAATGTTTTATTTTGACCTGAAATCCAGTGTGAGAGCTTCACTTCATCTGACACCGCTGTGGGACAGACGATGATTGCAATCTAAAATGATGCTTGTCCCTACTGGGACGGCAAAGAGCTACCACGCTTTGGGCTCAAAGGATTCTGGGAGGGTCTTTGTGTGTGTTTGCGGTGAACACAAGGTAAGATCTGCGTCAATATCCGATATGTCCCATGAGCTGTTAGCCGAGGGGGTTATTCAGTGGGCTGAATGGGGAAAACTACCGATAAGAGAGGTTTTAATTATGGACATCAGCACCTCCCAAAATGGCAAGTTGGAGCCCCACCTTTTACTACCTGGGGCACTTGAGAAAGTTCCCTAATCTGCAAAATGGGAGCAATCCTGTCGTTTTTGAAAGTGTTCCCGTGCACCAGGCACAGAACACAGGTTAACTGCTACTTCTCGTTACTGCCTGCCCAGGGCCATGCCACTGAGAGGAGCCGGTGTTAGGCATGAGGAAGCAGGTTTTCTCTCAGGTCCCCCAGACGCATTTCCTAGCTTGGAGAGGAGTCAATCCGCATCCAGACCTGGTTCTCTTTCCATTAGCCATGCGGCATCCCTCTGTCTCATTTTGCAGGGTGGTTCTGAGAAACAAAGGAAATTATTGAACCTTATCTACCATGGTTCCTAACTTCTAGTAGGTGCACACAGTAAGTTAATTCCCATTGTTTTACCCAGTATGGAAGTGCCTTTGGTGCTTCGGTGACTTGCCAGGATTCAGACTCAGTGCAAGTGTGTGAGAATTGAAGTTACGCTTTTTTTTTTTTTTTTAAGATTTATTGATTTATTTGAGAGAGAGAGTTTGAGAAAGGGCAGGGGGAGGGACAGAGAGAGAATATCTTCCAGCAGACTCCCTGCTGAGTGAGGAGCCCCATCTCCCCACCCATGAGATTATGACCTGAGCAGAAACCAGTGGGACATTTAACCAACTGAGCCACCCAGCCGCCCGGTGAAGTTATGCCTGTTTTTAATGTTTGGCTCCCTTGGAATTCTTAACTTCCCTCTAGGTGTTAGGCATACCTTTCTGCCAGAACTGACCTCTGTGTTCGTTTGCTTGGGCCTCAACCTTGCCTGAATTCTCAGTCCCTAAGCGCTGACCCTCAGTTTCCAAATTTCTACCCGTCAATGTGAGCACCTGTTAAGGCTCTCTCTTCTGGTGAAGGCTCCATTCTGCGCCCCCACACACTTAAAATGCCGCGAGAAGGCTGCACACTACGATGTGGGCTCTTCCCTGGCAGAACCCTCAGTGTCTACACGCTGCCTAATGGGCAGCCAATAAAAGCTACTAAACCACAGAAGGCATCAATGTTCCCTTTGTTGACTTCACCCCAAGCCTCGTATGGTAGAAAGAGTGCTAACGATGTCTACAGAGCAACCTTGACCCCTTGTAGGGTTTCTAGTAATTTATCCATGCCCCCTAAGTGGCACATAGTCGTGAGCCAATACATACTTGTTCAGTGAAATCAGTGACCAGGAGTTAGAAAACGTGCAATTCTACTTCTAATCACACCCTTTAGTCTCTAATAATCCTTGTTGTGCCCACTTGGCCCAGAAAGTACATGTAAGTTATTGGGCAGCTTATTTCTGGATAATAATAACTACTGTTTCTTGAGCACTAACTGGAGTTAGGCACTTTACGTGCATTATTTTACTTTGATTCACAGCAGCCTTATCGGGTAGGGGCAGTGTTATCATCCCTACTTCACAGACGAGAGCACTGAGACTCAGGAAGGTACGTGTCTGGCCTCGGGTCACCTCGCCAGGAAGGGCGTGCTCTGGAATGGCTCGACCTGCTGGAGTTCAAGGTGATGCGCACAGCTGTATTCCACCTTGCTTTCCAGCTACTGAAGGGCAAATATGAGGCTATAGTAATAAAACAATGCCCTAGAGTGGGGAGCAGCTAAAAAGGAATGCTCCAAGTTCATTTCCAAATGATTATGTCCTTCTAACTAGACTTGGTTTTAGAGTCTGTGAGCTTGGTGACATGTTTTCGGAATGTAATGTGAGTGGAGTCCCCATCCTGGGACCCCGGCAGCCCTGGCTTGCCAGAGGTACCCTGTGAACCCTGAAGGGGCTCATTACCATTGCACTTCTGCAAGGCTGCGGAAAACTCCTGGGGAGTTACTATTAACATCTTTATTAACCCGTCCCCCAAATCAGTCAGCGAAGTTCATTTAGATACACAGCCTACTTTGATCTTCATTAATAGTTTCTTCTAGTTTCTACGTTTATTTTTAGTTTTCTCATCTTTATTTGGTGGCCGTTATTAGTTTTTATTGAGGAGGACTAGATGATCTTAAAGTAATTAAGATTAGGAAAAATTGCAAATGAGTGAAAGCAGGTAAAAAAAATATATTTTTTTTTAAGAAAAACCCTGCTATATTCCTTTCCAGTTCAAGAAAAGGAGCCTTAAGTTTCCAAATATCATGGACAGGGCTCCACCTGTAGGCCCCTCCCCACCTCCAGGGCCAGGGCCTTGTTCCACCCATCTCTGTAAGGCATAAAGCAAGACATGCAAGTAGGCTCTCTTGAGGTACGGTTACCTTTTAAGGATAAAGTTTAATAAATTTATTTTACTTTTATTCTGTATCCAAGCATCAATCTTTCATTCATTTAACACATATTTAAGAATGCTAGGTGCTAGGGACTAGGAGATTAAAAAATAAATAAGACATCGAGGGGCACCTAGGTGGCTCAGTCAGTTAAGCGTCTTCCTTCGGCTCAGGTCATGATCCCAGGGTCCTGGAATCGAGCCCTGCATTGGGCTCCCTGCTCAGCGGGAAGCCTGCTTCTCCCTCTTCCACTCCCCCTGCTTGTGTGTTCCCTCTCTCACTGTGTCTCCCTCTGTCAAATAAATAAATAAAATCTTGAAAACAAATAAATAAATAAGACATCAATACCTGCCCTCAAAGAATGCAGTCTGGAGAGGAAAAATATAAATAATACAACTTGGCAAGTATTATTATAGCAGCATCCCTTGGGGGCCTCTGGGAACACAAAGAAAAAAGCCCCCTTAGTTTGAGGAATCTTTGAGCCAGAGCTGGGTCTCAAAGATGACTGAGTGGGGTTTCTCCAGGTGAACAAGAGAGGGAAGACATTCCAGACAAAGGAATTTGACCCAAAGAAGCAAGAAAGCAGACTTATTTGACATTATACCAAGCAGGTAAATTGTTCAAGGACGCTAGAACGTTAGCTCTGTGGTGGTACATTGCTGGAGATTAACCTGGAAGGGTAGATGGGGACCAGATTGGGAAGTGCTTTGTAGTCAGCCTAAGGATTTGCACTTTGACCAATAAGCAAAGAGAAGGCATTGGATAATTTTTAACAGAGAAGTGATATGGCAGGATTTAAATTTAAAAATTGCTTGGAATGCTATATGTAGAATTAAATTGGCGGTATATCCGAACCCAAGCCCATCTGCCCGATGCACAACACAGTCAGTCCCTACACCAGCAGGTATGCAGCAAGGAGATCAGAAACAATGTGGCTGTGATTGAGATTTTAGAAGACGAATACTAAGTCTCAACTAGAGCAGTGGTAATGGAGTAGGAACGGAGGGGATAACTCTAAAAAGCGTCTAGGTAGTAGAGTCAAGGGGAGGTTGTAATTGATGGGATTCGAGTTGTGAGGGAGAAACCAATGGATCTCCGGTGGGTGAATGGGAGGTCCATTCACTGGCACAGAAAAGGGGAAGGAACCGATTTGTGGGGAAAGTGAGTATACGATTGGAACATTTTGCTATTACAGTATCTAAACGAACATATCTAAAAAGCAATCAGAAATACAAGCCTGTAATTTTAAGGGTCCAGTGTAAAAATGCAAAATTGGGAAGTAATCTGATTAAAAAGGTATTTGAAACTCCCGAGTAAATTCAGTTACCCACAGGAGAATGTGAAGAGAAAGAAGACTAGGCTAGAACCCTGGGGCACCAGTCCTGAAGGGTCAGACAGAGGGAAAAGGGTCTTTGGAGAATGAGAAGGAGGAGCCAGAGCGGCTGGAGAGGACCAGGAGATGACAGTAATCATAATACAATGAAAATCATATGGCCATAAGCTCGTTGGGGACAGGCAATACCATGTCTGCGTCGGCCCGGTGCTGAGCACACCCAATGACCCTTAAATATTTGTGGCAGCCATAGGGAAGTGGTAAATGATGTCACCTGATGCCTCATCAAACACCATACACACCAAATGACATAATCAAGCTTTAGCTCGGGGCACCTGGCCGGTTTAGTCTGTAGAGTGCCTGACTCTTGATCTCAGGGTTATAAGTTCAAGCCCCACATTGGGTGTAGAGATTACT
Organism: Potos flavus; assembly: GCA_028534135.1. Taxonomy (NCBI): domain Eukaryota; kingdom Metazoa; phylum Chordata; class Mammalia; order Carnivora; family Procyonidae; genus Potos; species Potos flavus. The sequence continues at coordinate 143,306,423 of CM052883.1, forward strand.
TCATAAAATCTTTTTTTTTTTTTTTTTTTAAGCTATAGCCCAAACATCATTTGTGGGTTGGGGGGCACAGATGTTAAACATGTTACTCCCCCCACCTCCTGCCCTGGGGAAACGATCGAGAGACTTCTGATTATGCCCATTCCCTTTACCTTCTCCGCCCACCAGGAGCAAGGCCTGGCCTCCCCTTCCTTTGCAGAGACCATTACCTTAGAAAGAGGCTTCAGAGGCTGGAATATTTTCTTAGGATCCACGGGAAATTTTGAGGCAGGGTTAGAAAAGCGTAAGCTACAAATGGGAGTTGGAGTGCCAAGTTCAAATGGCAAGGAGCATACTCGATGAGAGCACCAGCTTTCAGCATCCCGGTGATGATGGCCAAAAAGAGTCTACAGCCCAGTAAAGCACCAGAAGGGCCAAGCTTCGACTCCCTGAGCCAAAGACTAAGGAAGTCAGTGGCTGTGAGGACGTGACTGTGGTTAAGGGAAGGAGGAAAGACAGGAGAAGAGCTGCAGATTTTTGTAATGAGGTCTTAAAGTTAGTGAAATAAGGCTAACAACATTATCAACTATTTAAATATATGGTATCTCAAGAATGCATTGTATTTGGGAAATTCCAGAGGTGTAGTTCAGTAGGCTGCATTATAAGATAACCTTAGGGCGACTGTGGTAAGACTATAGAAACCAGAAACTGTTTTACCTTGAGCTGAGACTCAGCAGAGTTCTGGTGATGGTTTATCAATCAAGCAGCCAATCTCTCTTGACTTGGATCTGCCGTAAATGAGCTTCCTTATTCCACTTATGAAATAGGACTTAGGAAAAATGTGATATTTTAGTATGGGAGCAACACTTCTGCCCTCATTTTAATTTTATTCCATTTGGTTCGGAAATTACTATGTTCGGCTTTTTAAGTTTCCTTTTGCAGTTGCAAAAATGGTTCCTTCACCATTCCTACCTCAGATTCCAATTGAATTCAAATGAGAACTCCTCTAAAAAGAAAGGCAGTAGGAGGAGATGGAGGAAAATCTGGTGTATTGATTCACCATTTTTGGAAAGAGGAGGGCAATAAGCTACCCAGAGCCCTGTTCTTTTAGAGGCTCCTGAAGCCAGAGAAACAAACACCTCTTGAAATGGTGCTGTGTAAAATGCTATCTGTGGATCATTCTCTCATTGATCGCGTGCAGCTTAACTCCTGGGAAAAATCAATGGGAGAGCCAAGGTCACCCAGCATCAGGTTATCTGCATGCAAGTGGGAGGGCAGACCACAAACAATGACAAACAGCAACCTGACAGTACTCTGAACCCGTCAACCCCTCCATCTGATCTAACGTAGCTACAAAACAGATGGGGGAAGAGAGTCAGGCACAGACTGGCAAGACCTGGAACCTCAAGTTCAATGTTGTTACATTGCCTCCTTGGACAACTCTCACAGGTCACCCTTTCATGGCAGAATTTCTGAGGACTGATCTTTCCCCTGTCGTGCTTCCTTGTTCACCTCCTCAAAACCCTAAGTCTGCATCAGACACTAGGTTCTGCAATTTTGATATACATTGATTAATTAAATTTTCACAGCTAGCTCACTTGAGGCAACGAGCCTCAAAGAAGTGTGGGGGAATCACTGATGAGGGGTCGACCCCACCCTCCTTACTAGACCAGCACCCTCTGCCTCATTGGGCGCCACACCAGAAACATCTGGAGATCATTAAGAACAATAATGACAACCACAATGACAGACCAATGCTGGGCTGTCCACAGGTGCACCGAATCAGACACTGTAGGGCAGAGCCTGGGGTTCCTTTCGGTTCAGAACTCTTCTAATTCATAACTCTTCTAATGTATTGATGCTAATACACAGCTTGGCTTGAGAAACACTGTGTTAGACTCTGCTGCCTTTCCAGAGTGAGAGACGAAAAAAAGAAAAAGGACTAACATTTGTTGAGCCCCTCCTCTATCCCAAGTGCCTTATCTTATCTAATCCTCCCAAGCAACTGGAAAAGTATTCCCATTTTACAGATTTGGAAACTTCTGCGTTACTAAACCAGAGAGGTTAATTTCCCCCAAATCTCAGAGCTCACAAGCAGCAGAAGGGAGACACACAGCTAAGAAGCACACCTCGGACCCACACTGAAGACTCAGGAGAGATCAGATGGGCTTTTAAGAACTAGAGCTCAGAGCGCGTTAGAATTTCAGGGCAATGAAACGGCGAGTTATTGAAGGAGAACCATCAGGCAGAAACACCTGAGAGGAGAGAGGAAAACATGGTTCATCAGATCAAAGAGGCAGAAAGAAAATACTAACGTTACCCTTACCATCCTGATTCTCACAAGAACCCGATGGAGCAGGAACTATAATCATCCCCCTTCTGTAGATGGGATGAGAGGCCCTGAGGCTTCTGGGAGGTCAGACAACATCCCCAGGTTACACAGGGGGTAAGTGCCACACTACACGCTCAAAACCCAGCTCCAGGGTCCTAACCCCGGGCTTTCCATTGCCCACCATTGCTCAAAGGAAGAAAAAGAATAGGAATTATTTTGTTTCGTGCTCGGAGGCAGGCACTTAACATTCATTATCTGACAAATCCCAATGAATTCAACGAATCACTTTGTCCTTGAGAGGTGAATATGACCTCCAACTTGGGTTAAGGAACCAGGCTGGTGATGGTTAAACCACCTTGCTTGAGGTCTCAGAGAAGCTGCTACCGCAGTTGCAAACACGCGGTCCAGTGTTCAAGCCCGGGCTCAGCCAATTCCAAATCCACGTTCCACAAGAATAACACGAAAGTTGGAAATAGTTTTAAAATACTAAAGGCCCCCAAAACACAGAGCAACGGGCTCTAGGAAGAGAAAAAACAAAACATGGGAGAGCACTGAAATGGATTTCATTATGTTGACTGGAAATTTGGTTTATGACTGAATGAGGAAATATTTTAATTTTGTTTGGCCAGGGAGGAACCGTAAATAGGCAGCAGAAAGTGGTTTGGAAATAAACATTCTAAACAGATACCAGATATTCTTATCTATCTTTACTGGTTATTTGAATTTAGGCACAATCATCTGAGGGGAGGATAAAGAAGCTGTAGATATAAGCGCTTCCCTTTGCGCCCGTATGGGACTAGGAAACCGCCAGCAGAGAGGTTCTCATTTGATTACACCTGATCTTGAAAACTCCGCTGAAATCATTTTCTTTGATCACTCATTTCACATTACAAGTCTTGGTACTATAAATTCTAGTTTTAATTGAACTTACTTTCAAAGTTACAAAATAATGTTGTTGTTGTTTTACAAAATAATGTGTTTTTTTAGTTAAAAAAATAAATTTAAGAAAATAAGCATAGAAGTAAAGGGGTAAACCCCAGAACCATTATCACTATCAGACAGATAGTCATCCAGCTCTTTTTTTTTAATGCGTATACAGACATGAATACACCAGTATTATCAAAATCATTTTTTTGCCCAACTAGGATTAAATTCTTGGTTGGATAAACAGGGTTGATGTATCCCATTCCTATAGGAGCTGGGAGAAGAGATCGTTTAAAAATAAAACACATACATTTCAGGCCCAAGAAAAGCATAAAGCACACATATCATTTAAAATGCAAGGTAAAATACTCTTTTCTCGATTTGGAGCAGGGAATAGAGGAATCTGATAAGGAACATCATCTTATAACCCTGGAGCTCCCCTATCACCCTTACATAGAGTAAGCGCTCAGTTAGTACTTCTCTAATGAATGAGAAATTGTCCCTTTTTATGGTGGTTTTATTTTGGGTTAAATAGTGTCAATACCAAGAATAATAGAAACAGATGTGTTCACATGGAAACGCTGTAAAGAGTGCTCCAAAGAAAATGACAAGTCTTACCATCACCCATTTTGGATTATTCAAGCCAGAATTCACTTCCATCTTTACTGCAAGTGACATATAAAATTAGTCCCCTTCCTTTTTTACCATGTTGAGCCTTCGAGACAGCCCCATCGCTCATCACCTGACTTTTTACGCATGTTGTGTGCGCACATGCGTGCTTTGTTCTCAAATGAATTGTGGGGTCTGCAAGGCAGGGAGGAGGTTTCTGTTGGTTTCTTTTGTAGTCTCCCCAGCGCTTGGTACACGTTCGGTGCATGGTAGATGTTAAATAAATGTGCGTTGACTTCAGTGAATATTGTGACTATATGTTGCCATAACAAAGTACCACACACTCTGTGTGGCTTAAGCCACAGAAATTTGTTGTCTCACGGTGCTGGAGGCTAGAAAGATCTGAAGTTGAGGAATTGGCAGGATTGTTCCCTTCTGAGTGCCCTGAGGGAAGCATCTGTTCCAGGCCTCTCTCCTTGGCTCATGGACGGCTGCCTTTTGTGTCATTTCTCTCATACATGTCTGTCTCTGTGTCCAAATCTTCCCTTTTTTTAAGAAGACACCAGTCACATTGGATCAGGGCCCATGCCTATGACCTCATCTTAACTAATTATAACTGCAATGACCTATTTCCGTATAAGGTCAGATTCTGAGGTACCTTGATGTATCAGTTTTAGGGGGACACAATTCAACCTGTAATAGTGACTTTCCACAGAATCATGAAAATTCAGAGTGTTCACTCTCCCCACCTGAAGCCTGAACTCTCTTTGCCCAATGAGAAGAACATGCAGAATTTTAATAATATGTTGGCAATGGGATTGTAGGGTCGTTTTTGGTTTTTAATGTGTCTGTGTATGCTTTCCAGAATGGTTCCCACTGCCTAAGCCTCGAAGCCTTCAGAATGTCTGGAACAGGTAAGCACCACCTTGGAAAGCCTCTCTTTCAAGCAGGGCCTCAGTCCCCTGAACCTCAGTCCACCAAACACGCAGCCCCTAAGCACCTGGATCTCTGGGGGCCACAAGGCCCAGGAAGATGCCTCCAGGAGAGCCAGCCACCTGTGAGTGTGTCAGTTTTTCTCTATGAACCATTTTACTTTCGGTTGAGTTTGGTCATTAAAATTGTTTTGTGCCCCTCAACCATGCCCGAGGCCCTGAGAATGAGGGAGTGTTGGCCTGTAAGAAAACCTAGTGGGTTTATTATTCTCCAGCACAGAGAAACCAAATAACATCATTGAGTGGCTATTGGGGGTGGGGGGGCAACTTGATTCATGGAGGTCATGCTTTCCCAGGCCCTCTCCACGCAGTCTCGGCTCAGACCAGGGCAGACTTTTATTACCAGCTTTCAACAAATCCCTAGTTTCTTTTACAAAGTAAAACAGATAATAGAGACATTCCCGGAATAGTTAGCTAACTAAGCTGTGCCAGGCAACCTCAGGGCTAAGAAGAACTCAGTGTTTTCGGACAATGACCAATTACAATAACCAGTATTATTTGATCTGAGAGTAATTAGCCGAGGCTCTGTTCTTTTTGCTTCAGTGAGGAGGCAAAAAGGGCAGTGAGGAGAACGTCAGAGACAGGGGAAACAGCTCAGATGACAAAGAAAAACACACTGGCGCAGGTGGGGAGAGGGGAAGAGATCCTAACTGAACGTTTGAACGTCGTTCTTCCCTGAAAATGTGGTAGGATTTAACCCAACCGAATTTTGTTTGATTTTTCTCATGCTTCCTGTTCATGTGCGTTAAAAAAAAAAAAAAAAAAAAAGCCTCCATGTAGAGTATCAGAGCACAGAGAGGTCAGAACATAGAGCTGCGGGCCACTAAGGACCTCTTGTTGGGAGGGACAGGTTGCCTCCCGGAGGGCTGCACTCTCTGCTCATGTCTGCAAGCTCGCTGTGCCACCTGAAAACCCCCTTGTTTTGGAGACAGGTTCCCCGGAACCGCTGTTTACCCTTTCATGCAAGATGTGCAAACTTTCTCTTGCCAGCTCACTCAGGCTCCCCACCCCCAGCTAGAGATATTTGGATTTTAGCACCACTCTAGGGCTTTCTGCCATTTCACTATTGGCTTCCAAAATAAATGGTTAACTCCAAACCTGCTAACCACATTACTACCCTATATGGCTGCTGTGGGCACTGTTGCACGGGCTGAAGAAAGTGCCAGAGCTCCCTCCTATGGCTGCACCAGGCTTCCTCCTGGGCTGAGCAGGACTTGGATTCCCTGAGTATCCCTCTGCCTTCTCCAACCACACACAAGACCCACCACCTCTGCCCATTGCCTCATCCCAGCTCTATTTTTGCCTTAGCTCAGGCTTCTGGCTTCTCTTTGCTCACATCTTCAAATCAAGGATAATGTCTAGAGATGTGCTGCTTGATACAGTAGCCACTAGCCACATGTGGCTGTTTAAATTTAAAGTAATTAAAATTAAATTTTAAACTTAGTTGCTCGGAGGCACTAGTCACATTTCAAGGGCTCAATAGCCACATGTGAGTAGTGGCTAACATATCAGATGGGGCAGAACTAGCACATTTTCATCAGCATGGAAGCTTCTGTTGGACAACACTGGTCTAGATGATCCCACGAGAAAATTCTTGGCTCCGAGAAGGACTTGGGCACTCAACTAACGCTCGGTGGAATGTTCGCAATGTATTATATCATTTATTCCTCGCAAATCAAAGTCCCAGTTCCAAAAGGTGGAACCCGAAGCTCTAAGAAGTGAGGTAACCTGGCCACAGTCATCAGGGTAAGGAAGGTGGAGCCCAGACCCATTGGGTATACAGGTCACTGTGATTTTGTCAACCAAGTCGGTGGCAAGCGTGATGGATAAGAGGAGCTGAGGGTATCACTGGCTTTTCTACGAGATTTCTGCAAGGTACAGAAGAACCGTGTGGGCCATAAATACACCCCAGGGCATTGCCTGGAGTTTGATGGTGACCCAACATGGGCCTAGGAAGCGCACACTCACTTGTCAGAGCAACTGGAAGATAACAGCTCCTTTGATGTTGTTCCTTCCCAGTGTTGGATATATTTCTTATTGTGGGTGCCTGCTTTACCACGTCCTGAACTGACAGCGTTAGAAAAGTACCCCCTCTCCTGGAACAACAACAGAAAGGTCATTATTGAGAAAAAAAAAAACAACCAAAAACCTGCGATATTTGAATAATGCCTGCAGCTCAGTTAACAGCGTTGTGCCGATATTAATTGCTTGGCTTTGATCATTTGACTATGGTTCTGTAGAATGCTAACATTAGGGGAAGCTGGAAAACATAGAACTCCGGGGACGATTCATGCGATTCTTCTGCAAACCTGAAATTCTTCCAAATAAAAACAAATCGAAAAATTGAAGAAAAAAAAATAGTGCCCACTCTATCCCTGCCCTTTTCCCTCTCTCTATAGATCTAGGGGAAAACGACAAAGAACCCAGATGAACTGACAATGACCAGCCTTGCGCTGCAGACAGATAATGCCCTCCCCCTGGAAAGGTGAATGGAGGTAATGGCAGTGGAGAATTTTATACTCAGAGCCAGCCTGTGCTGGGAAATCAAGCTTATTGCCTCGGGCCCCAAAGAACCACCAGATTTTCAATATGTCCCGTGATGGCCAGTGGTTGGAGCTTCACACAACCACAAAGCCTGATCTTCCTTTTGTCTTATTGTTTGTGTTTCTCTTCTGGACTTCTAAAATTAAATGTGGGTGTCCTCACACCCAGCACTTCCTGCAGGATTGATTTACCATTTTAATCCTTTTTGCAACTTTTACAAGCGATGAGGTCTATGACAATTCAGGTCTGCTGGAATGAATTTTTTTTCTGTGACGCAGAGACAGGAACTCTCCCAGACTGCTGGTGGAACTGGAAATTGGTACAACTAGCTCATATTCTTAATCAGAAACTTGAACGTGTTGTATGTCCCTCAACCCGGGGATTTCATTTCTCAGGATCTGTCCTAAGGAAATCATTGTGCAGGCGCACAAAGATTTCTCATTGAGGATGTCACAGCATGATTTTAATGGCAACCTCTCACCCCTCACCCCCAACACAAAGGATATAACTCTGATAAAGGTCTGGCTATGAAAATTATGGTATGCCCACATAACAAAATGCTGGGCAGCTACTAAAATAATATCCCAGAAGGGTGTTCAGAGACCTGGGAAGATGATGGAGATAATCAAGTGGAAAAGTAGGTTATAACAGCACGTAGAGTATGATCTCTCTTTTTTTGTAAAACGAAAAATATATCCACTTAAACATAAAGGACTAAACAAGAAAAACTGAACATCAACGCAATAGTGATTATCTTTGAGTGAAAGGGGTTATCTCAGAGTGATGGGATGGTTTTAATTTTCTTTCTCTGCATTTTCTAAGTGTTCTACAATAAATATGTATTATGTTGGGAACGGAACACTTCTTGGTTCTAGAAATGTTATTAGAAGGAGGGGTTCCTCAGAGGATATTTTTGTCTTTATTAACAGACTCTCATTAATTGGGTGGGTGGGTTCTCCTAATTCTGCCAAGATGCTCTGGGTGTGTTTGGTATTTAACATCACAAGCCTAACACTTAATATTTTTTTGTCTTTTTTTGTTTCAAAATTTTATTTAAATTCTAGTTAGTTAACATATAGCATAATATTGGTTTCAGGAATAGAATTCAGTGGTTCATCACTTACATACGTCACCTAGGTCTCATCATAACCAATGCCCTCCTTAATACCCATCACCCATCTATCCCATCCCCCACCCACCTCCCTCCATCAACCCTCAGTTTGTTCTCTACCATTAAGAGTCTCTTATGGTTTGTTTCCCTCTAACACATAATATTTATTAACATGTAGCCCGTATGGAAAGGCACTGGTACGCAAATTAACATTTGTTAATGTAACCTTTCGAGCCAATTTTCATTTCCAAAGTAATTATAACCAGTGAAGAATTGTCCTAGCAAGAGGTAGAGGAGGTGGCAAATTATAGAAATGCAATGATAAAGGCAGTGGACAGTAAGCAAGATTATAGATGGCAGAAAGAAGCAGAACTATACAAACATGGAAGTCAATTAGCTTCTGTGCTCAAAGAAGCAACGTTTGTATTCCCGGGGCTGTTGTCTCAGCTCCCAAATAAGAGTGCAATATGCCAGTCACAAGGTAGAGATCATCAGGACTCCTGGCCAGATTGGGTGGTCCCACTGTAAGTGCTGCTAGTAAAGACTCGTATTCAGGAGGGCACAGACTTGGTTTACACAGGGAAGACTGGCATGCACTTGACCCACAGGAGGAAGGAGCTGGAGAAATGGTGGTAGCAGTCATAGCCTAGAGGCCACGAGACTGGAACAGAATGCTGGCACCGCTAAAAACCTCGGCACAATCTCGAGGGAAGGGTTGGGTTAGTCGAAAAGGGAAATCCTAAAAAAGAAGTCTTCATATTGCTGATGAGTACCTACTCTCCTTTCTTTCTTTTGGTGGAAATGGCCAGTTCTGCATATACGAGTCCCTACTCCCTGCATAAGAAGTTCCATCAGCCCTTCCTGGCTTTCCCAGACACCCAACGTAACCACAGTCTAAATACAAAGAGTATGTGTGCCATGCTAACACAAGTTCAAAATAGGTCCGCTGGCCTTCCTTGTCCAATGAGATTGCGGCTCCTAAGCCCTGTCTACGGAGCAATTCTATAAAGATTCCATTATCATGGGCCAGTGGGTAGGAGTATGTGGAGAGAACCAACCATTGATTGGGGTGGAATTGTGGAGGTAAAAGCTGATAAGTGCATTGCTACCCCCCACCATCAACACCTATCCCCCCATCCACCCCCTGGAGATTCGTAGAATAGGTTCAGGGCATGATTTTGGCACACATTTCACCCCACCCCCTGTAGCGACGATGGACTAGACAAAATTTTTTTTCACAAGATTTTCCTTGAATGTCCCTCCAGATTGATATTAGGCCCTAGTGATCTATACCATCTCCCCCACCCCTTCATTGGCCCTGAAAACCTGTGTCTGGGCAGGGCACCCCATATGGAGAAAATACCTTCCGGTCTTTTCTCAGGCCGCAAGCTAATGAGCAGGCCTCTACCCCCATGTTCCCTTCTCTTTTAACTAGCCTGGAAATTGGCAAGGACTGGGTATTTGCAAATTTTCCTCTATCTTAAGTCTATGAAGCAATGACTGCCAAGTTTGAGGGCAAAGTTATCTGTTTGTAGAAACAGTTGTATGTCATGGGAATCAGATACCTGAAAGTCTCTTAGGTAAATCTTATGCAAAAATTAGGCCACTTACATCTCTGGGCCAGGATTTCCAGCATCACCGCATCATGGCACCGGGGAAGGGAAAGGGTATCGGTTCTTTGTCGATTTAAGTTGGTATGCACATTCGACATTAAATAAGCTCACTTATTTTTGCTTAATTGGGGATTTGAGTGGCCATGCAACCTAATTCTGAATGTCAGACATCAGTCCTGTGGTTAATTGCCGCACAGTTTTGGGTCTCATGGATTGGCACTAGATCAGCAAAGACTTTCAAACATTATAAGTAAATAGGAAAATTAAGGCTCACAAGTCCTGTAGGATCAGTCCCTGCCACCCTCCCAGCTTCATATCTGTCCCCTCTCTCCCTTGGTCCCAGGCCAACCAACTGGCCTTTCTTCCTCTTCTTAAATTCACTCTTCTCCCCTCATCCCTGGGGTCTCTCTGGGGCTCATACAGCCTGCGCTATGTGCCTCTCCCTTGCCCTAATCACTCAGCTCTTAGCTCAAATGCTTCTTCCTCAGGGAAGCCTTCCCTGACCAGCTCTTCCCACTCTGTCAGATATCTGGGACTTTTCCTCACAGGTATTTATGGGTCTCTATGATAATTTGCTTAGTGTCCAACTCCTCCCCTAGAGTAAGCTGCCAGAAGACAGAGTCTTCCCTCTATCTTCCAGAGCCAACCGCTAGCACATAGTAGATGCTCAACTAATAGATTTGCTCATCTCCAAATTTACAGTTCAACACAGGTCAACTTGAGGATTTGTCCTTACTGTAATCTGGGCACTTACAGAGTTATCTCTCTTTCTCTGCTCCATCTCAGGGGGAACCAAGAGAGCATTTTAGGTAATACCCTGGGGCTGAGCTTCAGAATCACTGTGAATAAGGCTGTTTTACACCCAAGATTCACCCTCCAAAATTACCACTATCCCTCCCTCCCCTCCAGGACACTATGCTTGCAGCCCTTTGAACGGATCCAACTGGGCTTTTCTGCTTGGTGGGCGGGCGCCGTCCTTAATTAAGCAGTATCCTTAATTACATCTTTCTGCTTCTATAATTATATTTCTGGGTCCTTTATATAAATATACATGGTACCCGGAGCCCATGGCGGGGGTGGGCGGTGGAGGCTGAATGAGAGCACACCGAGGATAGGTAAGCGTTCCAGTGGGGGAGTTATTTTTCCATTTGCCATCAAGTTGGCTAATCCCAGGAAAATGCTACTTGAAACGCTCTTCTAGCCATCTCCTTTTCTCTCCTTTTCTTCTTTCCCCCTTTGTTTTTCAGAAGGGAGGCCTTTGGAGAAACTCTTTTTCTCTTCCACTTTTCCAGGTTGGGCCGGGTTCCAGAAGCTGAGGACCTGGCCTCCCAAATGCTGAGAGGCTTTCCTAGAGACCGCGTCTCGGCTCAGGAGGCCCTGGTTCATGAGTATTTCAGCTCCCTGCCATCTCAGCTGCACCGGCTTCCCGATGGTGAGTGAGGGAGCGGGCGCGTGCCTGTGTGTGTGTGTGTGTGTGTGTGTGTGTGTGTGTGTGTGTATACACGCACTCATGTAAGTCTCAGTGTCAAAGTGTTGTCTACGAGTACTGGGAAATCACAGTATTTGCAACCAGAAATGAACTTAGGGATCGAGTTACCTGGGAGAAGCAGGAGGGGACCCAATCTTGCCTGAGTTTTCTACGAGAGTCTCTAGAACTCAAAAGCCCCGGTGGGTTGAGGTGACACAGACCTCCCTGTAACAATCCAAACATTTCACATAGACGCTCTTAGAAATCGGGTGAGATGAAAGTTGCCGCTGACTTGTTTCTTTTCCCTAGCATCTGCCAGGAGAAGCAAAACCAAGGTTTGCCACTACCCCCTTCTCTCTCTCCGTAGAGAGTAAGATGATAGGTGACATGGCGATGTCACAAGAGGAGAGCTGGCCTGTCTTGATTGGTAATTTGATGCTGCTGAAGGACGTGCCCGATGGGGCGCTGGGGGGAGGGACACTGAGGGGAGGGGCTTGTCCTCGCGGGCCAGCCGCCCAGGGGGGAAACTCCAGTTAACCTGAAATCAGCCTTGCTGCCCGGGCCTGAAGTCATCCTCTAAATCTGAAATCTGCTGAGGGATCATGTGGCTGGAGCTCTCCTCATGTTTCTCGGAATGCGGCCAGGAAGGGCAAGGCAGAGGATGTGGGCAGTGTGGTCATGGCCCAGCTGTTTTGGGGGGGACTGTCCTTAGGTGGGGTTTCTTCGGCAACAATCACCATGCAACTGAAAACAATTTTTAGAAGCCCTAAGCGGGAGGAAAGAAAGCTAATAAGGAAGGTGTAGGGGTTCGGACTGGGAAGAGGGACCTGGGATGGCGTGTGGGGTGACAGTGAGGACAGAGTACGGAGCCGCTGCCACAGAGGCCTAGACATACAGTCCGGCCGGAGCCTCCAGGGTCTGCGAACGTGGCTCCACTGCATCTAGGACACTGAGTTTGGGACTTCTTAAGGCATTTTATTATTAAAATGAGTTATTTCAGTTATTTCAGATCTCCAAAAATAACCATAATCATACAACTGGGGTTAATGTCTTACTTAACCCTGTAGGAAGAGTGAGTCATCAGGATTTATGAAGTTGCCATTAAGTGTCAAGAACATATTAAGTGCTATAAAAATTGAGGGAAAAAAGAGGCTTGTCCTTGACCTCAAGGATCCTACGGCGTGGGAGGAAAAGGGGGTGAGGAAGAGGAAACAGGGCACCCTTGTACACATATTAGCACAAATCATATCTAAACAGCTGAAGTCTGTGCATAATCAGCTACAGATGTTGAGAGAATATGTGTGTGCTAAGGGCAATTCTTTGGAGGAACTAGAATAACGCAAATGAGAGAGTTGGGACTGGAGGTGAATCTGGATTGGAATTTGGAAGGAGGGGAGGGGCGCTGTTCGGCATATGGGTGGAACAAAAGACATTCCAGGCCACCTACACTTCTTACTCCCTTTCCAGTGCCTTCACTCCCACTGCACCCCCATCCTCTCCCCGACTGCCGTCCCAATACACTGTTCCCAGTCTCAGCCCCTGGACCCCTCTTCAGCTTTCTTCTTTTGGGCCTGGGACTTCTAACTACCACTTCAGGCAAAAATACACATTCAGGAGTGCACGCGCGCACACACACTCACACTCTCACACTCTTACACACTCACGCTCCCTTCTCTCCACTTAACGAAATTTCCCTCACGGGCCCTCCTCCAAGATCTATTATTCTACATACCGAGAACCCCCGGGGCCCTTCAACACGTCCTAGGCACAAGCTTTTACCTGATAGAAAGTAATTAGCCAGAAACAGCTACTTCCAAACTGATGTGTTGTTAGAAACTTGGGATTTGATTTTTCCTGGCCATCTGAAGCAAAGCCACCAACAGAGGGGCTCTGCGGCATCTGAGTGTGTGTGTGTGTGTGTGAGAGAGAGAGAGAGAGAGAGAGAGCACGCGAGCACGCACACCCATGTGCAGGGGTAAGAGAGAGACCCATCTGTATTCCTTCTCTGTTCACCCAGCCACAGAGCCCAAATCTACTTTGACACTTTTAGAAAAATGAAAAGATGGAATCTTGCAGGAGCCTGCCTGCGCTGGGGGGGAGCCGAGGAGTGCTCACAGCAGGAGGGAAGTTGACTTTTCTTTATACATATAGGGGTTTTTCCATGCAGAGTTTAAATTATGCCTGATAAAAGGAGTTTCGTGGATGTTTCAGTTCTTTCAAATTCTCCTGGCTTCCTCCCAATTAAATGAGGTTTGTCAAAGCCACGGGGCTCTGCCGCTGCTGCCTCCGCCGACAAGCACTTCCTGCAGCGACATCTCGAATCCCCGAGGGAGAAGATGAAAGGGCCGGCGCCAAGAGACAGGGAAGGGGGTGGCGGGACTGGGTGTGTGCGTATGTGTGTGTGTGTGTGTGCCTGCAGGGGGGGGGGTGCCGATACAGGCTTAGAGACAGACGGACAGACAGGACGTGGGACAAGCAGACAGGGAAAGCAAAGCTACCAGGAAAATCGGAGAGAGGGACAGAGGAAGCGAGAGAGCGCGGCTGGGGCGGGTTGCGCACCTTGCGCCTAGACAACCGCGGCCCTCACCAAGGACACATCTACCGAGGGCTGCACTCCCTTGGCCTGGCGGTGCCAGCCTGCTTTCTCATTGCCCGTGGCAATTAGCCTTTATGAAGAGCCTCTTTTGCAGACAGAGAGCACCCACCAGACAGTTATCACGGCTCCCGACCCGTAGGGACACGGAATCTCCATCTCGGTGGTGGGCTGCCCCAGGCGTTAAGAATCGTGCAAAAATAAGACCTGCTCTTGTGAGTGGTTTGTAAAGAGAGTCTCCCTGCCGTAATGATGCAGGAAATTTTGCTCTCTGGTGGCATTTCAGCGTGGAAGCATTTAGGAGCTTATATCTATATCATTTTATTATTCTGGTTTTATTCGGGTTGCAGGAGAACAGAGTTGTCACTTTAAAATATATTCTGTTTCCCCTTTGATCTGGGAGATGCCAGCTCTTATTGTCTACCCTCTGAAGAAGACAATCTGAGCATGAAACCTGTGGCTGAGAAATATGTGAGGAGTGGAGGGACAGCCTCAGTCCCAGTGGAAAAGTGGCAGAGAAATTCCCCACAATGTGCAAGAATCGATCCCATCCACCCGTGTCTGTTTTGCCAGAGCTGAGACTTTCCCCAGGTCGTGGCAATAAGCTCGTGGCCAGAGGAAAGCCGGGGGGTTACTTGCCATGAAAATTCGGGGTTTCCAAGATTGGTTCCCTCTTGGAGCACACTCTTAAGTGGAGAAGCATGAATATTAGAATGGCAAGCATGCGGGAATTTCTGCCAAGCGCTGACAAGTTCCCTTACTCCCGAACACCTGAAGAAACATTGGTCGATGGAGAAATTATTGGTAGTCTCTCTCCAAACACACCCAGCAGCAAGCTAATTGCTTCCGCAGCTGGCCAGGGGGATGGTCTCCCTGCTCGGTCACCGGCTCGCAGCCACATTTGTGGTCCTCGTGGCTGCACCAGCAGCGCAGAATGTCAGCTGGGGCAGCGAGGACCTAAAATTAGGACATTGGCAACTCTCTAATCTTAGCTGCAGGTTCAGCTTCTTCGTTTAATTCCCTTTGCCCTCAGCATGAACTTGGGCTCTGGGAAAGGAACACTGTTTAACGATTTGGGGGTGGGGAGAGTAGAAAATCATTAAGCTGCCCTTTCTAGAAACTGGCTCCACTCTGTGCTTGCAGGGAGACTTTCAATGTTACCCTGAAAGTTAAGACTGATTTTGGAAGCTAGCCATTTTGAACCATAGACACTGATCCACAAAGGTTTTTTTTTTTTTTTTTTAAATCTGGGGTAGTAAATGCCACGTGATTTAAGAGTCTGGTCCTTAAGCCCTGGTTCTTGATCATCAGGACATCAAAGGCTGTCTCTCTCGGTGGGTTGGTCCCATTTTGCTTTCCAAATCCCAGACTTGAGTCTCTCCCATTCCTTCCTGGACTAAATCCCCCTTCTCCTTTAAAACAGGTTTCAGCATCTTAGGAAAAAAAAAAAAAAATCTTAAAACTTGAAAGCTTACAATTGTTTCACGAGTAATTTTGCAAAAACAACTTACCAGAGTCTTTCTCATCATCAAATGCTTTCTTACTGCAGGCATAGAAGGCATGGCAATGACCTCTCCCACACATCACAGCACCCTAGTGTCTATACTCTGGAAGTTCTTCAGCGGGCCTTGTCCATATTGCCCCATTAACATCTGAGTAATTTTTTGTTTTGCTCCAATAAAAGAATTTCAGGTCTTCTTTTAATTATCTCTTTACTATATTTCAAGATCCCTTGATGTCACTTTCCAAAGCTCACTTCTCTAGGCTGAATTCCTTTGACTTCGCTTCCCCCTCCCAATATAGAGTCTGTTTCTCTCACTCTTTAATAATTTTTGTTTCACTATTCTATTCTGAACACGTTACAATTATTTTGCTTATCTCTGAGGCTCTGGACCCACATTGATTCAAATGTCTAACATGGTGGGAGAATTCTGTTCCAGTTCATTCGTTAAAGATTTACTGAGGGTCAGTAGTATGATATTGAGTGATACAAAAATGAATTAGTCATAGAGTCTGTCCTCAAAGAGCTTATAGTCATTAAGGAAATGAGACAAGTATGTAAACAGCCACAGTTCAAGTGTGAAGTGCCCTGGGCATTCAAGGGAGGTGAGATGAAATCCAGCTCTGGGGATCCGGGATGGCCTTGTGAGTGGGCCTTCAAAGATTATTGGGTCTGCATGGTTAGGGAGGAAGGACATTCAGGGAGAGGAATGTCATCCTCCTCTTAATACCATCTAATATCATAGTGAAGTTGTCCTCTTTTTAATAATAGTGGCACAATCCTGACTCATATCATGGTTTTTACTCTTTATTGTACGGCTTCTTACAATAATTTAAACATTTTTTTAAGTAAACTTTACCCCCAATGTGGGGCTCAAACTCACAACCCCAAGATCAAGAGTCACATGCTCCACAGACTAAGCCAGCCATGTGCCCCAATTTAAACATTATTTACCATATACTAGTGAAATTTAGTTTCATTCTTTGTATGCTACTGATTTCAAATCTATTCTGTTCTCATTTTTATTATCTAGTCTAGTCACAATTTAACCAGAATATTTTGTCATTCTAGAGGCCGTTTCAGGGGATGGGAGGGAAGGGAGATTCTGAGCCAGGCCTCTCTTTTCCACCTTTAGGCATTTGTAACCTAATTCGGACCACCTTCTGTAACGTTTTAAATCCTCCATTATTCAGCAGTTAAGCAGTACAGTAAGAAACAAGAAGTTAGGACGAGTCCTCCATAACACATTTCCTTACCTTCCATGGTCAAAGATGTCTTCAAGGGATTTCAGTACATTAGAGAAGATCCTGGAAAGAGTTAGAGGAAAAAGTTAGAGACCCTTTGAGTGGGAGAGGATCTCAGAGACTTGTTATTCCATATCTTCATTATATAGATTGTGTCCCTGAAACCCCGGGAAGAATAGTGGCTGCCATTTATGGGGCATTTATGTGCTTTACACACATTCTCATTCCATTTGTAGACTAACTGGTAAGGCTGGAGTCATTATTCTCACATTACATATTAGAAAATTGGGACTGAGAAAGGCTACGGAAATTGCTCAAAATCCCACGACTGGTAAGTGGGAGAGCCCAGGTTTGACTTTGGGTCAGACTCCTTTCCACTCTTCCCACTACTCATTGCCACTTACTAAGGATCACATGGGAACTTAGTAGCAAAACAAGGATTAGAACCAAGGTC
Organism: Potos flavus; assembly: GCA_028534135.1. Lineage (NCBI taxonomy): Eukaryota > Metazoa > Chordata > Mammalia > Carnivora > Procyonidae > Potos > Potos flavus. Next base: position 143,323,784 of record CM052883.1, read on the forward strand.
TAGACCCCCAGTCTGACCTTTCTATTGTCTTATGTTCTATGTTTATTTTAGAGCCTTCCCAGGAAAGATTTCACTTGTCCCAAGTAATAATGTTGAATATCTCATAATTAAGAAGGTTCAATTTTATGAGGTTTTTAATTTTATTTATTTATTTTAGAGAGTGCATGCATGTGCACAAGCACGGGAGTTGGGGGAGGGGCAGAGGGAGAGAATCTTCAAGCAGACTCCCTGCTGAACGCAGAGCCCAGCTGGGGCTCCGTCCCACAACCCATGAGATCCATGAGACCCTGACCTGAGCAGAAACCAAGAGTCAGATGCTCGACTGACTGAGCCACCCCAGCGCCCCCAATTTGATCTTTAATAGACATACGCCTAACCTCTTCCTTAATCCTCAATGTCCTCTTGTCTCAGTTTCTGTTTCCTTTTTTTCCCCTTTTTCTTTCTCTTTTTTAGTTTTTTGGGTTTGTTTTATACTACAGTCACCTTTGGGTTTTAAGACTTCTTAATCAATGGTGGTTCTTTTTTGTTTTACTGGAACTCATTCCGTTTTATAGGGTAATTTTAGGAATCCAACAGAAAATTGGGGAAAGGCATAAAATAGCAATTTACATAAGGAACACAAAAAAAGTGTACCAACACATGGAACAAAAAGACAGCCTTACCGGCAATTAAATAAATACAACTAACTGATAAGTAGTTATTTTTCCCCTCAACCTAATGACTCCCAGTGTTAGTGAGATCATAGTAAAATGATTTTCTGCCGATGGTGTCGTAAGACGGAGCAACCTTTGCAAAGCCTTTTGACATGCATATCAGGGGCCCTAAAAATGGTCACAACCTTCAACCCTATACTTTGGTTTCTGGAAACTATTCAAAGAAACAATCGAACAGGAAAAAGAAAAAAAGGACCCTAGATGCATAAACATGTTCATTGCAGTGTTGTCTATAATTGTATTTTAAAATAATAAAATAAAAATAAAAGAGACAGGGGCACCTGGGTGGCTCAGTCGGTTAAGCAGCTGCCTTCAGCTCAGGTCATGATCCCAGGGTCCTGGGATCCAGCCCCACATTGGGCTCCCTGCTCAGCAGGGAGTCTGCTTCTCCCTCTCCCTCTGCCTGCTGCTCTGCCTGCTGCTCTGCCTGTTTGTGCTATCTCTCTGTCAAATAAATAAAAATAAAATCTTTAAAAAATAAAAAAAATAAAGGAAACAATCTAAATATTCAACACTAGAGAACCAATTGGATAATGTTATATGGACTCAGCGTATGGTACTATGGAACCATTTAGAATAATTCACGGGAGGGTGAGATAGTATGGAAATATTTATGCTATTATGATACGAGTTCAAAGAAAGGATACAAACATATTATAACCTACCTGAGAAAAAGTATTTTGCATATCAACAAAATTGAAAGTAACGTACAAAAATAAAAATGCTCTCGCCGTTTAGGGGCATTGTGGGTATTTTTCTTTTTCCAAGTTTTTTTTTTTTTAATGCTGATGTCATATTCCTTTTATTGTTTAAAAGAATGAGGTAGACCAAACGGTACAGGGAGTCCAGGCTCTGGACTGAGGGTTAAAGGACCTGAGTTTGCTTCTTTTTTTTTCCAACGTGGCCAACGTTATTGGCCTTCATAAACCTCAATCTCTCAGTCTACACAATGGGTTACCATTAGTTTCCTTTACCCCAGATTGACAGAATGTTTATTTTATAAATCTCTTAACTCACTGAATGCAAGGGTTCCCATAAATGTATCCTAGGAGAATGAGAGGTGGGAGGGAGATAAATAGGCACTAATTAATTTTAGAAGGAAAGATCGCTTGCTTTAATCGGACATGCGTATGTGCTGTGCCCGCAGAGTTTAAAGTGCACTCCATGTTAGTTAGCAACTTCAGCTGAAAGTGGTACCGTGGGATCCTCCGGGCTTTGAAGATTCCAAGCCTATATACGCACCGCATGAGCTAAAATCACCGCGTAGTCACGAGGCTGTGTGCGCTCGGAAAAATGAAATGCACGAAGCAACTCCAGCTGATGGATTGACAGTGTGTAAGGGCAGGGCGAAAACCACGTGATGGGGAAATTACAAGACATTTTGAAACGATGGTTTAATTTCCCAGCTTTCTTTTCAGCGGGCGCTTTCTCTTTCAGCCATTACAGGCGAGTAAAAGAGATTTGATTATCTTGTTTCCTGTGAAAGGTTATTTAGCTCCTCAATCCCATTAAGTCACTTTCTGCCCTCCAGTGCACCCAGCCTTCACCAGGTTATCAGCCCAGGAAGAGTAAATGGAGACACCAGGATCAGATTTCTAAAGGAAGGAAAGTTAAAGCAAAGTTTGAAAGGGGTGACAGCCAACAGCCAGGAGCTTAGGAACTCAATTAGACGGAAAGACAACTATCTCATTATCTCGTTCCGAAATGATCTAAATACATAAGAATCTAAAAGTTTTAAATAAACTTGTCCTCCTGACTGTCTAGATGACTGAATTTCCCTTCTCAAAAAAATTTTAAACACCCACTTTCGTATTTATTTATTCTAAGTGCAGAGAAGCTGTAATAATTATGCTGTCAGCTTCAGTAAGCTAATGAGGAGTCAGTCCAATGGAAGGTTTTGCATCTGTGAGATTGCCGGAGAAATGCTCTGCTGCCTTTTCCCTTCTCTCTTTTTCTTTCTTTCTTCCTTTTTTTTTTCTTTTCTTGTTTTTGTTCTCTTTTTCTATGAGTCGGAAGGAGAGTCAGGCCTTCCCCAGGCCAAATTGGAATCCCTTTGATTAACCAGTTGCTTTCTCAGCACTGTTCCACCAGAGAATTTCTCCCTTTTCCCTTTCCCTCTCTCTCTCCCTCTCTTCCCCTCTCCCTCTCTCCCCCTCCCTCTTTCTTCCTCTCTCTCCCTTTCTTTCTCTCCCTCTCTCTCCACCACCCCAATTCCCTCTTTCTCTCTTTTCTTTCTTTCCCTTCTATCTTCTCTTTTTCTCTGCCTTCAGTTCCTCCTCCTTCTTCCTCTTCTTCTCCTCTTCTTCGCCACTCCCCCACACCCTTTTTCCCTCCTTCCCTCTTCTTCTCATCCTCTTCCCTGGCTTTTGAGGTGCTGCTGCTTTTGAGGGACAAGGAGGCCTGAAGGAAATCTTCATGCCACCGCCCCCAAGGCAAGAGGACACCTCTCCCTGAGGGAAATTCCCAAACTGGTTTGGATTTGAGTTGATTTGAGAGAAATCTGTGAAGTTTACACACCATTTATTTACTTTAGCTGTTTATTTATGCTATGACATGAGCTGGAAAAAAGCAGAATACAAAATTGTGTATTATAATGTACCTGTGAAAATGTATTATGCATACCAATAAAATTTGATGCCTCCCCTTTAAAGCCTAGCAAATGTGTAATTCCAAACCCAAGGACTCCAGGCCCCAGACTCCTGATGGCCTCCAAGGCAGATGTCCAGGCCAAGGAAGGCAGAGATGGCCCTGCTGGTTTATTTCTTCTCCTCAGGTGTGAGCAGCCTCCAATAAACTATATTATGAAGGCATCTTATGCTTTTGGTGTGCCAAAGCTGGACACTTCTCTTTCTGTTAAATTGTGCACTATTTAGAGCGCTCTGGGTTTGTGCAGACTGTGAGCCTTGGAAAAGCAATGCCCAAATGAAAAGAGGTCCTCAGTAGGTTTGTGGACGAGCTTTGGCGACAATGTGGCCGTTCGTCCCAGATGGTATCTATGCTGATGGCTTGGAACAAAGGCTACAAGTTATTAAAAATATATTGTGTATCAAGAAAAACCCAAGATGTTTGGAATATATTATCTTCTTTAAACTTATAGCAATCTGCAGGGAAGTTTTACTATCCCCATTTTGCAGATGAGCTCCTTAAAATGTTAACTTTGGGAGGACTTGACCTATAATTTTAGTGTAGTAAGCACCCAGGAACAACACAAGCTTAAACACAGGCATCTATAAAAATACAAACTGTCAGCATACTGAACTAACCCAATACATAAATTGGAGGACTGAGGTAGTGTGTGTATATGTGTGTATATATTTCAAAAAAAATTTTTAATTTACAAAAGTTGCACCATAGTGTCTATTTAAATAGATAGCCTAATGTCACTAATGCACCAGGGTTTAACATTTTTCAAAACACATCTAGCCCCAGAATGATGTTCAGTGTCTCCCATCGCTGGGACTAATGTCCAGACTCCTCAGCTTCACATTTCTTCCCTTCACCATCTGGTTCCAACTCATTTTTCCAACTTCATCTACTAGTCTGTCTTGCTCTAACCGTGCAAGATGACTTTGCAGTTCCTTCAAACACTTTTCTTCCCCCTTGCCTTTGCTCATGCTGACCCCCCCAGCCAGCAATATCCTCCCTGGAATTTCTTGACTGTTGAAGGTAGAGTCTTCCTTTATGGCTGAAATGGCACCTGGCCATGCTTTTCCCACGCTCTGTGGAAATGCTGGGAGAGAGCCTGTCATAATTCTTTACTTGCACCTCACTTTCAGCCCTTGTTTGTTCGTGTGCGTGTCCCCAGTCCTATTCCTGCTTTTGGATCCTCAACACCTAGCGTGACACTTTACCCAAGGGCTCGTTTGTCGAACCGAATCAAATAAGAGGCACTTGACAAGTATTAGTAGATTCAGTAAAGCGAATTATCCATGATTCAGTATAAATTGTTGGTGGGTAAGTTTGCTTCATGTTCTGATGTCTCTTCAGGTGACAAATATTACAACAAACAGAAAAAAATATGACACGAAACGTTCCAGGAACTAATATATTGGTGCTTTTCTCTTTCCCTTCCTACAGAGGAGTCTTTGTTTACGGTTTCGGGAGTGAGGCTAAAGCCGGAAATGTGTGACCTTTTGGTCTCCTACCGGAAAGGTCACCATCCAGCCCAGTTTAGCAAATGCTGGTGAAAAGAGGGGGTGACATCACCAACATCCTTTTCGGGTAAGGGGTCCCAACAGCGAGTCTTCTTCTGGATGGAACTGAAAATCCATCACGGCCAGGTGGAGAGGACATTGTTCATAGATTCTGAGCACCTCTGTTCTGTGTCTGGCTCTTTATTCCCACTGGAGGGACAGGTGGCCTCGCCTCTTCAGGCTGCGAAGGGAGGATGGTAATGTGCATCACCTGTCTCTCTCACTCCCAGAGGCCTAGTAAGGTTCCTAAGACAAAACTTAGTGCATGTGGAATAAAGTAGCACAAGGCATGTTGCCTTCCCTTAACTCTGTAGCTCTCTCTAGCAGCCGATGGGACAAATCAGAGGTCAAAACCCACCCCCGTTTGCTCAAGACTGAGGAGTGTCCTGGGATATGGGACATTCAGGGCTAAAATTGGCACAGCCTGGGGTAAACCAGGACGCTTGGTCACCATAGTGGGGCAGATGACTACCTGGCCTGCCCTCAAATGCCAGAGAAGGCCTGGGTCAGGGCCTGGCCCCATTCAGGAGATGGCTTTCGACGCCGTGAGCATCTAGTCATCGCTGCTCCAGGCTTCTTAGGCTACCCCTTCTGCATAGCTGGTCACGGGGAGTTCTCTCATTCAGGGTGAGTTCGGAGAACAACAAGGACCCAATGGGGAGCCATCCACAATGTCTCAGACACAGCTACTCTCCTCAGTCAGCCGAGGATGACCCGGCCTTCCAAGGTAGTCTTAAGGAGAAAGGGTGCTAATGGAGAATTTTTCTGAAACTAACATACCCTAAAAGGAGTTCTGGTCGGCACAGGAAGCCAGGTGGGACGACCCCGAAAGCCATTATAAGTATAGACACTCCCAGATATTACAAGAGCACTTCCCATACTGGGCCTTCCCCAGCAGGGAGAGGGGACAGTAATGCGGATAGAGGAATTAAGATGGGACCCACACACAAAGCCGGCGCTGTAGGTGACCCGGGCTATATCCCAAGCCACGAGCATTTGACCACCCATTTAGCAACCACAGCCATGCTTCCTGACAGAACTTTTGGGGTCTGGATGGTAACACAGATGCGACCCCCACACCTGCCCCCTTGTAACATCATTTACATGACAGGATTCAGCTCTTTGCCGCCTTCCCTTGGATCTCTCTTTGGCTGTTGATATTTCAAGGCGTGAACCTATCGGAGATGTTCGCCTTCTGGATTTCCTAAGATCATTTTATTTAGAAATCTGGAGAGGTCAGGGAAGTTTGGAATTTTACAGCTGTTCCTCATGGCATTGTATGCAATACCCAGGTTTGTATTTTGATAATACGCAATTGGAATCACAACAGGCAACACAATAATGTGGTATTTCCCAAGCACCGTATTTTCTAAAGCAGAGATTTTGCTGGGTAATGATGTCACTTTAAACCAGCTAGTTACGAGACTAGGATGTGCCTTCACCACATTCTATAAAGGGAGGATTTGCCCTTCATAACATTATCAAAGACATTGATGGAAGTGGCCTCAGATGGTGGTGCCCCATTAGCATTACCATTACTTCTAGTATTGTTGTTATTTAATTTTACTAAGCAATCAGGAGATAGGGAGATAACCCTGCCTCTCTGATCTTCAGTGACTTTCCACAAAGGATTATTACCTGCAGATATAAAATGGTCCCCATAGAAGGTCAATTAAATGCAGCATGTCAAACTCGGTGCCTGTGTCGGCAACTGAGAAAGGGAGGAGGCAGATTTCACCTCTATTGGAGTCACCTCGTGATATCCCTAGGCCCTTGGTATTAATGTAAGGAGATAAAACCCGTAGGAGAGGAACCACAATAGGGAAAATCTAGAGCAATTAAACTGTTTAATAAATGGCTTGGGATCAGCCAAATCTGGGTGTGCTGGAGTTAAGCAGACTAAAGGTAATCACATGGACACTTGGGGCCTGTAAATCTTTTCCACTAAATTGAATTTATGTTAAAATATTCACTTTCCAGGAGATTCAAAATGTAAATTGGGATATTAGGACTTGTAACTGACAGCAATGCCTCAAAACTAAAACTCATATAAGATCCTCAAAATGTCAGTTTCAGGAATGGAAAAAGAAATGTATACTGATGTCTGTAATGGAGAAATAGAGGGGAACTAAAATTTACTGGGAATATATCGTGTGCCAGGCACTTTACACATGTTATTTCAAAGCTCGGCATGTTTTGAACAATGGGGTATGATATGGTACAAATGCAGTTTGTATATACGGAGATCGCTTTTTATTATTTTTTAAAGCTCTTTTGGTTCTTATTGCCAGGGGTAAGATGCAGTCTCTGTTATAATTTATTATTACCTTTTCCATCTCTATATATAATCCCCCCAATAACTTTGCATTAAATGTTTAACAGGTTTTCCTTACTCAGTCCGACTCATATATTTTGATTTTATTTGTTCTTCATTTGCCGTTTCAGTTTTAATTTGCTCTGCCTTACTAAGAAGCTTCAAATCTAAACGCACAATGGACCAGGGTTTTCATACCATCACCTGTGACCTGGAATATTCTGAATATGAGGTCCAGGGCCACGGACATGATACTTGAAGAAAAAGCAATGAATGATTATTGCTCTTGTCATTTGCCTAGAATTGACCATTGATTGGCTCAGAAATTAGACAATAGACTGAAATAATCTGAGAAGAGGATTTCTGAATAATTTCATCTACTTTGTGATATGAATGAGAGATCCCTGGGCCAGAAGGACTACAGGCCAGATGAAAGGCTAATGATTAAAAGAATCTGGAGACAGAGCTGGGCCTTACAGGGGCCTGTCCTTCCTGTGTTCACTTACAGTTTTCCCCAACAAAAGGACTTCTGTGGCAAGGAGAGGATTAGTCTAAAGTTCAGAAAAGTCTCAGGGAAGATGGTTTCTCGGATAAGTTGTCAACAAAAGGACTTGCTGAAGACTCTTTGTTAAGATTTCCTAGGGGGCGCTTCTTTCTTCATTAACTGGATTATCAAAACACGCTACTACCCCAATCCTGCTAGATTTTAGAAGTTTGGATTGAACTCCTTTCAATTTTTTGGCTATCTCCTTCTATTGAATCCCAGTTATCGATGATGATAGCAAAAGCAATAAGGAACCTAAACTCTGATTTGATGGTGGAGATACTGAATAGATGGATGGGAACAAAGAGTTCCAAAGATGTAATTCAAGCCCTAATGCACCCTCAGACACACATGTGCGTGCACACACACAACCCTCAAATAAAATGAGAGATCAGTCTCAGCTAACACATGGATCATTTTCCACAATGACTACTTCTAAAAGAAGCCAGGGAAACTCAAATTACTCACCTAGGGATCATCTACTCAGGAAATGTAGTAGCCTAGAAACCAGAGACTTCTCTATATCCTTTAGAAGAACAAGGAAGAGCTAATTAAGAAAGAATTAAAAAGTAATACCAACAACCCAAAGCCTGAGATGGGAAGAGGAAAAATGCATACAAATAGCCCAAAGAAATCTACCTGAGTATTGGATTTTAGTAAGGTATTTGACTAAAATTCTCTAAACACACCTGAAAGATGCAACTGTGTGGGCTGGATTATGGGGCAAATATATGTGTATAGTGAATGTGGTTTTTCAACCTAGAGAGCCAATTGTGGTATGGTATAAGGTAAAGTCTTAAGTCTCATTCTACAAAGATTAATACATATTTGTATTAATCACTTGAATAAAATCAGAGAATGTACACAGTTTATTCATACAATTCATTGACGTAAGTAATTATTGTTAAATTATTACTTCCATTTTATAAAAGAAGAAACTGAGACTCAGAAAAGTTACATAACTCGTCCATGGTGGTAAATCAGAGTTAAGGTACAGACCTCATGTCTCACTGTCTCCAATGTGTATGATCTTTCCAGAAATCGCATACCTATCAGATCTGTAGAATACACAAGTCTTGAAGATGCAGCTGATATTTAACATTGGATCATGATTTGAAAGACTGAGACCTTACTACATGCTAACACCTAGGGGCACCTGGGTGGCTGAGTTGGAACTTGTCTCTCTCCCTCTGCCCCTCCCCCAGCTCATGCTCTGTGTCTCTCTCAAATAAATGAATAAAATCTCTTCTAAAAATTAAAAAAAAAAGCTAATGTGTATGTACCACTCTATAGCTATTAGAATGGCTGAGTTCCAGAACACTGATGACACCAAATGCTGACAGGGATGTGGAGCAACAGGAACTCTCACTCGTTGCTGGTAAGAAGGCAAAACGTTACAGCCACTTTGGAAGACAGGTTGGCACTTTCTTACAAAACTAAATATACTCTTACAATATGATCCAGCCATCATGCTCTTTGGTATTTACACAAAGGAGTTGAAAACATGTCTGCACAAAAACCTACACATAGATGTTTATTCATAATTGCCAAAACTTGGACACAACCACAATGTCCTCCAGTGAGAGAGTGGATAAATAAACTGTGGTACATCCAGAAAACAGATTAACAGATTATTAAAAAAAAAAAAAAAAAGCTATCAAGCTATGAAAAGACATGAAGGAGCCTTAAATAAATATCACTAAGTGAAAGAAGCCAATTGAAAGATTACATACTAAAGGTGCCTGGGTGGCTCAGTCACTTAAGCATCTGCCTTCAGCTCAGGTCATGATCTCAGGGTCCTGGAATGAAGCCCCACATCAGGCTCCCTGCTCAGTGGGGAGTCTGTTTCTCCCTCTCCTACTGCCCCTCTAATCACAATCACTTGTGCTCTCTCTCAAAGAAAGTCTTCCAAAAAAAAAAAAAAAAAAAAAAAGGAAAAGAAAAGACAACATACCATACAATTACAACTATATGACATTCTGGAAAAGTCAAAATTATGAATATAATAAAAACATGACTGGTTGAGGAGTCCAAGATGGTGGAAGAGTAAGAGACCTTAATTTTGTCAGGTTGCAGAAATTCAGCTAGATAGCTATCAAATCATTCTGAACACCTGCAAATGGAACCCTAGGTCTAAGAAAAGAATAGCTACAATTCTATAATAGAAAAGCGACCACTTTCTTGGAGGTAGGACATGTGGAGAAGTGAATCCAAGGTGATATTTGGGAAGATAGACTGCAGGGGGAGGGAGCCTCCATCAGCCAGCTACCGACAAGTGATAGAGCAACAGAGCACAAAATCAGAACTTATAGAAGTCTGCTCTGGTGAGAGACATCACTCAGGTGGCTAAGCAGGGGTGGAACCCTCACTGGGACAGTGTGGTCTCAGGACCCTCAGGGTCACAGGAAGACTGGGGGTGCCTGAGTGCAGCAGAGCTCCCAGGTATTGGAGCAGGAAAGCCAGCAGTGAAGAGTGAGCCTGGGAGTGGGCTCTCAGCTCTAGGTTGCCATAAACCATGATCTGCTGCACAGCTGGGCCACTATTCTTCAAGCAGGGCCCCAACAAATGGCATATCCAGGGAGACTCCCCCTCTTCCCTGGGGAGGAGCAATGTGGGAGTGCACTGAGGGATATGCTGGGTTTGAAGATGCAAAAATTATAAGAACATATTATGAGCAACTATATGCCAAAAACATTAGGCAATTAGAAGGCATTAGGCATTCCTAGAGACGTATAAACTACCAAAACTGAACCACAAAGAAATAGAAAACCTGAACAGACCCATAGCCAGCAAGGAAATTAAAGCAGTAATCAAAAAATCTCCCAACAAACAAGAGCCCAGGGCCAGACGTCTTCCCAGGGGAATTCTACCAAACATTTAAAGAAGAACTAATAGCTATTTTTTCTGAAGCTGTTTCAAAAAAATAGAAATGGAAGGAAAACTTCCAAACTCTTTCTATGAGGCTGGCAGCAATATCTTGATCCCCAAACCTGACAAAGACCCCCACCAAAAAGGAGAACTAACACCAATAGCCCTGATGAACATGGATGCAAAAATTCTCACCAAGATACTAGCCAATAGGATCCAACATTACAGTAAAAGGATTATTCACCACGACAAAGTGGGATTTATTTCTGGGCTACAAGGTTGGTTCAACATTCACAAATCAATCAATGTGATATACTACATAAAAAAAAGAAAGGACAAGAAACATATGATACTCTCGATTGATGCTGAAAAAGCATTTGAGAAAGTACAACATGCTTTCTTGATTAAAACTCTTCAAAGTATAGGGATAGAGGGAACATACCTCAATATCATCAAAGCCATCTATGAAAAGCCTATAGCAAATATCATTCTCAATGGGGAAAAACCGAGAGCTTTTCCCCTAAGGTCAAGAACACGGCAGGGATGTCCACTATAACCGCTGCTGTTCAACATAGCACTAGAAGTTCCTAGCCCCAGCAATCAGACAACAAAAAGAAATAAAAGGCATCTGAATTGGCAAAGAAGAAGTCAAACCCTCACTCTTTGCAGATGACAGGATACTCTATGTGGAAAACCCAAAAGATTCCACCCCAAAATTGCTAGAACTTGTACAGGAATTCAGCAAAGTGGGAGGATATAAAATCAATGCACAGAAATCAGTTGCATTTCTATACACTAACAAGAGACAGAAGAAAGAGAAACTAAGGAGTCAATCCCATCTACACTTGCACCCAAAACCATAAGATACCTAGGAATAAACCTCACCAAAAAGGCAAAGGATCTGTCCTCAGAAAACTATAGAACACTCATGAAAGAAATTGAGGAAGACACAAAGAAATGCAAAAATGTTCCATGCTCATGGATTGGAAGAACGAATATTGTGAAAATGTCTATGCTACCTAGAGCAATCTACACATTTAATGCAATCCCTATCAAAATACCATCAACATTTTTCAAAGAAATGGAACAAAGAATCCTAAAATTTATATGGAGCCAGAAAAGACCTCAAATAGATAGAGGAATATTGAAAAAGAAAAGCAGAGCTGGTGGCATCACAATTCTGGACATCAAGCTCTATTACAAAGCTATAATCATCAAGACAGTATGGTACTGGCACAAAAACAGACACATAGATCAATAGAACAGAATAGAGAGCCCAGAAATGGACCCTCAACTCTCTGGTCAACTAATCTTCAACAAAGCAGGAAAGAATGTCCCATGGAAAAAGGACAGTCTATTCAACAAATGGTGTTGGGAAAATTGGACAGCCACATGCAGAAGAATGAAACTGGACCATTTCCTTGCACCACATACAAAAATAGACTCAAAAGGGATGAAAGACCTCAATGTGATGCAGGAATCCTTGAGGAGAACACAGGCAGCAACCTCTTCGACCTCAGCCACAGCAACTTCTTCCTAGAAACATAGCCAAAGGCAAGGGAAGCAAGGACAAAATGAACTATTGGGACGTCATCAAGATAAAAAGCTTTTGCACAGCAAAGGAAGCAGTCAACAAAACCAAAAGACCCGACAGAATGGGAGAAGATATTTGCAAATGACATATCACATAAAGGGCAAGTATCCAAAATCTATAAAAAACGTATCAAACTCAATACCCAAAGACCAACTAATCTAATCAAGAAATGGGCAGGAGACATGGACAGACATTTCTGCAAAGAAGACATCCAAATGGCCAACAGACGCATGAAAAAACTCTCAACATCACTTGGCATCAGGGAAATACAAATTAAAACCATAATAAGATACCACTCACACCAGTCAGAATGGCTAAAATTATCAAGTCAGGAAATAACAGATGTTGGCGAGGATGCAGAGAAAGGGGAACCCTCTTACACTGTTGGTGGGAATGCAAGCTGGTGCAGCCACTTTGGAAAACAGTATGGAGGTTTCTCAAAAAGTTGAAAATAGAGCTACCCAATGACCCAGCAATTGCACTGCTCAGTAAATACTGAGATACCAAAAGACACAAACTTAGTGATCTGAAGGGGCACCTGCACCCCAATGTTTATAGCATCAATGTCCACAATAGCCAAACTATGGAAAGAGCCCAGATGTCCACCAACAGATGAATGGATAAAGAAGATGTGGTATATATAAGGCACCTGGGTGGCTCAGTCATTAAACAGCTGCCTTCAGCTCAGGTTATGATCCCAGGGTCCTGGGATCAAGCCCTGCATTGGGCTCCCTGCTCAGCAGAAAGCTGGCTTCTCCCTTTCCCACTCCCCCACTTGTGTTCCCTCTCTCATTGTGTCTCTCTCTGTCAAATAAATAAATAAAATCTTAGAAAAAAAATGTGGTATATATGTATACAAAGGAATATTACTCAGCCATTAAAAATATGAAATCTTGTCATTTGCAATGACGTGGATAGGACTAGAGGGTATTATGCTAAGTTAAATCAATCAGAGAAAGACAATTATGTATGATCTCACTGATATGTGGAATTTAAGAAACAAAACAGAAGATCATATGGGAACAGAAGAAAAAATAAGACAAGAGGAAACCAGAGAGGGAAGCAAATCATAAGACACTCTTAATCATAGGAAACAAACTGAGGGTTGCTGGAGGGGAGGAGGGTGGAGGGATGGGGTATCTGGGTGATGGATATTAAGGAGGGCATGTGATGGAAGGAACACTGGGTATTATATAAGACTGAAAAATCATAGACCTGTACCTCTGAAACCAACCAACCAACCAACCAACCAACCAACCAACCAACAAACAAAAAACCCCTCAAAGATGTAGCCACTCCCAATTTATTTGGGGGGGTGAAAAATGTCATGAGACAACAAAAACAATTTTTCATTTTGTCTTAAATAAGCCATTATCCTTCAGTTTGCTGCTGGCCTGATCCTACAATGGTTGTGTGTGTGTGTGTGTGTGTGTGTGTGTGTGTGTGTGCGTGTGTGTGTGAGCCCTCACAGGGACAATGTGCTCTCAGGACCCTTGGGGTCACAGAAAGACCAGGGGCGTCTGAGTGCGGCAGAGCTCCCAGGTATCCGAGCGGGGAACCCAGCTGCAGAGACTGAGCCAAGAAGTGAACTCTCAGCTCAGGATTATCTTAAACCGTGATGCAAGGCACAGTCGGGCCACTGCTGTATGGGCAGGGACCCAACAAGCAGAAGATCCGTGGAGACTTACCTTCCTCCTCCAGGAGGAGTGACGCGGGAGCGCACTGCAGGGATCTGCTGGGTTTGGAGACTCCAAACGGGGCCACGCGCCAGAGATAGAAACGGTCGGCCACAGGCTGGGTGAGCACGGAGTGCAGCCGGAGACCAGGGAGACAGGAGAGATTGACTGCTTTTCTCTGAGGGTGCACTGAGGAGTGGGGCCCTGAGCTCTCGGCTCCTACAGGACCAGAAATTGGGAGGCTGCCATTTTCATTCCCATCCTCCAAAGCTGTACGGAAAGCATTCAGGGAACAAAAGCTACCGAGAGCGAACCCAAGCAGATTACTAAGCCTGACCCCTGGCAAGGGCGGTGCAATTCCACCTCGGGCAAAGACATTTGAAAATCACTGCAACAGGCCCCTCCCCCAGAAGATCAGCAAGAATATCCAGCCAAGACCAAGTTCACCAATCAATGAGAACTGCGGAACTCCAGAGCTAGGGGAAAGCAACACATAGAATTCATGGCTTTTTCCCATGATCATTTAGTCTTTCAAAGTTAAATTTTTTTAATTTTATTTTTT
>CM052883.1:143338747-143413980 GCA_028534135.1 Potos flavus
AATCTTGCCATTTGCAATGATGTGGATGGAACTAGAGGGTATTATGCTAAGTGAAATAAGTCAATCAGAGAAAGACAATCATATGATCTCTCTGATATGAGGAATTTGAGAGGCAGGGTGGGGGGTCTTGAGGGTAGGGAGGGAAAAAAAGGAAACAAGATGGGATCGGGAGGGAGACAAACCATAAGAGATACTTGATCTCATGAAACAAACTGAGGGTTGTTGGGGGGTGGGGATGTAGGCATAGGGTGGCTAGGTTATGGACATTGAGGAGGGTATGTGCTATGGTGAGTGCTGTGAAATGTGTAAGCCTGATGATTCACAGACCTGTACCCCTGGGGCAAATAATACATTATATGTTAATAAAAACAAAAACCACCGAAACATCATTCTAATCTTCCTCCTTGATTTTGTAAAAGAAGCATTCCTGGTATTTATACATATTTTTTCTTCCCATGTTTTTGTTGATTCTTTTTTATAGACATACACCTGATTTTTAAATATGTAATTTATAATTCAGTTTGGTATATTAGTTATTTTAAGGATTCCTACTCAGTCACTAATGCTACTCACCTAATATTTCTGTCTCCTAGGCTCCATAATTGGATGGCACTTCCTGGCCATCTGGTAAGTGGATAAGGCTTTCTGATTAGTGCTGGCCAACGAATTATGAGTGGAAGGGATATGTGTCACTTCTAAACCACACATTCATTTGACTGCCAGTGCAAGACCCTCCAGATCTCTTTTTTTTTCCTTCTGTTACAGTGACTAGCAGTATTCAGGGTGGTCCCAGAAAGAGAGATGTAGAACAGAGTCCCCAGATGACATATGATGAATATATAATGGGAAAGAGAAACAAAACTTTGTTTTAAGCCATTAATTTTTGGGGGTTATTTGTTATTGCATTAATTTTTGGGGGTTATTGTTATTTGTTAACCTAGCCTATCCTGACTAATACTAGGTCACTATCCAACATGGTAGTTACTGGCCATATGTGACTGGTTATGTATAAACTTAATTAAGTTAAAAATTCAGTCCTTCACACTAACCCCATTTCAAGAAGTCAAGAACCACATGTGGCTAGCAGCTACCATAATGCACAATGCAGATATAGGACATATCCATCATCGCAAAAAGCTTTGTTGAACAGTGATGACATACAGTAGTAGAGTTTTTATGAGAGTTGGTAATACTATCTTCTTACTTTTCTTTTTATTTTTTAAAGATTTTATTTATTTATTTGAGAGAGAGAGAGATCACAAGTAGGCAGAAAGGCAGGCAGCGAGAGAAGGGGAAGCAGGCTCCCCGCTGAGCAGAGAGCCCTATGCGGGGCTCAATCCCAGGACCCTGAGATCATGACCTGAGCCGGAGGCAGAGGCTTTAACCCACTGAGCCACCCAGGCACCGTTCTTCTTACTTTTCTTGATACTTTAAGTATGCATCTATTACCACCTCAGAGTTATTCTCAAAAAGTGTCACCTTTCTAAAATTCTCTGCCAGTGTCCAGTGGAGATTACCTCCTGGAAGAAAATAAGTCATTCTGGGCAGTTACATTCCTTAGAACTAGAGGGCTCAGAGGTCTTTTCTATAGGTACATTAGCAAAGGGTTGACACCATTTTGTTACTCTTGACACCTTTCGTAAATGAATTCTCGCAGTAGTTTTTAGTCCATCCTCTCTGAACATTTTCTACTTCTAACTCCTCTGTATCCCTAAGTAGGTTAATGGTCACCTGGTGGAAGATATGAGGTGCTCAGTAATGATTCATCCAAGTTACTGAACATCCTTATAAACGATTGTTTCTACTGTAAGAACTGTCATTGGCTATTACAAGAAAATCTTGTAGGACCCCCAAACTGAACCAAGATATAAATAATTCTCCCTGTCTACTCATTAATTCATTCGACAATCATCTAGATACTAGGAATACAAAAAGTAAAGTTCCCCCAAGGATCTTACAGTCTAATGGAGAATTAGATGAAAATAAATATAAGATCCAGTGACAACATATCCATCTGTCCTATCACGGAGGAGATGGCAGTCAGTCTCTGTCCTGAAGTAATATTTGCTGAGCAGGCAATCAAGGGGATGAAAACAAGATAACCCAAATATAACACTGCATGTTAATTATACTTCAATTAAAAACAAACAAACAAACAAATAAATAAGGTAGCCCTGTGTGAGGGAAATACAGAAGGGATAGGATATTTTTGGAATTGAAAAGGAAGGGATTGAAAGGACAAATCAACTAATAAAACTATTATTATTATTGATTATTATAATCAATTCAATGGTTAAATCCATGAAGCTATTATTTCATATAAGTCTAGACATAGGTGGTTCCAGGATTGATTAATTTGATGGGTCAATGATAGCAACAATCCAGGTTCTTTCCATCTTTCTTCACTGCATCTTCAACATCCTTCATTGCTGTTATAATCATTGTCACCAGATGTTGCCATAGTTTCAGGCATCACATGGAGGTACAACAATGTCCAGTTGAAGAAGAGGACATTTCTTCCTATGTGCTTCTTCTTTTTTTTTTAAGATTTTATTTCTTTATTTGAGAGAGAGACAGAGAGAGCACAGCAGGGGGAAGGAGCAGAGGAGAGGAAGAAGCAGGCTCCCCGCTAAGCAGGGAGCCCAACGCCATCCCAGGACCCTGGGATCATGACCTGAGCCGAAGGCAGACACTTAACTGACTGAGCCACCCAGGCAAAGAAAAGCACGATTATCTTCACATCTTAGTGATCAGACTGTCACATCTCCACTCTTAAATTGCTAGCAAGGATAATGAGATGAGTGCTTTAAAACAGTCATGAATTACTCCTGATCTGAGGCTGGGATCACCTTTCCCAGAGAGGTGAATTCCTGAGTAGTCACGACTTTCTTATAACTGAGGAAGAAGTGGGAATGACTGTTGAACAGACAAGCAACAGTTGATTGTGGGGTCTAGGAGTGCAGGGAGCAGTGGGGGGGAGGGACGGAGAAGAATGGCTATTAGCTTTCCAGTCTGGGGCCGGGATAACTTGTTATATAATTTATAGTCAGGTAATTAGTTCGAGAGAGAAGGCTAGGAGCTCATTTTGGACATCTCGAATTTGAGGTATGCTTCAGACAATTATAACCACTGACCTGAGACCAGAAAATGCGAACTGGCTATATGTGGGCATCACGTACACGATAATGTCCTCAAAGTCTTGAAGATGCAATGGCCCAAGAGAACAAATACAAAGAGAAGAAGTGCAGGGGTGAGAGAAGAAGCACTGAAGGAGACAAAGCATTAGTAGCTAGATTCTGGTGGGTTGGAGGGAAGAAACAAAAAATGAGAATCATTCTGGGTAATAAAAGTTAAGAAGAATGTTCTAAGACTGCATGGCCTACAAAGAAAAAGGTCGGGGCACTATAAACTAAGGCAGGCCATAGATTGTGGTGCGTACTGATCATCAGTGATCTATAAGGGAGCTGTTTCTATGGAATGGTGGTCATGGAAAAATACAGTGGGTTAAAGGGTGAGTGGCAAGAAAGTAGGAGCAGAGAATATCTTTCAGAGGCTGTCATGAAAGGATAGAAAAGATGGAGAGCTAGCTAAAGTGTCAAAGGGCTGAAAGAAAAAGAAAGAAGGCGGAAGCATGCATGCATAGCCCAGACACACGAGGCATGCTCCTTCCTTGGACTTCTGCCTGGCTCCTCCCCTTCTCCCAAACATCCACACAGCCACCTCCCTCCCTTGCCTGTGTCAAGACTTTGCTCCAGGGCTGCCTGTCTCCTTTGTAAAATGGGGATAGTAATAGTATCTGCCTCATAGAGTTGCTTGTGAGGATTAAGTGAGTGAATACACTTAAAGTATTTTAAACAGTGCCCAGTAGATAGCAAGCACTATAAAAATTAACTAGAGTAGTACTGGTGGTGGTGGCGATGTAACAGTAGTAGCGGTGGTTATCATGGCAGTGGTGGTCATAGTGATGGTAGTAATGGCAGTGGTGGTCATGGTGATGGTGATCATGACGGTGGTGGTCATGGTGATGGTGATCATGGTGGAGGTCATGGTGATGGTGATCATGGCGGTGGTGGTCATGGTGATAGTGATCATGGCGGTGGTGGTCATGGTGATGGTGATCATGGTGGAGGTGGTCATGGTGATGGTGATCATGGCGGTGGCAGTCATGGTGATGGTAGTAATGGCAGTAGTGGTCATAGCGAAATGGAAGAAAAGGGGACCAGGGAAATTAAAGGTGCCAAGACCATGGGATTCTAGTTAACAAGGTAAGGCAGGAGTCTAGGAGGGCAAAAAGAAATCGAATTAAAGAATAAGAGTTAGTTGGGGTTTAGAGTGAAGTTGGGGGGTGGGGCAAAGCTGACCACACCTGGTTCTGGTTGGTTGTGACTATGGTTCACTACAGTGAGCCTGGCTAGTTAGAGTTGCAGGCACTTTTATAATGAAGCGTACTTGGGTTTTATTAGCCCCCTGCTCTGATAAACATCCAAAAATAAAGATAGGCGTTTTAAAATATAAATATTTTTCTTTCCGGACAAATTTCAAGTCCTGCAAACTTGTGTGAAATAATGGCACTGATTTTTCTTTTTTTGTCCTCTGAGATTTTTTAATCTTTTTTTAGTTTTATAGGCATTTTGTAATTTACTATGTTTAAACAATATTTGAGGAAAGATCTAGGGGATTCGAGGCAGGAAATGCAAAAGGCCAGGCTAATCGTACTAACAGAGCCCCCTACAATGGCCGCAAAGGGCCACACATCTCTAGAAAAGACAATTCCCCAAACGGGTGGCTGGGGAAGGCAGATAAAAGACCGAAGTTGGGTCACGTGACAGATGTCACTTGAGTAACAGTACTGGGCCAGAGATAAAAGCCCACTCCTTTTGGTCATGTGATACAGCTTCATTACGCTCCCAGTAGGGGGTTAGAGAGTCTGGATGCCATTTTTACTTATTTATTTATTTGTGTGTTTTTTTCCCTTATTCTGTGATAATGAGAAAATGTTTAAACTCCCATCTCTGTGTTTAAACATTTCTCCCTGCTGACAGCAGCGGGATACCCCTTGATCAACTGTCAGATTGGAAAGTGCAATTTTTCTGGAAAGTAAACAGCATGTTAGCTGGTTGGAAATAATTTTCTGTTTATTGGTAGCTGTTAGTCCAGGAGTGATGGAGCCCTGTGACAGCACTTGTCAAGTGAGGAATAAGAAACAAGTTTGGAAATACCTTTAAGACAGAGTTTTGACAATAGGGCCTTACTATTTTTTGATAGAAATGTACTCTAAAAAAGTTAAGTGAAAATGAGCAAAAAAACTTCCAAGTGTTAGCAGCTCTGGAGATCCTTCTGGCAAAACTGACACAGAGTCAAAGGCAAACTCATGGAATGCCAAGGGTCCTTGGTAAGACTAAATCCCACCCTCCTTGCTACCACTGGGGAAACTGAGGCTCAGCCAAACACCTTGGCCTCGTCTCACAAATAAGAAGAAAACATAGTAACTCTCAATATAATAAAGAAATAAAGGTTTTATTAGCTTTTCAAATTCATGTGTGAAAATAAATGGAAAACACTGGTGGCAGCTTTTGAAACATTTGGACCTACATATACTTAACAACCAAGCTTAAGGCCTTGAGGATAATGTGTCTTTTTTTGTGGAGGGGCCAAAAAACACCATCACAGTCCTTCACGGATTAAACGTATTGTCATCAGAAAAAAAAAATGGCTCGGATAAAAGTAATATATATTCTCAAGCTATACAGAGTAATCAGTCCATATCTACCTTGAATTAGGCTAAATCTGAGGTCCTGATTTGTCCCACAATCTACCTCACTTCTTCCTGATAGAAAAGTATTGCCAGGTGCCAACTAGGAGCCTTCACCTAGATGTTTCCAACAAATAGATCAAGTCCTAACGGTGCAAATGTCTTCTCCCCCATGTCATAAATAAAGCAAACATGTCTTCTCCATTCCCATTTCAGTTCGCGGCATCACCGTCCACCCAGCTGCCCGATCCCCCTCCTATCTACCTCCAAAATACCTTCCGATCTGTTTTCTCCTCTCCATCTCCACCGCCAGAGACCTGTGGCTCTCGAAGTAAGATGGCTGTGTCAGTAGCATCAGCATCAGCTGGGAAATGGTTAGAAATGCAAATTTTCAGGCCCCACCCTGGATCGTCACAATTGGAAGCTGGGGATTGGGGCCCGGAAAGTTGGCATTTTAACAAGCCCCACCTCACAAGGGTGATTCTGACACACTGAAGTTTGAGAACCACCGCTCGGTGGTATTCTCCAGATCTTGCCTAGTAGTCCCCTAACTAGCCTCCCAGCCACCAATTCTTTCTTCTCTGGAGACTTCTCCACACCC
Organism: Potos flavus; assembly: GCA_028534135.1. NCBI lineage: Eukaryota > Metazoa > Chordata > Mammalia > Carnivora > Procyonidae > Potos > Potos flavus. Next base: position 143,345,101 of record CM052883.1, read on the forward strand.
GTGGTTCTCAATTTTGGCTGAATTGGATTCACCTGGAGAGGTTTTTCTTTTGAATACCAATGCCTGGGTCCCCGTGCCGGGGACTCTTGTTTAATCTGATGTGTAGCGTTAGGCATCGGGATTTTTGAAAGCTCCCCATGCTATTCCGATGTGTGGCCAGCCTGACAATCACCACTCCGCACTGGAGCCAAGGTTCTCCTGTCATGCTATCACTATTCCCCTGGAAAAATTGCCATCAGTCACAGGACAGTTCTTAACGAGACACTTCAATGTCTCTAGCCGGTTCCATCATCCTCCAGTCTCTACACTCAGCCACCCAGAATTTCTCATCATTCCCCAAAGACTGTATTTTGTTCATAGCCCTAGACTTTTGCACATTCTGTTCCCTCTGCTTGGAACATCCTTCTACCTTCTGCCCGGTAGATTCCTAGTCATCTTCAAGACTCAGCTCAAAAGTCGCCCTCCCTGACTTCTCCAGCCCATAGGTAGTTACTCTCCCCCTGGGATCCCAGAGCACTCCTTTGCTGTTACATCTGAGTATTGGTCCCATAAGATTGTAATTATGAGTTGACCTTTCTTCCTCCCTTACTAAAACTGACTGCAGCAGGAGCAGGTCAGAAGAATGCTTAGCTTTCTAATTTTTATCCCTAGTGTCTAGTATAGACATTGAGAAGATGTTCAATAAATGATGGTTAAATGCACGAATTGAAAACATCATCAGCAACACTTGCTATCTTTCATTGAGATCAAATCATAGCGCCATTCTGCTTTTCATTCCTGAGACAGTAAAACTCGTATAGCTTGATTTACATATATGACAGGAAGTCAACCAGACCTAGGCTCTGTCACTTGCTGGCCTTCATTTGCTCATCTTTAAGACAGCGTCAGTAATACTTGCTTTGGGGGCATCTGGTTGGCTCAGATGGTTCAGCATCTACCTTCAGCTCAGGTCGTGATCCCAGGGTGCTGGGATCGAGTCCCGCATCGGGCTCCTTGCTCAGCAGAGAGCCTGTTTCTCCCTCTCCCTCTGCCTGCTATTCTCCCTGCTTATGCTCTCTCTCTCCTCTCTCCCTCTCTCTGTCAAATAAATAAATAAAAATCTAAGAAAATAAAAAATAAAAAAGCATACCCGCTTTGTAGAAATAAGCTGAGGATTCAACACGTAACACTCAGCAGCACTCTTGACACAGAGTAGGCGCTAAATAAATTAGAATTTTTATTATCATAATAAGTAAAACTAACTGAAAACAAAGTTGAACTGAGCAGCCCATGCGTTTATTCATCTGTCCCCACCTTCAGAGCGGGAGCCCCTGAGAGGCAGGAACTGTCGTATTTATCTGTGTGCTCTCTGGGGCTGGAGCACAGTAGGCATTCATTAATTAATTCAGTCACTTTCTCAACAGCATTTATTAAGCTAATGAATAAAATAAATAAGATTTGAGTTACAAGGAAGGGGGGCTGTATGAGGAGCACAGGCTCACCTATTTGCCCAACTTACCAAACAGAATCCACAATCTTGGCAGTTGGAAGGTATTTAGAGATCTTCTCTAAAATTCCTTATTTGCCGGTGAGGAAATGGAGATACCCAACTAGGAAAGCTATTTTAATTTCAATATTTATTACAGAATTTCTGAGTTAGGAGTCGATGCTGGCCAAGTAGGAATTCAAGTCCGTGTTTGTAGAAGTTGGTCCTAACAATGACTTGCTGAGTGAACAGTAAGTAGGACAACACCTGATTTTCTACACAATGAGAAACTGGAAGTTTGAGAAGAATTTCAGGGAAAAAAAAAATCACAGGTGACATCTTTGAGTATTGTTGATCCCAGGCTATATGTAAAATAAAATAAAATAAAAATAAAATAAATAAAGCATCTCTTACCCAAAATGTATTTAAATTTATGTTACTCTATCCTTTCAAAAAGTAGAGAGAAAACACAATTTGGGTCATTTAACAAATGTTTAAGCAACAACAAAACAGATAAAAGTGTTAAGCAGATATAATTGCAGAAATAGGCCTCTTTAAAAATCACCTCGATAGATGTGTCCCCCAAATCTGAGTCATTCCCAAGGGTCCAAAAGCTACTTCTAGCTGCCAGGGCAGTCTAGCATGGAGTTTCCCGGGTGAGCCAGAGGGACTGGCCTTGGAAGTCAAGAAGGCTGCTCCAGTGGTACAATGGTGACAGCCAGGAGCATTGGTCACAGATGTGCGGCAGGAAAATCCAGGGGGTTCTTTGTGACAAACGTCTCACGCCACTCAACCTCAGTGCCCTGATCTGCAGGAAGCATCTCCATTAACACCCTATCCGGGAGGCACTCACCCCTCCCCTAAACCTTGTGTGCAAGCCCAGAAATGAAAGTTAGGCCCTATTTTAGGTTGCTAGGGTTGCCATAACACAATACCACACACTGGATGGCTTTATTTATTTGCTCATGGTTCTGGAGGCAGGCAGTCCAAGATCAAGTTGTGTGTGGGGTTGCTTTCTTCTGAAGCCTCTCCTTGGCTTGCAGACAACACCTTTCTACTGTGTCCGCGCATGGTCATCCCTTACTATATGTGATCTGTGCTCTCATGCCCTCTTATTAAAAGGACACTAAGGCCAACCCTCATTTAGCTTAATTACCTATTTAGAAACCTTATCTCCAAATACAGTCACATTCTAAAGTATTGGGGATAGGACTTTAATATATGAATTTCGTAGAGGACACAATTCAGCCCATTAACAGTCTTCTTAGCTGCAAGACTGGCTGCTGACTTTTGTCATGCAGGAGAAGGAAGGAAGAAAGGAAGGAAGGAAGAATGGATGAATGAATGGATGGAGGATGGATGGATGAATGGATGATGAATGAATGAATGAATAAAGAATGGATGAATGAACGAATGAATGAATGGTTGGATGGATGGATGATGAATGAATGAATGATGAATGAATGCTCTAAACCAGCCAGACACTACGCTACAAACAAAGTTATGTTTTTCCCTGTCTATGCTGGTTTTCCTTAATGTTGCTATGTATAAAAACACTATTGGGGGGTGGCCCCAGGCGGGAGTGGGGGTCAGCAGGCAGCCCCCAGCCCCAGATAACAGGGCTGCTCTCCAGGAACATGTGTTAGAAAGAGTGCTTGATCAGAGTGTCAACTTGTGGGCTGCGTAGAACACTAAGTCGTTTTGTCTGTCACCTCCTCCACCCCCACTGGAATTTGGCCGTAATCTGATGGAAACACTTTGCCTGCTTTCATGAGTATTTTCCACTATCAGTAAGGCTGTTTTCATACTTAAGCTATCACCAAAGGCTTTCAGAACAGCAGTACCGCTCTCCCCCTGGGAGGCGTGTATATCTCAAGGGTAGCGGGATGTGGGACCAAAAGCCACTCTGTGCAGAATGTTCTAGTAATTGAGCATTTCATTCACATTTAATTACAGCCCATTTCCTGAGTGGTGACTCTGGGCTAAACGCTCCTCCTGCAGCATTTCTTCATTAGCCCTACTTTATAGCGAGGGGAGAGGGGAGAGGATTGGGGGGGCAACGTGACAGATAAGGGATAAGCAGGCAAGCTGTTTGCAAACTCAAATCCAGCCCATGTGGTCTCAGAGTCCGTGCCTGAACCCCCTACTCATGCTGTCCTCATGTCCCTGTGAAGCGGTCCAACTTGACCTTCATAAGCAGCTACGTAGAAGGGGTTACACGGGCCGGTATGAGAGTCCGAACGCCTGGCTTCACAGCACTGTGCCTAAGTACTTTCAGGCCAGTCTTTTAACCTCATTAGGCTTCAATTTCCTCATCTGTAAAAAGAGGTCCAATAACAGTACCTACCTCTAACGGGGTTATAGTGAGGCTTGAAAGGGTCTGACCCATCAAGGTTATTCATTCATTCATTCATTCATTCATCATCCATCCATCCAACCATTCATTCATTCGTTCATCCATTCTTCATTCATCCATTCTTTATTCATTCATTCATTCATCATAAATAAGGGTTACTAGTATTATTACCTCACTGCAAATATAATCAAAATTACAGATTAGTTTCCACCTAGGGGTGAAGAAGTATGTGCGTTTGTATGTATACCATGTGTCCACAAAAAACTACAATAACCACTATTTATTTTTTTTTTAAGATTATTTATTTGACAGAGAGAGAGAGACAGCAAGAGAGGAAACACAAGCAGGGGGAGTCAGAGAGGGAAAAGCAGGCTTCCCGCCGAGCAGGGAGCTTGATGCGGGGCTCGATCCCAGGACCCCGGGATCATGACCTGAGCCAAAGGCAGATGCTTAACGACTGAGCCAGGCACCCCATAACCACTATTTATTGAGCACTACTATGTCTCAGGCAGCGGACTAGGTACTGTATATATACATCATTTGGTGTTTTATATGTATGACCTTATTTATTCCCTGTAGCCATCCTCTGAGGTAGTTAATACTGTAATCATCCTATTCAGATGAAGAAAACAAAGCTCAGAGAGGCTGAGTGACTTGCTTGAGGTTTACACAGCTAAAAAATGATGGAGCTGAACTTTGGTTCCAGGACTGATTCCAGAACCTACGCTTCCAGTCACTAAGATACACAATGTCTCTCTGAAGTAATAAACTTAAAAAAAAAAATCCCCGAAGTTGCTACCCTCAACTGCGTATAATCTTTTAAAGAAATTGCTTTGAAAGGTGCCAATTTATCCCATCGATGCTGCCATTCATGGTTCCTATTCTTTGGCCCTCAGAAGCATCCACAACCCTCACGAGAAAACTAGTCTTATTCAATTATATCAGCCTCATCTTTTAATCTAACATAGTATTACTTAACTCGATTATTCACCTTATTCCCTGGACTTTGATCTAAATAAATTTTGGCTGTTGTTAAAAATCAAATCCACCTTTAAAGCATAAATATTTGCCGCCATCTAGATACTCCAAAGAATGCACTTAAGTGTTTAAAAAAGAAATGAACTGGAGTGTTTTTAACAGTATTTTTGGAATAAGTGATTCATCTTCCAAGGAGACTGCTTTGAAGGGGAGACTCATGTGGGATACATAAGCTCTGGTATGTTTATTTAAAACATACCTTAAATTTCCTCATATACATTCACAAGTAACTTGCCTGGGAGCCCCAGACACTCGATTCTATTAAGGTAGGGGACATTCATCAGGTCCCTGAGTCTTTTTCAGTCGTGTCCCTCCTGGACTTTTAAACATTTATTCAGTGGATTAGAAACATGAGCAAAAGAGTTCGTTGAGGAAAGCCCCCCCCCCCCCCCCCGCCCAAACAGGGGTTCTCCCGCGCACACACCTGGGAACCAGGACTCTGTTCTTCGAGGCTGAGCCCTAAGCCAGAAATGGCAGTTGGTAACTGGAGAGAGAGTCTGGGGCTCCGAAGGGACAAATGAAAGCGTCGGTACAGTTATTTTCTGTTGGGGGTAGGAAGTCAGCAATTCTCTCATTCACGGGGCTACCCTGAACTTAAACGCCCGTCAGGTGCTAGAAACCAGGTGTGGCCTCCGAGTCAGGCAGTGCTGGGTCACTTCTGACAAAATTCCTCCACGTGATTTTCACGTGGCCTCCCGTCTGATAGTCAATCCGGTGTCGGATGCGTGGGACGGTCCTTCCACAGCCTTTCTCAGGTGTAAACGCTTGATGAGTCGGTGGCGATCCCAACCCAGATATCCCAACTGGGTTTAGTCACTTTATCAGACCCTGTTTCAATCCCTCCTTTCAACTTGACTCACAGCGCAGACCTTCTACTTTCTGCATTAATCTAGCTTTGGTTTCTGTAAGCTCTTGTCATTTTTCTTAGGCCTACTCTGCTGCCCGGTTTCTCACAGAGCCTCCCCCAACCATACTGTGCTTCCCAGATGCTCACAACCCTGAACTAGCCCAGATGACAAAATGTATACACATTGTACTCGTCCGAGTAAGTCCATGTTCCCTCGCTTTGGTCTAGCCCCCATTTGTCTTATCAGTTAAATGGCAAAACTGATTCACATAACAGGCAAAATAATATGCCCCCTGCAAAGATGTCCACATCCTAATCGCGAATCTGTGACAATGTCACATTATATGGCAAAGGGGAATTAAAGTTATGGATGGAACTAAGGTTGCTGATTACCTGACCTTAAAACAGGGAGACGATTGGGATTATCCAGGTGGGCCTAATGTGATCACAAGGTCGTCAAAAGTGGGCCACAGAAGAGGAGCTCAGAGCAATGTGACATAGACCTGGAGGCCGAAGAGAAGGTCAGAGCGACGTGGCAGAGAGCCGGACACACTCTTGAAACAGACCCCGACATGGAAAGTTGGGGGCCACTGGATTCTTAGGAAGAGCTCTCAGGGGATGGACCTGGAAAGGGTGAGGACCCAGCGGAGGGAGCCACTGGCCCGCAAAGCAGCTGGGTCTGAGCGCTTAGCCGATCCCACAGGCAACTCTGGAGCTGGGGCAGCCCTTCGGAACTGTCCCAAATTGAGGCAATGGGGCTGAACTTGTGTGTCCTCATTATCCAGTCTGGGAGGGATCATGACCTCAGGCCAGGGCGTTCCTAGTGGCTGAGGGCAATGCCCAGCTGAGAACACAACTATGAGTCCTCAGGTGCTGATCCTCCCAGCTGCCGGGGGACTGGGAGATCAGCCCCAGGAAGGGATCTGTGTAGGCGCTATGGGATTCACAGCATGCAAGCGGTATTTCCAGGATCTCTGAGATCTGAGATCCATCTACATTCCATCTAGTCTTGATACGACGGATAAGAAGAAGAGCTATTATTCGTTTACTGCTTCTTGCGTGACAGATACTATGCTTAAGGACTTTGCACTCGTCCTCTCCAGTCCCAGCAAAGTAAACCACTCTTCGTTGCATTTTACAGACGAGAACACTGAGGCTCAGGAGCTCAGGCTGGTGAAGCAACGTGTCCCAGACCACCCAGCTCATCAAGGGGCAGAGCCGGGTTTGGACATCAAAGCCCAGCCACTTCACCTCCAGCCCATCGCAGACCACACGGAGCAAGGTCTCAGGAAGTGAATTAACGTTTACAAACATCAGTGTGACACCGCAAGATTCTTGGCCCTCAGAGAAAGATAAGATTATGCTCTGTAAACGCCGCTTCCTAAATAGGAAAAGGGGCCTGCGACCAAATGATAAGCTGTTAAACAAGGGTCGAAATGACAAAGAACTTCTGGTGGCCCAGAGGATTGAGCAGATCAAGGTTTGTACTACACCCTGTAAATCAAAGTTAATTACATTTTTGCTCCACATTGTACATGGTGAATTGGGTCATACTTTTTACAGAGGTCTCAGTGTTCTCTTTCGGAATGAAAGCTCTGAGGGGAAAAGCATCGAGTCGGTCTACCTTACCTCGCCCGACCCCTAGCAACACATCAACACAGGACAGCAAATCATAAATACCATCTGATGATTTTCTTCCCCCGCCATGTGAGCCAGACCCCGTCCAACGGCCTACAACGCAATATCAGACACGGTAGCACTCTCCCTGCAGGCTGGATCCAGAAAATTCGGTGCTCTGAAAAACACCGTAGAAGCTCTCCTCTTTAATAAGAATCCTGGTGTCCTGGGATGGCTGCCGTAAGACGGAGGGCCGGCTGGGGCGTTCACAGCCGCGCGGGCCCATTAACAACGTCTGGGTCTGCGGTAACATACTGCATATCTTGGAAAGGAGAAGGTGGTCACCGGAGTGCAAAAGCGAAAGCATTTATTATAAATGACACTAGGTGACCCCGGAGTAAACACAGCTGTGCCCCCGTGGTGTCTTGTCAGGGGCACTCCCTCAGTAGATTAAAGAAATCCATGTTTTATGGGGCCATTACTTATTCTCTATATACACCACGGAAGGCTGCTTTTCCATCAAGCCTTGCTTCCCGCATATAAGGTTTCAGGCGCTGGGATTGTGGGAAGTGGAGATGCTTCACCAAAACACTTACACCAGCGTCTTCTAATATTTTTCAAAGGGGGAATGAGCATCGGTTCTTACTTGTTCCTAAATGATTTACACAGCATTTCTAGCTCTGCACAACTTGTAGCTGTCCTACTGATTTCTTACAGACTCTTCTCACTGCCCCCCCCACACACCCTCCCCTGCAGCCGGGGTGGGCGAAATGAGCATGAGACTATTTAGGAACATCGGGGGGCCTGGCTCTGTCCTCTACTAGCTGTGGGGACTTGGGGCTGTTCCTTTAACCCACTGAGCCTTATTTTTCTCATCCTTTAGTGGAGAGAACGAGTTCTGCTTCTTGGAATCGTGCTAAGTTATATCTATGGTCCCCAAATTAGGAGGCAGAGTGGGAGACTCTTTAAGTTGCCGGGAAAAAATTAGAATATATGTGACTATCATCATATTTATATAATATTATAATACTATCATATACACATCAGTAAATAGAAATCTTTATTAAATATATAAATTTCAGATCATATGATGGTTATATTACAGATATCGTATATGTGTATGTGTATATGTATATATAAAACATTTGTAGGGTTGTTTCTATTTTTATGAACAATGCTAATATGAATATTCATGTATAAGTTTTATGTGGACATATGTTTCTATTTCTCTTGGGTATATGCTTAGGAGTAGAATTGCTGGGTCATATGGTATCTCTATGTTTAACATTTTGAGAAACTGCCAGACTGTTTTTCAAAGCAGTGGCACCATTTCCCATTCCCACCAGCAGTGTATGAGGGGGACCTATTCATTTTAACTCCAGATTCTCATTAACTCCTATAGGAATTCCCCTTTGGATTGAAGGACTGGCTCCCGGCCCTTCATCCTGAGGGAAGGAGTACGAAGTGTTTGTTGTGGCTGCCTCTGCTTTCAGCCCTGCTTGGAGTTTGTCTTAGGGGATCCGGGCCACCCTCTTTGTTTCAGGCTGCTTCAATCTCTGGGAGAGTTGGAGTCGAATGTTTATTTTCCTGTTTCTTAGGCATGTTTTGAGGAGGGTAGTTGTGTGTGATCCTTGGAATGGAATAGCACAATTTTATGGAGTCTGTTGGCGGTGGTTGCCACAACAAAATCTATAGCTGTAATTTTTAAAATTATTGTACGTTCGCCTGGGAAGAGTCGGTAAAGCGACCGTCTAGTCCAGGCATGGTAAGTAAGCTGTGGCTCGCAAGGCAGTCTAATCAATTATAGGTGCGTGGGATTAGGGAGCTCTGTCCAGGCTCAGGAAAGGGGCTGGGATTGATTAGCAATGTCTGCCCTGGTGACAGGAGGGCATCCATGGCGGACTTATACTACTGCTTGCTTTCCCTGATTAAAGCCAGCCATGCTACAGCTGAGACTACAGCCGGGGTCACACAGCTGGTTAATGATAGAGTTGGAACAAGAATCAGTGTTTTTTCCTCTGCACCATACTGTTCCCAGTTCTATAAAGGGCCTCATAAAGGGTTGGTTTAGGGACAGGAATAGGGTTACCAAGTCAGCAGGTCAGTTTCTATCCTGCTATGTTCAGACAATTCCCATCAATACCTGTGGGAATTACTTCATCAGGGTTAACTAGTTAATGATTATAAAGTCTTGGTAATGCTAGCTAATAAAGAGGGGGCCATTCCCAGCTCCTGAACCCCCATATCTGCAGTTATCATGTGGAACACCCTTTGAAGTCCACAAACTTGATGCATTTGTACACAGGGAGTGTAGAGGGGGATGGGTTGGGACCAAAGACAAGAAGTTAAGCTCCTTCTGATTTGAAAGGGAATGACGGTGTGTGTGCTTTCCACTTGAACGAAGAGGAAAGGAGCTCCATATTCAGTCCTCAGATCAATCAAAGCCCAAAGTCATTCAGGGGGAGAAATATGATTTTTCTATAGGGGAGAAATGAATATTGACTGTAAAAGATAACCATTTCTTATAGTCTCAAATCTATTTGAATTTCATTAGAATGTAAAATAGGCCTGAATTTCTTTTTCTACTTTAGTAATGAATTAAATTATATACCAGCAAAAAGTTACACTGAAGAACTCAGAGGCCTTTTGTAATTAATTCCTTTTCCTTCTTAAGTGTTCTTGTATAAAAAGAGAAATAATATGAAAATGATTTCCTTTTTCTTCATCCCTCCACCTTCTTTTTCTTTTTTTCTTCCTATCATCACTCGAACACGTAGTCAATGACCTGCATTATGTCAGGATTCCAGTGAGTGGGCCAGTCCCTGTGCCCGAGGAACTCCATCCAGCAGGCTTAAGGTCACAAGCTCCCCTGCTCTCCAAGGGGGAGGCAGGAGATCAACTGTCTCCAGGGAAGGGGAAGTTCAGGAAGGCTCTGAAAGACAAGTGGGTAGTCGACGGGCATAAAAGCGGGAGAAAAAGACAGTCCATGGTCAGGATGCACAAAGGCACAGAAGGCTTCCAGAACTGCAAAGTTGATGCTGAAGCATGAGCCGGATATGGAGCAGGATCATCAGAGGAACAGCCGGAAGTGAAGCCGGGAGAAGGGACCTCTCTTCCCAGGCGTCTGGAGTGAGCCTGGCTCCAGACCCCTTCTGTAGAGAGGACTCCTGGGTTTTTTCATCAAACTGCTGAAACTAACCCATGAATGCAGGCAGGGATGTTTATACGTTTTATTTATCCACTTATTCTTTGAGAGACACTTGGATTGTTTTCACGTTTTAGCTCTTATGAATAATGTTGCTACGAACATTTGTATTCAAGTTTTTATGTGGCCCTATGTTTCCATTTCTTCAGGGTATGGACACAGAGGTAGAATTGCTGGGTTACATGCTCACTCTGTTTAACATTTTGAGGAACTGCCAAACGGTTTTTCCAGATCCCTTTTAAAATATGAGTTTAAAGGTAACTTTAAACCTTCAAAACATATGGCATTCCTCTAACAATTGCACACAGCGATCTGTGCTCCTCAAGGATTAGGTGTTTATCATTGTCAAATAGCAAAATTTGACAAAAAATTTGTCAAATAGCAAAAGTAGGTGTTTATCATTGTCAAATTTAGTAATGAGTTTGATGTCCTTTATTCAAGGGGAAAGAATCCATGCGTTGGGGGAGTACAGTGTCTCACAAGCAGCGGGGCGCTCTTCCCAAGGGATTCTGGGTGAGAGCGAGCTTTACCATATGTTTGTTACAGGCCACAGAGGCGTTGTGGAAATAGGGCATGACTGCGGAGGAGGTTGGGATTTTCCTTATAAGGCTAACAGGTCCTATTTGCTAGGGTAAGGTAAGCGAGCTAAAGGTGAGTTGGAGGATTGTGATTGGTGCTAGTTTTCCTTGGCAGTGATGCATTCTCTGTAAGAGCAGGCTGATTCAGGTTTAGAATCATGATGTGGGCTGAGCCCTGGGCAGGCCCCCTTTTTGAGGGTTCCGATATAAAAATGAGCCTTATCCTTATATTAGCAGGACATCTTTCATTCCTGCAGTTCAAGGTTGGAGCATCGTGGAACTCGGTGGGGCTGAGATGAAAGGGATCTCCCTCCTCCCAGGGGAAATCCCAGGTCAGTGCCTCAGACTAATGGAGAAGTCATTTCCTTCCTGCCTGGTCAAAATCTTTTCTTGGTTGTATATAGAGGTACTGGCTTCGATCAACACACACATTCCTTAGGTCCTCCCTCCCTCTAACATTGGACCAATGTCTATGGGATCAGTTAGGTTGAAGTCAGAGGCCTACATAGTTTGGGGACTTCTAAATTCCCAAAGCAACACAGGAGAGGAAACACCAAGCGAGACCCTCATCATAAGCAGAAGACTTGGGCAATGCTCCCTTGATGGTTGGGTTCCAGAAGCCCAGGTTGGGGAGGGCGATGGGATGAAGAAAGGTGTCGTCAAGCCAGCCAGCAAGTCTGGAGTGGGAAGGGGCTAGCCTGCAGAGCTGACTGGCCACCGCCCATATGCCCGCTGCTCTAGGTCCAGTTGCTTCTTTATCCCCATTTTTACCGAGGAGGAAACCAAGAGCTCAGCGAGAGGAAATCAAGAGCCTGACGCCTAACAGCAGCAGAAGGCAGACCTGAACTGGAGACAGAGTAGGTAGGTCTGAGTCCCCAGACTAGCCTCAGAACTGGGCCACCACCCCTGCCATCTGGAGCACAACGGCTGGATCGGGCATCCGTTCCACACCGTTCGGTGGCCCTTCGGCACCAGCACCTGGAGCTACCCGGCACAGCGGCTGTCACACTGCTATTTTGGAGTCAATCATCTATTTTTAATGACCTGCAAAATCTCCCTGTGAGAAGGGAGGGAAGAGTTGAAATTACAGACAGCAATTTGCATTGCGAATCAAGTTATCCTCCCTCCTGCTCTCCAAGAATATGCAGAAATAAATGCCTCCTAATGAACCCTGGGGGGCTGAGGCTTTGATATGAATTCTGCTGGAGGGGTAAAGAGTTCTAGCCAGACTGAGCCCCAGCGTGAAGCTAAAGCAGGAGGGCCTGGGCAGTCCCCTTCAGAGTGAGGGGGAAAGGAAATTGGATTATCTAGCTAGCGGTTGGTGTTTTTCTATCTCTTAGAACCACAGATGAGAGCTCCTCACCTTCAGATGGGGGGAATTCCATTTAGCCCTATTTACCCAGCCATCTCTGCACCCCACTGCAGAGGTCAGGCACCCTCGCCTCACTCAGGAGGAGCTCCAACACCTTTGCATTTTCCAAAACTAAAGACCTAATAAAGATGATAGATAGGGGGGGGACACCTGGTTGGCTCAGTTGGAAGATCTTGATCTTGGGGTTGTGAGTTCGAGCCTCACACTGAGATTACTGAAAAAAAATAAACTGCATTACCTAGCACTTCTAGAATACTGTTGGGGCACCTGGGTGGCTCAGTGGGTTAAAGCCTCTGCCTTCAGCTCAAGTCATGATCTCAGGGTCCTGGGATGGAGCCCCGCATCGGGCTCTCTGCTCAGCGGGGAGCCTGCTTCCCTCTCTCTCTCTGCCTGCCTCTCTGCCTACTTGTGATCTCTGTCTGTCAAATAAATAAAATCTTTTAAAAATAAATAAGTAAACTTTTAAAAAATTAATATAGATAGATAATGGATAAACACCCTTTCTATGTAAAGTCAGGTAGCCTTCAGTTCTGGCTGCCTCACAGAAAGCACCAGCCCTCCTCCCCTCCCCCACCACCCCCTCTGGGCCTGTGTTTACTCAGCACAAGGAGGTGTGTGTGAAGGCAAGTCTGTGCTTGTAGGAACGAGCCAGCCGTGTGGGGGCTGGCCTGGAAGGTGAGTGGTGTGGGTCTGAGGGCATGTGGATGTGGTATTTGTGTGGGCTTGAGAGTGTGTGGTAATGAGGGTTTGTGTGGACTTGTGAAAGAGAGGAGGTGGGGAGACCTCGCCTCCCTGCGGGAATTCGTTGAGATGAGCACAAGCCCAGCTTGGACAAAGGGAACCCACAGAAGATCCTAAGCTCTGTGTCGGCTCTGCTTCTCCGCTGCCTCCTTGCCCCAACGCCTTTCCCAGAACTGCAGGCACATCTTACCGATCGAGACACTCATCTTTCACAGCTGGCTCTGTTCAGAGGAGCCTGAAAGCCCCTCTCAGCCCCTGGGGGGGAATAAAACCTTGCACCTCCTCACAAGGGCTCTCCATGGTTAGACAAGAGGATGTATCCTTCAGACAGCCTCATCAGAGCCCAATCCACGGATCAGAAAGAATAAACAGATTCTTCCACCCCTTTATCTCCTTATTTGGGAAATAGGGAGAGTAAAGGACCAATCCTCATGGGCTGTAGTAAACATTTACATGCTAATGAATATGAGCTATTATGGGGTGAATGGGTTGGTAACCGCTCAGCACTGGGGGCTCCCATTATTGCAGGCAGGATTGGGATAAGATGATTAACGTTGGGGCGCCTGGGTGGCTCAGTCGTTAAGCCTCTGCCTTCGGCTCCGGTCATGGTCTCAGGGTCCTGGGAGCGGCCTGCAATGGGCTTCCTGCTCTGCGGGAAGCCTGCTTCTTCCTCTCCCACTCCCACTGCTTGTGTTCCCTCTCTCGCTGTGTCTCTCTCTGTCAAATAAAATAAATAAAATCTTTAAAAAAAATGATTAACCTTTTTTTAAAGATTTTATTTATTTTATTTGACAGAGAGATAGCGATCACAAGTAGGCAGAGAGGCAGGCAGAGAGAGAGGGGGAAGCAGGCTCCCCGCTGAGCAGAGAGCCAGATGCAGGGCTCAATCCCAGGACCCCCGAAATCATGACCTGAGCCGAAGGCAGAGGCTTTAACCCACTGAGCCACCCAGGATCCTGGTGATTAACCTTTTTAAGATGTTCTGGGGACAGTGAGCCGAGGCCTGTGGGTTAGGGCCATACCCAAGGGAATAAATAACTTACCCCACGGTCTAAGGAAGGTCTCTGCTTTCAGGATTTCCTTACTGGGGATGGCACAGTATGCACAGATTTGGGGAACTTGTCTACATCAGGATGCCCTGAAAAAAAAAACAAAAGAGAGAGGAGAGAAACAGTTACACATCAAAAAGAAACATAAGAGTTACATCAATCAAATGCAGCTGGGAACATTGATGAGATCCTGACTTAAATGGTCAAATATTTTAAAATTATGGGCCAAAGAAAATTTGAAGGCCGAACGGCTATTAGATAATATTAAAGGCTTATTGTTAATATTTTTAGATAGGACTTCAGTATTGCGGTTACCTGAAAAGAGCAGATAGTCTTTATCTCTTAAAAAATATACTGGAGATGGGTGAAATGAAATATGTTGGATTTATTTTAAAAGAATCTAGCTGGTGAGGGCAGTTTGGGAAACAGAGAGGAGATACAAGTTTGGCAAGGGGAGGGCTCGACGGACTCCATTCTACGATTTTCTCAAATTTCATATGTTTGAACATTGACAAAATTAAAATATTCAGAAAGAAAAAAGAAGCCTCCTCTGGAGCTGTCGCTTGGAGAGCGGCCTCTGCCCTCCCACAGCGTCCCCAGGACGAGATGATTCAGCCGGGCCCTTGGACCCACAGGGAGGGACACAGCCGAGCAGTGCTTTCTGAGCCCTATAAATCAACAAGCACAGCTGAAGCCATTTAGTAGGAAGCTTGTTAATAAGAAAAATCTGGTTTAAATGGGTCATTTTATTAGGGAGAGGGAGCGGGGAGTGATGGAGAGCAGGGCTGCCCTGGCAAGGAGAGGGTTCATAGCTAGTGCCAAGCTCTCCCTCACAGGCAAGAATTGGATCATGTTAACTCCATCACCACCTAGAATATTTTTCAGGAGGTTGGGGAACCCAAGGTTAAGCAACGGTAGTAGGGGACAGGCCAGAGCGTGCGCCGGGGAGAATGCCATTGGCTTATCGACTTCTCCAGAGGGGCAGGTCTTGGGAGGGTGCGGGGAGCTTCTGTGGTGTAGGGAGGCCACACCCAGGGTGCAGCACGACTCTCCTGCGGGACTGAGGGCAGAGAAGTGAAGGGGGAAACAGCCAATTTGGTAAGATGGTTTCAAGTAGAGTACTCTGAGCCAAAGAGAGAAAGAAGGCCTACAGGAGAAGTGGGACTTTGAAGGGGAATCTTTTTTTTTTTTTAAGATTTATTTATTTATTTATTTGACAGAGAGAGAGATCACAAGTAGGCAGAGGCAGGCGGGGGGGGGGGGGGGGGAAGCAGGCTCCCCGATGAGCAGAGAGCCCGATGCAGGGCTCGATCCCAGAACCCTGAGATCATGACCTGAGCCGAAGGCAGAGGCTTTAACCCACTGAGCCACCCAGGCGCCCCCTTTGAAGGGGAATCTTAATGGAAAAGGATCTAAGAGGGACCCTAAGAAATAAATAATAGAGCCAAACCAAGGTTAATGCTTGTGATTAAATTGCACCGGCAAGTGGTTTTTGAGGATAGGGGCCTTCGAGGGTCATGTGACTTAGCTTCCTCAGCCGGGGACAAAGAAGGCCCAGGTGTCTGAGTTCAGGGCATAACCAGTGACAGGCTAAGGCAAGGGTCTCTGTAGGAATTAATTATGAAACTTCTCTCCTTTCTCAATTTTCCAGTGACCCAGGGCTGCTACAAGGGTCAGTAGGAGAGCACTGAATTTGGAGTCAAAAAACCCAAGTTCCAGTTCCAGCTCTACCCTTTCCTGTGGTCAAACTTTGGACAATCAATCCTTTAGACTCTCTCAGCCTCAGTTTCCCTATTGGCTAACAGGATGAACAATATTTGTTTCACCAAGTTGCTAAAGAGAGGTGTTTGCACAGTAAAAAGTGCATAGGATTTGGAGAATAGTGGCCATGGAGGATCAAGCATGGGCCCCACCGAACTACGAGCCATGTGCCTTCAAGCCAGTCAGCTGGAGCCTCTGAGCCTCTGTTTCCTCATCTGAAAAATGGGAGAGGCGTACTAGCTTCACATGACAACATAAAGAGAAAACACAAGTAATCGGTTTAGCGTGGTGCCTAGCACAGGTGAACGAACACGCGATAATGTTGGCAATGAGCATTAATGTTATAAAACATAAGAACATAAATGAGGCTGAATGTGGGAAGTCAGTAAGAATGTCACAGAGAAAGCACCTGGGGGGCAGAGAAGAGAGTTTAGATCTTGCGCACTTTGGGTCATCTCAGCATTTACCTCGTTTACTTTGCTTTTATCTCATCACTTGGAGCACAGGCATTGTTTGGTTTTAGGACAGGAGTCCTCTGCTTTGACATGCAGCAGGCTTGGAGGTGTCTATTAGCCAATAAAGACTGTTGCGTGATTGAGATCTTCACCTGGGGAAAATGTACAGAAACTATGGCATGGGCATGATCGGAGCTTTAGGAGAAGAGAAAGGGAGGTCAGAAGTTGGGAAAATCAAGACAGAATATTGTTGTTTTTAATCTTGAGTTCAACTGGGTAGCTTCAGAAAAATCTTGAACATGAAAGTGATTTTTAGGCCAAAAATCTTGGCACCAAAATAAACAAACAAGTCCTGTTTGCATTATTAATACTTTAATACTCCCAGGTACACACAGATCTTTAAATAAGGACCTGCAGACAGTCATCTTTCCCAGAGTTTGTACCTTGTGGTTACTGAAGAGACAGTGATGGCATTTCCCTTACTAAATTAAACCTCATCCACTTCACCCACATTTGTTCTTGGCTCCTCTACACAGTGACAGCCCTCCCAGCCCTGGCTGGTCCCAACCCTCCCACGAGCAGGAGGCGACCCCAGTCGGAGAGCGGAGTGCGGGATGTTTTCCTTCCCGTCTGCCCTATCCGTCCCCTGACGGTAGACACCCGGCGTGTGAAAGCGCACACCTCCAAAGTTGGCCTTCTGGTTCAGGGGGCCCTAAGAGGAAACCAACAGTCCCTCCATTTCCTGTGGATGAAGAATTACGTGATTGAAACAAATCGTACCCTCCTTCCTCTTCCCAGGTCACACCAGCCCAGCAGCTGAGAGTTAAGGAAGCAGTGGTGACAAATCAAGGCTGGGCTGAGACCCCACGAGGTGAAAATAGGGGTGCGGGCTTCCAGACGCTTGTCTCTACCTCCTCGCCCCCTCCCTGCTTACACCTTCTCAGTAGGGGAAGTCATCTCAGGAGCTGAGACCTGTGTGCATAAAGGGTTAATTCCCTGGGGGGGGATCTGCCACCCCCCACTCGCTTAAGGGCTGATGCAAAACTGTGGCTTTGAAGGGGTTTGGCTCCAGGCAGGGAATATGCACCCTGCTGACAGGAGACAGCACCCCCCCAACCCAGGCTGCCCCAGCGGCCCGGCACTTTCTGCCTGGCCGGGAGCAGCCACTGGGCTCCTCCCGTAACTCATCACCACTGTTGCGGAAATATTACTACTTCTGTTACAACCACTCATGTCCCCCATGAGGAACCCGCCTTTTGGGGTAACTTCAAACACGGGCTGGTCACTTCTCGTTTGCGATCCCCTAGCCCTGCCCGGGAACATCCGGGGAAGACCAGTCTGATGGCGGCGTCTGGCTGCTGCCTCTGTTGGCAGGGCCGAGACCGTGCTGGGATCTGCCCCTCTCCTGTCTCCTGTGTTTTTGAGGGTTTCAACTGTACTTTGTTTCTTCAAGCACATCGTGTTTTAATGGATACCCTGTGCTTTTACTTGGCATCAGTTATGAGTTGGTTTTGAAGCAATTCAGCGTTACACCAGCTGGGATGATTAGCGAGCTGTCCATTGCTGGGGGGTGAGGTCTGGGGACTCCCGACAGAAAGAGTTTCCATTCCATTCCGATTCGTACCGCTCTCTCTTCCATACAGCAACACAGAACGTGCTCCCCTAGCTAATAGGCCATTCCCCTATACTTGTTGTGGAAATCAGATGTCCAGGTCTGTGGCTCTGACCTGCCACTGTTTGTTGAATGCTCTGAGTTTGGAGGTAACTTCGTGCATTTTTGGCCAAAGGAAACCCCATCATGCTAAAGCCAGAGCTGCAGCGACCACAGCTGCTGGTTTGATGCAACTTCACACCAAGTACACTGGCAAAGAGCCCTAAAAAACCATCTCCTGTTTAAGTCAGGGCTGCTTCCCTGATGGAGGTTTTGGGGTACAGGATCTGAAAAGACATACAGGGGAATGAGTGCAAACAGCATGGGCCTTGGAGTCACCCAGCCCTGGTTTGAGTCTTATCTTCACGCTTCACTAGCTCTGTGAACTTGGACCATGGCTTGCTCTCTCTGAGCCCCTTTTCTCATCAAAAAACCACAAACACTAACAATATCAGATTGGTATGAGGGCTCAAAGGAACATGGGTAGATGGCTAGCACAGGGCCCGGCAAACCAGTGGGGGCTCTGGGATGAAAGCTATCGAAGTCACGTTGATCTTGGCGTCTGGCGCCCTTCACAGACCCCTCCCCCTGCACACACGCACACCACGCCCCCCACACCTAGCGTCCCTCAGCAAAGTAACTAGCTTATGATTTACACTTGTCTCTCACTGGCCCTGGATCCTGGGAAACCAGGTGGAGGTCATAGCAATGACAATGACCAACATTTGCATTTCCCTTGCTGGCTTATAAAGCACAGACACCTACACCCTATTTAATCCTCAGAAACACCTTGTGGGGTCTATGTGTATCTTCAGGCTTTTTCCAGAAGAGAAAGCTAAAGCCCCTAAGGGTTAAGCAAGGTACCCCAAAGTCACACAATTTCCAAATGACAGATCTGGGACTGAAGTGCAATGTTCATTCTCCAGCTCCAAACTTCCAGCCACCCGGCACTCTGCCCATGCAGGGAGATAAACAGTCTTCCTCCCCCTAAACTTTTACCATGCCCCATGTCCCAGAGCTATCCTCTAGGGAATTAGCTTACTTACCTGGGACAATGTAGAAACAGCTGTCAGTGGGTTACCTGTCCCAGATAAAATATTTATATTTGGATAGGTGGTCTTCTGTTGACTAGCCTTGACCCAAAGGAGTTACTACAATGGGGACTTCTAGGTCTTGTGTGGTGAATTACATTAATGCCTGGATGACTGACTGCCTTTCCCTCCTATGTAGACTTGTCACACACACTAGGCCGTGGCCACATGAAATAAAGGGGAAGCATCACACAGTTGTAAAGTCGTCAGCGATCTTTATCTCAGTAGACCATAGCCCAGTGGCTGAGCCCAATGGTAACCCCATCTTCTTTTCAAGCTAGCTCAGCCACTGAGATCTGGCCAAAGGGAGCCAGTTTAACCTTTCTGGGCTGAATTAAAGGAACCATAAGCTTTCAATAACACCCACATCACATCTCATTTGTTCTTAATGACACCATGTGAGGTTGTATGAGGTAGGTGCCATTTTCTCTTACACAGATGAGGATGCTGAGGGATCCAGAAGGCTTAACTAAGTTGCCCAGGATCTTATGCAGTGGTATCCGGACCAGTCTTTTCCTTTTAGAATGGTGGCTCTTCCCCTCTTTCCTGCAGACCCTGCACTTCCTGCATGTGTATGGAATGAAGCAACCACAAGTTTATCCTCCCATAAGGCTAGGCACTGGCCAACCCTTGACTCTGCAGATGGAACAGTAAATCATGGAGACTGGTGGAACCCACAGAGACCACCCTGTCCACCATCACATTGCATTCGGGTGTGGACCCTGGAACTCCATTATGATGTGGGTTTGGAGAGAACCCAGAGACAACTGCCTCCCAAATGGAAGCCAGGAGAAGCAAGCTCTAGCTGTCTCTGTAGGTGGAGGGAGAGGTCAGGGATTGACCTAGTTATACCTTCTAAGGATGTGAAGGGTTAACTGTGTCTGTCATTTCCCCGAGGACTAGCAAGAAATTGTGTGTTTAAATTATAGCAGGAAAATTCAGGATTAGCATTAGAAGGAACTTTCTGACCACGAAGGCCACAAGGAGCTGAAGCAGATTCATATGAAAGAGGAGAGGAAGCTACTTCTTCAAAGGAGAGCTGTAGGAAATAGGTTAGCCGCTGAGCAGTGCAGCATACCCATCATGGAGATGAGAAGATTGAGGTGTAGAATTACTAGATTTCCCTTTGAGCCTTGTGGCTAAAAACTGCTAGAAGACACCATATAAACAGAAAGTGTAACTACACTTATTTTTAATTGAATGATCATTGCTTCCAATTTGGGATGATTCCAACAATGCTTCTTCTTGTACTTCTATTTTGGCTTTCTAGGGGAAATTTGAAGTTTCCTGGTAATTTATAATTTTAACCACAGTTTCCCCGAGGCAGTAAATTTATATGGGAAAATAGTTCACTCTGAATCTTAAAATTTTTTCCTATGTTATAATTTGCCATCACACTAAACACACGTGTCATTATCTCCTAAGCTCATAATTGCTGACTCCTCTACCCTGACATCTCCAGAATAGGTCATTCTTCTTCAAAGAACTTCTTCTTCTGGGGCACCTGGGTGGCTCAGTGGGTTAAAGCCTCTGCCTTCACCTCAGGTCATGATCTCAGGGTCCTGGGATCGAGCCCCGCATCGGGCTCTCTGCTCAGCGGAAAGCCTGCTTCCCCCTCTCTCTCTGCCTGCCTCTCTGCCTACTTGCGATCTCTCTGTCAAATAAACAAATAAAATCTTAAAAAAAAAAAAAAAAGAACTTCTTCTTCATTGCAGTATAAAATTCAGGTGCCCGTATGTGACAAGAGGAGAAGTTAAAAAAAATGGGAATGACACTGGAGAAACAGAGAACTAAGGGCATTCTGTGTCCCTCAACTTTGAAGATTTCTCCTCCTTGGATGGGAAGATCCTGTCCCCCACAGACTTGGTGCTGACTTGTACCCAGAGGGCATGTGCTCCCCAGCCTTTCTGGGAGGCGATGGGTTGACACAGCTCCGGACATATTCTTTCTGGTTCTCTCTCCCTTGTGTTCATGAGATGGCTCCCAGATGAGTGAGTGGAGGCTGGGGGGACTGAATCGCCAGCCTGCACAGCTAAACCTGTGACCTTATGTCATCCTGAACTAGCCAGACAGCAGGAACAATAAGCGATTGAATCATCCATCAAGACCGTATTACAGAACACAGCAGTGCCTCCCCGCATCTCACCCTGTGGCACACGGATACAACAATACAACATAATGATAACACGAAGATAATAATCTGTGATAAACAGATGAGGTTATTTGCAACCAGCCACTCCAGACCTTCTCTAGACACCCAATGACTGAAGGGCCAATATTTTGTACCACAAATTGGGAGGCTCTAGAATAGAACAAAATGGTTAGGGTAGAACAGTGTCAGGTGGGTGGGAGAGGGCTCTGAAGTTAGATGGCTTAGATTTGAGTCCTGGCTTAGTCACTTATGACTTTGGCTGAGTTATTTAATCTCTTGGTGCCTCAGTTCACTCATAGATGTAATGGGGTTAATAATAGTACTTTATGGGACTATTCTTTTTTTTTTAAGATTTTATTTATTTGTTAGAGAGAGCATGCACAAGCAGGGGGAGAGACAGAGGGAGAGGGAGAAGCAGACCCCCCGCCCCACTGCCCACGCCGAGCAGGGAGCCTGATGTGGGACTCGATCCCAAGACCCTGGGATCATGACCCGAGATGAAGGCAGACGCTTAACCAACTGAGCCACCCAGGCATTCCTGTTCTTTTTTTTTTTTTAGGTACTCTCTACACCCAACGTGGGGCTCAAACTCACAAACTTGAGATCAAGAGTCGCACGCTCCACCAACGGAGCCACCCAGGCGCCCCTCGTGGGGCTGTTCTAAGGATTTAATGAGTTAATCCATGTAAAGTGCTTAGAAATGTCTGGCACAGAGCAAGCACTGAATGAAACCACTGCTTCTCCTGTTGTATGAGCTCCAGAGTCCCAGGGTCTGCTTCCCAGCAGAGAGGAGCAAACATAAACAGCACTCTGGTCCAAATCCAGTTAGAACTCACAGTCAGAGGATTCGTTGTCTTATCAGAATCTGTGCCTCTTCTCTTCTCTCTCACCCCTCTCTTTCTCCCCTTCCCTAATGTGGCTGTGGATGCCTAAGAGGTAGCGGTCAGAGGAAAGAGAATTGACCTGGGAGCAGGAAATTCACATCCCAGTTCTGGTTCTTCCACCCACTCCAGGTGGACTCCTGCTGGAGAGGTCACCTCTCCTCTCTGGCCTTTAAGCTCTTCATGGATTGAGAGATGATGGTTGACCAGATGGCTGCAGAGGGCCTTTCCGCTCTAATATGCCATGGTGGTTCTGCAGTACAGAGTTATATCGAATGGTATGTGTGGGGCTAGGGCCTCAGTGTGCAGCGCCAATGTCTAGGATGATTAACACAAAACAAGTTCATGTTTACTTTGAATCAAAACACGCCAACGCATCCCCACCTGCGGTAAGGACTTCAGTTTGCCCATGTTGCCCTCTCAACAGCTGAATTCTAAATTGGAGCCTTTTTTACCTGAAGAATAAATCTGTAAATATGTCTCCTAGGTAACATCTTGTTAGCTTCGTTACTCAAAGCTCTCGAAAATAATAAAACTGCATCTCTGTTTAAAAATAGTAATTCAGACGTCTCACTTATTCCTCCCACCCAATTAATCTGAATTAGTAAAGCATGTTCATTTCTGCTCAGATGGGGACATTGGATAAAACACATAGGCTTATATTCATCCACGAGAAATACAATTTTTAAAAAATGCCATTTCCCAGCATCTGGGGTTCTTCTTTCCTAAGTCTGTTTTATTTAGAAATGGTTACAACATGTACATCCTTCTTGCTATTAAAAATTAATATGTTAGCCCAAATAGTCATGCAGAAATAACAGCCAGAGCAACATCTCAGTTTAGTCCTGATGGTGACAAGAACTATCTCCCACCTTCAGGGTTGAGGAGAATTTGCTCTCCGTTTACCCTGTCGTCTAGAGAGGATGGTCCTCTGGAGCCATTCCTCACACGTCCTGGAAGCCAGCTGTACTGCCCTTGCAAAGCCGCACCAGGGAGTCCTAGCAGAGGGGAGTCAGGGCAGAGACGTGTGGCCTGAAAGATTTGGCAGAACGAAGTCCCACCAAGCAGGGCCTGCGGCTTCGCTTTGTTTTCACTGACATAAATGCCCTTCCTCCATGAGGCCCGGCCCTGGCCTGTGTGAGAAAGACTTTCCTGGAGTCTGGACACCTACCACAGGCTCAGAATGCTGCCAGTCCCACCCAATGAGTAGAACAATGTTCTCGAAGGTTTGGCGAGAGCGCTGAGCTGCCCCTCAGGAACAGATGGGCTGACAGCCTGGAGCAGAGCCAGGTCCAACAACTGGTCATCTTCAGAGGCGTCTTGTGGGGCTGAGGGGGGACAGTGGCATTCACGGACCTGCATCCTGGAGGGGGAGGGGAAGGGCAAGATGAATGTGCCAAAGACTTTTATTGCCTGTTGCCTGTGACAAATGACGATGGTTAGCAGAATGAATTCACCAGCAAAGAAAACACAACCTTCGGAGCAGCCGTGGAGCCCTTTGAGAAGTGTGTTTTGTCTCTCCTAGTAGCACAGCCATCATCGCCAAGGCAGAAAGAAGCAAGCCCCGGAGTGTGGCCTGGACCAACCAGGCTCTCCCAGAGCTTGGTTCCGGTGGGAGGCTGATTAATGGCCCCCAAAGATATCCAGACCCTAATCCCGGGAGCCTGTGAATGTTACCTCCTATGGCAAAAAGGACTTGGCAGGTGTGATTCAATCAAATATCTTGAGATGGAGAGATTATCCTGGATTATCTGGGTGGGCCCCAAATGTAATCACAGGTGTCCTTATCTGAGGGAGGCAGGGGGAGATCTGACTACAGAAGGGGAGAAGGTGATATGAGGACTGAAGCAGATTGGAGGAAGGGGCCACAGGCCTAACGACAAGGCAGCCAAGGGAAACTGAAAAAGGCAAAGAAAAAGATTCTCCTCTAGAGTCTTCTAGAGGAACGGGTCCTGCTAGCACCTTCACTTTAGCCCGGTGAAACAGATCTCAGACTTCTGGCCTCCAGGAAGGGCCATAAGAGTATAAATTTTGTTATTTTAAGCCACTGTGTAGTAATTTGTGTCAGTAGTAATAGGAAACTCAAAAAGTTCCTGTGGAGGTAGGGGAGTGGAATGCTCCAGATGCAAGTTCTCCCTTTATAGCAGAGGGACTCCTGAATGACAAAAAGGAGCATCAGTGCGCCTCTGAGCAGATATTCTCACAGACCGAGCACGGAATCTTTGGCCAGCACTGGGAGTGTTCAGGGCAGGGATGGTGGAAGGAAACTGTCATCTATTGAGCATCTACATATGCTTCACTGTTCACGTATTATCTTATTTAATCCTCATAGCAAAGATGCTAGCACTTCATTTTCTGATGAAGACACTGAGCTCAGAGACTTCAGGTCACTTGCCCAAGGTCACACGGTTGGTCAGCAGTTCCCCAAGGGATGTTTAGTTGTACACCCGGCCTTGTGTACCCCTTCCTTAGGAATCCTCTGAAGAGATTGGATGAGGCATTTGCTATGGCTGTGGTTCCAAGGAGTTCATTCATTTATTCACTCATTCATTCATTCATTCATTCATTTACCCATTCATTCATTCACCAGTGTTAGGTCCTATGCTGCGGGAAAAGAGTGACCTTCTGCCTTGGGTCACTTACAAGCCAGGAACAGACATTCACGAGACAAGTTGTGTGGGCATTTCCCTCTAAAAAGTTCACTGCCCACCTCAGGCAAGGGCAATTGGCACAGAGGATCATGAAGAGCCACGA
This sequence comes from Potos flavus, assembly GCA_028534135.1. NCBI lineage: Eukaryota > Metazoa > Chordata > Mammalia > Carnivora > Procyonidae > Potos > Potos flavus. Next base: position 143,370,114 of record CM052883.1, read on the forward strand.
TGAGAATTATTTTATCAAGGAGGAACTAAAGCTTGGCCTTGTTGGTGACTTGTTAGAACAGGGGGAAGAGGAACTGGGATTCTTCATGCCGAGGGGAAACCACTGGTTTGCAATCAGAGAGTTTTCCTGGAGGTGTAAATAAGTTTGCGTTAGGCCCCAACACACCAGGCACACCAAGGGTGGGTGTTGGTTAATGCTGGGCCAGTTTAGGGATACGGGCTATGGCTGGGAACAGTTCCACCAAACCTGGTCCCAAGTTTAGCATGGACTGCCTTCTGTCACATCGGGCTCTGTGAGAGGCAAGGACAGGACCTAAAACTTGCGCCTGCATCAGCGGCTCTGTACCTGGGGTATAAGAGACAAGCACCGCTGAGTTCTTACCGGGTGTTCCTCTCTTCATCTCCTTGCCCAGCAATCATGCCGACTTTGTGTCCCATTTGGTCTGCCGTTGTTTCAGATAGGATGCTTTCAGCGGCAAACAACAGAAAATCCAATCCAAATCAAAAGGAACTTTATTGGCTCCACTTAACTAAAAAGTCTAGGAATCGGGCTGGCTTCTAGGGAGGTTCATTCTAGTGCCTCCAACAAGGCAACCAGACCTTTATTTCCCTCTCTCATTTCTCAGTTTCATTGCCTCATCAGACTCCTCCCACATGAGGTTTTCATCTCCTGACCCCTAAGATGGCCGCCAGTACCCCAAACTGAGTCTTGTGGGCCTCAAGGTGCTGACTAGGATGATGTTCCCAACTGGGAGCCAACCAAAAAGGCCCAGAGAAATGTAACGCACTGAGGGTTGAAGGCAGATCACACGCTCCCTACCTAGGACTGGGGGTAGAATCACCTATGGTGCACACAGCTGAGAAGGGGGGGAAGGGTGATTCCCCACGAGAAGCTGGGGATATTATTAAGAAGGGAAGAGGAGAATGGATAGATACTGGGGAGCCAGGCAAAATGTCTGAAATGTCTATAAAATGGGGAGAGTTTTGTTGTTGTTGTTTTGATCTTAAATGAACAAATTTTCTACCCTTCTTAATACTTCCTTGAAATGAATAATCTTGCAAGGGCTTCCTTAATTGGGTACTTAGGATATCACATACTCCTTAACACTCCAATGAACAGATTTCTTCTTCATTAAGGCAACAAGGCTTTTAGATGTCAGCTCTTCCCTCTGTTCCCTCTCTGTGCTTTCCCTAAAAGAAGCAGTGCTGAAATATTGCCCTTGATTAATCACAGGCCAATTATCTAGTTTGCGGATTATCAAGACTCCTCCTTTTTCCTCCCTGCCTTTTAGCCATCCCCTTGCTCATTAACAAGCCTGCCTGAAAAGATAGGGTAAAAAAAAAAAAGAAAGAAAGAAAAGAAAAGAAAAAGAAAACAGAACTCCAAATCAGCCAGTTTAGCAACTTACCAACCCTGGAAAATTTTTTGAGGAGGAAATTGAAAAGAAATGAAGGCAGAAGATTATCTTGAATTTCTATGATCTGTGATAATTTTATTGACTCCTTCCCCAAGCCCCTTGCACCTCTACCCCCATCCTCCTTAGACATAGTGAAAACACCTGAATTCTCTGGAAAAGGCACATTCCTTAGACACCTAGACATTTCAGATAGCTCTACTCCTATTCTCTCATTTCCCCAGTATCTCAATAACTTTAAATAAACTTTTTAAATTTATTTTTTTTAATTTTATTCATGTATTTATTTGAGAGAGAGAGAGAGAATGAGAGAGAGAGAGCATGAGAGGGGGAAGGTCAGAGGGAGAAGCAGACTCCCCACTGAGCGGAGAGCCCGATATGGACTCGATCTCGGGACCCTGGGATCATGACCTGAGCTGAAGGCAGTCGCCGAACCAACTGAGCCACCCAGGCGCCCTAAATAAACTTTTTTTTTTTTTTTAAATCAAGACAATTGCTTTTGAGATCCATTGGAAGGATAACACTCACCCTACTGCCCAAACTGGGAATTCAGACCCCACATCTGTTTTCTAGTGAATAGGAATCAGATACACATAGTAGCCCTTGCTAAATCAGGTGAACAAAGTGAAGGGGGTCGTGGTCTAGGGGGGGGGCCACTGGGCACCCCTCCCAGCAAGCCAGAGCACCTCCGTCACCTTCACCAAGCACCTGGCCACCATTTGCACTCACCACTCACATCTAACTAACCCCTTCTAACTCTGGTAGGCTGGTCTAGAATGGTGATGACCTCCTAGGGCTTCAATCTCCTCAGCAGAACTTAAACAAAAGGGAAAAGGATATCCTTTCTATTTTTCAAAGAACATTCTCCCAGCATCTAAAAACACCCCATTTCCCTTTGGGATTTGTCTTTCTCCTAACCACACCTGGTGGAACAGAGACTTCTGATTCGGCTGCTAGATGAGAATAGTTATTAGAAGGCTCTATCTCTGGGCCCCCTGGGTGTTTCAGTTGGTTGAGCATCTAACTCTTGGTTTTGGCTCAGGTCATGATCTCACAGGTCCTGTCGAGAGTTGGGCTTCCTGCTCAGCAGGGAATCTGCTTGAGGGCTTGAGGATTCGCTCCCTCTGCCCCTCCCCCTGTGCTCTCTCTCTCTATCCCGCACCCCCCCCCCCCGCTGTCTAAAGTTAATAAATAAATCTTAAAAAACAAAAACAGGTTATTTAAAAAAAGGAGAAGAAGGATCCAGCTCCTTCACACCATAAAGTGAGAGTAACCCAAAGTAGGCTCAGTAATGACACCCGGGGAAGTGTTTTCAAATCCAAACTGCCAGTCCCACAGCCAGCCTGTAAGTCTTGGTGGAAGGTCAGACTTGCCTTAGTCAGTTCCGGCTGCTGTAACAAAATAGGCTGGCGGCTTGTAAACAACAGAGATTTATTTCTCATAATTCTGGAGGTTGGGAAGTCCAGGATCAAGGCGCCAGTAGATTTGGTGTTTGGCAAGGGCCTACTTCCTGGTTCATAGAGGGTGGTCTGTTTGGCTTTTCACTATGTCCTCGGGGTAGAAGAGGGAGGGAGCTCTCTGGGGTCTCTTTTATGAGGCCACTAATCCCATCATGAGAACTCCACCCCCGTGACCTAATCATCTCCAAAGGCCCCACCTCCAAACACCATCGCACTGGGAATAGTCACTGGCAACGTGGCTTGGCCCCAGTGAGTGGCACATTTATAGGCAGAGTTAAATCACGCATTGACAAGCTCTCCCAGCAGCCCGTGCCCTCAGCAAGGTTGTGGTGACTGTTATGGCAGCATGACGCCGTGCTGGGCTCAGAAACAGAAAAATCTGGACCCCAGATCGACTTTTGCACCCAGCCCTGTGGCCAACTGAGGCAAGGGACAACTTCCCTGAGTCTTAGTTTTCTCATCTGGAAACGTGAACCTAAATAAACCTCACAGGGTTGATCTGAGGATCAAATGCACTAGTGCACAGAAATGTATGCAAACTGGGCTCCACGTGTAGATAATGGTAACGACAGGACAAGCCTGCCTTCTAATGGCCACAAACAGGAGGTGGTGAGCGTGGGAGGAGGGCATATCCCTCCCTGGGGCACCCATGGATGCCTTCCCTCCCGTGGGTAATTGGCCCCATAAAAATCCAAGTTCCAACTCTGCTCGGACTCGGTTGACTTCACAGCGGCCTCTCATCCCCACTGCGGGCCACGTCATCTTCCCATTGCCCAGCATTTCTGGCTCCCTCTGCCAGCTGAGGATTGAGAACATCTGTCTTGGGCTGTATGATTTCATCTGCTTCTCCAGTCTCATCTCGGCCCTAATGATTAGGGCCGGGCACCGTGCTGAGCACTTTACATAGACAACGTTATGTAATCCTTATTTGTAGGCGGTAGTAAAACAGTTGATGTCGTTATCCCATTTTTGCATGGAAAGACTCCGAGGCCCAGGAAAGAGTAGGAACTACAACTTTCCCAAGATCACACGGCTAATAAGAGACAGAGCCAGGTTTCCAACTGACAGCGCCTTCTCTAACCGCTGGACTTTACTGCCTCTCTGCCCCCTTTGCCCGGATTACAGGGAGGTCCCCAGCAGGTTAAGAGGGACAGTCGGGCCTGCCTTTTCTGGGCCCTAAAGAAAGGCTAGAGCTTCCTTCCTGGATCCCGGCACCTCCTTCTTGAGGCGACTGCGCCTCCGGACCCCACTAAGTTTCATGCAGGACCTCTGGATGAGAACGTGCTCCCCTCCCCCCGCCCAACAGGTTCACAGATAAATGGATGCCCAGGAAGGAATGGCTCCTTACATCAGCCGGGTCTCAGGAACCTGAGGATTAATTGCCCTGCGAGCAAGCTTGTTAGAGGCTGTGTTGGCAGATGAGGAGAGCAGCAATAGAATCAGCCAATTAAGCAGCCAATGGGGCTGAACTAAACGTGACCTCGTACTTAATTGTGGATGTTGTTCCTCAGCAGTTTCTCACCAGTCTGGGTTTGGGAGAAAGAATGGGACAGTGAGGGGAGGGTGAGTGACAAGAGGAGACTCCCTTCTCTTTCTTTCTTAAGGAGACAGCAGCATCGAGGATTCGGCGATTTCCAGCACAGGACAGTCGGGGAGGGGTAGTCTGTCTCTTGGCCATACCCAGGGGCAGCAGGGAGACGACAAAGGGACAAGGCTGTGTCAGTCGAATGAAATATTTCCAAACAGGCCGGAGACCCAGACTCGGGGCCATGTCTCTTACAGGGGGTGTGGGGAATGGTGCCTGAGGCAGGAGCCTGCTGGACGGGGCAGGAGCCTGGCCTATACTTCACAGAGAGCTCACACAAAATTTGAAAACCTCTTTCCTTTCTACCCGTGCCACCGGCATGATGATGACGGAGCCCCTGGGTCTCCTCCACACTTTCTTCATAAAGTACCAGGAGCGCCATATTCAGGACATGGGAGCCTAGAAAACAGTGGAATAGGGAGGTTGGGTGGAGGAGGAGACGATAAGGCCTCCACATCTAGTTGGGACCGGCCAGTCTGACTACTTTGCCGATGAGGTAGTTAGGGCGTTAGGGCGCCTTCCAGATTTCCCCCCTCAAGAAACAACTTGCCTTTGAGCTGCAAGGAGTGCAGTGAGCTGACAGCCTCCCCATGCTAGAGCCTTCGGGCCCCACCTCAGCTCTGAGGCCAACTCTTCCTTGGGAGGCCCCAGGCAGTGACTGAGCACCCAGGAGTGCTGGGGCTTGGCTGCCTCCACTAAGGTGGGACTCCTCTAATGGGCAGCCTTGGCTCCAGAGCTCCCTGTTTGGTTGGCTGAGACTCAGTCAGATCTACGTCATGTTCTGAGGCTCTCCCTACCCAATTCTACTTACTCACCGTTTTATCTTTCACAGGTATTACGTGAGTTAGTCTGTCCAGGCCGTCATAAAAAAAAACCACACAGGCTGGGTGGTTTAGACAACAGATTATTTATTTTCTTACAGATCTGGAAGCTAGAAATTCAAGATCAAGGTGCCATTAGAGTTGGTTTCCTGTAAGGACCCTTATCCTGGTTGGTAGATGGTCACCTTCTTATTTTGTGCTCACGTGGCCTTTCCTCTGTGTAAGTAGAGAGAGGCTCTCTTTCTCTTCTTATAAGGACACTAGTCCTGTTGGATCAGGGCCCCATCTATGTGATCTCACTTGACCTTAATTATCTCCTTAAAGTCTCTACCTTCAAATAGAGTTAAAGTGGGGTCTTGGGCTTCAAGATATGAATTTGGAAGGGGACACAATGCAGTCCACAATACTCCACAATAAATTTAGATTCCTGATTCTGTCTTAGCATCTGCTTCCCAGAAGAACTAACCAACACAACCTTCTACCTAGGAGCATGTCTCACACCTAAAGGGCTATTCCTTTCTCCCCATTTCCTCCTAGCCCTATTCTGATTCCCCAACAGATGTCCCCTCCCTGCTTGCTCTTGTCCTGTCCCAGTCCCACAGAATATGGCAAACCAGTGCTTTCCCAACTAGTGCCTACACTGGCTTCTCCCAAATCCCAGGCTCCCAGAAAAGCAAATCTGATCCCCAAACTTGAGATATTCTAATCAACGAGGGGGAAATGTCACAGGCTGGAGAAAGTTTTTACCTCTTAAGTGTAGATTCTAAGTCTGCAGGGGTTTCTGACAAAGCATAGACATAGACTGAATGCCTCCACAAGGAGTGAGGTCCTAAAGGAGGAGCCTGCTTTGGGAGCAGTCCATTAAAAGTGGGTTTGAGTGGTGGAGACACATGGAGAATAGAAGCACCAGATATACAACCGGACGAGGGAACCCAGAAGAGGGAGAGAGCAGCTCAGCTTGGGAGGACCCCAGAGTACTTTTTAATACAGGCAGCATTGAGGTTTGGTCTAGGATGATAGGAAGGTGGGTGTTATAAGCAGAGGGAGGAGCAAAGAGGATTCAAGGCACAATGCCCAGACCACCAGCGTGGAGTGTATGGAGCTTTAAGATAAGGTTAGAACGATAGGGTGTATTTAAATAATGGAGGACTTTGAATGCTAAGATAGTTGGATTTTATTTTGTTGGTATTGGAAAGTCATGAAGGGATGCCTCCATAGGAGTGATCAGATCAGAGCTGTAGAAATACAGGTTCTTGGCAGGACAAAAATGTAGGGGTAAGAGGTGAGTAGGATAGTTAAAGGCTGTTCTAACAGTGAAAGCAAGAATGTTAAAGGCCTGACTAGGTCAGAGAAGTGGCTATGGAAAAGAAGGGTAAGATCGGAGATTTACTGCAGAGGAGAATGTCCAACGAGATCAGACATGGGGCCAGAAAATGCAGATAAGATGTTGGAGTCATGAGTCTGAATGATCTACAAACTGACCTTAGAATGGGATTGAGTCAAAGAGGAAGACCATGGGCTGAGATGAAGGCAGTTGCACATGGAGTTCTGGAATCTGGGAGAATGGGAAGATTAAAGATACAATTCTGGAAGTCATTCCCACAGCCATCTTCACACTTCTGGCTCAGGTGCTGAAAAAGAAGAGAGAGAAAGTGAAAAGAGAAGAGAAAACCCAAAACCAAATCTTGGGGCAGCCTCCATTTACTGGGACTGGGTCCGGGGAATGATTGAGAGGACGTCATCGGAGCATGGTGGGGCAGAAGCTCTGGAAAGAGTTCTAAGTAGAAAGGGATGGTCGACAATGACAGTGCTATGGAGAGGTAACTTCGCAAAGCAGAAGGGTCTGGATTTTTGAGAGACTACCAGGTGGAGGACACTGCAGGCTGGGAGGTGGGGGTACGAGCGAAGCGAGAGTTGTGGGCAGAGGACAGTCCTGCTGGGTGGAGGTAGGAAGTGAAGGCAGGGAAATGAGGTAGGGAGTGTTGACCCCTCTTTCAGGATGTTTGTTGAAGATCAAAAGGAGAGAAGGCAGCCTAAGTTTATGTAACAAGACCCCAAAAGTTGTTAATCTTTTAAACAACTTTTATTGTTTGTTTAAAATTTTCTTTAAAAATTTACTTGAAAATAATTTCAATATACAGAAAAGTTGCAAGAGTATAAATTGGACACAGAATACCTACTTTTTACCCAGATCCACCTACTGTTAACATTTTGCCCATTTGTTTCATCACGTGTTCTCTCTCCCTCTCTTTTGTAAATATGTATACACATATGTAAATCTATGTGCTTACATAAATGTACATATGTTATGTAAAACATTTTTCTGAATCTTTTGAAAGCAAATATGTACATCATGGCCCTTTACCCCTAAATGTGTATGTACTAAGAACAAAAATATTCCCCTCCATAACCACAGTATATTATCAAACTTCAGTAAATTTAAAATTGATACAATCCTTTCTTCAATTGACCTAATAATGTTCTTTATCACCTTCCCTCCCAAAGTGAGGTGAGTGTGTAAGCTGGTCTTTCTTCAGAGATTCTCAGTGGCTGTAGCCCCTGAGGTCAGGGTAGGGTCTGGGTTGGGGTGGGGGGGTTCTCCTCCATCAGCAGGCACTTAAGCCATATATCAGGGGCCAGTGGCCGTGGTTCCTGAGAACATGGGCAGGATACGGGTCCATCTAGAAGCTGAGCAGAGGTCAAAAGACAGAACTGTGTAGAGGTGAGTCCGACTGACCTCCAGATCTGCTACGCTCCCGGCCTGTGTGTTAGAAGAATTCCTTTTGATGTCCCTTCTCACTTTAATGAAAGAAAAACATGTATCAGTCTTCTAAGGCTTGTTCAGCTGAGCGAACAGTACTTTACATTGCCTCTGAGTTCCCTTTGGGCAAAGGATGCATTTCTGAGCCCGTGTTAAGATGTCCATGCCATCGGAAATGGATCCCTCATGGAATCCAAAGCCATCTCCAGGACTTTAGGATTTGCTTAAATGAGCTAAGTTGCTGAAGCTGTTCTAGGACGATGCTATGTTTCTGCTCATTTCTCCAGTCTTTGGCCTGTGAGGGATGCCTTCAGGTTTTTATCCTTTTTGAAGCTGTTCACTTCCTGCATTGGCCACTTCTAACTGAGACAGAATAGACCTGGTACTTTATCAACTCTAAACACAAAAACCGATGTGACAAGGAGGCACAAACAGAGGTGTTTCTGACCTGAATACTTTTAGTAGGATTATTTGGCAACACAGAAAATTTGTTCTCCTTAATACCTCTTTGTGGATCTTGGCAATGCCATTATTTCACACATACTCTTCTTTTTACCAGATGAAAATCACATATCCTATTGTAGTTCCTACTTTGTGTTGGCTGCCAGAAATTCCAGAGCCATAGTTAGTACTCAATCACAACAAATATGTTAGCACAGATAGTTCTTTTATCTCCATTTACCACATATATGTATATATTTGACTTTTCTTCTATCTCTATATATCACCATTTCCTATATCTCTATAGGGATCTGTGTATAACTATCTTTCTAGTATGATTTTATAGTATGTGTGCTTTTAACATTAAACATCCCGAAGTTATTTTTGGAAGCAAATGGGTGCCTCATAAAATATCACTCCTTACAGGACACTCATCTTATTTTAGCCCCTTATTCTACCCTTTCCACATATAAAAGCAAGTCCAGGACATTTTCTCTCGTGCCTGTTAACTACCCAACTATAAATGGCCTCGCCACAGAAGGCAATTTAGCAATTTAGTTCGTGGCAGGAGCTCTTCGTTAAAATAGAAACTTCTCTCCTTAGATTACATCCTGGGTCCCTGTGTTTATTTAATTTCCTCTGGGGAATTCGAGTCTGATGCTGACATAAACCAAAGGGAATGCTGGTCCGGAGGGGCACAACCTTCCCAAGCTGACTTTTGGAAGAGAGAGGGAGAGAAAACCTGGCCTTGGGGAGATGGATGCTTCCCCAGACACAGCAGAGAAAGAGAGGATCAGGGCGTGGCGTTTCCTCACAGGTGATCCTTCTTCTTACCAGTGTGGACTCCTAATTGATTACCAGCTCAGGTCTGAAGAGTGGGACCCAGAACACCGAGAGACAGGTCTGTGAGGAATTTTCAAGGTGTTTTTCCCCTGTGACACAGAAGACATCCCAAGTCAGGGAAGATATATTCTCTGATGGCCCCTAGCCCATGTGAGCCAGAGGAAACAGACCCCCCAAGAACCAAGCAGGGTACCATATTGCTCTCAAGTTCCTGAGAATTCCAGAGAAAACTTGCTCACTACAACTATGTCAGGCCATTTGCTTACCCATGGGGCAGAGATGGTATAAAGTGTGCTGATTTGGGGTGTAGTTATAAGTCTCTTGAAGAATTTTGGAAACATCACTCTTCAAACTTCCAGAAGAAGGTGAGAATTTAGATCACATATTCATTTAAAAACCCTTGATTTAGGGTGCCTGGGTGGCTCAGTGGGTTAAAGCCTCTGCCTTCGGCTCAGGTCATGATCTCAGGGTCCTGGGATCGAGCCCCGCATCGGGCTCTCTGCTCAGCAGGGAGCCTGCTTCCCCCTCTCTCTCTGCCTGCCTCTCTGCCTACTTGTGATCTCTCTCTCTGTGTGTCAAATAAATAAATAAAATCTTTTAAAAAAACAACAACAACAACAAAAAACCCTTGATTTAGGGGCCTCCTGCATGCCACACACTTTGCTGGGTCCTAGAGAGATGGTAAGTCAGCCTCAGTGGTCCCTGCCCTCCGGACACCGCCAGTCCCAGAGCATGACGCAAGGGGATAAAGCGGGAAGGATGCTTCACCAGGTTGGGGGTCCCGTCCTACTATTCCTGCTGTGTGAATTCACGTAAGCCCTCTGGCCCTCAGCTTCCACAGCTGTAAAGTAAAGAAGTGGTTCTGGACAGTGTCTGAAGAAGGCAGCCAGCTCTAAAGTTGAATCTGAATGGCAGTTGCTGTTAATGCCTCTCACTAACATTAACGAACATCTTCTGAACCAACCACTGAGACAGGCTCTGTCGCATACAGCTCTAATTCTTCAAAGAGGCATTGGAAAAATGCAGTGAACAATTGAGAAGATGATTTTTAGGGGCGCCTGGGTGGCTCAGTGAGTTAAAGCCTCTGCCTTTGGCTCAGGTCATGATCTCAGGATCCTGGGATCGAGCCCCGCATCGGGCTCTCTGCTCATCGGGGAGCCTGCTTCCCTCTCTCTCTCTCTGCCTGCCTCTCTGCCTGCTTGTGATCTCTCTCTCTCTCTCTCTCTCTCAAATAAATAAATAAAATCTTAAAAAAAAAAAGATGATTTTAAAACAAATGATGTACTTACTATACAGTGAGTGGCTAACTGAACATAATAAAAAAAAAGATGAGTTTAGTCAGGCTATTGAAACAGGGAGAACACTAATAAGGAATATATCAAAGAAAAGGAAGAGGGGCCTCTGGGTGGCTCGCTCAGTCGGTTAAGCGCCTGCCTTCAGCTCAGGTCATGATCTTAGGATCCTGGGATCGAGTCCCTCATCGGGCTCCCAGCTCATCGGTGGGCCTGCTTCTCCCTCTCCCTCTGCCTCTCCCCCTGCTTGTGCTCCCTGTCTCTCTCTCTCAAATGAATAAATAAAATCTTTAAAAAAAAAAAGTCAAGAACTTGATATTTCTTTAAAAAAATTAAAAAATAAATTCCACCTGTTTTTCCACCAGTGTCCTTTTACTATTCCGGTATCCAGTCCATGATTCCACATTGCACTTAACATATATGCCTGGTTTTTTTGGAGTTTATTTTTAAGTAATCTCTACACCCAACTTGGGGCTCAAACTCACAACCCTAGGATCAAGAGTCCCATGCTCTTCCAACTAAGCCAGTTAGGCGCCCCAACATACATGCCCTTTGACTGACTGAAAGAATCTTTCATGACCCCTACTCAGTGCCAGGCATCACCCTATGTGTTGGAGAGCCAGTGAAACCCAAAGTCCTGGTTTATGGGTATAGAAAGGACGCTGTGGGGACACTGGCGTATCGTCTGTTCTGTGCTGCGTAGATGCGAGGAGTATTTATTACCAAGGACCATGTGTTTGAGTCTGACTCCTGCTGCAAACAGGTGTGCCAGTCTTCCTGCGCCCCACTGGCTATCAGTGAGAGGGGCCTCGGTATTAGGGTGCTTGGGCTGCCCAACCCCTGCCCCCCAACTCCTGGCAGCATTTCTGAGCTCATGATGTGACCTCTATTCGTCTCCGCATTGGGCTGCCTCCCCGGAGCCCTGTGCTGAAAGATTAGCACCTCTGAAATCAGATAAAGGGCATCCAGACACAGCTGTGTTTGTTTTATAAATTAAAGGGCAAATCATGAAAATGATTGTTTTCCTGAAAATAAAGCAATTAAACAGGTCTCCCTTCTCCCCTGCACCTCACTCCACTTTTTCCAGTTTGTCTCCAAAGGACTCCAGCTTCCAGTTCAAGAGCAAAGAATTATCTGTGTTTCAATCTTGGGGACTGGGCTGGGACCATAACAATCTTAATCTCTCATCTGAACCCGCCCGGAGGCAAGGGGGCCACTGAAGCCAAATTCTTTCCAGTATTAACTGCCATTCAAATGGATAGAGGAGAATAATCGAGCCCTGGTCCTTTAATGTTGGGATAGGGGGGTGGCTCAGGGTGGTTCCCAAACTCCCTGGTTTAGTTCTGTGGAAAGTTCGGTGCATGTTGGAAATTTAAGATTATAATACAGAAAAGGGGGGAAAGAGGATAAAATAGGCTTGTGAAACTGCTTAGAAAATCACCTGACACTCAGTAATTACTCAGTAAACCTTAGTTATTGTTACTATATTTTAAAGGTCTGTGAAGGACTTTTGTACCTAATTTGGAAGGCAAGAGGTTTTTTCTTATTATTATTTTCTTTTTTTAAGATTTTTATTTGACAGAGACACAGCGAGAGAGGGAACACCGCCGAGCATGGAGCCCGATGCGGGGCTCGATCCCAAGACCCTGGGATCACAACCTGCGCCGAAGGCAGACGCTTAAGGACTGAGCCACCCAGGCGCCCCAGCAAAAGGTTTTTTAGAAGGACGAAGCAGTTGAACTGGAGTGGTGGTCTTCAAGGAGCTTACAAACTCATAAGATCCTAAATCATGCACACAGAACCAAACACCAGGTGGTAAATACAGTAAGTAGCTACTAATAATACAAATACAAGCACTTCACGGGCATGACGTCATTTCCTCCTCCTCTCAAGCCCATCTAGTAGCCATTATTTTAGCCCCAGTTTACAGATGGAGAAAGAGATGAAGAAACTAGTAAAAGCAGAGCTCTGAGCCTGGGTGGTATCACACCTCCCCTGCTCCCAGAGAGGTGGAGGCGGGGGGACCCTATCTCCCACCCACTCCACACCCAGCTCCATCAGAGCATCCTGAGCGGCATGCACCTGTTGGTGTCTCTCTTCCCTCTAGACTGGGAATAACTTCGGTGGTCTTCTCACCGGTGTACCTCGTACTAGCCCAGGGGCTGACTTGTGCAGAAACTCAACAAAAACTGTGTTAAATAAATACACAGGGTTGCCAGGCTGGCTCAGTCACAAGCCATGAGACTCAACCTCAGGGTCATGAGTTCAAGCCCCACGTTGGGTGTAGAGATTACTAAATATAATAACAAAATAAATAAGCAAGCCAACAAATACACAAAGGAATGTGAATCCCAGGCATCCCTGCCTAGGAACTCCTTGCGTCCTTGTTCTGTTGACTAATCTCATGCTCCTATTTCTTTTTCTGGGACAAAGGGGTGAACCTGTGGCCTATTTTACCAAAACATCATGGACAATTAGCCATGGGAACTCTAAAATGCTCAGCAGTGAAATGCATAAAAATGCAGCCAGTGAAATGAATTGTGGTCTGTTCCCAGATCTCCGTAATGAAAGAAGATCCTTAATTTTTTTTTAATGGGAAAATTAAGAGTTTTCCCCCTTCAAGCCAGCATGGATGAGCTACCCCACGAGCCGATGCTGAGGCAGCCTGGGATGGCAAGACAGAAAATGGTCTTTAGTCCTGCGGATTTCTAGGGTCAATCTATAAAGATAAGTGCTCTGTGAGAGTTATTGGGCCCATGAATTTTGAGAATTGGGGTAAACCTCACGCTCTGCTTGTAGCACAGGCAGGGAACAAAAGGGAATGAACTCTCCCCATCAACGCTAACAAAATGGACAAAATGGACTCTTCCAGTGGTCAGCACAAATTCCTGAATTTCTGCTGACTATTGCTCTTGCTCAGTTTCTGGAGCTTCCTCCAGGCCTCCGAATTATCCACCAAAAAATACCTAAGGAGAAATCAGAGAAGGAGGAAAATAAGGAAGTCCACCTTGTATGGTTCAACGGCCACAAAGCCCTACATTTTAAAAGTACTAAATGGCTCCGGGAGCCTCGGTGGTGCAGTCGGTTAAGCGTCCCACTCTTGATTTCAGCTCGGGTCATGACCCCGGGGTCCAGGGATCCAGGCCCACGTGGAGTCTACTTGAGATTCTCTCTCTCCCTCTCTCCCTCTCCCTCCACCCCTCCTGCTCACGCTGTCTCTGTCTTTTTCTCTCTTATAAATAAATAAAATCTTAAAAAAAAAAAAGTACTAAATAGCTCAGAATGAAACACTAAGCAGCCCCCAGAAAAGTCCCGAAAACCAAGCTGAGCCCAGCCAGCATTCCCTGGGGAGGAGGTGGCCCCAGTTCCCAGCCACTGGGTGAGGAGCTGGATGGGAGCTGGGAGACGGGGTCCCCTTTCCTTCTGTGACACCTGATCCCCTCCCTGGGGCCTGTGTCAGTTAATGAGGCAGAACTTCTCTTTCCCCTAATATTGAGCTCCAGTGAGGCCCTTTCTGGTTCCCGCAGGTGTGTGCAGGTTTGAGCCACTCTGTGCCGCTGTGAGAGCTTCGGGCGGGGATCTGGAACCCAGGGGCCCCTTTGGGTTTAAGAGGCTGGGTGGACTGCAGAGCCTGAGGCTTTGCTACCCCTCTAGCGCCCCCACCCGAAGGCAGGAGCCAACTGAGGAAAATGAGGTTGGTTTCAGCTGGGCATTTATTTTATTTATTTATTTTTAAAGATTTTATTTATTTATTTGTCAGAGAGAGAGAGTACAAGCAGGCAGAGCGGCAGGCAGAGGCAGAGGGAGAAGCAGGATCCCCGCCAAGTAAGGAGCCCGATGTGGGACTTGATCCCAGGACCCTGGGATCATGACCTGAGCCGAAGGCAGATGCTTAACTGGCTGAGCCACCCAGGCGTCCCTCAGCTGGGCATTTAACAATTGTTTGCTTCTCTGCTTATTTCATGTTTTTATAAAAAAAAAATTTTCAGCTTTACTGGGGTAGAATTGACAAAATGGCAAGATATTTAGAGTGTACGTTGTGGTGATTTGATATACCTATACACTGTGAAAAGATTTCTTCCAGTTAGTTAACTTATATATCTATCATCTCACATATTTCTTTTTTAAAATATTCTATTGATTTATTTATTGGAGAGAGGACAAGCATGAGGCGGGGAGGGGCAGAGGGAGAGAGAGGAAATCTTAAGCAGACTCCCCACTGAAAGTGGAGCCCCATGAGGGCTCTTGATCTTGCAACACTGAGATCATGATCTGAACTGAAATCAGGAGTTGGACGCTTAACCAGACACTGACTGGGCCACCCAGGTGCCCCATCACGTATTTATCTTTTTTTAATGAGAACATGTAAGTTCTACTCTTTTCCCAAATTTCAGTTACACAATACAGTGTTATCAAGTATCACATTTTACATTAGATCCTCATGCTTTTTAAAAATGAAAAATATCAAATACGGAAAGAAGTACATATAGTAATAGAATCAACCCCTATATGTACCTCCCCTAGATTCAACAATTACCAGGATTTAGCCACATTTGCTTTTTCCTTTTGCACCTTTGTTGAAATGTTTTATTTAAAGCAAATCCAAGGAGCACCTGGGTGGCTCAGTCGGTTAAGTGTCTGCCTTCAGCTCAGGTCATGATCCTGGGGTCCTGCGATTGAGCCCCGCATCGGGCTCCCTGCTCAGCGGGAAGCCTACTTCTCCCTCTGCCTCTGCCACTCCCTCTGCTTGTGCTCTCTCATTCTTTCTCTCAAATAAAGAGAATCTTAAAAAAAAACAAAACCCCAAATCCAACATCACATGTCATTTCAGTCCTAGACATTTCAATATGCAGCCCCAAAAGAAAATAAAGACATTTCTTATATACCACGATACTATTATCCTGCCCAACAAAATAAACAATAATTATTTGGTATCCTTTAATACTAAGCCTCTCCCTCTGACTATGAGAAATGATACCTCAGGCTTAGAATCAGGGCTAAAGAAAAGCTCCCCCAGAGCTATTTAAGGGGAAAGAAATACTAGCCACAAATTTATTCTCCAAGCCTCAATCCAGAATCTTTGCCTTGGTTTTGCGGGGTGGACATTTCCCATAAACATCTGCCTTACTGGTCTTGCTGGTCTTGCGCAGACATGGTATTCTTCCAGACCCCAGCCCCTAAAACAAAAGCTTGGGCTTCTCGCCTATAGCAGAATTCTCCACGGAGAGTATATCTATCAGAATCATCTGGGAGGTTTGTTGAACTGGAGACTCTGGGCCCCACCCCCAGAGTTTCTAATTCAGCAGGGCTGGGGCAGGCTTGAGAATTTGCATTGCTAACAAGTTCCCAGATGAGGGGGATTCTGCTAATCCTGGGGCTACACTTACAGAGTCACCCAACTACAGTAAACCACGCAAATGCATCTTTGCGGGACAGACCCGGAAACCGGCATTGCTGCCCCCTCTTACTGCCCGCCTGTGGTTGTTGTAGCTGCACCCGTGCTGAGAGCCGTCTGTGTGCAGGCAGGGACCCGGGATCTCCTCGTGACCCCAGAGTTACTCCCACTGCTGACATACTTGGGCCTCGATCTGTCCGTTCCCACTAATTGGGTTTCTGCTGCCTGTTTACCCGGTAACCAGGACGAGCCTCGCTCTGCGTGACTGGGCTCCTTGCCTGGTACTCCGTTCCCTGAGGGACCGGCATTCTCCATCCTCCAGTTTCTGTGTCCTCCGGTCAGGTCACCTCACACCGGGTCTTTGACTTGTCCCAGGGCTTGGCTGACTTACTCCCGTCCCTACCAGGGTCCCTCCGACAGTTGTGAGGAGACATCCTTTCCTGTTGTCTTTTTCTACTTCACACAAAGGTGCCGTGCCAGGCCCGAGTCTGGTTCTCCGTCCCTTACCCGCTGCACCCTGATCCCCGGATTCAGCCTGAAGTGTTGAATAATGAGCCCCATCTGGCTCCCCCCGGCAACCATACTTGTTCCCGTCCCTCCCAGCCCCAACCCTTGCCCGAGCCCGAGGTACACACGCTTGCCCGCTGGTTCCTTCTCAGCCTGGCCCACACGGGCACTGGTTCCGCAGAGGTTCCGCTCAGGTCCAGGCCTGAGCCAGGTGGGTTTCCGCGGCCTGGCTCTACAGAAGCCGGTACAGAGGTGAGAAGGAGCTGAACTGAGCTCTCGCCATCTTATCTGCCTGCGAAATGGACTCTGGACGTTATTAAAATCAAAGCCAACAGGCCTGGCTCAGGTCAACATCTCAGGTCATGAGGCTGAGCCCCAAGTGGGGCTCCACACTCAGTGGGGAGTCTGCTTGAGATTCTCCCTCTCCCTCTCCTCCGGGGCACATGCGCACTCTTTCTCTCCCTCTCTCTCTCTCAAATAAATAAATCTTTAAAAAAAAAAAAAAAAATTAAAGCCAACACTTGACAGTTTATGAACCAAACGGCCCCTCCCAGACAAGCCGATGGCTCTCCCGCGGGGAGGAAACGTGCCCTAGGGCCACAGCCTCAACCTAGCAGCACCCGGTTTGTCTCTCAGAGAAGCAGTTGTCCTGAAGTAATTAATGTTGGGCCTGCTTTACCTCATCTCTCAGAGGGGTTGCTCTTGGCGCTCAGACCCCTTTCTATATCAAATCCCCAGTTGGCCAGTTAGTGAGTCAAACTTACAAATCCATTAACCCCCGAGGAGCCCCTATGGACAAAAACTAAGCAAGCAGGTGTGGGGGCCCCACCCTGGGAGAGGGGACGGGTGGGTCCATCCATCCACCCCTCCAGCTATCCGTCCAGTAAATCCAGTAAACCTTTGCTGAGAGCCTACGAGGACCAGGGACTCTTCTAGACGCTGGGAGTGCCACAGAGAACCAAACGGACAAAATCTTTGTCTTCGTGGATCTTGTATTTCAACGGAGGAGACAGGTAATAATAAGTGAAAATATGTGGTAAAGTAAGACCCTAGTGCGACACTAGGATCCAAACGACGTAGTTGTGAGATGAGTGACACATCAGGGGTGAACCTGCTACCGAGGACAGGAACCAGTCGCCAAATTTTCCCTCTGCTCAAGTTAAAGCCAAGTGTGCTGCTAAAGGACCTCACTGTATATTAAACAATGTAAGAAGAAAGTGCTAAAAATAATAATAATAATAAAGCAGGGCAGGAAGATCAAAAAATATTGGGGGACAGTTAAAATTTTAAATGGCTTGATTTGTATAATACGTAGAACACCTCACTAAGAAAGTAACCTGGAAGTGAGGGCTTAACTCGCCGCTGACAGGAACAGAGAAAGCCAGAAACACTGAGGAGCTGGAACGTGCGAAAAATAAAGGAGAAGAGAGGCAGTGTCTCTGAAGAGACAGCAGCAAAGAGAGGCGAGGATTCGGTTTTGAAGGGCGCAGAAGACATAGGCTAGCAGCTGATGATGTACTTTCTGGCATCCCATCGGAGGGAGAAGGCGGGGGGCATTCCCGACAGGTGGAACAGGAGAGGCGATGACTCAGAGGTGACAGAGGGCAACGCAGTTTTAGAGGACACGCTTTCTTGACTGGATCTTAGAAGAGTGAGAGTTTCTCTGGCTAGAGAGAAAGGAGGACTCAGGAATGAAAAGTGTGAAAATCAAGATCAGGAAGGACAATCTTCTCTTTGGCTAAGGGCCCTTGGAAGCCATCACAGATGCAGATTCAGGCGCTCAAGAAAGACTGGCAGGACTGCTCGGGGCTGGTGCTCTTGGGGAAGCGCGGGCCCAGAGCTGGCCGGGGACATGGAAAGGCTGCAACGGAGGGGGAGCTTCAAACCGTGGGCTGTCCTGGCCGCTTTGCCTCTCCAAAGACGCCTGGGAGGCAGCGAGTGCCAGAGCTTTGCTCCACTCCCCTCTTCCTGTTTATTCTTCTTCCTTTAATGATAGGATGATCCCACGGTCTCTAGTGATGCCAGGAAAGCATTGGCCATTCGGCTCGCTTCGGCATTAGAACCGTGGAGTGTCCCTCAAGCAGGTAGGTTTTCCCTGCGCATGGGAAGCGATCAGACAGCAGCACCTGCACGGAACTGACAAGCAATCATGCCAACTCTGATGCCAAGCCATGAGGGGGGGCGGGGGGGGTGGTCATGGCCACTGGGAGGGAGAGAGGGGCCAGGTCAGTTGCAGGGACCACCAGGGAACAAAACATTCCACTCCTCTTTAGAGGAAAATAATCCAGTGGATTCATTTCCTCTTTCCTTCCTTCTTTCCTTCCTTCCTTCCTTCCTTTTTTTTTTTTTTTGTTGTTGCTGGTCTTACTTATTATGGCAGAGCCATAGACTCTCCAAGGAGTCTTTAAACTACCTCTTCCTGGGGCGCCTGGGTGGCTCAGTTGGTTGAACGTCCTACTCTTGGTTTCGGCTCAGGTCATGATCTCAGGGTCCTGGGATGGAGCCCCATGTCTGGTGCCCCACTCAGCAGGGAGTCTGCTTGAGGATTCTCTCTCTCCCTCTCCCTAGGTCCCTCACCTCTCTCCCACTCACAGGCACGTGCATGCGTGCATGCTCTCTCTCTAAAATAAAGATAGGTGAATCTTTAATCAATCAATAAATAATAAACCACCTCTTCCTTGACTATGTCTCAGCTCCTCTGCCTATGCTAACTCCGTGTGTGTGAACCCCATCCCACCTCCACCCCACACAAATCCTCCTTCCCAACTAGCTGTGTCTAATCTCCCACTTGTTTTTTCTTGTGGGGGGTCTCTTGACTCCCCACCTTCCCACAGTACCCTATAGAATCCCACTCCATTGTCCATTTACTCTGGATTTTCCCCTCACCTTACCCAACCTGCTTATACTAGTCACCTTCCTGCCTCTCATGGCCTTTCTTCTTCCCAGAGTGCTCAACACATAGAGGAAGGAAGAGCACATCAAATCTGTGCCATTGGTCATGCCAGTCAAGTTCTTATCATCTGGCCACACCACCTTCTCCAAGTCCCTGATTCTTCCTGGTGCACATTTTCTCTTTTCCCCATTATCATCCTTGGAGCCCTCAACATTCGTGTCGATGGCTGTCCAGTTCCTTGCCCACTCTCTTCTGTGCTCTCCTTCAAACCGACGACCTTTCTTGTTCTATGGTATAGCTCCCACAGCTAGTCCACTGTTCAGTTCTGCTTCCTCCCAAGACATTGAGCATGGTGCTGTCTCTCCTAACCATGGCCTGCTCCCCATCCCCATCCCCACTTCCTCACCCCTCTTGACCCTTTATAACTCACACAGTCTAAGAACTCCCTTTGGTCCACATTTTCAACACACATACACTTGGACACCTCTCTGGTCTCTACTTGCCTTCTCTCCCATCTTCTTCCCCACCAATGAGCACAGCTGACCCAGAGGAAGGAAATACTCTCTATGCAAAACTACCTTCTCTTCAAAAATGATAACAATTGGTATGGTGCACTGACTGTAGTTATTGTTCTATTCTAAGAACTTCATGTGGATTATCTCACCTAATCTTCACAACCCATGAGTTAAGCACAATTATTACCCCAACTTTATATATAAGTAATCCCAAAGCACAGAAAAGGAAAGGAACTCGCCCAAGGTCATGCAGTCAGAGGCAAGATTTAAACAAAACACATTATGTTTCAGTGCTACAACCAACTCTCACCTCTCAAGTCACATGGGATAGATGTTGGTTTTACTAAAATTTCAGTGGGAGTACTCTTGTACCTAGAAAGTTCTTGTGATTCATTCTAACCTGTTGAGTGCTTCACACAGTGAAGGAACGCAATAAAGATACAGCGAAAGTCCTTAAATTACCAAAATCTGATTTGTGCATAAAATTTAAGACACTCAAGTCCATGAAGTGAGATAGCTGGAAAGAGGGAAGTTTGGACGAAAGGCATAACTGTGCATATTTGAGAGACAAAGTTTTTGTTCTCTTTGAATTTACAAACTGTAAAATGTTGATGACACTGTAATCTATGCTCATTCAGACGTCAATTTCCAGCAGTTGGTGCATTTATATTCATTAAAACAACGACAACAACAACAAAAGGCTTGGAATAAACAGCCTTGCAAATATTGCCAGAAATTTCTTAAACTCAGATTCTTAAAGTGATCCCAGAGAATGTGACGTTTTCTGTATCTCAGAGCTGATCCCTGGAACAGGAACACCAGAGATAGAGAAAGCCACTGTTACCATAAGCATCAAGTACAGGCTGTGTGGGGCGCCTGGGTGGCTCAGTCATTAAATGTCTGCCTTCGGCTCAGGTCATGATCTCAGGGTCCTGGGATCGAGCCCCACATCAGGCTCTCTGCTCAGTGAGAAGGCTGTGGTGTTGAGACAAAGGATATCTGAGAACTGTGTTGGGATCTTGAATGGATTGTGGTTTACTAGGCAGTCGTCACTGTCACTCTCCATGTTAAACAATGGCATAATGACATGTGGAAGCTGTGTATTCGTGCTGAAAAAGACCCTCGACCATGGCCTGCAAGATAGGCTTTGGACTGGCAACACAGATACGTGTCTAAACTTCAGTCTTCTCTCTTAAGCTAATTCCTCCGACATCGAGGCGACTGTTGAGGTCAGCTATTGAAATCAGCTGCTCCCGGCCACACAGGTGGGATCCGCATGGCAGAGTCCTGGCATATCTCTCTGAACTGGTCCAAGGCAAAAACAAAAACCTTCCAAGATCCTCTAAGGGTAAACACACAAAAATGGGGAATGTTTTAAGAAGGGGCTTCGGACCATACAGTGAGGATAAGCCTCATTGTAGGGTGAACACCAGTAAGTAAAGAGAACGAACCACCTAAAGAGCAGATGGAGAATCAAAACTCAAGTTCCAGAGACTGTGGCCATTGCAGCTTTGGGGAAACCTGTCCACTCCAGACCAGGTTCATTTGTTGTTTAAGAACAGATGTCTGTTGATGTGGAGAAAAAGGAACCCTTGTGCACTGTTGGTGGGAATGCAAACTGGTGCAGCCACTGTGGAAAACAGTACGGAGGTTCCTCAAAAAGTTAAAAACAGAATGACCATGATCCAGTAACTACACTACTGGGTATTTACCCAAAAATACAAGGACACTAATTCAAAAAGATGTATGTACCCCTATGTTTATTGCAGCATTATTTACAACAGCCAAGATAGAAGTTGCCCAAGTGTCCATCCATAGATGAATGGATAAAGATGTAGTGTATATATACACAATGGAATATTACTCAGCCATAGAAAAGAATGAAATCTTGCCATTTGCAACATGGATGGATCTACAGAGTAGAATGCTAAGTGAAATAAGTCAGTCAGAGAAAGACAAATACTATGTGATTTCATTCATATGCGGAATTCAAGAAACAAAACAAACAAAGAAAAAAAAGAGCCAAACCAAAAACCAGACTCTTAACTATAGAGAACAAACTGACGGTCACCAGAGGGGAGGTGGGGGGGAGGGTGAAATAGGTGAAGGAGATTAAGAGCACATTTATCGTGATGAGCATTGAGTAATGCATAGAATTATTGAATCACTCTATTATACACCTTAAACTAATTTAACACTGTATGTTAACTATACTGGAATTTAAACATTTTTTAATAATAAATAAATAACAAAATAAGTTACAATCCATTAAAAAAATTCTTAAAAGAACAGATGTTTTTTAGAAGTCAGGTATCGGAAGGTAATTAACTAATAATAACTCAGTGGGCCACTATAAGCACGTCTGATTGGCCATCAGCAAAGGCTTCCCAAAATGGTGGGGACAGAGTACGATGGAAAATAAGCTGGAGGCTGGAGAAGATGCGGGGAGACTGGCTTTCCCGCTGGTGGCTGGAGAGTGCTAATGCCACATCTTTTTTGGCTAGAATCAGGCAGTGCGTAATGAAACTTAAAACGTACATGCCCTTGGTCCCAGCCGTCCCACTCCAAGACATCTAACCCACAGAAATGAGAGCACTTGAGGGTAAGAATACCTGTGCTAGACTATTTCTTGCAGTGTTGTGTACAAGCAAAACACGAGAAACAACCTGACGATCTCTCAGTATACGACTGATCGAATGTCTGCGGGGATCTGTCGGCTGCCAATTCGTCACCATCTGTCCCTTTCTCCCATGCAAACAGAAACTCAATTTCCTTTAGATATCCATCTGCTGGGAGAGGAGACCTGTAGCTCCAGCTCCAGGGGGAAAACCTGTATTAGTCTGAAATCAAGAGGACTTGAAATCTCCAGTTCCTGGGGTGGCTGGGTGGCTCAGTCAGTTAAGCGGCTGCCTTTGGCTCAGGTCATGATCCCAATGTCCTGGATCGAGCCCCGAGTCGGGCTCCAGTTCCACCCTGGTCCCAGCCTCTTCCAAACTATAGGAGCCCGGTGTCACTCTGTCTACCTGAGCCCCATTTGCCCTGCCTACACAGTAAGGTTTTTAAGTGACATGAAATACAAGTATTTTACAAACTTCTAAGCATTCCAATTTAAGCGACTATAGATTTTGGAAAAGTCAGCCTCTGTGTGTATGTGTGACACTTTGGATCTCTGTTCACTTGCAGGCCCACAGTCACGTTGCCCCTCGGTCTTCCTACGGGCAGACCGGGGACAGCCAGCCATGGCCCTGCGCTCTGCCGGCTTACTGCCCGTCTTTCGCCACGTGGGGCTCCAGCCAACACTTCGATTAACTCCCAACCAAAAAATGATAACGGGTGGAGGACCCAGCTTCAGTCTTGCCTTAGAAGGGATTTCTCTCCAATTTTTCTTGCTCATGACTCATTACTAAGATATTTCATCCATAACCATCATCTTTCTCTCCAAAGAGGAACATTTAAGATTTGCTTTCCAGATACCTGTCATCTTGTCCACACTCACAATCACAGATGCTGATTTAACCTGAGGAGACATAAACATTCGCTGGCTTTCCTCCATTTAGTCCCATCCTTCTAACACTATCCTTCCCCCTCACACCTCTAGGATTTTCTCCTTGACACTAACTCTCTTGCTAACACTGCCCTGTGCTCCCTTGGTTTTCTTTGAACCCTCGGTTTTTCTGAAACGCAGTTTCCCATTCTCCATGTGTAAAAAACGTTTCGCTTCTTCGATGGGGTAGGAATTAGCAAAATTTGCTCCCAAAGCTGCTGTTTAGTTTTCGTTTTTTGTTTTTTTCCAAGCGGAGATGCCATTCTGGGGTGTGTGTCTGTGTGTGTGTGTGTGTACGTGTGAACGTGCGTGTGTGTATTTTTAAAGACCCAGGAGTTGGGTCACTTGGGGATGAGCTTGTATAACAATCACACAGAACCAAACTTAACCCATTTGGTTATAATGAAAAGTTGTTTTCTCCCAAGAGTACCTTTGAGGCCTGATGAGAGGAACAACATATGCGGGGACAAGTAGAGGTGAGAAGGGGTCCCAGGGGACCTGGAAGAAACACAGGGGATGGCTCAGGGTCGGAGGGAAGCGGGGGCACACAGCAGGGAGCCCCCAGGTTGCCATCTGGCACTGGTATGTGGGACCTCCAGGCCTCCTTCCCTCAGCTTCCTCATTTCACAATCCCTCCAGAGCCCAAGGCAGAGGCACCACAAAGAAACGTCACAGAGAACGCGTAGGTGGTAGAGTCAGACAGAGCCGGATTTGAATTTTGCTGCTGCTTCTTGCTAGGACCTTGGGAAAGTCACGTCTCTGGGCCCTGGTGGCCTCCTCTGTGGAGAGGGAATGACCATGAGAAAGAAAAATGCATATGGAGGCCCAGGAAGAAAAGATCTGTGGTAGAATAGGAGAAGCTCATTCTGCTCTCAGGGAGAAAAGTAGTCCCCTGAAGGGAAAAAGGAAGCAGGTGCTCTGTCGCAGGTGTAGCTACAGCCACACAGTAAGAGCTAGCTGGGTAACCTACCTGCCCTTCGACAAGTTTGCTCCAATTTTCTCAGGCTCCGGTTTAACCTTCAGGGACGAGGTCTGTAATTCTCCTTGGATGGACAGCTATTTCTTTTAAAAAAAAAAAAAAAAAAAAAGGCATTTGTCGGGACGCCTGGGTGGCTCAGTCAGTGAAACGTCTGCCTTGGGCTCAGATCGTGATCCCAGGGTCCTGGGATCGAGCCCCGCATCCAGCTCCTTGCTCGGCGGGGAGTCTGCTTCTCCCTCTCCCTCTGCCTGCCGCTCCCCCTGCTTGTGCGCCCTCCCTCTCTCAAAATAAAATAAATAAATAAAATCTTTAAAAGGGGGGGGCATTTGTCCATATATACTCCAGAGTAAACCACTTGTCTCCATCCCCATTGTAGACCGGGTACAGCTCGGTGCCAGACTCCTCGACAACTGCCCCATCACGTGAGGATTTGTGTGGTTCCCCGGAAGGGATGTGTGTGCCCTCATCCAGATTCTGACACCCCTTGTATGACCACGGCCCCACTGCTTACCCTCCTCTCAGGGCCTTGTTTTTTTCTTATGAAATAAGATGTTGGAATCAGGAGCTGTCTATAGTTTCTTCCATCTCAGACCCCCAGTGATTCTGGCCAAAAATGGTAGGCCTTGACCTTGTCTCTACCGAACTCCCGTCCCAGACCCAAGTCTTCCCAGGGAGTCGGCATCAACTACAGAACAAGAGTGCCAAGGCCACAGCCACCACAAGAGGAAGACACCACAGGCTGGGCTAACGCTCCAGAAACTGCCGGTGGGCAGCAGGGCCGATCCCGCGGTGGTAGGGAGGGGATCCCCCAAATCTTGCCCCATCTGAGCTCCTCCACTTCCCCACAAGAGGACTGAGTCTTAGCAGCTTCCAGGTAGAAGAGACTCTTCCCTGAACCTCCCTACGGAAGTGTCCCCACATAATGACTTCTGTGAATGTGCCCCAAGGGCAAGGCGATCATGTATTCTAGAGAGAAAGAAACACCTTCAACCACGCCTCCTGGGGGGTGGGGGACCCCAGACCATTGTGCTCCTGCTGACTCCATTCTAAACCCATCCACAGAGACAAAAGAGGTCAAGTTCCAGTGGAGTCCATATGTTCCACTGAAATTCGCCACAGCCCTCCCCGCTGCCCGGGATCAGAAAGAAAGTACCTGTACCCATTTTAAACCCAGGATGCAAGCCAGCTGGGAGAGGCAGCCAGGGGAGACGGGGGGACAGGCGGTAAACTCTGGCAGCACCGTCTGCTTTAGGGCCACGAAAACCTCCAGCCACAGGGTAGATACTGGTTTGGGCAAGAAAGATGAGCACAGCGTTTTCACGGACCGCAAGGCAAGGGGGAGAAGGCACAGTTCCTCCGCTGTGCGCTGACAGCTACCCTACCCTGTCCCACCACTCCTCGGCTGGTCCCACGACCTGGGCCTCTGTCCACGGCCCCCTTCCCTTCAATAGTCAGGATTGTTCAGGGAATCTCTTCCTTTTGTTTTTCCATCCATTTGTACCTCGGCTCATTTGTTTTCCATTCTCGGGAGCAATTCATCTGCTCCTGGGCCCCACAGTGTCTTTCTCCCCTTGATTCCTAGACAAGATGCTTGGACAGGTCCATTGTCTTAACAGTGGCCAACTCACAATATTTAGTAAAAGTTGTGTTTTAGAAAGAAAAACCAATGGGGATTCCAGTTTCTATCCATGGTAACTTCTGGGAAGTTTTGGGAGTGGTGCTGCTGCTGTGTGGCTGGGCCTTTGTCCTCCTCGTTGGGGCTCCGACGTGAGCCAAGTTCCACAGGGAAATCTGGGGAAAATTCCCGTGATGCAAAGACAAAGGGCAGAGCTCTCCCTTGTTTCTCTCTGCCATCCTGGGGCATTATAAAGGAATTATAAAATTAAACCATAGTGATAGAATGAAGGGAAAAGAGTTTAAGGTCTTCTTTTCACTGCCCTGTGGATAGACAGCTCTTTATGGCTATTCGAGAAAAGTGGATCAGAGGGAAAAAAGAAAAAGTCAGTGTGGTGCAGAGCAGTTTGGACCCAGGCAGGCCTGCGTGTGGGAGGGGCAGGGCTGGCAAGAAGAGGTTTACCCAGACCTGGCCTGGAAGTCCCAGAAAAGGCCTCAATTGTACTAGCAGGCTTTGCCCTGGGTGCACCAGCGAAATTTCTGTTGCTGAGACCATTATGGGTGCAATTATCCTAGTTATTAATGTGCCACCAACTGTGGGAGTGGAGGGTGTGCCCAGCCCCGTCCATGGGCTTTTTCAGTCTGGGTGTTCGTTTTGCCACAGACTACAGGAGGCCTCCCGATTATCCACAGAATTGTAAAGATAGCTAATAGCATCTCTCGTCTCCAACAGAAAGCTGACGGAATTATTGATTGAAGAAACGCTGCTGAAGAAATGATCGTAAGAGTGTTGAGGGTTGGTTCTTCAGGAATAAAAGAAAATAAACCCAGAAAATAAAGGAAAGATACAATTCCAAGGGGAATCATTCTTTTCCCAAGCCTTGAGTTTCCCAAGCGAAGTATGTGACAGGTAAGGAAAGTATTTCCAAGCAAACCTTCAGGGTAGCCTTGAAAGAAGTAGACTCTCCACCCTGCACATGAGCCTTGGGGCTCATGATATGTGTGCATTATGGGCCTGCACACGCAGGTACACACTTCTGCTCTAGCCCCAGCGTCTACGCAGAGGTCAAGAAACGCCACCAGCCCTACTAATCTGAGGCCGTCTCATGGAGCCAGACTGCACAAAGATAACTCTTCAACATGGCGGAGACTCAGCACTCTTGGCAGAAACACTTGGCACTGGCAGGAAATCTCAGCAGGGCGGCTTGTTTCCGCTCATCAAACACCAGTAGCTTTCACCGCGAGCAGCAGAAAATGGGAGAAATGTGTCTGATCGCATCCAGGCTGTGTGTCAGCACTTTTCTGAGGCAGAGTTAGTTGGATTCTAGCTTTGAAGAAAAGGTTGTTACGCTCTTCTTCTGCCCCACAGTATCAGCCCAGAAAATGGTTGGCAGGGACTTAGCCGAAGCTCAGCTGCCCTCCCAATACCTCTGCCGCAACCTTGAGAGGGTCAGTCACTGAGAAACAAAAGTTAATGACAGAGCTCCCTCTCTCCCTACTAATCACGGGGCACCCGATTACTGAGGAGAAATGAATGCCTGGGAACAATCACTTGAGCCTCTCTTGTACTTTCTCTAGAACCATCCCTACTCCAACAGCTGCCTGTCTGCCTCACTCTTGTTGGCCCCACCAAAAGCTGGTCAAGGAAGGGGAAGCCAGATGTACACCCCATACAACAATATGGCTTACTCCTGATCAGCAGCTCTCAGGCAAAACAAAACAAAACAAAAAAACCCTAGTGAGTGAGAGGAGAGTCTGTGAATTACCAATGACCAGGGATTTGAGAGTGCCCAAGCATTCCGCCTACATGTAGCTGTTCTTATAACCAAAGAACCCATGACTGACCCCTCCCATGAGATACTCATGGCTCCTTTCCTGGCACCACAATTTTCTGCCCAGTCCAGAGGAGGGAATGCTGATTTAGAAGACAGGACTGGTAATTCTTAGGTAGATAGTTTGATGAATTTTTACAGATGCCTACAGATATGTTACCCGCCCCCCCCCCCCCACATCAACTATTAGAACATTTCCAGGAGGCTCCCTCAGGCCCCTTCTAAGTTAACATCAAGCTCCAGAACGAACAACTCTTCGGACTTCCGTCACCACAGAGAATTTTGCCTATTTGAAGACTCCTCATAAATGGGATCAGTACATACTCTTGCATCTGGCTTCTTTTTACCTAACATTTTGCCTGTGACACTGGTTCATGTGGTTGGTTGAATGGAGGGCTAGTTTGGTCTTTGTCCTTGTCGAGTTGTAGTCCTTTGTAGAAAAATCCTGACTCTGCCTTAGTCCCTTCCCGCATGAGCGAGAGAGGGTTGTGTGAGCTTGGAGCTTCTTCTGGGCAACCCAGAGATGGCCTGGGGAACAGGAAATGAAAGGCGGACTGCAGAGTCCTCAGGAAGGAAGGAGGGGAGCCAGCTCTGCTCTCTTGGACCATTTGGTGTGGGCACTCCTGCTGAGCGAGGAGGGGAATGTTTCAGGCCAGCCTCTCTCCCCAGCAACTGCTGATCTGCTCTCCCCTTCCCCAAAAGCCAGCTCCTCAAGAACGGGAGGGAACCCAGAGCCCCAGAGGCTGCTCCACAGGCCAGTGTGAGAAGAGCCCTTCTCTTTTCTTTTCTTTTCCTTCTCTTTTCTTTCCCTCTGGCTGACCAGCCGAACCAGTCAAGCATGACAACGGTCTGCCCATTAAGGCCAGTGCCAGCCCGAAGCATGTGTTTCTATTTCTCTCCTGCGCCCCGTGGGTGGTGGGTGGGAGCTCACTGGGCTCCTCTCCACTTTTCCCTCCTAATCACAGTCATTTGTTTGAACAGGACTGCAAGGGACTGTGGCTACAAAACCCAGGCAGGGCCCACACAAAGCCAGCGAGTGCCAGCCTTGCCCACATCCCCAGGTCAGCCTAAAATGAAATTAAAACAGCCCGCTCTACCATTATCCTCTTTCCTGCTTGTTTTGCAGGGCCTCTGGCTACTTTTAGAATTTCCCCGCTGCCTGATGTGGCCTCTAAAGACTCGACCATCCTTCCTCTGGTTTCCAAAGACAAATGCCAGGACCTAGTTTACATATGCCCAGGGCCGGAAAGGTCCATCCTTTTCAAGGGGCCTGGCGCAGCTGCCCTCGAGAGGAGAAAGCACTCGCTCTGGGTGTGGGCTAGCTGAGGGAGTCTTGATCCTCATGAAAACAGAAGGGAGCTTCTGAAAGTGGGAGAGGAGCTGATTGCCCTGGCGACAAGCCCGCCCATCGCCACCCACTTCCCCTGACTTTTTCCATCCCAAACCTAAGGGTCCTGGATGGCCACCCTCCACGGAAGCGCCCCCTCCCCAAACACCAAGTTATCAGCCTGGTCCCCTTGTTGTTGCCACACACCAAGTTGACCCTCGGCCCAGCCTCTAAGCCTCTCTCCTTCTATTCTCCACCTTACGCACGCGCTTTGCCCACAGGGCCAAAGCTTCACCCGTGACCTCGTCCTTTCCATGCATTCAGCAGCGGAGCTGCTGCTGGCGACCCACACACGTGAGCTCACTATCCCTGTGGCCTTGGGCTCCGTCCCTATGCTGAACCTCAGTTTCTACGTCTGCAAGATAGGGTTATCTATACCCTCCCGGCCTACTCCATAGAATTATTTCTTCTCAGAGAGTAATGCATGCTTGTTGTAAATGATTCAAACAACCCTAGTCACGAGGAGTTGGGATGTATGGGGGGGGAGGGTACGAATCTGTACCATTCTCGGTCGCTGCTTTTTTTTACAGTGGGTCCAGGGAGCTTCTGTCTGCTGCCTGCCTCACCGCCTCCTTCCCTGGGGGTTTGGGCCTATAGGACCCCCCTGACTACCTAGGACTAGCAGTCAAGTTCCTAGGCATTTACTGTGCTCTAGGCATTATGCCAAGCAGTCATGTCCTTATCTCATTTAATCCTCATAAAATTTCTTGGAGGTTGGTAATATTAATCCCATTGTATCTAGGAGGAAACTGAGGCCCAGAAAGGCTAAGCAACTTGCCCAATATCACACAGGTAGGAAACAGAGGAGCCAAGATTTAACTTGAGAGTGACTTCTTTCAGTCACCAAGTTATACTACTGTTATGGGCTAAATTGTGTGTCTCCCCCTGCCCCCCAACTGCCATGCTTTTATGTTGAAGCCCTAACTCCTAGTACCTCAGAATTTAACTGTACTTGGAGATAGAGCTTTAAAGAGGTGCCTGGGTGGCTCAGGTGGTTAAGTGGCTGCCTTCAGCTCAGGTCATGATCTCAGGGTCCTGAAATCCCGTCCCACCTCGGGCTCCCTACCCATCAGAGAACCTGCTTCTCCCTCCCCATCTTTCCCTCCCCCTGGGTCATGTTCTCTCTCTCTCCCCCCCTCTCAAATAAATAAATAAAATCTTTAAAAAAAAATAATAAAGAGGAAATTAAGTTGGGGCACCTGGCTGGCTCAGTGGGTAAGGCATGAGAATGCTGATCTTGGGGCTGTGAGTTCAAGCTCACATTGGATGTAGAGATCATTTAAAAATAAAATCTTAAAAAAAAAAAAAAAGAAGAAGAAGGAATAGAGTTAATTTAAGACCATTTGGGTGGGCCCTAATCCAATCTGACTGGTGTCTTTGAAGAAGTGGGGGAGACACTAGGGATGTGCCCACACAGAAAAAAGACCATGCAAGAACGGAAGGAGAAGACAGCTATCTGCAAGCCAGAGAGAGGCCTCAGAAGAAACCTGCAGACACTTTGGTCTTGGACATCTAGTCTCCAGGATGGTGAGAAAGTAAGTGTGTGTTGTTGAAGCCTCTCAGGCTGTATTTTGTTACAACAGCCTTAGCAAACCAGTACGACTGCCTCCCACCTTCTTCTGAGAACGGCCCAAACCTTGGCCACTGTTCCAGCTGGCTCCACAGACTGACCAGCACCCAAAGAAAGAATGGAAAAGTCTGGGGACAGACAGGAGAAGTGCAGAAAGGGAGCCAACACTGTCATCCAGCCCTGGGCCCACTCCTTTGGTCCTGTGCCCTTTTCTACCAGGTGTCCCTGGGGCACACTGTCCCCTCCTCACATCCCTGCTCAGGAGTGGGGTCTCCCCAGGGTCTCCTGGCTTCATCTGATGGAAGAAGACTCCCTGTCTCCTTGTCCCCTTCTAGCCAATGGGACCGCACGTGCGTATGGTCACTTTGGAACAAGTGGTGTGTGAGATCTGTTCTGAGAGAAAACCATTCTCCATGCAGAGCAGAGGGTGTGAGTCCAGGAGGGGAATGTGAAGGGGAGAGAGTGTTCTGGCAGGGCTGCTGCAGGTGCTGGGGAAGCCTCTGGAAGGACAGAGACAAAGGAAGTGACGCTGGGCTCCTGTGGGTGGTGACAAATAGGACAGGCTTCAGAGCTGCCCAGGTGGCCCCCTTTTCTGCCTCATCAGCCACCCTGGCTTTCTCCCTCCCCTTCCCACTTTCAGGCATTAGCCCGAGGCCCTGGAACCCAGTGGCATTTAACCCAACCCAGCCGGGTGGAGAACCAGCCTTGTATCCCTCCTGGGTTCCACAGCAACACAGGCAATAATTTCAAGACCTTGCTCTCCTTTCACTCCTGAGACTCTGTCCCCATCCCTTGCTATAAGTTTCCTATTGCTGCTGCCACAAATTACCACAAGGTTAGTGGCTTAAACCAACACACATTTATTATCTTCCTGTTCTGTAGTCAGAAGTATGACACAAGTCCATGGCTTAAAACCAAAGTGAGGGCAGGGCTACATTCCTTCCTGGAGACCAAAGGAGAGGATCTGGTTTCTTGACTTTTTCAGCTGCCTGCGTTCCTTGGTTCGTGGTCCCTTCCACCATCTTCAAAGCCACCAACGGCCAGTCTTTCCCACCTTGCATCACTCTGACTCTGGCCCTCCTGCCTCCCTCTTTCACTTACAAGGACTCTTGTGACTACACTGGGCTCCCCCAGATAATTCAGGATTATCTCTTTATCTCAAAGTCAGCTGAGCAGCCACCCTAATTTCCCCTTGCCATATCACATGACATATTCCTGGGTCCTAGGAATTAGGACCCGAGCTTCATTGGGAGGCCCTTATTCTACCTATCACACCCCTGGCTTTCATCACTTCCCAGGGAGAAGAAGATACGCTATAAAATTTATTCTGTCCCCTCCCCCAGCCTTCTCCGCCCTCTCCCGCCTCACTTCCCCTTCACTATAAGCCCTCTACTTCGGCCAGCCCGGTGCAGAAACAGCATCTGCAGACTCCAAGGTGTCTCTCTAGACTCACTGGGCATTAAGACCCGGGACTGGATGTGGGGATAGACAGCTGCCACTGATGGCTGAGGTCAGGCTGTCTCCCCTGGGCCTCAGGGTCCTCACGCCTCAGGGGGAGGATGTCACACTGGGTTAAGGATCCTGATTCTCAACCTTGTGACCATGATGGTCCAATCGCCCAAAAGCAATTGATTCCTGAAAGACGAAAGCTCACCAAACTGTGAGAGACAAGGGCAGACTGGCCACACACCGGAACACCTATTTCCCGGTGTGGAGCCAGAAGGCTATTTGGTGAGCACAGAACCAGAGGAAAAAGGATTTCCGTTGTCTGGCAGGGATATTTCCACAAGCTTGACGACGCAATTTCCCAGCATCCAAATACTCTTGTTAGATGTCCTGAGAGGTTCCCATTGATCATTTAAATAAGTACTTCATTCGCATGTCCTCTCCCACCCTCATGGCTCCAAGATGCCCCCAAATTTGTGATTTCTTCCTTCCTATCCTGTTGCTATACCTCAGAACAGGTGCCCAAGGGCCTTGTACTTTATGCAAAGCACACGCTGAAGCTTTATCCATCCACAGGCGTCTGGGGGGCAGCCACCAGTGTTTGCTGCAGATAGAGGGGTGGTGGGGAAATGGGGGTGGGGGTCTGCCTGGTCCCAAGGTGAAAACTTTTCTTATGTGCTGTGAGACAGAACTACAGAATGAGAAAGTTGGAAGAAGGAAGAGGGACCTCAAATTTCATTGAACCCAACCCCATCATTTTACGAACGGGGAAAATGTAAAAACAGTCTGGAAAATTAAAGTTTGTGTATAACTATTGGTATTACTGTCATCTTCCTCCTCCTCACCACCACCACCATACTTGGGAGCCTGGATTCCACTGTCCACTGGGGAGTCGCTTGGTTCAGGATCTTTCCTAGGAAACTGGGTTTTCCCACCACCCCTTATGTAGAGCCCCTAGAGCCCCCGCACCAGGCTGTTGGACCGAGAAGGGAGGACGGCCTCAAGTTCAGGAGGATCCATGAGCTGCAGAGAGCTTACTCTTGGGCAGCCATGGGCACGGCCCCGGCCTCCAACTCCCCTGCCTGCGTGTAAAAGGCTGGGAAGAAGGCGAAATACTCAAGAAGTCTCTCTGAGTAGGGTTCTGACGTTATAGCCCAACGTGGGAAATGCGGCAGGAGGAAGGAGCTGCCAGGCGGCTTTAACTCATCACGGATACCAACAGAGCTCTTACCGTCTCCCAGACAGCGGAGCCTTGTAAGCGCGATGTCATTTGGTCATCACGCCAGACCTTCACAGCCACCCTGTTTCACAGATGAGGAGTCTGAGGTGCACAGAGGATAAGGAACTGGCCAAGGTCAAGAGGCTGATAAGGGGCAGATCCAGGATGTGAGTCCGGGCCCCGCCCCTAATGCCCGTCTGCCTTTCTGAATGGATGCAGAACATTCTGGGAGCCCATTTTTCCACCGCTCCTCCTTTTTCTCTCTCACCCCTCACCTTCCCTTCCCCACAAAGCTGCCAGGGGTGACTCACATCCATTTCTTTGCCTGATCCCCCATCAAACACACACACACACACACAACAGCCTGGCGTGCTATTTCTGGAGGGAAGGAAGAATCACGGAGGAGCATGGGAGCGGCTGTTTTCAATTCTGAATGCTAAAGCCATGAAAGCCAGCGCCCCTCACGGGGCCCTGCCCCCTTGGGGACTTCCTAAGTGATGATGAAGATGGTGTCGGTGGTGATGACAGTTGGAGGGGAACAGGAGGCTGAGACGTTAGGGACAGGGCAAGACAAACTGAGTAAGACTATAATTTGCTAAACCCTGCGCCGAGATCTTTGACAGCCACAAAATTGCTATGCTCATGCCTGGACTTTCTGACTCCGACGCTCCAAGTGGCCATCCTGCAGCCTTCCCGAGACCCTGGCTGGGGAGCCATCAGGGGCCTCGGGTTCCCCCTGATGCCTGCGGCCTGGACGTGGGCCCCTCTCAAGGCTCCAGGGTGCCGGGAGGCAGAAGCAGAGAGAAGCTTTCTGCTGTCCCCAGCCCCCGCGCTGACTGGTTTCCAGCTTGAGACAACACTTGTCAAAGCCCCTCAGAATTGCCGGGGTAGGCACCATATATAAACATTCATGTAGTTACAGGATAATAATTATACCTTCCGCCTTTGTACATAACACCTTTCTTCCCCAGAGCAGCTGGCTTCTCGCATTATCTCATTAATCCTCCCGTCCCTGGGAGGCAGGGAGGGCCTGGCGTGATTACCCGAATTTCACTGAGGGAGAAGGGAGAGGGAGGGAAGGAAGGAGGGAGGGAAAACGTGCTGGCCCCGGGTCACACACTTGGTCACACAGCGTGAGTATCGTCTGTTTCTGGGGCCTTGGCCAGAAGTCAGAAAAAGAATAATAATGGTTGCCCTCGATCGAGGGTTTCGCTGGGCTGGTACCAGGCAGCCATGGGCACGGTTTCCCTCAGCCCTGGCAACGGCCTTGTGAGGCTGGGATTATTATGGTTCCCATTTTACAGATGAGGAGACTGAGCTCAGAGAGGTGCAGCTCCTTGCCAGTGGTCTCGGAGGCAGTAGCGCTCCGTATACTTTTCTTTCGCCTTCCAGCAGACACCTAACAGCCGGGTCCAAATCCAGAGCAGTAATAGATAAACAAAGGCAGAGCACGGGAACCAGGGAGGGGGTGAGGCCCACCCTTGGCTCCCAGGAGGTCAGAGCTGTAACGGGGGCCTGCAGGAGGCCGCAAAAGCAGCTCATTATGTAGCCTTATGGAATCAATAGAAAAGGCCTAATTCACTGCGATCGGCGACTCACCCCCGCCCCTCCTCCAGTCCCATTCTGGTTTCCTGGCTCATCCTTTTGACACGGGGACAATTACAGCTATTCATACGCACCTCGAGGCCACCTGCCACGGACCCATTCTCATGCACATGGAGCTAAAGATCGGGCACAAAGCAGGCCAATCTGGGGGTTTTCCACCAACCTGGGAGGGGACCCTCTGGGCATGACCCACCCTAGGAGCCCATGCAAATTCTGGGGATCCATCCTGCCCTTGGAGCTCAAGGCCAGAAACTTCCCCGACCTGCTCCCCCACACCAGAGCCTCACATTTCCCCGTAAGAAGCTGGCCTTTGGAGTTAAGGCTGGGGTGGCGTTCCTGGAGCATCCTGAGCCCTGAGCCCACCCAGAGGACACCGGAAGTGGCCGTGGACCCAGCCTAGACTGGCTCGAGAGAGTCGATCGTTACCTTTTCAGGAATTTCGTGAGACGGCCCAAGTCACGCTGGTGGCTTCAAGTCAGCCCTGGAAGTACGGAAATCAAGTGAATCGGCAGATACTGCAAATCCTCTCCACCTTCTCCCCCAGCCCTCTGTTAAACATTCACCCGCGCCCCCCTGCCTAAGGGTCAGAAGCGCAACCTTCCAAGAGCTTCTAGGGCAGTCTGAAAAAGTAAAGCCAAAAACTCATGGAGGCCAAGTAGCAGGGCGAGAGGCATTCTTTCTACAGCGTAGACGGTCTTGCTCTTTTTCTACACACATCTCACTACCTTGGAGAAATGCTGTCCTCTAAGCTCCTTCTGGAAAAGAGGTCTATTTGGACCCCAAAAATGAATCCTCAATGTGAAGAGACTGTCCATCGTTGGCTGGCAGATCTTTGCACGGTCACTCTGGCCTACCCATTGAGCCACGCCTTCCGCACAGTTATTAAAACATTTGGAGAACTGGATGGAATTGAATTTTTTTTTTTTTTGTAAGTTTCAGGTTCCTCTAATTGGATCAACCTGTAGGTGTCAGAGGTAAAGTTTTACAAAGAAAACGAGGTCTGGCTGGCTGTAATTCAGTTGCTGCCTTTGAATT
This sequence comes from Potos flavus, assembly GCA_028534135.1. NCBI lineage: Eukaryota > Metazoa > Chordata > Mammalia > Carnivora > Procyonidae > Potos > Potos flavus. Next base: position 143,406,272 of record CM052883.1, read on the forward strand.
GAGGACGACAAGGCCTTTCCAGGCTCAGCCCTGAGCGCCCAGCCCGTAGCTAAGACTTTGCAAGGAACCTCTCAGGGGAGCCTCTGAGCGACATTAAATGGCCCCACTGATTCGGTGAAAATAGTCACAGTCTCTTCATAGGGAACAGGAAGGTTGTTTTGGAGGTAATTTTCATCGTGAAATGCCCTGTAAGACTGAGGACGTAAAGGGAAGAGTGGTCTCCGAGGGGCTGTTGCTTTGTGCTTGAGCATAAAGTGATTAAGAACGGGAATAAAGGACAAGCTACTGCTAAAACCTCCAACCACCACCAAGCAAATGTTCAGCTGAAGCATTACAATTGCTATCTCTATGGGAAGCATTTATTTCACCCCGTGTATCACCATCTCTGAGCCCCCCATTCCCATCCACACAGACGGCTCGCTTCCCCCAAGGTCCCCGCAGCTCCCAAACCCCATAGCTGGAGGAGAGCGGCACCGGGCTTTTCTCAAGGACTCTAGACTTCTGCCAAGTCTCCCTGTACAAATCTCCTGGAGCCGCGTCCCTGGGCTGCACGTTTGAACATCTGATCTCCTCAATTGGGAAAAAGGAGACTTAAAAGCACATTCAGGAGGGCTCCTTACCCCCGTCTTGGTGCATTGACGGAAGCTTCCCAGGAAGCAATGGTGCAGGTGTGACCTGAAGAGGAAGTAGGAAATATCTAGATCGGAGGTTTGCAAAATTTTTCTGTAAAGTTCCGTCCGGCCCCGTGACAGTGCGACAGCCAGAGAGTAAATATTTTAGGCTTTGCGGGCTTTACGGTATCTGTTGTAACTCTCAATTCTGCGCGGCAGCGTGAAAGCAGCTGCAGGCAAAATGGAAATGGATGCGCCTGGCTGTGTCCCAATTAAACTTTATTTATGGATGCTGGAATTTAAATTTCACATTATGTTCAGGGTCACAAAATAATCTTGCTTTGACTTTTTGTCTACCATTTAAAAATGTAAAAATCACCCCCAGTTCCCGAGCCAGATTTGGGCCGTGGGCGCTTGCTTGCTCATCCCTGATGTGGATGAAGGGTATTGGTGCAGAGGTGAAGGGTGGGGTTCAGGGTTCTCCAGCTGAGGGAAGGCCAATGGACGGCAGAGAAGGTGGTGGGTAAGCCTCGATGGGACCATGTGAGCCCTGGAAAGGAATTTGGACTTTATCTATAGCCCAGTGATAGATTTGCAGTGGAGGACTTGTGTATTAAACAAATATTTATTGAGTGCCTACTGAATGCTAGGCACTATGTAGGGGGCTACCGTAGAATGAAGAACTAGGAAAGGTTTTCTAGGAGTTGGCATTTGAGCTGAGACCTGAACTACAAGACCGGTTTATGGGGCTATATAACCCTTAATTCTTACAATTAACTGTGTGGAAGGAGCAACTGATGCTCGTTTTACAAGTGAGAAAATGGGGACTCGGCAAGGCTAAGTAGGTTACCCAAGGTCACGGAGCTAGTAGGCGGCAGAGAGCCAGGATTTCAACGGCTCTGGGTTCAAACCTTGTCTCTTGCATTGATTAACTACATAATATTGACTAGTGACCATCTCGAGACACCCCATACACTAATTATGAGTTCCCTCTTTTTTTTCCATCAAGAAGCATGTCAAGTGAAGTTTGTGCATTCAAAAAATATGCACTGAGGGACTTCTATGTGCCAGGACTGTTCTGAGTGCTTGGAACAATGAACAAAAAAACATCCCCACACCCTCAGAAGGTAGGGAGAGGGAGCTGGAATTTTTAGATAGTGTGGTCAGGGCAAACCTCACCAAGGAAGTGACATTTGAACAGACTCAAAAGAGATGAGGGACTTAGCTATGTATTTTGGAAAAGAGTTCCAGGCAAACGGAATCAGCTGGTGCAAAGGCCCTGAGGTTAGAAACCTGTTGGGATGTTCAAGGAACAGCTAGGCAGTCAGTGTGGCTGGAGCAAAATAAGGGATGTGGAAAGTGGTAGAAGATGATGCCTGAGAGGGGATATGGGGATGGTGGGGAAGGGGTCAAGAAAGCTCATTTTGGTTTTACTCTGAAGTTCACCGTCTCGAGCTTCAAGATGTAGATTCCATGTAGGGTCTTTCGAGGCACCGTGATTCTGTGGTTCCATGACAGAGAGAGCACCATTCATGCCCTCCACCATCCACTCTGACCATCAGCCAGGTTTGCTTCAGCAGTAAGCCGTCACCCAAGGAGAAAGGTTGGCATTGGGACAAGACTGGGAGAGACTCTTCATCAGATCCCAGACTGGAGAATATTAACTAATGAGATGGTCATCTACAGCATGAGGTGGCCTAGGTCACACAATGCTCCCTAACTCTGAAGACTCCCTGGCTCTTAGAAAGTGGGATACAGAGGCACCTGGGTGGCTCAGTCGGTTAATCGGCTGCCTTCGGCTCAGGTCATGATCCCAAGGGTCCTGGGATCGAGTCCCACATCGGGATCCCTGCTCACCAGAGAACCTGCTTCTCCCTCTCCCTCTGCCTGCCACTCTGCCTACTTGTGCTCTCTCTCTATCTCTCTGTCAAATAAATAAATAAGTAATCTTAAAAAAAAAAAAGAAAGAAAGAAAGTGGGATACATTACTAGGGCATGTGGGGTTCAGGAATTACAAAGGAAAGCTTCAAAGTCTTCTTTTCTTGGTCTTCGATAAGACTCACCTGGTTCTAGCCCAAACCCAGGATGATTAGAATACAGAGGCAGGCTGGTGTCCAGGCTGCTCTAGAAAAACCCTAACGATACCCTCTTTTCCACCCCCGGCCCCTCCCCAGTTCTTTGTTGAGAAGCTTTAGGGAGCGGGTTAGAGAGGGTGGGGAGGTATTTCCAACCACTTTGGGCAGGCATAGTATTCCTTCCCCACTCCTATTGTGAATCTAGTTGACTCTGTGCCCAAGCCTTCTGGGCTTTTCCTTTGGGGAGTTTTTATTTTCTTCTACATCTGTTTCTGAATTTAGTTCCTTTGCCTTAAATAGATCAGGAATGGCCTCATACTGGGTCTAGGGCTGAGACTCAGACCCCTGGGATTTCTAACGGCCTCCCTCAGGCTCCCTCTGTCTCCTGTTGCCCTGAGGGAAGTAGCCGACAGCCCAACAGCACGAGTCAGCAGAAAGATGAGGGAGCCCTCACAGAGCTGATCTAGACGAGACAAATATAGTGACAGATCTTCTTGACTCTCCACCAGAAGCAGACTTTTATGTGAGTCCCAGGGAATTTCTCCTGTCCTTAAGAAATCTGAAAATTCAAACTAGACAGGTTCCACTTCTGCCAAGAAATCCACTTTCTAGTCAAAGGAAATTCTTGGAGCCAAAAGCAAGCTCCACCACCCCGCCCCAACATGCACTGCGGCCACCTGTAAATAAATCCATTGTCTTGTCTGAGCTCAGTGTGAATTCCTCAGCAGTTAAAAATGTTGGTTTGTTTTTTCCTGCTCTTTACAGGCTGGTATAATTTCATTAGATACATTTCCTTCATTCCTCCCTGGCTACCCCCAACCAAGAATCCCTTTACCTTTTGACATCCTCCCTTTTTGCATCTCTGAGATCCTTACAGGGCATTGTCCTAAGTTATTCGCCCACAGAGAACTGTCAAATAACCAAGGAGCTGGTCCACTTACTATTCCATTTACCCCTTCACACTCTAGGAATGCACTCATTTAACTGAGGTTTTCTGAAGACACATCTAAGACGGTGTGGAGAGGCACAAAGAGACAAAGATAGCTTTTTTTTTCTTTAAAAATTTTATTTTTAATGGCATAAGTCTTTTCTTTCAACATTCAGGATGCAAAGAAATTGAGTCCTGGGGAGAAAGATGACTATTCCCGAGCCAGCAGGGAAAGACTGTGACCTTTTACCTCCTTCGTCTTCTATCTGGGGCTCTACTAGACCATCTTCCTTAAGTCCTTCAATAGAAAAGGCTCTTGTTGGAAATACCAGACGAAGACCAGCAGGCTGAGAAATGGATTTTTCAATCCTGCGAGGGAAACTCTGTCTAAATAAAAGCTAGCCGGAGCCTTTTTTACCTTAGCCATGAAGCCTTACCAGCCTCAAGGATCTCGAGGTCTGTAGGAAATGGAGGTACAGCTGCCTGCCTTGGGGACAAGAGTCAGAGTTGCCTGTCGCTATGCCTGGTATAATGGGACCAGACATTCTAGAAGTTAAGAGCAAGGATGCAGGTTTATAAAGCCTCTGCCTGGAGCCTGCCTCAACTTCTTTCTGTGTTAGCTTGTGTGGGTTACTTAACATCTCTGTGCCTCGGCCTCTTTCCTTATAAAATGGGGATAAATGGTGGCTCAGTGGGTTAAGCCCCTGCCTTCGGCTCAGGTCAAGATCTCAGGGTCCTGGGATCAAGCCCCTCATCAGTCTCTCTGCTTAGCAGGGAGTCTGCTTCCCCCTCTCCCTCTACCTGCCTCTCTGCCTACCTGGGATCTCTTTCTCTCTGTCAAATAAATAAATAAAATCTTTAAAATGGGGATAATCAAAGGAGCTGCCCCTTAGGGTTGTTACAAGGATTAAGTTAGATACTATACGTAGAGCAATCAAAACAGTGCTGGGGGCATCATAAGCATTACATAAGCATTAGCTATTTTTAATTTTTATCTTTGCAGTAATAGCTGATAATAGATAAAAAGCATATGTCTCTGCAGTGGGTTCTACAAAGCCAGGTTTGGGCAAATCCTTCATTTCTTCAGATATTTATATGCACAGAGCATGGCCCCGAGTGCCAAGCCTTTGTGAATCCATCAGCCCATGCCGAGATGCTTGGACCCCAAGTTGTCACTGTGAGCCTGTCCTCTTGCTTCCTGGCACGGAGCTGGCAGCCCGTCCCAGCCCCACATCAAGGTCAGAGAGGAAAGCAATGGAAGGCCAGCTGCTTCATCTCCTTCAGTCTGGGAGGGACATGGCAGCAGGGAGGAGCACTTGGTTTTGGCAGGAGGAGTGAAGTCCCCAGCCAAGGAGTGACCAGCCAAGCATGAGACAGAGTCTCGCTCTCCTCCTGTCGCATACAACCCCCAGCACACACACACACACACACTCCCGACACTGTGTAACTCCCCGACAGACACACACCATCCCCAACACACGGAACACCACAACGCCCCCAATACTATAGGACACCACACCACACACGCGTGACACCCTTGATACTATGTAATATATCAACACACATCACATCCCAACACACTCCCAACACTATACAACACCCGACACACACAAACCCCCCGACAAACGCGCCACCCCAACACTCACAAATGCCCCCAACAGTTACCTCAACACATGCATGTCACCTCAACACTACACAACACCCCAACACACAGAGATCCTGACAGAGCCGACCTGTTCTCTTTCCCATTTTCTCTAGGACAGACCTGAAGAGGGAGGCACTCTTTTTTTTTTTTTAAGATTTTTTTTTGAAGCCCACATGGGGCTTGAACTCGCAATCCTGAGATCAAGAGTAGCATGCTCTACCAACTGAGCCACCCGGCGGCCCCAGGGAAGCACTCTTAACCCTCCTCTGTGATGTGGGACTAAAGCAGAAGGTGAAGGAAGGTGGCAGGACGGTACACAGCCACTGGGGTCAGAGGGACCATGCGAATCCAGGCTCATCTGTGTACTAGCTGTGGAAAAGGGAGTTCATCTCCCTGCGCTTCATAATAATGCCTTGTCTGCAGAACCATAACAATGCCTACATTCAAAGAGTATGGTTGGGATTAACTTAGGTAATAACGGGAATACCTTCGCCCCAGGTGCCTGGTCTGCAGCCCTTCCCCTATAAATGAAATGGTTCTGGTTGTCACTACTGCTGAGAATAAGGCAGGCACAAGGACAGAAAAGGGATGCTCAAGTGACCCATCGAGTGAGGGAAATCTCCCCACCTCAGGAAGAAACCAGTACCCTCTGTCCTCGCAGTAAATTTCCACAGCATCCCCAGAAACCCGCATCTGTCATGATCCCCACCTTGAGTCCTCGAAGGGGACAAGCCATTAGTAAATGTACTAACTAGTGTCATATTATTGACCCAAACCAGTTATTTGATCAGAAGAATCTTTGCTTTTTTTGTCCCAACTGCCTGTCAGCAGGAGACAATGTGGTTGTTCCACATGGTCAGAGAGCACCGGCCCCCTTCGTGTTCTCACATGAGAAATTCCCAAGAGCTGAGCCCCGGGCAGGACGCCTAATTTATTCATTAATGACCAACCCGTGTTGGGACATTCACTCAGGTTCCTGTTCTCAGCTAAAACAATGGGTCTTTCCCTTTTGAGGGTCCCCGACCCCTCTGAGGATCTGGGGGAAGGGAAGCCCTCACTTACGCCATAGCCAGGTGGAGCTCACAGTCATAACTAACAAAGAGAGGAGCTCCTCCTCTGCTGGAAGCCACGGTAATCGCTTAGCTGAACTCCCTCAACAACCTATGCGGTCGAAACCATTATTATCCTCATTTCAGAGATAAGAAAAAAGGAACACCGAGGTAAGGTAACTTGCCAAAATCCCAGCATGCCAGAGCTAGGATTTGGCCCCAGGGAGTCTAACGCCTCAGCCCAAACTGCTAACCTCTACTAGGCTCTCCCACCTCTGCTATCCTTTGCCTCATTGCTGCTATTACAGAAGTTGCGAAGGGAAAACAGGGGAAAAAATAAACTTTCCCACAGTGCTCCCCTCTGCCGTCCGCTCCATGTCACACTCCCAGCAGATGTGAATCTAGACAAGGGAAGGAATTGTGGGGCAGGGCAAGTTCCCTGACGCCCGCTGGTCTCTCCCACCCAGAAACAAAAGGCACAAGAGAGGGACAGGTGTTACGCTCCATCTCAAAGGGCTCGCTTCTCCACTGAACCAGGGCAGATGAGGACCAGAGGACCTCAGCACCGTATTTCTCCACCCAGACCCGCTCCTTATGGAAAGGACCCTATCATGGCTGCAGGCCAATCTACACTACTTTCACGATCGCCAGTATAAGGGTAGGGAGCAAGGCTCTTAAACACGGATCCTGGTGGCCATCAGGAAAGTCACCAGAGGGGCGCCTGGGTGGCTCAGTGGGTTAAAGCCTCTGCCTTTGGCTCAGGTCATGATCTCAGGGTCCTGGGATCGAGCTCCGCATCGGGCTCTCTGTTCAGCAGGGAGCCTGCTTCCCCTTCTCTCTCTGCCTGCCTTTCTGCCTCCTTGTGATCTCTCTCTCTGTCAAATAAATAAATAAAATCTTTAAAAAAAAAAAAAGGAAAGTCACCAGAACACTTTCATCTGCGTTATGGAAATTGAGAAAGAGCTTTCCACCCAAGAACGAAAAAAGAAGGTGCTCTGAGCCTAGGCATTATTGTGTCCCAAGTCGCCTGTCATTCACAAAGGACCTAATTACAATTCCTGCCCCAAATTCCGGCTGAGCATACACTCCCTATAGTCCAAGCTAGATAGGGAAGACAATAGTATACTTCACCATCACATCTCTACCAACAATATCATGGTGTTGTAAACAAGACTATATTTTTTACCAAAATCACATACTTTTAGACAGCTGATAATGCTAGCAGCAGTTTCTACATCCAAAAATGCCAGAGGGAGCTGGCTGGCTCAGTGGATGGAGCACGGGACTCTTGATCTTGGGGTCATGTGTTTAAGCCCCATATTAGGCATAGAGCTTACTTTAAAAAAAAAAAAAAAAAAAGCCAGAGGGCTCCTATGGAGATAGTCCAGATTGATTTTTTTT
>CM052883.1:143414480-143439277 GCA_028534135.1 Potos flavus
ACGCGGGTTCCTGTTTGGGGGAAATTTGCTTTTATTTTGCTTTTGATTAATGTGCTAGGATGTTACATTGGGGAAGGCGCCCCTCCCTCCCCTCCGTCTGTGGGCCCCACCAAGCCGGTTGGGTTCTAGGGAGAGCAGCTGAGGCCGAATGTGAACCTGAGCGTTCCCAAGGCTTGGCAGGGCTGCGCGTTTCGGGGCGATGGCTCTTCCATCACACTGTCATCGCAGTGGGGGAAACACCCCGCACAGCCCAGCTGCAGCACTCCAGGCAGCCGCGGAGGGAAGGGCACCTGGCTGAGCCTTCCTGTCCTTCAGGGCCTCCCGGCGATGCCCGTGGAAGGTGGCGGGTCCTTCCCTGGCCACGGGACCACTGACCCATCCCTGAGCTGGATCAGTACTCAGATGCCGTGCGGAGCGGTCTTGTGAGGAGGACTTCCGTGTGCCCCGAGTGACGGTCTCTGCCATTTATTACCAGGGTTACTGAAACCACCCAACCCTTGATATGCTCCAAGGCAGTCCACCTGGGCTCCCTTTCGACAGATAGCCATTCATTAAACTTCCCCCGTGTAGAAACGGCAGAGCCTTTAACTGTTGGCGTGGTGGTGGTTTTAAAATTCAATTCAATGCAGAACAATTTAATGAGCATCTGTTACCTCAATTCATTTCACCTTTATTGAACACCTACATGCCTGCCGTTGGGAATACCACAGCGAATGAGGCTGGCCTTCGAAGTTTAGCAAAGGAATGTCCAGAACAGTGCCAGTCATTTATTGTTCAGTCTTCCTGAAAAATTCCCAGATGCTCTCTCCACATTTGTTTGGCTCCCCATGCGAAGGTAAACAGCCGAAACAGTTGGCTAGCGTCTTAGAAAATGAGTACAAACGAGTGTTTATAGTTAATAATACTGTATTGTTTATTTGAAAGTTGCTACGAGTAAACTTAAAAGTTCTCATCACAAGAAAAAAATTGTAACTATGCATAGTGACAGATGGTATCTAGACTAACTGTGGTGATCGTCTTGCAAAATACACAAATATCAAATCAGTATGTTGTGCACCTGAAACTCATACCATGTCAATTATACCTCAATAAAAAAATTTTCTTAGAGTGTTTAAAGTCAGACACGGGTTAGGGTGCCTGGCTGGCTCAGTCGGTAGAATAGGCAACTCCTGCTCTCAGGGTCATGAGTTCAAGCCCCACCTGGGCATAGAGATTACTTAATTTTTTTTTTAAGATTTTATTTATTTATTTGAGAGAGAGAGAGCATGCACGCAAGTGCTTACGCATTCCAGGAGTGGGGGAAGGGGCAAAGGGAAAGGGAGAGGTAGACTCCCCGCTGAGCAGGGAGCCCAATGTGGGGCTCAGTCCCAGGACCCTAGGATCATGACCTGAGGCGAATGCAGATACTTAACCAACTGAGCCACCCAGGCACCCCGAGATGACTTAATTTTTAAAATATTGATTAAAAAAAAAGTCAGGGCCTCCTGGATGACTCGGTCAGTGAAGTGTCTGACTCTTGGTTTCAGCTCAGGTCATGATCTCAGGGTCATGAGATTGAGCCCCATGTTGGGCTCCACACTCAGTGGGGAATCTGCTTGAGATTCTCTTCCTGTCCCTCTCTTTGCCTCTCCCCAACCTGTGCACACATGCTCTCTCCCTCTCGCTCCCTCTCTCTAACATAAATGAATCTTTTTTAAAAAAGTCGGATAAATCTTTTTTTTTTAAGTCAGGGTTCAAATTGTAGCTTTACTACAGCCTTCTTATGAGACATTGTTACTTAATATCTCTTAGCTCAGTTTCATCATTTGTAAAATGGTGATAAAAACCCCTCTTAAAGGAGTGCTATGAAGTTTAATAAGCGCAAATTGCCAATTTTGGTGCCACACACATAGTCACAGACCCTGTCAAACGGTAGCCGCTGTCATTGTGGTGGGTCTATATTAGTAATGGCATTGCTATGACTGTTATTGGCAGGTTTGTGCGTTAGGAGGGAGAGCAGCCTTTTAGTGACAAGTCATATAGGGAGACTATCATCCCTTCCTGGGGGCGCCTGGGTGGCTCAGTCGTTGGGCATCTGCCTTCGGCTCGGGTCATGATCCTGGGACCCCGGGATCAAGTCCCACATATCCCTTCCCAGAAGTAGCATATTCTCAAATCTCAAGTGGGGGCATATCACACTACCAATTTGGATTTTTTCATTGGCATTTTTCAGTGATGAAAGCAAATGTTTTATCTTTCTGGAGGAAAATCGAATTGAGTTTTTTGGGTTTTTTTTTGTCTTTTGTTTTACATGTGATTTTCAGTTGATTCTTCCTCCGATGAGGCTCAGTCTTTAGTTTTGGCTTATTAGGCCCAAGAATATAAATTAGACAGATACCCCACATGCAATAAAACAATTTCCTTCAATCAACAAAATAACCATAAAGTGGTTTTCATGACATCCATTTTCAGATTTGGTATGGCGACCAATTCACAATTTGAGTAGAGTTTTCCTGTTTTTATTGCCAATACATTCATATGTCTATTTCTCACCATTTAAATCAGAGGGAGAGGTTTCATCTAGGATTATTTTCACTCGTTAATTTTAATTCATGTGCCTCTGGAGAATGTATCTTTTGTATAATTTTATTTCCAAAAAGCCAAAGGAAAACAGAAGATGAGGAGCTATTGGTTAGTTCCTTTAAAAGGCTGTTTGGAGGGGTCTCTCCTGAGGTGCTTTTTTTTTTATAAGTCATATTTCAAGTCTTTGATCTTGACAGCCCTGAAATACTACTTTACCATTACATCATAACTATGAAATGGCTTTTGTTGGCTAGTGGAATGACTTTTCAAAAAGCTTCCACTAAATACACAAATATTACAGTGAAAGGATGTCAGATATTCCAAATGATTAGTGATGGTATTAAAATTGCCAGTATTGCTATATATTGTACCCTTAAGAATTTAGAATATTTATGGTGAGGCCTTCGTCTAAGTAGTCTGTTGGTTTTTTTTCTTTTTACTTTTTTTCTGCCTTTTTAAAATGATGGGTAATTTCTTCTTAGTCTTTTTCATATTCTTCGCTATTCAGAAAGACATTTAAACCATTTTTTTCAGCTGATATTCATACAAGAGTCAGTAGAGCCAATGAACCAAATATTATCCCCTACCATCTCAAATATTTATTAATTCAATAAATATTTACTGTAAAATCATAACATATCATATGATACAAATTCAGCTAGGCACATTTGGCCCCTTTTTCCCCCACTGAAAGGAAAGAGAGGGAAAGACAACACTTTCTTTTTTTTTTTTTTAAGATTTTACTTATTTATTTGACAGAGAGAAAGAGATCACAAGTAGGCAGACAGGCAGGCAGAGAGGGGGAAGCAGGCTCCCTGCTGAGCAGAGAGCCCGATGTGGGACTCGATCCCAGGACCCTGCGATCATGACCTGATCTGAAGGCAGATGCCCAACCCACTGAGCCACCCGGATGCCCCAAAGACAACACTTTCAGTAGTGTGGATAATCGAGCCTCCCATCCACTCACTCAGTAACAGGGCCCAGAGTGGGTCTGCTGTCAGCCGACTTGGCTTTACTTCCCTTGTACTTCTCAGAAGTAAGGCTGAATATAAGACTAGGTCTTGAAAGTGAAGTGTTTGGGGTACATCAGGGCCTTAAATAAGAGCTAGCTGTTTCATCTGGTTCCTAGCCAAAAACAAACAAAACAGCAGTGTGATCCATTGCTGGAGAAAAACCTTGTTCTGTTGGACCCAGTGAGGGCTGTTCCTATATTCTAATTCATAACCCATTTTATTTATTTATTTATTTTAAAGATTTTATTTATTTATTTGTCAGAGAGAGAGATCACAAGTAGGCAGAGAGGCAGGCAGAGAGAGAGAGAGGGAAGCAAGCTCCCTGCTGAGCAGAGAGCCCGATGCGGGACTCAATCCCAGGACCCTAGGATCATGACCTGAGCCGAAGGCAGCTGCTTAACCAACTGAGCCACCCAGGCGTCCCTCATAACCCATTTTAAAGAGATTTTTTCAAGGATAATCTTGACGCCAAGATTTACTTGCCCTCCTCCTTGTGGTACTCAACACAATGCAGTTAAGTAAGGTGCCCCTGCTGTATACAAAGTTTTGTGCTCAATTACAGGGAAAAGTTCCTGGTTCACTTAGGGGGCATTTTAGAGGTATAAGAACAAGTTTATTCACACACACGTGCATATACATACACACATATAACTTGAGAATGAGTCACATTTTTTAGAGTGGCCCGATCTTGACATGTTCTTTCTAACCTAATAGTTTGTTTCACTAATCTTTACCTTCCTTACTAGGAACTGTGAACATGTCAAATGATATAAACTGAAGAGGTGAAATAATAAGACATATTTCTTTTTAAATTTCTGTTTTTAGAACTAATTATTGATAGAGTTGGACATTTTGTGGCTGTTGGTGGTGGCTTCTTAGAACAAGCTAATGACTTAAAAACCAAAGTGTAGGGGTGCCTGGCTGACTTAGTCAGTGGAGCATGTGACTCTTGATATCAGAGTTGTGAGTTCAAGTCCCATATTGGATGTAGAGATCGCTTAAATAAATGAACTTAAAATTTGTTTTTGAATTAAATCTTTAAAAAACATAAGTGTAAACACAGAGTTTTATTTATTTGCTGATCACTGAGACACATTAGCCGATGGGAAGGCTTTTATCAGTAACATATATAATATGTATATACTCTATACTCATGTTCCATAACATCAAACATTAGCTGATACATACATGCTAGGTTTGGTAAATTGCCTCCTTGCCCCCAAACGGTCTCAACCGTACCAAATCTGAAATGCATCATGCCATTTCCCCCTAATTGTTTTAACGAAGGATCTATTTAAGAAAAGTTAATCCACTTGTTTCTAATTCAGTTACAGCTTATTCCCTTAAGATGTTACCTTGCCTGAGCTAGCTCTATTAAAAAAAAAAATCTTTTGACTCTCTTTTTTAAGGTTTCTTTGCAAACAGGTGGTCCTTCAAATGGCTGGGGGCCTCCCCAGCCCTCCACTCAAGTTTGATTCAAGCTCAGAATGAGCCTTGTTTAATCCATTGGACTCCCCCAGAGGATGGAAAACATACCACCCCATGATCGAGAGGGGAGAGCCGCAAAGCAAGCATTGAATTTTCTCACAACTCAAACCCAATCCTTTCCTCTCTCCTCATAAGATCAAATGGAAATTGCAAAGGTTACATGCAATTCCTCATTCCAGCTGACCTTTTCAGTTCAAGAGGAACAAGGGTGTAAGACAGGGAATGTGACTCTTAGACAGAGGCCCATCTTGTCTGGGGACGGGATCATTGTGAGGACTACATCAACAGATCTTCATTGCTTTCTTTTAGAACCAGAAAGGATGGCAGGAAAAGCAAAGAACATCCTCATTAAAGCTGATTTACTGGAGAGGCTCGAAATCCTCCTTTCCTCTTTGGTATCACCCAAGTTACTCATGCCAATTTGTGAAGCTGCATGTCATTAGTTTAATTGTCTGCAGCCCTTGGGTGAGTTTTAGTAATCTCACTAGGCTGCCTGCAAGCAGGACTCTGGACGCTACAGTTAAGTTTTCACAGAGATAGTAGGCGGTCACCAAGTTAGGCGAGACTAAACGACTATATTCATTGACAAATTTGGAACAAGATTTGGGGTCGGTTTTTTTCCTAATCTTATAACATAAGAGCTGATTGTCCTCTGATATAACACAGATAGATTGGAATCAGGCTGGGGCAAAAGTTTTATTTGATCAACAAAACACTGCACAGAAAATAGTACTACATTTCCCTGCTTTCTACAGCTCTCTCTTCTGTCAGATCATTCCTCCCGAAAAATGTTCCCTTTCCTCAAACCTTCCCCAGAATGTTCCTAGAGGATAAAGCCCTAAACAAAAGTTCCCATTGCACAGTGTTAAGTATCAGGCAATGGAGTGTCAGTAAGTTAGCTTCAGAGAAAAAAATATTTAGCCAGAGCAAAAGGGAAATCAGCCTTTGCTGGAATCAGCTACACACACGTCCTTTCTATTGCTATTCATTTCTCCTTATGCACCTTCATACATCTCTCGCCCTGGAAAACCTTCTGGAATGTATCTCAGATACCCTCCCAAGAACCCAGCTAAAGAGCTGATAACCCCCAGAGCCTGGTTATAGATTCCGCCCACAGCCTTGGGTGTGTCCTGCCTGAACTTCTGCTCTTCCCTCAAAGCCACTTGATGAATGGAAACTTCAAACATTCTTTGGATGCTCCTGATATTTGAGTCCCTATCTAAATGGGTTTGACATTAAAAAGTTTGGAAACATTTTTAAGAGAGAAAGGGAAGGTGAGGGCAAAGAGGAGAACTATCTGTCCCCAAAGTAGGTGAACCTACATTATCTCAGAGCAGACCCACATGGTCAGCCAGACATTGGTCTTTTTTTTTTTTTTAAGATTTTATTTATTTATTTGACAGAGACAGAGAAAAAGATCACAAGTAGGCAGAGAGGCAGGCAGAGAGAGAGGGGGAAGCAGGCTCCTTGCTGAGCAGAGAGCCCAATGGGGGCTTGATCCCAGGACCCTGAGATCATGACCTGAGCCGAAGGCAGAGGCTTTAACCCACTGAGCCATCCAGGCGCCCCCAGACATTGGTCTTTAGGAAAGCAAGTGTGGTGTGAGTCACAGGTGAATGGCCCCATCAGAGACCGTGATGACTGTTAATACCGCCGCCACCTTTCTGTCTGTACATTTCTTGTAACATTCAGCACTGCTCCAGATCTGTGTGATTCTAACTTTGTGACTACACAGAGAAAGATGAAGTCCAGCTGAAGTAGAAGTAAAAACATTTTTTAAAGATTTTATCTGTTCGTTTTTGAGAGACAGAGAGAGAGAGCACACACATGTGAGAGCATGAGGGGGGGGCAGAGGGAGAAGCAGACTCCCCACTAACCCTAACTAAGGGGGGAGCCCATAGCAGGACTTGATCCCAGGACCCTGAGATCAGGACCTGAGCCAAAGGCAGATGCTTAACCCACTGAGCCACCCAGGCACCCTTGAGGTAGGAGTAAAATTACCTTCTTACGGTTTTTCAGAGAGTACTGCAAAACGAGGAAGTTGAGAAGGTGAGCTGGGCACTCAGGAGAATCTCTTGGACTGTCAGACAGGTGTTGTGAAGGGTGGCCCACCAGGAAGTTCTCCAGAGTAAAGGGCAAGATCTTCAGTGCCCACTGAAGTTGCCACAGAAACAGGCACAGAGGAAGTCACCCCAACTGACCTTATTAATAAATACCTCCGATTTATTGCCACACAAGGCCGGGGGATCAATGTGACATGGTAATGGATACAGAAAATGGGTGAAGGCAAGGGGGAAAGTGAAGTAACCAGAGTTACAAGGATATAATGATCCGACGAAAGACTGCAGAGTAAATGCAGAGAGGTGGTTATTGTTGAGATTCAGAAAAAAAACAAAAAACAAAAAAAACCCAACCTTTCTTTAAACAAGTCAACAACATATTCCTGCCATGAAGATAGGAAAAGTGGTGATAAACCAGCCCAAAATAATCTCCAAGGGCACCCATCTGTTTGATTTCCCAATATTCTCCCTTCTGTTCCTTACAGTGCAGAGTGACATTGATTTATTAAGCCTACGTGAACTGAGGTTAATTTAATTTTGAGGATTTTTCAACAGGCTTCAGATCACTGGAGACACTCTAGATTGTTGTGAAACTCCAGCAGCAAGTCCCTGCCATCCCACAAATCGAGGCCCAGAGGAGCAGACTGATCACCTCAGGACAAAAAATAATGGTACAAGTAAATGGTACAAGTAAATAATGATAAAAAGAAGCAATCCATTTTTTTTTTTTTAAGATTGTATTTATTCATTTGCGAGAGAGAGAGAGAGAGAGAGAGAGAGCATGCGAGGGTGGGGGGAGCACAGAAGGAGAGGGAGAAGCAGACTCCCTGCTGAGCAGGGACCCCCCCCCCCCAAGACACGGAGGCTCAATCCCAGGACTGATCCCAGGACACTGGGATCATGACCTGAGCCAAAGGCAGAGGCCCGACGGACGGAGCCACCCAGGCGCCCCAAGAAGAAGCAATGTTACTGAATAACGATTTCATGGCCTCTGAGATCCACCCTTCCAGCATCCAGCTGGGACACGAGCCCTGCCTGCCTGAGGCTAGGGCTGCTGTGGGATCAGAGACTGCCAGATAAAGGCCCGGCTAAGAGCCTTCAAAGGTAAATCAAGCAAACTGGTAAGTTTCCCTAAACAAAGAGTACACCCAGGCACAGGCACTTGGCTGAGGACAAAATTCTATAAATGTTTCATTCTGAGCAAAGTTCACGGCACAGGCCAGACTTTCCCCACAGAAAAGGAGAGCGAGATGATGGAGACAATTACACTCCCTGGTTTTCTTTGCGAGGCCATGATTTTTCATTATTTGCCGGAATAGCGTACACGCTCAGACAGAGAAGCCATCTGACAGGAACAGCACTGAGCTTACAGCTCAAGCGCCTGTTAGGAAAGAAGTCTCTGGAATTCTTCCGCTCTGAAGTAACTCCTTCCTCTCCCTCCAGACCAGGCTTTTCTGGGAGCAGCAGGGGCTGCTTTCAGTGCTAGACAGGGGACTGGTCGCTGAGCACGTGCCTTCTGTGTGTCCTGGGCTATGTGAGGCCCGGGGGGCAAACACCCAGTTCCTGCCCTTGAGAAGTTCACGGTTTAGTCAGGGAGCCAGGCCCGAGGCTCCACGCGCAGTAGGCGCTCCTGAAGGGGTGGGTGTCCGTGGTTGCTAGGCAACTGGTCCAGAAGAGCCATTGAGGTTGGGAAGTCAAGTCCTGCTTTTAGAGCTGCCCTTTGTCATGTGACATAAGTCGCTGGTCTCAGGATCCTCTGCCTACAGTGTGATACATATAATTAGGAATTACTTAACATCTCTCCTATAATGAGCTATGGTTGCCTAGGCCCAGATATATTTTAATGATACAAATTAAAAGGGAATATAATTCTGTTCCCAGGTCGTCTTGAGTAAAATCCAAGCACCTCTTCCCACCCGTCTTATAGGTCATGATTATATTCTTTGGCGTCCTCTGAAATGTCATTCACAAATTCAGTAAGTATTTGTGGGAGAAGGAGCAAAGGACACAAGGATCATTTGGATTTCTTTGAATCACTTGCTGGATCCTCTTGCTACAACGTCTAGCCCTTGGACAACTTTGTCCTTCACACTGTTGTGGACATCTGCCCAGTATCCATTTCCCCTTTTTCCTAGTAATTTGGCTTTGGGGACTATCCCTCTTTATTAGATTCAATCATGGTGTTTCCTTCATACAAACCTAAGACAGGTGAGAAACATAACAACCTTGAATGTTTTGAGGATGGTCGGAGTTCAACAGAGACTGAAGTATCCTGAAGGATTATTCCGTAGTTCCTGTTGTCTGGACCGCAGGACCTGCCCTGGCTCCTGTCCTCTCTGAGCCTACATTTTCTGCTTTCTATTTAATTCTGTGACCTACCTTTATATTCTTAATAAATACCTCTCATGCTTAAATTAACTAGAATTGCTTTCTGTTGCTTGTAACTGAAGTATTCTAACTACTGTACGTACCTACAGAAAAGGTCCACGTAATTAAACTGGGACACTAAAATAGAAAAAGAGAACTTTCAGAGCTAAAAGAAATCTTCAAAATCTAGTCCAACCCTTTTATTTTGCAGACGATTTGACCCAGAGAAGTTAAGTGACTTGATCAAATCCTAACATTAGTTGGTGAGAGTCAAGTTCAGAACCCAGAAGACCTTGCTCCCTATCTGGACGCCTTTCTACTTTTTCACCATTTCCTGTCCTCAGGTCTCTTCTAAGAGTATTGACTATGGCTGTTTTCCTTGACTAGTTACAACACAGGACATATAATTCACAAAGCCTAAAATATTCACTATGTAGTCCTTTATGGAAAAAGTTTACCTACATCTGACATACACAATAAATAAATGAATGAATGTGAATGTGTTCTAATAAAACTTTATTTATAGACACTGAAATTTGAATATTGTATCATTTTCATGTGTCTCAAAAAATTTTTTAAAGATTTTTTATTTATTTATTTGACCTAGAGAGAGAGAGCACACCAGCACAAGCAGGGGGAGCAGCAGGCAGAGGGAGAGGGAGAAGCAGACTCCCTGCTGAGCAGGGAGCCCGATGCGGGGCTCGATCCCAGGACCCTGGGATCGTGACCTAATCCAAAGGTAGCCGCTCAACCGACTGAGCTACCCAGGTACCCCAAAATATTCCTCTTTTGATTTTTTTTCAAACATTTAAAAATGTAACAACCAATCTTAGTTAATGGGCTGTACAAAAACAGGCAGTAGGCCCGATTTGACCAACAGACTACAATTCACCCGGATAAGCCAGTTTGAATTAGGGTTTCTGCTACTTGCAGTTAAGTACAACCTAATTGGTATAATGAAGTCATCATACATTTAGCGATTGTCTACTCTGCACTAGGCATACAATAAAGAATAAGATATAATCCCTTCCCCCATGGATTCAAGGCCTTCCATAATGATAGCCACCATTTATTGAGAACTTATTATAATCTGCTAATTGCCTTGCCCTTTACATGAATTATCTCATTTAATCTTCATTAACAATGCCACAAGATGGCTTATATTATTATTATTCCTACTTTATAGATGAGGAAATGGAGGCTCAGAGGTACCATGCCCAAGGTCACCTAGCTAGTCGGTAGGAGGGCACTACCTGAACCCAGATTGCAGGACTCCTAAGTCTAGGGACCTAACCGCTGTGCTAAATGAACACTCCATAGGGTGCCTCCAACCCACACCGTGTTTCCCTTGTCCACCTCTGCCCTCTCTCAGACTGCAGGACTCACCATGACCCACCCCGTCCTGCAGCTTTCCCTGCGATGCTGCTCAGCTCTCTAGCCCAGTCTTTTGACCATCCCAACCACCAATTCTTAGTAAGCACTCCTTCTGAACACCCGTTCCAACGGACGTCTCAGTTACTCATTTTACGCCTGTAGAGGGTTTTGATGGACATTTAACGTTTTCTGTGTTTGTTCTCTCACTCCTGGCTAGAGCATCAGTGTCAGGGGGTAGGAACTCCCTCTGCTTCTTTGGGTAACCTCGGGGACAAGTGCACAGTGAGTTCAAAGTTGGGGGAAAAAACAGCATAAGAATAAGATAAAAGGATAGGTGGGGCTGCTAAAGAAACCATTAAAAACCAAAACACCATCACCTTCTATAAATAAGAAAAAAATAAAGGCATAAAAAAGACCAGTCCCCCTCCACCTCAAAAAAGAAGGAAAAAAAAAACCAAACATATTTGGGAAATACTTGAGGAATAAAAAATAAAGCAGAGGGACAAGACAAGGATAAAAACAAGTCTAGAGAAAGGAATACGGGGTGCCCAGCTGGCTCAGTCAGTAGAGCATGCAACACTTGATCTCAGGGTTGTGAGTTCAAGCCCCACATTGGGTATAGAGACTACTTAAAATCTTTAAAAAAAAAAAAAAAAAAAGGAAGGGGCGCCTGGATGGCTCAGTCAGTTAAGCGTCTGCCTTCAGCTCAGTTTGTGATCCCAGAGTCCTGGGAGCAAGCTCCCGCTGAGCAGGGAGCCTACTTCTCCCTCTCCCTCTGCTCCCCACCCATGCTTGCTCTCTCTCTCTCTCTCTAGTACTCTCTGTCTCTCAAACAAATAAAATCTTTAAAAAAAAAAAAAGGAATAGAAATAGAGGGTAAATTGGTATCTATATCCGAAAGAGAAGCCTCTTCCCCATCCCCCAAAATAGAACTGAATAGGACATAATACACAAAGAGGACATAATACAGAAAAATATCTCCAAACTCAAGGAACACCTGAATCTTCAGATTTAAAAAGCCCACTATAAACTAGGAAAATTCGATATAGAACCATCAACAAGACATCAAGAGGGGTGCCTGGTTGGCTCGATCAGTAGAGCATGTGACTCTTGGTCTCGAGGTTGTAAATTCAAGCCCCATGTTGGGTGTAGAGATCACTTAAAAATAAAATCTTTAACAAACAAACAAAACAAAACAAAAAACAAGACATCAAGAATAGGGAAAGAGTTCTTCAAGCATATCCAGGCAGAAAGTCCAGGGCTCCACAAGGGGAAGATGAGAAGCCCGGCCTCACCCTTCTAAATAGCAACATTCAATGCCAGAAGGTAATGGAACACTGCCTACAAGGCTCTGAGGGAAAGAAAAGATGACCCGGGAATATCATACCCGGCAAGTGGTCATTCACATACAGAAGGGGAGCAGTCAGACATTCCCAAAAATTAAAGAATTCAGGGACTATCAATGAGTCCTTCTGCAAGGGGAAGTGGGGAGGAAAAACTCCTTGACAATGAAATATAGCCATTCAAGAAACTGATCAAATTAGAGAATTAGTCACGCAAAAGTTTGATTGGAAGACTAGCAGTAAACACTGAATCCAGAGAACTTAACCCCTGGAGAAATAAATGGACACAAATCAGAATGTAGGTGCTGTAAATCCAATAATTTTTTAAAAATAGAAGCATCAAAACTGGGGAGAAGGGAGAGGGTCAAAGGAAGCAGCAGACTCCCCGCTGAGCAGGGAGCCTGATGCGGGATTCGATCCTGGGACTCCGGGGATCATGACCTGAGGCGAAGGCAGTCGTTTAACCGATGGAGCCACCCAGGCAACCCCCCCCCCCCCAAATTTTCAACTGATTTTCATCGATTCTTTTTTCTTAATCTTGGAGTCATCTTTTAGGAACTAATGTATCTCGTCATTCAAGAACTAACACTTGAAATTTAACAATTTCACCTTAATTCCTTTTATCTGTTTAAGTTCAAGTAAAGCCAAACCTAATGTTTTAAATTATTTTTAAAAGCATGCATAATAGGATCCTATTACTATAAAATTATTTCTGTCCTATATATCCATACAATGAAGTCTGGAGTATATCTCCTAAGCGTTATTTATTTGTTATTTTTGAATGGTAATAGTAACAATAGCTAATTCTTACTACGGACTATACAATGTGTCAAGCTCTATAGTAAGTGCTTTACATGCAACTACATGTTTAATCCTCATGAGATTCCTAAAGGATCAATCCTCTCATCACCCCTCCTTCGCAGGTGAGGCACGGGGTTGTTTCCTCTGGTGACACAGTGACTGGGAGAGCTGAGTCAAGCCCAGAGCATCCCGTTCCAGCCTGTGTTCGTCACCATCACCCTACAATGCTTCCTGACAAACAGGTAGGTAAATCATTTGTTTTTCTGAACTTGGAATTTTTAATCGATGATTATGGATCATTGAAAAAAAAGTCCTTACCAAATTTTACCAAAATTTTACCAAATTTTAAAAGAGCTTCTACGTGATGAATATGCCCAGGTTGAATTCGGGCCAACTGAGCAGAGCCTAAAACACCTCCCTTCCTACCAGTCCCTCCCACCCCACCCCACATCCCTCCTCTCTCTTGACTACTGATCTAGCCTTACCTTGGAGGGAGAAGAGAGCATCTGGGGATAAACTCAACAAACTAGCACAGACTTTGGAACAATAGGGGGTCAGAAACTTTAATTATAGTCACTGCAACAGGGTGAATCCAAATTCAAAACAGTGTACCTGTTTCTTACTGGCTTTGGGCAAGATTAGCTGGAGGAAATAAGCATCCTTAAGGGATCACCTTGGAGAGAGAAGAAAATGTGTAATAAACAAAAGGTCTAAAAAGTTCCCGGTGTACGCAGTCATGCATCGAGGTTACTGTATCTCTGAACAATTTGCTGGACTGACATGGCTTCATTTTAACTGACATAACTTAGCCAGCGTGATGCATCCTGCTGTCCAAGAGCCATATAAGAAGGGTGGTAATGGGGAGCAGCTCCCAGGAGGGTGGAGGAACAGCTGTTTGTGTCACCTGGGAATGGCGCCCACATACAAATCTCATCTCTCTGACAAGATTCTAAAGTCCCCCTGTCACTGTCACTCACCCGCAAAATTAATGACTAAAGGGGAGAAGGAGAGGAAATGCCTAGCCCCTGAAACAGAGAGAAAGACTGAGAGAGGGACAGAGCAAGTTAATAAATAAAACAAGAGCCTGAAGGGAAGAGCTGCTTTGTCAGAATATAAATATTTCCCTTCCCCTTTTATCTTTAATGTAGTGTGAGAAGCTTATTAAAGGGAAATGCATCTCTGTCCCTGGAGCCCTCGCACAAGCCTTGCGGGGAGCTGCCTGCAGAACGGGCTCGCCTACCCTAGCTTATAAACTCTTCCCTGCTGGAAGTGAGCGGAACGTGCAGAGCCATAAAGAAGGGCTGAGGGAAGAGAAGGAAGCCATTGTGGCCATTAGGATCCTTATCTTGATGGGCCTGGTGTCATGTTATGTTAATCGCTGGGAGATGCTGAGAGACTGAGGATGAGGAACGTTCGCCTGTCGGCTCCAAGGCTTGGCTTGAGATTCCAAGGGAAGCTGGCATTGCTAGACCCATACTCCACTCCATTAGAGGGAACAAATGTCCAAATTTAGACAAAGGGGAATTTGTCTCCAAGAGTAAGTCGGGCTTAGAAGCCGATGGAGGCAGGGGTGGGGGGCTCTGTGAGAATTCCTCCTTCTGGCTGCCTCTCCCAAAGATCTGGTTCTGATCAGGATTTGGGTTCCGCCGAGCTCTGGAGCTATCACATCCTTTCGGACCATTTAGAGATATTCGGCCATGTGAATACACAAGGATAAGCCTTCCATTCATCCGATGCCATGGTCTAGCCAAAGGCAGGGGTGGGAGTGGGGACGGAGAGCGCTAAAAATGGCTGTCAAAAGGTGCCTCTCCTTCATTCTTCTCCACTGAGCTTGCCAGAGGAGCTGACCCCAGTTGCTTTACTGCTATACCCATCCCACAACATACCCAAGCGTTTTTATTTCTACAGTGTAATTGATGGAAAGGACACAGATTTTTTTAATCGGCATTTCTGGCTCTCTTGCCAGGGCGTTCATTTGTCTCCTTGCACTTAGCAAGGGTTTGCTGCTATTTCAAACCCATCAGGGACCACATAATCACTCCTGCTGCAGAATCCACTTTGTATCCCTATGCGGGCTCCTCTCCATTACGATGTCTTTTTCTGTCTCATCCTCGCTGATTTTGTGCATCGGATTCTCTTTCCCGGTGAACCTCCCCTCGGTTGGTTGCTCACAGCTGTTGCTCCGTCGTTGCTATTCCACTGCCACTACCACTTTCAGGACCAATTAGATGTCACGGCGATGTCTGTGTTATCAGGAAGTGTGCAATTCAGGCATGGGGAGCCATCTTGAGCTGGATCTTAGGGAATTCCTTGCCCACCTTTCTAAACATTGCCTAGGAGCTATTGACAAATATGGACCCGATTTAACATTCCACCTCCTGCATAAGCCCCATCTCGCCTCCCTGAAGACTCACCTGGCTGCTTTGGGGGCCAGCAATCTTGAGAGGGTCCATTTCCAGTGTTCCCACAAATAGTTTGGAGGAGCAGGAGGTGTGGGGGGGGCTCACACTTACCTGAGGGGCGCCGCTGTGTGGAAGAGGGATTAAATTTGTACTGTGAAGATCAATGGAAGCCTTGGAGAGGCAGATTTCAGTTCAATATCATGAAGGACTTTCTAACAATTAAAGCTATCCAAAAAATGAGAACCCTTGAAAGAGCCCCTTCTCTCCCTGGAGTTCAGGCGTGGGAGGGGAGTGATCTCTTCAGCCCGAAACTGCACAATGGCCAGTGACACGCACCCCCCAGCATATTTGCCAGCGTGACCAAGCAGTGTTCCTATTTCCTGAACCAGACTACCTGGGTTCAAATCTCAGCCTAAAACCTACTAGCTCTACAGTCTTGGGCAAGTTATTTAGCCTCTCCACAAAATGCAGGTAAAAACACATTAGTCCTTCTGGACAATCATGAGGGGTTTTTTGTTTTGTGCTCTGTTGTGTTTATCAAAAGAATCTGTGGTTTTGAACAGTAAGATAGTGTTCTAAGGCTCTGTGTGCTCAAAGCTCTTACTGATTTATAGAAGTCATAAAGAGAGGCCACCATTTATCAGCAACTACAACATAAAACAGCATTTGGTAATTGCTATTTTACATACGTCCATAAACACAAATGTTAGTGTTGAAGCTTTCAGAAACTGTGATGAGGAAAATTCTCTTAAACCAACAAATTGAACTGCACAGGGTAAAGAAAAGTAGGAAAACAATAGCTCATTTATTCAGCAGGTATTTATTATGCACCCACCTAGTGCAAAGCCTCTTGGGAAATGTCAATATGGCTTAAATACAGCTGCGGCCCGCTGAGGCCTGGCCAGGTAGCAAGTAATTGCTTCTGACCCCTCCACTTGCAAAAATGGGCAGCGTTCCACAGGCTCTGAAAATTTTAAGGGCTCTGTAGGGCATTTTGAATTGGTTTGTATTCCAAATGAAATGGGCAGGACAATAATATAAAATAGTATAAAGCATGGTAGGAAATGGACCACATAAATTTTCTCCCTGTTTTCCATTAGAAGTTCAGTTCTTCTAAAGATTGTGATCACGTTGATAAACTCTATGTGCATATTGCCTAGGAATGAAAAATAACTTTTTCTTTTGTTTGCACTTAGCACAGTTCTGGGTTCTGAAAGCCCAATGCCTAAAAAGGACATTGGTAGGAATAAACATGAGATGCCCAAAATATCTCTTTCCTATGGGTTGTAGGCATCCACATTTGGAAAAAAGCTTTCCCTTCAGTAGCTCCTGCAGTCTGTAGCAACTTTCAAATATCCATTTCTCCAGCTTATTATTTTTTAAAGATTTTATTTATTTATTTGAGAAAGAGAGAGCGTGCTCATGTGGGGGAGGGGAGGGACAGAGGGAGAGAATCTCAAGTCGACTGTGTGCCAAGCAAGGACCCCTGAGTGGGGCTCAATCCCATGACCCTAACTAAAACAGACGCTTAACCAACTGATCAAGCCAGGTGCTCCTCAAGCTTATTAATTCATTGGAAATATGCAGACAGAAACATGACCTTCCCTGGCCCTTCCATTTCTACAATATTTTCATTCTCAACTGAACATAGAGGATGCTGGTGGCTTTCTGAGAAACCAGAAGTTTCAGCACCCATCTGCCTAGACCAAATTGTCTTTTTAAACCGCTAAAGAGGAGCGCCTGGGTGGCATCTGCCTTCGGCTCAGGTCGTGATCTCGGGGTCCTGGGATCGAGCCCCGCATCAGGCTCTCTGCTCAGCAGGGAGCCTGCTTCCCCCTCTCCGTCTGCCTGCCTCTCTGCCTGCTTGTGATCTCTCCCTCTCTCTGTCAAGTAAATAAATAAAATCTTAAAAAAATAAAAATAAAAAAATAAACCGCTAAAGAACAGTAATAATTATCCTTTATTGAGCATTTACAACATTCTAGGTACTAAGTTCAGTGCATTATCTCATTTGTACTTCACAATCCTATGAGGCAGGTGCTAGTATGACCACCATTTTACAGATGAGAAAACAGGCCCAGAGAAGGAACTGGCCTAAAGCCACATCACAAGCAACCGAACAAGGATTCAAATCCACAATACCTGTGCTCTTAACCATTATTATCAAACTGCATCTCCAAAGGAAGGGGAGAGGAAGCCCCACTATAAAAATAAGAGCTTTCCAAACAGTTAATGGAAAAATGGCTTTCTCACTCCCAGCTGACCAAAGAACATGAGATGGCTACCCGGGGATACCCAGCGTCCCATGGAGGTCTGCCCCAGCCTGGGGATGTTCTCCTTGACAGCTGGCTGCAGAGGAGGTTGATAGAAACTCACCCTCGTAGAGGCTTCTATAGAAAACACAGGCCCACCGCGCCTGTTTGCTCTCCCAGGGGCTTTCTCCAGGCCAGACATACTTAGATGCTTAGGACACTCAACGGCGCTTAGAAGCGACTCAACTCACACACTTAGTAGCGACTCAACTTCCCTTTTCTTCTGTCCTTCCCACGGCTTTTTTTTCTCCAAAGTGACACCTGGATTCCAAAGTCCTGTTCCTTTCACTATCTGTGTAATTTTGGACCCGTCTATACCTTGGTTTCCCCAGCTGCAGAAACGGGTCCAATAAATAGTAGCCACTCAAAGGACTGTTGCGAGAATCAAGATTCAAGGAGATGGTGCTTAGCACAGGTCAAGGTCTTAGCACAAGGCCTGGCCGCGGTAAGCACTCAATAAATGTGAATTGTTAGCACCAATCGCAACGATACAACTAATACCAGATGTTGGAGCCGGGCAGCTGGCTTTCTCTTCGCTGCTCCCCTGGAATCTGAGTCAGGCTATCAGCAGCCCTCGGTGCTAAGACACAGCAAGACCAATACGGGCCTCAGAACTAAGGCCTTAAAATACTGGGTGATCTCTGAGCGCCAAGGACTAGCTTTATAAATTTTAGGCGAGGGGAAGAGGAGGAGTGAAGTTTCACAGGTAAACCAAAGCCCCTTTTGCTCGAGTGAGAAGTCTGTCGCCTATTGTGTTTATCTCTTCTCTAAATGTTTCCTCTCCCGCCTCCTGGGCTGTCTTCAAAACTCCTCCGCCCTGGTAGCAGCCCTTCGCCACCCTAACTGTCCCCCCTCCCTCCCCCTGCCTCCTCCGAGGCCCCACCGACGTTTCTGCAACACCCCCTGTCAGTTGTTTCCTGACAAAGCCCAGCTGGGGAGAGAGGGTCAGCTCTGGCCTGTGGCCTAGAGCAGAGCGGCCCGCACTCACCTGCTTCCCAGAGATCTCCAGGGCACCAGCTGACCCAAGGCCCCGCGCTCAGCCACTCATTTTTCACTCCGGGGTTCACACAAGCCATTTGTAGAGTGAGGTGAGCAGGAAGCAGAGATAAATAAATAAATAGATAAAGTCGGGCCATTGTGTGCAAAGCTCTTGGATAAAGCACAGCTCCAGGAGCCAAAACTGCGGATTCTCGTTCCAGTTCTTTCTGTGAACTCTTGGACAATTCCATCCGCCATCTTGGGCTTTGGGGTTCTCCCCTGAAAAATGAGGGAAAAGAATTACTGAACTCTGACGTCCTTTCTGAAAAATCCCCAAACCATTCTCCAATGCAGCCCTTCCTTTTTAATCACAGGATGGGCTGGCTCCCAGCTCTGGGCCAAACTCCCATCACAATTTTGAGACAGACTCGTGGTCCTCACAGAAAATCAGGTTCGTTTGTTCAACAAGATGATTAAGTTCCACAAAGGCAGGGACACGGTATATTCCCAGCACCAGTTCCTGGCCCATGGTAATCTCTAAAAACATTTAAAAAAAATAAATGCAGGCTATGTGGTTTTACTTTATCCTCTTCAACTCAAAATGTACCTTATTCATTTGCTCATTCAGTCATTTACTGAGCACCCACTATGTGCCTACCCCTGCCTCCCACTGCAGTATAACCACCTGGGATCTGAATAAACTTCATGACTGCTTATAAACAAAACCCGTGACTAAGGAGGGGAATTAAAAGCAAGGAGAAATTCCTCAATATATTAATGAGTTAGCTAAGAAAGAAAGGACTTCTCTGTTCCCATCCCAGATACTTCTGATAGCCAGCATTCTAATAAAAGTTACTTGAACCAGCTTCACACTCTCAAAGCCAAAATTAACACATCCAACGAAAGGCCCCAAAGAAATTCAGAAGGTAAGACCTGAGCCAGGGAAGGTCTCCTATTTACCAAAGAAAAGGAAACCTCAAAGCCCTCTCTAGTCTCAACCCAGCTCCCTTGCCCTCTCTTCACCACCTTATCAACCAGCCACCTCCTCCCTTGGGGACCCCGCCAGGTGGCTCGGGCCCAGCCACGCCTCGGCTCCTCCCTCAGGTGAACCCATTCTCAAATTAAATCACAAAGAGGAGCAGCCAGTCTGCAATGATCGGTGTTTATTTAGTAAATGGGTTGATTGCCCTCATTTGTGGAGATTAAGAGTTAATTTCCCAACGCAAAGAGAACAGATTTCTCGAAGGGCAGCCCCAGATAATTAAGAGGAAAAAACAAAAATTCAAATACCCCCCCCAACCCCGCCCCTTCCCGCCCAGGTTTGGCCTCTCCTTGGCCTCTCCAGCCAGGTAGCCACAGGCCCCAGACTCACTGACGTTCTGACTGAGGGGAGGAGGATTTGGTAAACAAAGGCTTAGGAATTCTTTAGGCTCCTTTTAAACTGACATCTGGCAAATTCTCTGGCAAATTCGAGATCACATAACAGTTTCTCTCTCCCCCACCCCTCTGCAACCTCCCCTCCCCTACCCCCCGGCTTTGAAAGGCAAATGTTTTGAGGTTTGTGTTCTCTCCTATTCACAAAGTTTTTAATCAAGTGGAGTCAAACCACTTTGTCTACACCTTAATTGAAGGGCCTGGCTCTAGAGTTGAAAGTACTATTTTACAATAATGAGGAGGCAAGGAGAGGGAGAGTGGACTAAGTGGAATTGTGAAAGGGAAGGAAAGCAATGGGCAAGTGGCCCTTAAGAGCACACTCAGTGGATCGCATGCCTGGCCTTCAAACAGTGCACAGCACCAGGCCGTGAGCCTCCACGGTCCAGTCACCAGGAACTGGGAGGAGACTGGCTCAGCTCTGCTGGGTAACGTCCACAGAACACATGAAAAAGCCCCTTGTGTGGGAAATCTTGGTCCAGGTGAGGAACCCCCAAAGAGAGCCATAAGTTCTCAGAGCAGGGGGAGGGGGCAGATCACAAAAGCTCAGCTTCCTCATTTCACCGATGGAGAAACAGACCCGGCCAGCTTAACCAACTCGCCTGAGGCCAAGGGGCTCTTGGCAGGACCAAGACCCTCAGAATTCTTCTCTTTTCCCTGGCCGTAACGGAACCCTTCCCTCTGTTTGATCCTTGAAGAGAGAAATGCACCACAGCCATCTCAAAACAAACTTTCGGACGCTGGGAAGACAGTTAAATGACTTTATAGATAATTCCTACATTGCGACACATTACAATCACTCAATCACTCAATTACAGCAACTCTGTGTCAACTGCGGGCCTACGAGGTATCTCTTCAAATTCTTTATCCAAAAAAAAAAAAAAAAAAATTCTTTATCCAGGCCTCTGAGCAAGATGAAGGCAGCTGCAACACTGAGAGGATCCCTTTCGTGAGCTGGCCATGGTCCTTGGAGATCAGCCTTCTGCCGGCCTTCTGCTGGCCCATCCCCCAGGACGAAGTCAGAAGAGTTTTCATCCTTTCCCAGGCCCCTGGTACTGTAGTTGCTTACCCCCAAGTTCAATGCCAGAGTTTCTGGTTCAACATGTCCGAGATGGGGCCCAGACTTCTGAATTTTTTCTTTTTTTAACTCCTTAGGTAATTCTGTTAACCACCCTTCCAGTCACTGCTCCAGCTCCATCTTCTCTTTTCTTGAAGGTTCCCTTGGAGGTTGTCATGACTATTGTTGAGTCTCGTCCCTACAGCTTCTCCTCATAGTGCTCTGCTGACTTTCACGGCCTGCCAAGATGCTGTGATGGGAAGGGCCTGACACACTCACCCTAGTGAACAGGAGCCGTGCCCCCGCATCGCCTAATCTAGATCCCTACTGGCTCAGTTCCAGCAATGGAAACTAAACTGTTCCTTGCAAAATTAGAAGAAAAAAAAATAGTAAGCATTACTAAGTGGTTTTGAAAGCTGTACAGGAAAAATACTCGGGGGCGGGAGGGTCATAACCAATCTGGGGCTTGATATCTCAAGTCTAGAAACCCTGGGGCTTCTCTAAATTTTAGAAGGGCTTTTGGTAAGACAAATAAAAGGACAAAAATTAATGATGTTTACCATGAAGAGATCAAGTTCAGTGCAAAGTGAAACATGTTATATAAATCTAGGTTTTAGTCTAGACTTTGCTACTATAAAAAAGAGTTTCTACCTAGAAACTTGAAGAATTGTTATAAAATTAGAAATATTGTACCTAAAGCACCTGGTACTTTACAAGTGACAATCATTTTACTAAAAATATAACGATTTTAATGCTCAAAATAATCTGAAAAGAGTAAGTTCTGTAAACCCAGTGGTATGCTAAAGCCAGCTCTCCAGGGCTTGTGAGAGCTGATTACCTGCATCTTTTCCAAAATCCAAGCTTAGTAACATAGTGTTGGCTTGAAATAGGCCATGGTAGCAGTATTTACACCATGGAAATTGGCAAATGTACATACAGATCAGGGCTTTTTTCTTGGAGAGCTGGTGATTAAACACCAGCATACTACTGAAGGCAAAAAAAAAACACACACAATGTTAGCAAAGAGCCAGAGCCCCAAAATATGCACCTAACTTGGTCTTTTCTTTTATTTCCGGGATTTGCATCCATATAACCAAACTAGGATTCTGCCATCCTGATTTTTTGCCCATAGATCCCAAAGCATTGCATAAATGCTCTCTCATTAATTCTCACAGCACACTGGGGGAGCAAGAACGGTTAAGTGACTTGCCTGAGGGATGACAAGAAATCAATGGTGAAAAGCAGAAGGTAGCCAATCTGCACTAACCACCTCTGCCAGCCTTCCTCCACAGCCATACTGTGCACAGTGGCATTAAACACGTAAGTAGCAATTACCAACAGGGCCTTTACCTCATAACCCAAGTCTCCAAAGTCTCATTCTAGAGACTATGGTCCAAATGTTCTGTCCTCAAGTACAGATTTGACTCCCCAGAATGACCCACCCTCCCCACCTGGAGATTTTCCCCCCAGGATTGCTGATGGTCTTTCATTAATCAACTTCCTCCACATTCTTTCTCCTTCAAGTCCAATGGCATGTATTTGAAAAAATGGCTGGCCGCAATTAGGTTTCTGTTCTAACAGATGCAAGCGGCATCACAACCAATCAACGTGTGTTTTTATTTGTGACCCTTTCTCTGCCCTACCCCCTCGCCCCGGGACAGGGACCCAAGAGTTGTTTCTCTCTGTGGCCTCATCTCCATAATACTTTAGGAATGAATGAACCATCCTTATGATAAACTGTCTCTAAAATGGCTCCTCGTGATCCTCAGCCTCCAATGGGTTTTCATGCCCTAGAGTAAACCCTGCTACCCCTTGAGTGTGGGGTGTGCGCAGACCTAGTGAATTGCTTCTAACGAACAGAATATGGCAAAAGTGACAGGATGTCACTTCCAAGGTTACAGAAAGACTGTGACTTAATTGCCATCTTCTGTGTTTTTTCTGTCTCTCTGTCTGTCTCTCTCTGTGACTCTCTCTCTTTCTCAGCACTCGCTCTGGGAGAGCAAGGTGCCATGTTTTAAGTGGCCTTATGAGAGGCCCACAGGCAAGGAACTGATGTCTTCCGCCAACAGCTAGTGAGAAGCTGAGGCCTGCCAACAGCCATGTGATGACCTTGGAAATGGATACTCTGAGACCTGCCAATAGCCACATGAGTGAGTTTGGAAGTGGATCCTCTTCCATTTGAACCTTGAGGTAACTGCAGCCCCAACCGACACGCTGGTTGCAGTTTCATGAGCAACCCAAGCCAGGGCACCCAGCTAAGCTCATCCAGATTCCCCATATACAGAAACTATGAAATATTAAATGTCGGTTGTTCTAAGCTGCTAATTTTGGCAGGTAATTTGTTATACAACAATAGATAACCAATGAAGCCTCAAGCAACAAGAGAAATGGTCAAAGGGTTTGAATGATGTAAATCACCTCTACTGGGTGGGGCTTAGCACACCTATCAGGACTTCAGCATGGCCCTCCTCTTATCCAATCTAGACATCTCGAACTTTCATGACACTGGAAAGTCTGCTTAGGGATAAGAATGTTCCTGTTCTGGGAACGATCCAATATCCCAAACTAAAACGAAAGGAATTCAATGGCATCCTGGCAACTTGAAATTCCAAGTCCTTAATGTTATAAAGTCTGGTAAAAGAGAGGCCAAAAGGGGGAAATATATGCTAAAAGCTGCCCTTTCTCATCTTGCATGAGTAATTCTTGCAGCTGGAGTTTTCACTACAACCACAGGATCGTGGCACCACGAAGGTGGCCATTTTCAAATCTGGCCTGACATCAGAATGTATTCAACTAGATAAACCTGGGACTTGGCCAAAATAAGTAGCATTTAAATAACTGGAGCCAATGAATACCATCACTTTTCTGTGAGACCATATGACTATGATGTGAAGAAATAAAAGCCTTTGTTATTTTAAAGGGCAGGGACAATTGGAAGTTTTGTAGTAGACAGTTACAAAATTTTCCACCCTTAGCTCTCCTAAGAAGATACCAGTTAGTGGCTTTGGGAGTTGGGTGTGGAAAGAATTGCTTGGAAAAGAAAATTAAATTGATCCTGGACAGAATGGGAACCAGTATTACTACATTTATCATAGAGCCTAAAACAGACTATTTAGCCCCTACATTGTGAACTCGCTTTTCTGATCTACTTAGCTCCTTAAAATAATAGCATTCTGGATCAGGCAAGGCATAGAAGGCTACCACATTCCTCTCACAAACAGCAAATTTTTATTTTTCAGAATAATTTTCGAGTGGGTTTTTAAAAACCAATTTAAAAAACAAAACACTCCAAAAAATTAGACTTTACTTTTATGCTTTTTGCATTTGTCTGCCTGGGACAGTGCAACAGGACTCAGGACTCACATCTGTGATACTTTCCATCTGGGGAGGGATTTCTGCATGTTATGCATAGACTGTTTTAAAAATATTTCATTCACCCCATGGGGCACCTGGGTGGCTCAGTGGGTTAAAGCCTCTGCCTTCGGCTCAGGTCATGATCTCAGGGTCCTGGGATCGAGCCCCACATCGGGCTCTCTGCTCAACAGGGAGCCTGCTTCCCCCTCTCCCTCTGCCTGCCTCTCTGCCTACTTGTGATCTCTCTCTCTCTCT
>CM052883.1:143448454-143463469 GCA_028534135.1 Potos flavus
TTAGTGGCATTAAACCGACTTCATAAAACTTGCTTCTTCAACTGTTTCCAGTTTATGACATTTCTTACATCTGAATCTGTATTCCTCACATTTATTCAAAAATGAACTCATTAAAAGGGCCTCATTGGGGCGCCTGGGTGGCTCAGTTGGTTGAGCGACTGCCTTCGGCTTGGGTCATGATCCCAGAGTCCTGAGATCGAGTCCCACATTGGGCTCCCAGCTCCGCAGGGAGTCTGCTTCTCTCTCTGACCTTCTCTCCTCTCATGTGCTCTCTCACTCTCTCTCTCAAATGAATAAATAAAATCTTAAAAAAAAAAAAAAAGGGCCTCATTAACATGTCAAGTCTTTGGTAACCACACCTTGTGCCTCTTATTCTCTCTGGTTGGAAAAAAAAAAAAAGTTCAGTCACTTGTCATTTTCTCAATCGGTACAACAGTGGTAGAAAAAAAGGAAGTTTGACCAAGACAGTAGTAGTTTACTCTAAGCGATCCAGTTCGAGAAGGACTGCTCAAGCAGTCACTATATCAAAGGAACTCTGACAGGGACCGGAGGGAAATAGAAAAGTAAGAAAGGCAGTCCACTTGCAGTAATTTGTGATGTAGTTCAGGGTGAGGAGGGCGTCCCCCAAGGAGGAACAAGTAACTAATTATATTTCTTTTTTTTTTTTAAGATTTTATTTATTTATTTGACAGAGAGAGATCACAGGTAGGCAGAGAGGCAGGCAGAGAGAGAGAGGGGAAAGCAGGCTCCCTGCTGAGCAGAGAGCCCGATGTGGGCTCGGGGCTCGATCCCAGGACACTGGGATCATGATCTGAGCCGAAGGCAGAGGCTTTAACCCACTGAGCCACCCAGGTGCCCCACTAATTATATTTCTAGACAGAAATTGGCAAGTGTCATTATAGAGGCCCAAGTCCTGTTTGGAATAATATTACTTAACATGTGGTGGCATTTACTGTTTTTAAAAACTGCTTTCACACTCATTATCTGACTATCCTCCTAATTACTATATAATAATCCCACGATGTATAATAATTCCTACTTTTAAAAAAAGATTTATTTATTTATTTGTTTGAGAGAGAGAGAGAGAGCATGTGGGGTAGGGTAGAGAAGAAAATCTTTTTTTTTTTTAAGATTTATTTATTTGAGAGAGAGACAGAGAGTAGTGGGAGGGGCAGAGAATCCCAAGCAGACTCCTCACTCAAAGAAGCCCTACGTGGGGCTCCACCTAGGGCTCCAGGTGGGGCTTGATCTCACAACCCTGAGTTCACAACTAGAGCAAAAACAAGAATCAGAGTCTTAACTGACTGCACCACTCAGACACCCCAAGGGAGAAGAAAATCTAAAGCAGATTCCATGTGCCAAGCTTGAAGGCCAACTCGGGGCTGGATCTCACAACCCTGAGCTGAAACCAAGAGTCCTAGGCTTAACTGTAAGCCACCCAAGTGCCCCCAATTCCTGAAGATGTAGAAACTGAGAGGTGCAGGAAGGCGACGTGACAGAGGAGGGAAGAAGGAATCAGTCTCATGTCCTCAGATTCTGAACTCAGTGTACTTTCTATAATACGCCACACAACCTGTCTTGGAAAGTGCTGTGGAAGTTCAGCCGTAGGAATGACCATTTAATTGCAAGGGAAGGACGGTGTCTTGGAATTCCTGTTGCTGGGTATTTCAGTGCCAAATTAACATTTTATGTGGCTGAAATAATAGGACAGAGGCTTTTGATTTGGATCAGTTATACCCAGCCAAAAATTTCAATGCTTCTCTAGGTCATTGTCCCTAAAGTCTTTTTGGAAGACTTCAAACTCACAAAATTAAGTAGAATCTATCGTGAGGAACTCGAATATACTTTAGCTCGGGGTCTACTGCACTTTCCAAGGTCTTTTAGGAGCTCAGCTCTGTCTCTTTTGCATTTTGCTTCTTTTAATGCTTCACACTGCAAATCTTTCTGTGGCTTGACCCCAGCATCGGATTCAGCTCGGACAGTCAGAAGTGGTCCCTGAAAGATGGGCATTTCAGGATCAAGAAAGGGCATTTAGGAGGCAGAAACAAAGGCAGGGGGAAATAAAGTTCCATATAGTCCATGAATGAAAAGAAGCTGCTCAGATAATCTAGGGAAAACAACAACCTAATTCTGCTCACCTTCAGAAAACTTGTTCCCCAAACTTCACCTTGGCCTTAAAGATTCTAGAGGACAATTCAATTGGTGGGGAAAGTGTCTTGGGGAGGGTATGGCGGGTCAGGGAATAGGAAATACAGTCCCAACAATGAAAGCTTGTGCAGCATCACTTAGCACCACTAATACATATATATATTTTTTTAATTTCTGAAGGAAAACAAATGGCATGTAGCATTTAGTTCCAGTTTCCAGACCTGGGATAGCTGGAAGGAGAGGTTGGTGGCAGCAGGCCCCTGAGGCACAGCAGACATAGAGAACGAGTCCCTGAGCTAAAATCATGAGTTTCTTTAGTGCCAGCAAATTGTTTCTTGAGGACCTACGGCATGCCAGGTGCGACACAGGCCCTGGTTTAGCGCAGACTTCTGGAAGGTGCTGTCCTGAGTCTTAGCCAGAGCTAAGCACACACTCCTCACCTCATTTATTTCCCACACCAGCCTCTCAAGTGGGGATTGAGCCAAAAACACCATCCTTTGTATTTACAAATTACCTTTCTCCCTACAGTCCTAAAGTACTAACAACAAATGAGTAGCAGTTTCTCCTTCTCCTTCTTTTTCTTCTTGAGTAGCAGTATCTAGATCACATTCTGAAGATGGAAAATCAGTGAGGCTAAAAGCGACCGGTTCAGGGTCATGAGGAATCACAGGAGGCCAGGCCATACTGAAGGTTCCATCCAGATGTCCCAAAGACTCTGCATCTGGTCATCTTGCCCATAAGGCAGTGCACTCTGAAGATGTGGTATGGCCAGAAGGAGAGGGACCTAAGAGGAGGGGGGAGTGACCAGTGATTTAGATCAGCTTTGTGAAAGGGGGCATGATCGTACAAAGAGGTTCCAACAGCGGTGAAGACTGGCTCTCTTCCTACTTTGTTAATAAGGATCATTATTGTTATAATTGCTAACATTTATTAAGCATTGACATGCTGAGCTCTGGTATGATATGGTATAGGTAGTTAAGATAATCTACAGAAAGCCTTAACCATGGTACTTAGCATCTAACAAATGTCAATACATGTCAGCATTATTATTACTAATATACAATTATCTCATTTATTCTTCACAACGACCCTATGAGACGGGTATTATTATTCCCCATTTTAAGTACCAGGAAGCTCAGGCTCTGAAAGGTGAGCCACAGAGCAGCAAAGTTGGCTGTAGCCTGTGCCCCAATCGCCCTGCTATAAATATTTACTGAGACCCTAATGTCTTCCGTTCTCTATTATTCTTTTTAATTTAGTCCAGAATTGAAGCAAGAATAAATGAGGAAAATATTTCACAGCAGGACTGAATGGAATTGAAGAGCCCATTTTCAGTGCTCGTCTCCAGGAAATTCAGGGTTTTTTTTTTTTTTTTTTTTAAGTGAGAAGCAGAAGACTCATAAATGCTGTTTAAATTCTAGTGGGCTGGATGCCCCCTGTCCTTGCATGCATTTCTGCATTGGGGCTCAAGGGCCTGGCAGCAAGAAAGAGCCTGAAGAATTGCTTCCCAGAAATCACCAGGAGCCGCTTGGAAGGTTGGTTTAAGAGTCCCTCCAGAGCTTTCCTCTACTGCTATGGCTTCTGTCCCTGCTTATTCCAGCCTGAGATTGGGACGTGGACTTAGGGGGAAAGCTCGTGCTGCTTGCAAACCAGGAGCCAGTGGACGAGAGCACAAGGACAACAAACCCTAGCACCACGGAAACCCTCTTCCTCAAGGCCTATTGAGAGAATCACAAGAACCTTCACAGTATTATTATCATATGTATCATAGCAGTATTACCATAATTAGATGATAATATGATAGGTGTCCTTTAATAAGTGCTTACTATGTGCAAGTTCTCTGTTAAGCCCTTACATCAACTCACTCAATCCATACCACTTCATAAGGTGGAAATTATTCTCCTTCTCATTTTACAGGCTCTCAGTATGGAATTGTGGAATCATTCTGAGCATTAGCATTGAACATGAGCTCAAGAGAGAGCTAGCACCCTACTCTAAATACCCTTTTACTACCCCCATATCCCCACTTTACAGAAGGAACAGTTGAGGCACAGAGAGTTTATATGGGCCTTAATGTTGTAGAATGGGGCATATTTTAGGTCTACCTCCCATTGAAATGCTTTTTAACAAATAAGAAATGACTTTGGGGGAAAAGTGAACACAATTCCAGAAAACACAGTTAAGTTTCTCTTCTTTCTACACCTGGCTCCAGGAAGTATGAAGTCTAAAGGCAACATTCTTTTTGTTGTTGTTCTGTGATAATAATAATTTTTTAAAAAGATTTTACTTATTTATTTGACAGAGAGAGAGATCACAAGTAGGCAGAGAGGCAGGCAGAGAGAGAGGGGGAAGCAGGCTCCCTGCTGAGCAGAGAGCTCAATGTGGGGCTTGACCCCAAGACCCTGAGATCATGACCCGAGCCAAAGGCAGAGGCTTAACCCGCTGAGCCACCCAGGCACCCCGATAATAACAATTTTTAAAAAACACTCAAGAAAGAATTTCACAAGTTCTAACAACAGCAAATCCAGTGCATTTGCAGATAAAGAAGGGAGACATTGCATTTCTCCTGATGCTGAATGTCAGGGTGCCAGAACCCAGGGCACCTTCCCTTCCCCATTTCTGCAGGTTTGCAACATTTGCCAGCAAGATCACTGGATTTCCAACAGAGGGAAGGGTCCGGCCAAAGGAGACTTTCCAGCAGAAACTGGAAAATAAGCAACTCGAAAGGTTTTGCCCAACACAACTATTTGCTAATCTGCTAATTAAGGTCTGTTAGTTAGATATGATGGGGATCTAGAGTCCATTCTTTAGTGTATGGGCCTCGGTGCGCTTATGTTGCTTAGAAATTTGGATTTTCACAGAAATTCAAGTCATGCATAAAAGAAATGAAAGGTTAGTGGTGGCGGTGGCGGCAGTGATGTGTGTATGTGTGTGTGTGTGCAGACTATTATAAATAAAAGGAGTCTTGTGTGTGAGAGACAGTTCAAACTGGACTTTGATGATCTATAGGGAGGCAGCCTTCAGGAGAGAAAATCTAAATGTTAAGGTAAGATCTTTTTCATTTAATCTGTTATTAAAAACTGTGTCTTACACGCGCTTCCCCCCTCTTTGTCTCTCCCTTTGTCTTTCTCTTTCTCTCTCCTTCATGACTAACATTGAAATACCATAGTTATGGCTGCATTTCTCCTTGTGAACTTGTGGGTTTCGTTCCGCGAGGGCTGACATGGATGTCATTCGGCACCCTTGCAAAAATACACAAAGCAGCATAAAGGGAGATGATTTAATTTTTAGCAGAAATGAATTC
Organism: Potos flavus; assembly: GCA_028534135.1. Classification (NCBI taxonomy): domain Eukaryota; kingdom Metazoa; phylum Chordata; class Mammalia; order Carnivora; family Procyonidae; genus Potos; species Potos flavus. Next base: position 143,453,907 of record CM052883.1, read on the forward strand.
ATTCTAAGGATGGTTTGTTGCCATTTTCATCACCATTTGCACTTAGCGTTTCCAAGGAATTAAATTCGTAAATAGCGCACTTTGTAAGGGGAAAGTCAAGGCCATTTAATTGGCCACCAGTACTTCCAGCCTCCATCTGCCGGTGCTTCTTGCAGCATTCCTCAAAGGCCAAATGGCTTGATAAAGTCAAAAGAATCCCAGAAAACGAGAACAAATGTTCCAAACCAAACCATCCTCTCAAGTCACAAAGAAGTTTCATTTTACTGTTAGGATAAGTGGCTGACAAAAAAGAAGGCTAAAAAATAAACTTTCAGGTTCTCCCTTCGGGCTCCACTTAGGGGAGCTCCCTCTACAAAAGTGGATTCATCCTTCATGTAAGGTGGGGATCTATTTCACTGTAAGAGTTAAGTGGAACAGCGAGGAAATTCGGTTAGTTCATCTCTGATGAGAGGAAGGCAACATACAATTCCTCTATTCACTAAGGGGCTTTTGGTCTACGAGTCGTACAAAATGTTTACTTCAGATTAACTAAGTGTCCTTTCAGGGCACACCACCGCTATTATGTATTTATAACTGCTCTGTGTTTGTCTCTCAGGATTGCTCAAATCTGTCCAAGCGGTTCAAGTGGCTACTGAAAAAAAATCCAAATGCGATGTCTACTGTCCAATCAGAATGCTACCTCAATTGCTTTTTCTTATTTTTAAGTTATAAAGCACAGTTTTCTGCCAGTCAGAACACCAGGTTTGGACTCTGCTTATGAATAGAAAGACTCAATGGTTTCCACCTCCAAAGCGGTTACGGTGTGTATAGAAGTAAACACTATTGTGCCTCTTACTCACGGCCACTTGATTTAAAAAACGAAAGGGTTAGTCTTCTGCATAGGATCAGCCTTCAAGAAAAATTAGAATGGAGCTAGCCTCGTTCTCCTCGGGGACACTTCTTTTAATCCAGAGATCTTTCTTACCTGTCACTCTGAACCAACAAAAAGGAAACACAAAGATGGAATGCATTTTAAAAAGAAAGAAGAAGAAGAAAGAAAAAAGAGAAAGATCAAAAGGAAAAAACCCAGCAATGAAAGAGAGAGAGCAAGATAGCAAGAGAAAATTCTGAATGCAGCCCTGCTTCTGAGACCCTGACACCTTGATTCAGTCATTCCTTCGACAAATATTAGTTGACTTCTGTTGTTACCCTCATTCCCTGTATCCCAGAATTGCAATAAGCGGTAATATTAATTGAGGATTTTGATGTTCCGGGCACATGTGTAGAATGGGCTAAGCACTGTACGCTTCTTATCTCATCTGATTCTCTCCAAACTCTCTGAGATAGATACTATTATCCCCCATTTCCCTAAAGCTGAGATACCAGGAAGTTAAGTGACTTACCTAAGACCTCTTCATTTCTATACCGCCCTGCATACTTCTTTCTGCCTTTTTTTCCCTACCCTGACTAAAGAATTGTGGGTATCCATAGAAACAACTGTTTCTTTGAAATATCACTAAAACTGTGATTGACTTCTCTTGGGATTGTGAAATACATATATTCCAAGTCATGTGCTATTTGTTAGAAGGGAATTAGACCCTGCGTTTTCATGACCTATGTTTAATGACTTCACCTCCCATGACAGGGTATCACAGGACGATCACGGTCACCAGTGGGGAAGCTTATAGACTTGTGGAGCCAAAATGGGCTTGAAATTAGCTGATCTCATTGTGTTCTTACATAAAAGGGATTGCAGAGGAGTGCAATAAGAATCCCCCTTGGGCAAAGTGACTCAAGGTCAACATCCAAGTCCAGATGACTCACTGCTCCTCAAGTATTTACCCTGAATCCAGTCTCCCCCGAAGATGACAGATTTGAGAAATAATGACGGATTCTCTCAGAAGTTTGGGAGTTGTTTGGAAAAGATGAGTTAATGGCTCTCTCCAAGCATGAAAAAGTCACCACTGTTATTCTGATGTGGGGAAATAAACATTGGCTCAGTTGTTGAGTGCAAGGTGCTAAAATGGTCAAGGGACTCAAGAATGTCTCACAGCCAACCTAGGTTCTGTCACTCCCCATCCTGAGATGTCCCTTTTCCCAACCATGGCATCCTGGGATGTTGAAAAGCCCACCTATCAACACTGTTGGAAGAATAAGGCAAAGCAGGCATCTCCCTATCTGAGAGCCAGTTGTAGCCACCTCTGTAAGAATTGCCTTCGGGAAGAGGGGGTGGTTGCAAGGGAAAATCCTGCTCTTCCTGCAGTTGTCAGCTTTCCCCTACAGCCCGGCAGGCTCCTAGTGTGTAAGAGGCATAGTGGACCCTGAAGACAAGGTCAGTGGCTTGAGATCCAACAGCTGGTGCTATATATTTCACTCTGCCGGCAACTGCAATTTATCCTTGGCTCTGTCCTCTCCCTTAACCCCTACAGTTGGCCAACTAACTCAGATTCTAGTTCCTCCCCATGACTACCATCTCTTGCTTAGATCATAATAATGGCCCCCTAACTGGTCTCCCTGCCTCCATTTTGGTCCCTCCTCCAATTCATCTCCACCCTGTGCCAGAGAGAATTGCAGTAAATGTAATTATGACTGTGTCTCTTCTTCATTTAAAACCATAAGTGAGGGGGCACCTGGGTGGCTCAGTTGCTTAAGTGCCTGCCTTTGGCTCAGGTCACGATCCCAGGATCCTGGGATCGAGCCCCGCATCAGGCTCCCTGCTTGGCAGGGAATCTGCTCCACCCTCTCCCTCTGCCCTCCTCCAACTTGTGCGCTGTCTTGATCTCTCTCTCATTCTTTCTCAGATAAATAAATATCTTAAATATATATATTATATATATATAAAATATATATAAAGCATGGAAGTCCTTCCATGATTTCTGCCTAGCTCTCCATCTTCTTCTCCCACCATCCCTGCTCTTTGGAGAGTACTCTGGTAATGATCTGTTCACAGTCGCCCTACATACTCATATATCACACAAATTCACTTTTTTTATGAAAAGAAGAATTTATAGCTATTTTGACCACAGAAAGTTAATCAAGCTCTGTATTGGATATACTCCAACTCTCTTGCTCCCTGCAAAAATAGACAGGAATGTGGTTTTAGAAGAAAATGAAGATGAATACCTAGACACTTCCATCATCACTTTGGGACATTCCCACATCACCCTGGGACAACTAAGGGAACCCCCAAAAGAAGGAACACTACTGGACTAAAAAAAAAAAAAAATCAAGCAAGAGTACTAAGTATTATGAGAGCCTAAGTAGTGATTTGTCTTATATTTAACTTCTAGCGCCCAGCATGATATCTAGTACATAGAGATGCTCAGTATATGGGTTGGTAGTGCCCCACGCCCCCCAAAGCTCATGTCCTTCCTGGAACCTCAGAATGTGAACTCATTTGGAAATAGGCTCAGTGCAGATGTAGTTAAGTTCAAATGAGGTCATATGAGAATAGGGTGGGTTCTTAATCCAATATGATTGTTGTCCTTATAAAAAGAGGTAGAAAGACACACCAGGAGAATGCCATGTGATGACAGAGGCAGAAATTGGAGTGATGTGTGTACGAGGCGAGGAACTCTAAGGATTGTTGGCAACCAACAGAAGCTAAGAGAAGACAAGGAAGTGTCTAGAAAATTCAGAAAGAGCATGGTCTTATTGGTATCTTAATTTCAGATTACTAGCCTCTAGAACTGAGAGAGAAGATATTTTTGTTGTCTAAGCCACCGCGTGTGTGGTAATTTGTTACAGCAACCCTAGGAAAAAAATACACTCAGTGAATGTCTGTTGGATAAATAAATACAAGAATAAGTGAATGGATCACATGTGGAAAATTATTTGGAGCCAAAGAAAGTATAGAGGTATGATTTTTAGGTTATCAGCCAAAACCGATTTCCATTGCCCCATGACCCTGTAAGTAGACTAGAGCTGAATGTGCAGTTGGAACTCCAAACACTAGTCTTTCTGTAAACCAGCTACAGTACCTCACTATAGCTAGAGAACAAAACTAAGAACCCAGAGGTTCTACTCAAGGAATCATAGATCCTTTTGAAAATCTGATGGAAACGATGGCTCGGTCCCCAGAAAAACACAAGTACGGTCATATATGCCCAAGATTGCAGACAATTTCCTCCTACCTCCCCAAACTCATTGAACCAAGATTGAGGCCTCCTAAATTAGAAGATACAGGTGGGATATTTAGGATTTTCCACCAATTCTTTGAACACATGGAACACAGAGAAAGGCAACAGAATTGTTTCTCCTTTTTAAAATATCTTATTTTAAATATTTATTTTTTGAAAAGATTTTATTTTATTTATTTTAGAGAGAGAGAGAGACAGCATGAGAACTTAGGGGGTAGAGGCAGAGAGAAATCCTCAAGCAGACTCCTTGCTGAGCGTGGAGCCTGAGGCGGGACTCCATCCCACAACCCTGAGATCAGACCTGAGTCAAAACCAGGAGTCTGACACTCAGCCAACTGTGCCACCCAGGTGCCTCTGTTTCTCCTTTTTAAACTAGGCCGTGCCAAATCATGAGGCTCCCGTCACTTGGAATGGGCTTTGATGGATCATCTAGGAGTGGGAATGGACCACAGGGGAGCAACGTGGCCTGGAATTCCAAATCCAGCTTTGCCATTTAACTCTTTTGTTCTTTCTCTCTTCTAGTCACAGTCAGCCCCACTAAACTATGGTTGCTTTTAGGGTCAGAGGACAGGTTAATGAGATAATGCTGGTAAAGCACTTTGGCCCCAGGAAGATGTTCCTGTGTAAACATGAGATATTATTAGACATTATCAAACTTCGGCCCAGCCAGCAGCAGCCCAGACAGTGGTGAGTCCTCTTTTTTATCTACTGTTTGGCCAAACTGGGTCCTTTCTCTAAGGCAGGGTGTGGGAGGTCTCCTGCTGTCTGGTGTAGGGGACCCTGATAAGTGGACCTTATCACCTCCCCGTGAACAGTGCAAACAGATCATTTGACTACATTTGATTAAAGCCTCCATCCTTTCCTAACAGCCCCAAATCAGTTCGTACATACATATTAAAGAACTAATCTTTAGGGAATTCTTCCTTTCCTGTGTGCGTTAACTTCAATGCGAATTATTCAAATATATCAACAAGAAAATAAGTCTTCTTTCATATTTGGTGGTTGTGATTTTTTAATTACCTCTTAGGAATGATTACATAGAACTTCTCCCTTCATTTCTGCTGTTTGTGGCCAATTTGAAAAAGGGAGAAAAACATGATGATCATTGGTTTCAAGGACACTGGTTTCAGAACTTATTAAAAGTTAACAAAAAGAAAAGAGTAACTTCTACAATTAGTAAATTGTGGTCAAATTTAAATGTTTCAGACTAACATTTCCTAGCCTCCCAAAAAAGGCAAAAAGAAGAAGAAGAAGAAGAAGAAGAAGAAGAAGAAGAAGAAGAAGAAGCAGCAGCAGCAGCAGCAGCAGCAGCAGCGGCAGCAACTGCTTGAGTTCTATGGAAATTTGTTTAAAAAAAAATTCTTAAGGGAGCTTTTTTCATCATCAGAATTGACAAGGACATAGTGAACTGAGAAAAACCTAAAATGACAGCAGTAATTTTCATCAACATGAAGATGACATAGAATCTTAACTCGGACCCTTAAGAAATCCCACTACAAAGGAAAAAGAGTTCACCCACAATTATCCACTCCTGCACACAGACTAAGGGTACCTGACAGATGACATTAACCAGCGCTCTGGATTCGGTCAAATAGCATTTCACCAAATTTCACCAGTCATACTTAACAACCGTAAGGATGAACTTGCAAAGAGACTGTTGAATCCTAACCATACGGAGTACGAGAATCTTCTCTCCTTCCATCTTTCTTCCCTCTCCATCTCCCTCCCTCCTTCCTGTTATGTACCAGGTGCTGGGTAAGTAAAGGTGAATGACATACATTCTGCTACCTGTATGATCAGTATTTAAATCACTTAGGTTGCATATCTCGCAACTTTTGGCTGGACAGAGATGCACCTTGGGAAGAGGAAATTGTGTTTGGTGTGGGGGGCGGGGGGATTGGAGGGTAGGAGAAGGAAAATTTGTAAGAATGATTGCTCTTGGAAGGTCCTATTTCAGACAAGTTTGAAAAGTGTAGTTGTATTCTACTGCTAATATAATATAATACAGGTAGGATATTTTCTACCTGTATTACAGAGAGAAAGGGAAGCAAATTTTACTTCTTCCCCCTTTCTCGCTAGTGGATCAAACATTTAACAGTTACTCAGGACCACCTTAAATGACACCCCCCAACCTATGATACATGATCCCTGTGTTTGTATCCAGGATACATGTATTCATATTACAGGCTGTGGAGGCGTGGCCATCTCCTAACTTTTCCTCTCAGAATACTGTGTCCTAGGAACATTCATGCCTCATCAAAAAGAAGAAGGATGAATGAAAGAGAACCCCAGTAGGTTTTAGAAAAAGTGTACATGAAAGTTGTTTAAATACATATTTAACATTTACTAAAAATAGCTCTGATCGCAGGAGAAAATTAATTAAAGTCGACGAAAAGCTTCTAATCAGATTTATGCTATCTGATCATGTAATTAGACCTGACTTTTAGGCCATCCTAACAAGTTTATTTGAAAAGGAAGAGAGATCATTGTTTATTGGAATGGCAATAATTTGGGTTTCTTTAATTGACTCCTGGTGTGAATACGTTGATGCCTGCTGTTCTCTAAGAGGCAGTGTGGAAAGTTTCCAGGAAAAGTTCACATTCCAGGGGCAGCTTTGGAATCTACTTTCCACTGCAACCCAAGTCTGCCATTGGGGCTTGAATTCATCCCAGCAAAACGTCAGCTTTCAAAGGCAGCCTTACCAGGCGGCAGTCATCACAACCATGCGGGGCGGGGGGTAAGAAGCCCAGTTTTGGGCTGGGCCGTCAAGATAATGAAGGGCATTTCCGAAATCTTACCTTCTCCGTGTCCAAAGCACTAAAAAGCACTAAGGGTGCCAAAGGCTGTGACTTCGGGGGCCAACAGCCAGGCTTTGGAGACGGCATCAACATTCTGACACTGTCAGTCCAAAAAGAGCTGCGATGAAAGGGGAGAGAGGAGTACTAGATCTTTCTCCTCTCGGGGCTCCCAAATTCCCAAAAGCAGTGTTGCCAGTTGCCTGCTAAAAACGAGTACATTCCATAGGAATTTAATAAGGTGCAAAATAAAAATAATCCATAACCCACTTGAAAGCAGAACACGTTTTCAAGCCCCTCGCTACTCTAAGCTCCAGTAAATTGGTGTTTTCTTTAATAGGGAGTTTCGGTAAGAAGGAAGGTAGAGAAGAGAGAGGTCCTGAAACAGGAAGCAAGGATTTCAAATCCTGGTTTCACTTGGAAGGCCTAACAGATGATCAACTCTCTCCACGTGGTCAGAGAAGCAGCCCTCCTTCCTTCTTCTGAGAACATCCAGCAGGCAACACAGTAAGCATGAGCCCCAGCATGTGGGTATAGCTCTAATCATGGTCCTTTGGCTGACCCCTTGAACAAACATTGATCATTGTGAGGGTAGGCATCTGACCCAAGCTGGGTCAAGTGGAGCTTTTCCCGGGGAATTAGAACTAGAGTTGAAAAAGAAGTCAGGCTCTCTTTGGGCCTCCAGGCTGTAGGACATAAAGTCCAGGAGCCCTTAAGTGCCATCTTAGCATAGTAAGAAAAAATTAGGATGTCTTTTTTTAGAAGTGGGGAAAAGTGGGGTTGGGGGAGGGGCAGAGAGAGAATCCCAACTTGGGGCTCCATCTCCCAACCCTGAGATCATGACCTGAGCTGAAATCAAGAGTTGGATGTTTAACCAACTGAGCCACCCAGGTGTCCCAGGATGTCTTTCTTTGCTTTTTTTTTTTTTTTAGAAGATTTACTTACATGAGGGGCACTCAATCGGTTGGGCGTCTGCCTTTGCCTCAGGGCATGATCCCAGGGTCCTGGGATCGAGCCCCACATCAAGCTCCCTGCTCGGAGAATCTGCTTCTCCTTCTCCCTCTGCCGTTGCTCTCACTTGTGCTCTCTGGCTCTCTCTCTCTCTGTCAGATGAACAAATAAAAATTCTTAAAAAAAAAAAAAAGATTTATTTGAGAGAGAGAGAGTGTGTGCAAGCACGGGTTAGGGGGGATGGAAGGGGCAGAGAGAGAATCTCAAGCCATCTCCCTGATGATTGCTAACCCAATACGGACCTCAATCTCACAACCCTGAGATCACGACCTAAGCCAAAATCAAGAGTCAGACGCTTAACCGACTGAGCCACCCAGGCCCCCTCCTCTCAGGATGTCTTTCCAATCATCTTCTTCCTTTTTCTCCACAGGACCTTCCTACTTCTTACTGCCTAAAATGTCTCTTCCCTGGAGCATATCTGATAGTGCCAGCTTCTAACACATAGTGGTAATTGGGAAAGGGGTGGGAAATAAATGAAACAGTAGATTTGGAACACATTGAGGACACCAACCTGGCACCCCCACAAGGACTGGGTGCCCGTCCGAGTCCTCCAAGAAGCAACACCAAGACAGGATTAGATGTGCCAGAGAATTATTAGGAAAAACACCTGTGAGGGAAAATGGGGAGGGAGCCAGGAGTACTGCCCGGCTTTGGACAGGTCTGACCCTGTGCAGGAGGGGGGACGGAGGAAAGTGAAGATGGGAGTATCTTAGACTGCTGTGAGGTTCTCACAAATTCTTTAAAAGTGTAGCAAGGCGGGGGCGCCTGGCTGGCTCAGTTGATAAAGCATGGGACTCCTGATCTAGGGATCATGAGTTCAATCCCCGCATTGGGCATAAAGCCTACTTAAAACAACAACAACAACAACAACAACAACAACAACAACAACACCGAGTTCAGCAAGGCAGCCTGGAAGTCCTTGAGACAAAGTCACCCACCAGAGGAGCCCCCCAGCTGCAGGGCCTCCCAAGAACAAGCCTGCCTGCCCTCATCCTGCGGTCCTCCTCAGTCACCGGCTAGGAGCGGCCCGTGGAAAGGCTGGCTGCAGGGCAATTGCCGCGATGGATTTCGGAGTGGGCAACTGCGGCCCGAGGTCAGTTACGCTCCGCACAGCTGCAGATCTGAGAGGTCCTTTTTCGCGGTCACCACAGTCTGCCTCTTCTCTCCACAGGGTCCCATTCAGCACCTATTTCTTCCACGCCCACTTGAATGCCACCTGCTCCTCTACCCTGATTTACACAAGCAGAAGTATTCTATCCCCCTGAATTCCCACAGCTCTTGCTCCATCCTTCTCTCACGCAACCTAATGCTTTCTGTCTTCTGTTACTTTCTTGCCGTGCTCTTTCTTCTATACTGTGAGTGATCTATGCCGCCCACCCAGATACAACTCACCCCCCTGAGCCACGATTCTATAAGGGGACTGATGTCGGGGCGGAGGCTGCTTACTTATTGGCCTACTCTGGGCACTGGAGTTTTGACCTGAATCCTCAGAGTTTACCTCATTTAAGCAATTGCTTTATTCCCTCTGGTGTCTGACTCTTGTGTTCACATCTTAACATTTCTAAAACGAGGACGCCATGTAGAACTTGTGTTAAAAGAAATTTGCCACCCGCTGGCAGGAGAGGAAGTGAAGACAGAA
>CM052883.1:143463969-143665530 GCA_028534135.1 Potos flavus
ATAGGGAGAGAAAAAAATGAAGTAAGATGGGATCAGGAGGGAGACAAACCATAAGAGACTCTTAATCTCACCAAACAAACTGAGGGTTGCTGGGGGTTGGGGGGGTAGGGATAGGGTGGTTGGGTTATGGACATTGGGGAGGGTATGTGCTATGGTGAGTGCTGTGAAATGTGTAAGCCTGACGATTCACAGACCTGTACCCCTGGGGCAAATAAGACATTATATGTTAATATAAAAAAAAAAAAAGAGAGAGAGAAGAATCCATAGGCTGAATTTGAAAGAGGTTTATTCTTGGTGTGCCTGGCTGGCTCAGTTGGTTAAGTATGTGCCTCTTGGTCTCAGGTTGTGAGTTCAAGCCCCATGTAGATGGGGAGATTACATAAAAATAAAATCTTTTTTTTGTTAAATTTTATTTTATGTGTTTATTTGACAGACAGAGACACAGCAAAAGAGAGAACACAAACAAGGGGGGTGGGGGAGGGAGAAGCAGGCTTCCCGCCGAGCAGGGAGCCCGATGCAGGGCTCAATCCCAGGACCCTAGGATCATAACCTGAGCCAAAGGCAGATGTTTAACGACTGAGCCACCCAAGCACCCCTTAAAAATAAAATCTTAAAAAAAAAAAAAGAAGAGGCCTATTCCCAAACATTAAATGAGGTACTGAAAAAGAATACACAGATAAGTGTTATATTTATAGTAGTATTTTTTTCCCTTAAAACCTATTATTATATTATCAGTGTATCTAAAAATGTATGGCATCTCAGACTTGAGGAACTAGGGTTACTATAATAATAAGTGGAATAGTTCTTCAACTTTTGACTTTCGGTTGTTGCCAGAATGATTTGTTAAGAACGATAAGTCCACATCCCATAATGAGAATTCTGTACGGTTTAAATATTGAATTGGCAAAGCTCAGTACCAATGGCCCTCAACCGGCAGGTTCAATTTTCGATAGTTCAACTTAACGATTTTTCGACTTTAGGATGATGTCAAAGCAACGCAGGTCCAGTAGAAGGTGTGTTTAAAGTTTTGCGTTTTCATCTTTTCCCAGGCTAGTGATATGCAGTATGCTATTCTCTCGTGATGCTGGCGAACAGCAGCGAGCCACGGCTGCCAGCCAGATCAGGATCGCGAGGGTGAACCACTGACACGCCCACAGATGTTCCGTACCCCATACAACCACGCTTTCTCTTTCATTACCTTTTCGATCAATTGCATGAGATATTCAACCCTTTATAAAACAGGATTTGGGTTAAACGATTTTGCCCAGCTGTAGGTTGCTGTAGGTGTTCTGAGCATGTTTATCGTCGGCTAGGCCAAACTATGATATTCAGGTTAGGTATATTAAGTGCACTCTCCACTTAAAATGAGTTTATCGTGACTTAACACCATCATAAGCTGAGGAAGATCTGTATACGTATCTCGATTCACTCTCCCTCCCTTGCCTACTGGAGACATAGCTTATCAGCCACTAAACTCTTTTTTTTTTTTTTAAGATTTTATATAGGGCGCCTGGGTGGCTCAGTGGGTTAAAGCCTCTGCCTTTGGCCCAGGTCATGATCTCAGTCAGGGTCCTGGGATCGAGCCCCGCATTGGGCTCTCTGCTCAGCAGGGAGCCTGCTTCCCCCTCTCTCTCTGCCTGCCTCTCTGCCTACTTGTGATCTCTCTCTCTCTGTCAAATAAATAAATAAAATCTTAGAAAAAAATTTTTTATAAATTTATTTGCGAGAGAGAGAGCACGCACACCAGCAGGGGGAGGGGCAGCGGGAGAGGGAGAAGCAGACTCCCCACTGTGCAGGAAGCCCTACGTGGGGCTCCACCCCAGGACCCTGAGATCATGACCTGAGCTGAAGGCAGACACTTTAACCGACGGAGCCGCCCAGGTGCCCCTTCTATGAAACTCTTTTTTGCTAGGCCACAACTCGGCAGAATTATTCTCAGTCAAGTGTTCTAGGCAGCCACTACCAACTGATTGGATTTGGTACATGACAGGAAACCTGTTTGCCATCCCTATGCTATGTTCTTACATGGAATTAGCTCCAAAGAATATACAAGGGGTTCTAACACCGGTCTCCTTCCTTGCCACCCTAAAAATTAGCAAAAGCTCACAATAGCATGGCCAAAAGAACCATCGGGGGGTCAGTTTGGAATCTTCTTGCAGGTTCTAGAATCTCTAGACCCGTGTCCCACATCGTTTTGAGCCTCCCCACCTTGTTACTAATCACAGGAAGTTGTCTTTGCTTACATATATACAGTATATACAATATATACAGTATATTAAATACCAAACATCTTTCATTTGAGATATTCAAAAGATTTTCTTCCTTCAACTGGGCCCTACAATGCTTGCTGCCTGTTCTGCTAAATAATGATAATGGCAGTGTGGAATTTCATAACGTTTAACACTCTCACCGAGTGTTCTGGGTCTTCATTCTCTGAGTCTTTACTCAGAGTGTGCTATCCTTTGTGAGGAAAGATAAGAATCACTTCCTGCTTAGAATCCAAGCTGAAAATGTGTCCTTCAGTTCAGGGTATCTTGAAACTTCCACCAGCAAGTGTCTCCGGGAGAAAAGCAGATCGGGGTATTACTATTTAATCATGCGAAGCCCAGGAACTTATAGGCTTCTTGTAACACATCTTACTTTCCCTTGCTAGGCTGTGAGCCTCCTGAGGTCAGAAACTATACTCTTTATTTATCCCAATTACACACTCTTATATCAAAACATTCCTATAGACGCTGCTCCATAATTTTTTTTTGGGAGGGGCTCAAAGAGGAGAGAGAATTCTTCTACGGCACTGGGATACATCTCCATTTCAATCTGCTATGACTCTCGGATCTGAGGAAGGATTACAAGAATTTTGTTTCTATAAATATTAACCTCCTCCTCATCTCCATCCCCAAGAATCCCTGACATTCAGGGAATTCCTCAGCCTAAAAAATAGATAACCTTTAGCCAGAATCTGTGGGGGGATGGGGCACTGGTACATCATTTCTCCTAGTTCTTACAACTGCCCCCCAGGCTAAGTGCTATTGTCCCCATTTTCCAGATGAGAAAACTGAGGCCCTGAGAGAGTTAGGAATTTTCCCATTACACACCTAATAGGAGATAGAATTGGCCTCGTCCCCACATAGCTCCCAAAGGTGTGTTGTTTTCGGCAAGTGTTTCCCCCTGCCCCCACCGACATACTTGAACAACGTGTGAGGTCGCACCACCGAAAGCCCTCGCCCAGCCAAGCTGTGGCCAGGCTGGCATCGGACACAGAGAGCCTTTCATCCGCACACAGCAGCAGGAGAGGACCTTCGCTTGCCCAGGCAGAGCAGCCGCAAACCTTAACTGTCTCTGAATCGTGAGCGGGCCTGCTGCATCTCAGCTCCGTGACCGGATGACTGTTTTCTCTTGAGGAACCAGAAAGTTAGGGCAGCACAAATACTAGGGGTGGCCGGCTGGCCAAAAGTCAACATCTTTGGTAAATATTCTCGAATTTTGAATGCTTCTGGTTCCTGAATGATGCTATGTGTTTAGACTTCAGTTAGCCTAAGTGCGTGGGAGAAAGTTTGATTTTTAAAAAGATACAATGAGTTAAACGGATTGATATGGTAAACCAAAACTGAGAACAGCTTGCCTCCTCTCTACTTTGTTGCTTTCACTTTATGTATTCCCTAGACAAAACAAGAAAACCCAAAGCAATTCTCAGGAAGACTAAAGAATTCCCCCTTGAGAATGCCCGTCTTGATTAGAAAATCGGGTAACTTTCTTTTGCCCCCCAATACGGCACAAATAGCTACTAGTTCCTGCCATTCTGAAGCCGCCGAGACATCTTGGGGCGGGTGGAACAGCCGCCAGGCTCCCCGGGTTCTACTGCAGGCCGACTTCTTTCCCCAGCTTGTGGCTGACTGGGGACAAGCCTTCCACAATATGGATTTCGTTGTCTGAACTCCCTCAGCTCAGCAACGCCCCTTGTCAGAGCACAGAGCCCATAGTTATATCACACATCAGCCCAGGAAACAGCTAGTCATGAATCACAGAGGCTCATGGATTTCTGCCGAACAAAGAACTTCAGCTCTGGGAAACTTTCTGGCCCCGACTTTCTCTCTGTCCCAGAGGAAAAGCAGGTAATTTCCAACGGTTCCGTAGAAAGCCAGTGCAAGGATCACACGAGGCAGGTGTATTCAGCCCAGTCATGGCTTTATCTTCTCCCATCCACAAATGCTATTTTTCATACCAGCTGCATCCTAAGCCCTGAGTTAAGATGGTGATTAGTGGTGGTGGTGGGCGTCTCGGTAGGAGCTTTCTTAAGAAGAAAGGGCTTTGATTGAGCCAATGAAAGCTGTTGCCAGGGAACCAGATGCCATGAACAGGCCACTCCAGCAGCGCAAGAATACAAACCGGGAGTGCTGGACTGAGCATTAAGTGTACTTGGCAGCCGAGTCCTACAAGGCCTATTAACCCTTTGTGCACCTAACCATGTCTAGACAGTGAATCAGGAGGATTATCGTAAAAATCTTAAAAGCCACTCGTGCTCTCAGTATCTCTCACTGGAAGGCACTGTTTCAAAGTTGTTCTCCCTGCTTGACTAACAACTTCCCCTGGACACCTGCTTTAAGAGTGGGTTGGCCTCAGAGGTGGGCGTGACCGAGGGCTGGCGAGAAGCATGAGGTTCCCCGGAAGGCACTGCTCATATCTGACCACACTTGGTATATAGGACACTCGGTTCAACTTGTGATAGTCTTAGCTGGTCTTTTGGCCCCTGGGGAAGGGCCTCTGCTGCCTCAGGTGGGTCTGCTCTGTGAGATGAGAAGGAAATGCTGCCCCTCTCCCTTCAATGTATATTTACAGAGCTTCCCGGGGCCACCCAGAAGTTGGCAGACTCAGCCCCATTCTAAGATGGTCGCTTGGAGGAGTGTGGGCCCAGACTGGATTGCAGAAAAAAGGGAGGAGCAGACAAAGCTGCTGGGGATGCGCCTCCCAACCTACCTCCCGGGGACACTGTCCTGTCTTGCCCCACTTCCTCTCCTCTGTCCCTCATTCTTCCCCTCATCAATCCCAATTTCAGGCGTCCACTCTGGGTGCCATTCCTTCATAGTGTGGTTAATTCAATCTCTACAGAGGGACTTGCACTTTAACTCAGTTCTCAGGAAGACCTGACTTTCCTAAAGGAAACGTTAAAAGTTGAGTAACAGGCAGGGAGATCACCTGTGGGCTATGGGCTCCTGGGTTCACAAGGTGAAGTGTAGCAATACATGGGCCTCGAGAGGAAGGTTCTCCCAGAACCCAGGCTCCCTGATGCCCCTTCCTCTTCCTCAGATGGTCAGTTCCAGCTCCCCGGGGCTAAGGCTGGGGACATATCCATTTTTACATCAAAACCTGACCAGTGTGGGCAAATGGTGGGAAGAGAACTTGTGTCTACCTTGGGTTACACAATACATATGTCCCTGAAAAAAATACATGTTTTATACATTGAATGAATGTTTCTCTAAAATTATTAGCAGGCGGCTTACAATTTTTTGTACAGTTTATACTCTGTGGTGGTTAGAAAGTATAGAAATGGGACGCCTGGGTGGCTCAGTGTTAGATTAAGCCTCTGCCTTCAGCTCAGGTCATGATCTCAGGGTCCTGGGATCGAGCCCCGCATCGGGCTCTCTGCTCAGCGGGGAGCCTGCTTCCCCCTCTCCCTCTGCCTGCCTCTCTGCCTACTTATGATCTCTCTCTCTCTGTGCCAAATAAATAAATAAAATCTTAAAATAAAAAAGTATAGAAATTATTCTCATCACGGAGTTTAAAGAGTGACCTGGAAGCCAGGTGGCAGGTGACAGATCCAGGTGACAGATCTGTGTCTGGTTGTACAGCCCAGAGGCTTAGACTCCACACGAGAGTCCCTCCCATGAGGAAAGGGCTTTCAGAACATCACTTTGTCCAGCATTACTGTGTGCTCATTACCGTGTGCTCATAGTGGGGAGAGAATTCACCCATATTCTTTTTTTTTAAAGATTATATTTATTTATTTGACAGAGAGAGAGACACAGCGTTGAGAGGGAACACAAGCATGGGGAGTAGGAGAGGGAGAAGCAGGCTTCCCGCTGAGCAGGGAGCCAGATGCGGGGCTCCAACCCAGGACCCTAGGATCATGACCTGAGCTGAAGGCAGACGCTTAAAGACTGAGTCACCCACGCGCCCCAATTCACCCATATTCTTAAGTATAGAATGGAATTTTTGGTTAAATGATACTTTCTATTTATTGAGCACATACTATGTGACACTGTGCTCAGTGCCTTACATAAATCACCTATTTGTTAGTTAAACATCATCATAAAAATATTCAATGAAAATCAAAAGAAAAACTGTTCCTACAACCATACTAATGACATTCATAAAATATTTTCTCTTCCTAATGTTCAATGGTTCTCAATGATCAGGACCCATGTAGTTTTGATGAATGGCGTCTTCTCCAACATCCTCCCTTTAGAACTGAAATCACCACTGCTCTCATCACCCTCCACAGGTTGGTTCCTATGAAGGTTTGTTACTTTTGCCCCCAGTGACTGGGCCGCTGGCCAGAACAGTGATTGATTTTCCCCGTGTTATGAAAGATCCAAAAATGTGTGATTTTTATTTCTTCCCCAACCTTTCTATCTCCCCCACCATAAATTTAAAAGCTTGCAATTACCATGAGCACTCCTACTAATAAAATGAAGCCCTGAGCAAAAGCATAGCTAAGTATTTGAGACTCCCGAAGCAAACCCTTCAGAAAGATCCAAAATAAATAGATCTTCAGTCCCCTCCCTCCTGAACTAAGCAGGCCATGGGGTCATAATTTATACAGAAAGGGAGAAAGGAAGCAGGGAATCATCACTGACTTTCTCCTTTGCTGTGATTCTAGAATATTCTTTTTTTTTTTTAAGATTTTATTTATTTATTTGTCAGAGAGAGAGTACAAGCAGGCAGAGTGGCAGGCAGAAGCAGAGGGAGAAGCAGGCTCCCTTCTGAGCAAGGAGCCCGATGTGGGACTCGATCCCAGGACCCTGGGATCATGACCTGAGCCGAAGGCAGATGCTTAACCGACTGAGCCACCCAGGCGTCCCTCTAGAATATTCTTTACTGCCCTTTGTATTTTCTGCTTTCACACCTGACCTGCACCACATGAGAAATTAGCCCTAGTCTCTGAGCAAATCGAGTAACTTTCCCTCGGCAGGTCTGTGCTTCTTTCAACAAGATCCACACTGATTCTCTTGGTGTCTTTTCAGCCTTTGAATACCAAGTTTTCGTTGGTCAGTCTTTAACCTATAGCTTTAAGCTTTGTACTGTAGGTAAACAATAGCCTATTAAAACAGACTTTGACCTAATTATCTTTTTTGTGTTTGTCTTTCCTACTGGCCCAAAGAGCATCTCACATCTCTCTGAGCATATGAAAAAGCAAGCAACAATTTTTTTTCAGCTCTTACTATATGCAAGGGTGTTATGGGAAGTACTAAGAATCATAAGATGTGGTCCCTACCTTGCAAAGACTTACAGTCTAGTTGGAAGTATAAAACACAAGCGAATGGAAAGAGACTTAAGGATGCAAGGCCATGCTGATTGTCACCTACACAACCTATATTTTTTTTAAAAAATGCTTTGTTTTGACTTTCTCATACAACTTGTCTTTGATCCTTATGGTAGATAACTGTGGATGGCTCTATCAACTTTCATTGTACCTTCTCCCCAGAGCAAGAGATTGAAAAGCTGGCAATGTTGTTTTCCTAGACTCTCTTGCACTAGATCTGCAAGGTAAAGTGAGGAGAAGTAAGGTTGGGGAGATAGGAGTGTTTTGAGGCCTTCACAAGGCCAGACACAGATCTAGGGTCCAGTCACCAGCTCGGAGGCTGAAGAGGGAGTTGTGGTGACTTTGGTCACATCAGCTTCCCGACTGCCAGGTATTAACTGTGATGTAGCTTCTCAGGAATAGTTGCTACTACTCTGCTGCAGAAACGGGATGAACAGCAGGCCGGGATGAGGACCGAATTTGGACAAGATCCCATTTTGCCTCTGGTTTGTTCTGTGGCTTTGTGCAAATCATTTAATCTCTCTGTGCACCGATCTTTCCTCTGTGGGTAACAAGGGCAACATCAATGACTCTTCTTGTAGGCTGCCCCTGCTGGTGAATACAGTTCCTGGAAAACACTATCACACTGCCCTTTATATATTTTTTTAAACTTTTTTTTATTAGAGAGAGAGTGAGAGCATGAGTGGGGGTGGAAGGGGCAGAGGGAGAAAGAGAATCTCAAGCAGACTCCACGCTAAGCAGGGAGCCCGATGCCGGACTCAGTCCCACAATCCTGAGATCATGACCTAAGTCAAAATCAAGAGTCAACTGCTTCACAGACTGTGCCACCCAGGGGTCCCCATACTGCCCTTTAAAGGGGGATAAGGATGCTGACACTATCCCACAGGCCACTTCCCCAGAAGGGCATCCATTTACCTCCAGCCCTCTGGAGCAAGGGACAAATTCCTGGATGCTGTGGGGACACAGCCATTGAATAATATCTCTTTTCTTTGTTTCATGTGGTTTCTATTTATTTACAGAGTGCCATGGTAATTCATGATGCTTTACAAACCATAAAAACAAGGTCTCCACCCTATAGAATTTACACTGTAATTTAAACAGACACACGGCATGGGCTGACAGGTCAGGCACGCCGGGAGATGGTGTTGGTGTTATATAACATGGGTGTGGAGGGTTTCTTCTTGAGTTATAAATACTTTCCAGTTACAAGGGCCTTTCATCTGGGATCCCCAAGCACTTTAGAATAGCAATAACCTCGATTGCTTTCTAAATGCACTTTCCATAAACTGCGGTGGGGTCTGAGTAAATGCTTTTAAATGTCTATTAATTGATCTGTACATCTGTTCATTGTCCATATTAAACAGCATGGATGTAAACACGACAGTTTAGGAGAGGCCTGCTTTGGGCTGTGGTCTGGCTGCTCACCGATTACAACCCCAAAGAGACCTGGGAGCCTTGCCACGGATTACAACCCCAAAGACACCTGAGAGCTTGATGGGCACCCAGGTATTTTGCTCACTCGACCTAGACTCAGTGAGGTCACTTCCTGGAGTTTACCCCGTTGGGGTGACTTAACATTTCCAAGTCAGGTGAGCTCGGAGGGAGAATTTCCACTGGAGAAACGGAGTCATTCCCTGGCTGACATAATGGTTCTTATTCGGGTCTCAGTTGCTCAGTCACTTCCTTCTGGTGCTCCTTACTCTCTTCCCTGAGCAATGGTATTTGCAAAACGGCAACATCTGTATTTTCTTGCGGTTGGTATGGAGTTTCCTCCTCTATGTCTCAGTCAAAGACCAATTAAGCGGGTGATTATTCCTGATGATTTGATTAATTCATTCAAATCCAAGAGAAGGTTGGCCTGGGCTGAAAGGTCCCGAAAGTCCCTCATTCTATCCATCCTTTCCACTGTTCTCAGAGTTATCTTTCTAAAACCCAGATGGAATTCCATCACCACCCCCTGCTTCAAAAAACCTACCTGAGTGAAGTATGTCAATTATCTGTCAACGAAACTGGGAAAATAAATTTAAAAAGAAAAGGAAAAAAAGAAATCAATTGTACTAGAGTTCACCCACTTAAGCCTACCGTAAAAAGAACCATGTTTTACTACCCACTGCAAACAACACAGCATAGAAGTGGCTAAATAAAGGAATGTCTGAGACTACAAACACTGTACTACTTTACACAATTTTTTATTACAGAACAAGTTGAACTAATGTCATACAAATTACTCAGAACTACTACGTTTTATGATATATTTCATGTAATTTAATTTTCAATAATGGATCGGGCCTGTTTCTTCCTTTGAAATTCAAAATAAATCTCATTACAAACCTGTGAACCACTCTGAGGAAAACAAATACAAAAACAAAGTGGCCATTAATGTCCTTTTCAAGTCTGAAGTTCTATGAAAACACAAAGGTTAGGAAATGACCTGCGTTTTTATGACCAAAGTGTTTGAAAGGATACTACTAAAAATATCTACGCAATCTAATTCTCAATCTAATATTTCCATGTTTTACTGGTTTTTACCTCAAAACCCTTCACATCTATTCTTTCTGTCCCCTCCCACTCCCACATCTCATAAAATAAAAGAACAAAGAAACCTGGAGAATAAAGTCCAAAGTGCCTTCACAGGGCACATGTGTCCTTCATGACCTTGGCCGGCTGGCTTAGTTCTCCAGGGGCATCTCTCCCCACACGACCTGTGGCTTTGGCTGCACCAAAGATGTTGCCCCATCTCCAGAGATCTCAAACTTTCTTGTCCATGCCTCTTGCAATATTCTCTTTCATCTTCCCTCCTTGCCATACACTGCTGTTCATCAAAGCCCACCTTTAATATCCCTCCTCTTCGTAGCCTTCTACAAGGCCCCCCACCACACAACACCCACCCACCTCTTGTCCTGGAGTGCCTACTTATCTCCACTTCCATTATCACATCTGTCACATCCTCTCAGGTACTGGTTCATATACGCCTGTCTTCTCAACCCTTCTGGGAGCTTCTTTTTTTTTTAGTTTTATTATTTTTTTGTATATATATGCCATATCTTCTTTATTCATTCATCTGTCGATGGACATCTGGGCTTTTACCATAGTTTGGCTATTGTGGACATTGTTGCTATAAACATTGGGGTGCAGGTGCCCCTTTGGATCACATACATTTATATCTTTGGGGTAAATACCCAGCAGTGCAATTAGTGGGTGGTAGGGTCTGCTAGGAGCTTCTTGAGGACAGAGACCATGTATAGTGATATATACTAATATATGTTATATTATATAATTAATTAATAACATATAATTAATATGTATCTCTCTCAGTAAAGGTTTGTTGAGGGTCCTTCTGGCACATCAAAGGGGCAGAGAGGGGAAGGGAGGGAGCAACTGTAGCCTAAGAGCCCTGTAAACTCTTTGGAACCCTCATTGTGTAGGATTTTTGTCTCACCTGCTGTGAGGAGCTCACTCCACAATAATGCTGACCAATCAGCTTTCAGACTATAAAGTGATAAATTCAGCTTTTTGTTCTTTTCTTTTTTTAAGATTTTAATTGTGGTAAAATATGTATAACATGAAATTTATCATTTCAGTCATTAATTAAATGTACCATTCATTGACATTAAATACATTCATGTTGTTGTACAATCATCGCCACCACCCATCTCCAGAACTTCATCTTCCCAAACTGAAGATTAAACATTAAACACTAACTTTCCCTTCCCTCCTCCCACCTGCCCTGTCGAACACCATTCTACCTTGTGTCGCTACGAATTTGACTATTTTAAGTACCTCATATAATTGGAATCCTATATTTTCCCCTTTGTGACTGGTTTATTTCACTTAGCATAATATCTTCAAGTTTCTTCCATATTGTAACATGAGTCTGACTTTCTTTCCTTTTCAAGGCTGAATAATATTCCATTACATGTATATGTCACATTTTGTTGCCTGACTTGTTTCCACATTTTGGCTATTGTGAGTGATACTCATGGGGTGAAACATAGGGAAGTTAAATATCTCTTTGAATCTCTGCTTTCATTTCTTTTGGATTATACACGCAGGAGTGGAATTGCTGGATCACATGGTATTCATTGTTTTAAGGAATTGCCATCCTGTTTTCCACAGTGGCTGCACCACTTCACATTCCCACCAACGGTGCACAAGGGTCCTAATTTCTTCATCTCTTCCCTAACACTTGGTATTTTGTTTTGCTTTGTTTTTTAACAATAGCCATTTTAATGAGTATTGAAATGGCACCCACTGGTTTTGACTAAATTCAGTTTTGAACCTCTGCATTCAATGTCCTAATTTTCCATGATAAACCCAATCTATTAAATCGCATGACCCGTATTTCTTCCTCGGGAGACTTGACCCTGCCTCCTCAGAAAGCCGCCCCCGGAGGGAGATCTAAAATGTAACTGGACCTGTAGCCTATTGTACTTCTTCCTGAAGGTCAGCAAGGGGCACTCTCACAAGGTGGCCATGGAAGTTCAGTCGACGGATGACAGGGCAGGATGGTTTTCCAGCCCAAAGCAGGGTTCTAGATCACCAGCAAAAGGGTCCTTTGGTTTCCTGATCTTCTTCCCCTTCCCCGTCCTGCCCTCATAGTGTCGCCATCAAGGAGAACCAAGCAGCCCAGGCTATAGCCCTGTTTCTCAAAGTGGGTGCTACTGGTACACGGAGTGGGAAAATTCTGTATCATGCAGGACAGTTGTGAAAACGCCCTCCCCGGGCCCTCCCACACACACGCATCTCCTAAGTACCTCTCTCTGGAGATTGGGAGTTGCCCAAGTGAGACAGATCTGCAAAAGAATCTGGAGATTCCCAGTATCTGCACTCACCCCTGCAAAGCCGCAACTACGGTAAAAAGGCTTCATGTCCTGTTGAGGAGATGCTGGAATTCAGCCAAAAAGTGTCACAGGTTGCTTTAGGTGACCTAGACGACGCCTCTGTTAAGGGTTAGTTGACAGTGAAAGGCTAGCGTATCAGGAGAAAGGGGAAGACACCTTCTAAAAGCCGGAAGAGTCCTATAACAGAAAAAATACCCCAACATCGCCGCTGCTCCTGCAATCAGGACTTGAAATCTGAGCCCCGTCCCTTAACC
Source organism: Potos flavus (assembly GCA_028534135.1). Classification (NCBI taxonomy): domain Eukaryota; kingdom Metazoa; phylum Chordata; class Mammalia; order Carnivora; family Procyonidae; genus Potos; species Potos flavus. The sequence continues at coordinate 143,476,605 of CM052883.1, forward strand.
GTCCCTTTGACCCCCCCCCCCCCCCGTGTGTGAACACTGCCCTCAGCAGTCTCTGCCTTGCCTAAGCTGGTTGAAGAGACTTCACGTCCCCGTGCTACCATGGCAACCAGGAAACAACCTCCGCTGGCAATGAGGATGGTGTGGTGGCCCAGATCCGGACACGCACGGGGCCCCTAACAGAGCAACAGGACCGAGGGACAACAAGGGCGCAGGCGAAGAAGAGAGAGGGGGTTGCCCAGGGAGTAGACAGTCCAGAGCTTGAGATCAGTTTGGATTTGCGGTTTATTTTTTCTCCCGACAAAGACACACACTGTCTAAACTGTGTGGCTGGTTGTTATTAAGAAGCTGCTGTACGAAGGAAAAATGTATTTAATAAAAGGCCCAGTGTTTGTGGTCTTCTCGGGCTCACTGCTGAGCTCAGGAAATCTTGAGGTGTGACCAGTTTTCAGCCTTCAAAACCAAGATGAACTGCCCTTGAGAAGGGTGGTCAGAAGGGAAACATGTTCACGCTGTCTCTCCTGAGCCGGGGACATGGGAAGTTGGTCCAGAACAAACAGAAGCTAGAAGTCTATTTTGAACCAGAGGTGAGTCTTACAGCTGAATAAAGGCATATTTGGGGGGCGGTAGGAGAATGCTCTATTTTTCCATTTGGGGCTGAGCCATGTGTGTTTTGGTCTGGTTTGTTAGTGAGGTTGGTGGGGGTGGGGGTGGGGGTCGCTGGTAGACGTTCTCTCCTCCTTGGCTAAACTCAAGAAAACGAGGAAGTTTGCTTGTACATCGATATTGCCCCTGGGACCCTCTTCCTTCCCCTTGCACACTCACAGCCTCATTTGCTTTAGACTGAAGGAGATTCCAGACTGTTTAGAATTCAGATGGTTTGGTTCAAGACCAGAATTTCCACCTGGGTTCTAGGCAAGTTGATGGCCGGTTGGTTTTTAGAAGTTGGGCTCTGCGGTTGAAATGCTGTGTATGTCCGTGCCATTTCAATGCCTTCCTTGAACTTTCTGGAATTCAACCCAGAGGACTCATTACTTGACATAGGCAAAAAATAAATAAATAAATAAATACATTTAAAAAAAAAAAATCTCATTTTAGAAGATTTTAAAGAGGTGGCAAAATTCCCTTGTACTGGAGTTTTATTTCATTGAATCCTGCCGGGAATAAGCAACCCAGTGGGGTTCTTTGAAAATGTTTGGATCACACAGAGACTTCCATTGTCATGGTAGCTTGTCGTGATATTTGACCTTTGCTATATTAAAAAACCTATAAAGTTTCAAAGGACCTCTGTGGCCAATGGCATTTACTTACTTACAAGATATGCAACTACTTTATAGGGTCCTAAATAGCCAAATTAGGTAATGTTACATAGCATCTGGAATGCACAGAAAGTCTCCCTGTGTAGAGCTGAAGTGATGCTTGGAATGAACGGTTTTCCCCTATTTAAACTGCCAGCGAGTCCAGTTCTAATTTCAAAGTTATCTGCTGCCCTTGATAATTGTGACCACTTACTTGCATACCAGGACATTTTAACTGGCCTATTGAAGCCTCCCGGCATGAATGGCTCTGCTGAAAGTTGTATGGGGTAAAACAGAACCCTGCCTGAGGTTCTGCCGATTCTGAAATGTGGAGAAGGAAATCCGTTGCTCAGAGAGTGGGTGTGTCCTGTGACAGCATAGAAACAATTCACAGAAAATCAGTCACCACAAAAAGGTCAAACACCTTGCAAAAGGGCTACGGCTACGGCTATCAAGGGGCCTTGGATCGAGGTGGTTTCTCTCCCCTGCAGGATTACTTGAATTGGAAGTCCCCAGAGGATTATGTCCTGGTCAGCAAACCGCAGGAGGAGGGCAGTGCCAACGAGCACACCTGGAGCCTCTTTCTCCCTAAAACCTTCAGTACCAGGAAGGGGGCCCTGATCCTCTACTCAGAGGGTTTAGCCGTATCAGCATGGACACCGGAAGAGAGGAGAAAAGGCCCTCACCGCCCCAAAGGCCACAAGAAGAGGCTGGGTCTTGAGCTGCACACACTTCAGGACCTCAAAAAAGCCATCCTGGCGTACGGAAGGAGACAGGTAGGCACAGCAGTCCCGTGTTTGGGGAAGGCACTGGCCTGCATGTCTAGAAATCCAGTTGTAGCTTTGGCCATATCTTCTCAGACCCTAGGTAAGGTATGAAACACTAAGACCTCCATTTCCTCATCTCTCAGATGGGATTGTACTCTGGGCCCTCTGGGCCTCACACAGTTGTCACAGGGCTTAAATGAGATAATGTATGGGAAAGGGCTCTGGACGCATCCGGGGTGGTGTTACCATCATCTTATATTTTCCTTTCCGTTAGAGTAACACAAAGTCCTTTTCAGCTTCAGACAGACCCAGGCCAGCAGACGTTTCATCAGAAGCCTTGAAATCCTGCCTCATAGCCACAAGCATCATCCTCACACCTCTGATGTTTTTGGCTTTGTGCAAAGGAGAGGAGGAACATTTTAAATATTTACCTTGAGCCCTTCAGCATCTGCAGGAGAAGTTAATGAGTTTTTCCATTCTGAATTTAATATTAAGGGAAAACCCCGTGCTCATTTTTCTGATTCATACTTTCTAATGTCTTATGAGATGTCCATGAGGCCCCTGACCGATGTAGCTGCATGCACGAGCCCTTTGGCTGAGGCCATGAGAGAGTCTGGGACGGCGTGCCACTTTATACAATTTTAGGTTATAGATGTTGGGTTACTCCTTAGTTTATATTTTTTTAAGATTTTATTTATTTATTTGAGAGAGAGAACATGAGAGAGAGCAGAGAGTGGGAGCGGGAAGTAGAGGGGCAGAGGGAGAAGCAGACTCCTTGCTTAGCAGGAAGCCCAATGCGGGGCTCGATCCCAGGACCCCAAGATCATGACCTAAGCCGAAGGCAGACGCTTAACGCTTAACAGACTGAGCCACCTGGGCACCCCGATTACTCCCTAGTTTAAAAGTCTGCCGGCTTCTCATTCCCCACAGGCTGAAGTCATTAGCTTTTTTAAAATTAATTAATTAATTAATTAATTTTTCCCAAATACTTTTATTTTATTTTTTCAGTGTTACAAGATTCATTGTTTTGTACCACACCCAGTGCTCCAAGCAATACGTGCCCTCCTCAATACCCACCACCAGGCTCGCCCATCCCCCCACCCCCTCCCCTCCAAAACTCTCAGTCCCTTGTTCTGAGTTCACAGTTTCTCATGGTTCTTCACCCCTCCGATTTCCTCCAATTCATCCCTCCCTTCCCTCTCACAATGTCCTCCATGTTTTTCCTTATGCTCCACACGTGAGACCATATGATAATTGACTTTCTCCGCTTGACTTATTTCACTCAACATAATCTCTTCCAGTCCAGTCCATGTTAAAATAAAAGTTGGGTATTCATCCTTTCTGATGGAGGCATAATATTCCATTGTATATATGGACCATATCTTCTTGAAGTCATTAGCTTCTTAGGCCAGGCCTTTCCCGCTGACTTTCTCTTCCAAAGCTAGCCGCATCTTCCAATTGTTCTTACCACCACGTTAACTGTGAACCCCTCAAGACCCCACCCACGTGAATAGCTCACTGTTCCCCAAACATTCTGCGCCCTTTTCTGATTGTATGCTTTTGTATCTTCTTCTATGCTCCTGCTTACGCTTCAAAATATGACTCAGATGTCATTTTCTCACTGAAGCTTTCCCCCATTTCTCCAGGCAAAGATATCCCATTGCTCTCTCCTCCAGGAACATTCCCATAGCATCATGCATTTCAATGTATCTCTTTGTCCATCTGTTACCATCCTTGAGGGCAGGGACCATGTCTAAATCATTTCCAGAAAATAGTGAGGATCCATAACTCTTTGTAGAATGAATGAGTCAACCATGTAGGGCATTTTCAGTGTTTCTTACATCATCTCCCAGTATCATTATTGGGCAGCTTATCACCTACCCCACCCTAGGCAGAGCTTCCAAAAGGAAAGATTCCTGTGCCCCTTTTCCTTCTTTCAAAATACAGAGAAGTTCTTTTTAAAGATTTTATTTATTTATTTATGTGACAGAGAGAGAGAAAGAGGGCAAGAGAGCAGCAGAGGGAGAGGGAGAAGCAGATTCCCCGATGAGCAGGGAGCCCGATGTGGGGCTGGATCCCAGGACCCTGGGATCATGACCTGAGTTGAAGGCAGACACTTAACCAACTGAGCCACCCAGGTGCCCCAAAATACAGAGAAGCTTAATGATGTGACCAAATGCTCATTGTCCTTTGTCTTAGAATCATGAATTCTTGTGTGAAAGGAAACCAATTGATATAGAAAGCTTACTATTATTTTATAGCTATTATTTTATTTAATCTTCACGGTGACCTAGTGACATTGTTTTTCTTGCCGCCTTCCATATATGAGAAAACTGAGGCTCAGAGGAGTTAAGTGACGTGGCCAATGTCTCAGAGGTAGTAAGGGACAGAGCCAGAATTCAAGCCTGGGGTTGCCTACTTCTCCAGGGCAGGCATGCTTTGTACTTTGCCCTACTGTCTCTGAGCTTGGAAGGGCCCCCAGATGTCATCGTGCCAGGCCTTGGCCTGTCTGCCCTCACATCCATTCCTCACCTTTGCTTTGCACAAATGTGGGGCTGATTGCAGGCTATATATGATTCCACAGACATCTGTATCAACTGGCTTCTAATTGAATTTGCCAGTGGAAGACACTGGAAGGAGACTGGAGAGAGAGGAGAGAAAAAACCCAAGGTATTTCTCCCCTTCCATTCTATCTGTAGGTGGTCATCCACTCTGGTCTAGCTCCCCACAGACAGGCCCAGTGTAGCTCCTCACCACGTTCCTCCAGCTGACCCCACAAGTGCTGGCTTTTTGATCACTAATCTCAGCGTTGCCTCACCATCGTTCTGGCTTCTGAGCTCTCTAGTCATCTATGCAAACAATTCCCTGAATTAAATTTTTGCTGTGTTTAAATACTTAGAGTGGTTTCTGCATTCCTGGTTAGACACTGCCATGTAGGCTAACTTAACTGTCAAAAGTAAGAATACCTTTCACAGCTTTCCGACACTTGACTATTTCAGGCAGCAGGGGTATTTTTACTTAATAAAGTAGAAGAGTCTGTTGGGGGATGGGTTAGACTTGGGCTCAGTGAAAAGAGGGGAAGTTCCTGTCCTCCCGTGGTCCCCACCTACCAGATTTATAACCCATGCCCGTAACGAAACAGAACGCTGTCATCTACCCCTGGGTGGGTAGAAGGGAAATTGTGTGAGGAAATCAGAAAGGAAAGAAAAGAATAGTTACAGGGCAGAAATTTAAGATTAGAGGACATTGTAGGTTGAAACAGGAGGAGCAATTTGAAGGGATTTGGGATTAAAGAAAATGAACAGCTCAGAAGAGGAACGCTTTGTAAACTACAGACCACCATCTGATTAGGAAAACTACAGACTGGCAAGAAGATTTTTATATCGTAATATCCGGGGCTGAGAAGGCCGTGGGGAAATGAGCTGTCCCATACATTAGGAGCACACATTCACATGACTTTTCTGGGGGGCATTCGGCAAAAGCCTATAAAGAGCTAATACTCTGATTCGGCATGCTACTTTTAGGAATTTGCCTTAGGAAATAATCAAAGATGTGCCCAATGATTTATGCACAAGAATGTCTACTACAGGTTATTTATTACTATACTAAACATTGAAAATAATAAATGTCCAACAATGAAACACTTATTAAATAAATTATAGTCTAGTCATATAATGGATTTGAGGTCAGGCAATAAAGTCGTGTATTAGCCATGAATAACATGAGAAGATACACACAGTATATTCTTAGGGCAGATTACAAAGTACTATTCATCTAATAAAAATACTGAAGTTCATTAACATTTTTTGAGTATTTACTATGTTCCTGCTACTGCTTTAAGTACCTATCAGTCCTGAGGGTGTATTATTATTAGCCCATTTTAGAGGTGAGGAAATTGAAGCACAGAGAGCTTGAGTCATTCATCCAAGATTATACAGCCACATATATAATCACACCAGAATTCAAGCCTAGGCAGCACAGAAAACAACGCCTCGCTAACATAATCCCAATTTTCAAAAATTAGTTATAAAAGCAGAAGGATATACATCAACTTTCAACCATGGGTAGTGGAATTAAAAGTCATATTTTTATTTACACATACCTTTTTACCAAACATTATTTTTTTAATGATTTTTTTAAAGATTATTTATTTATTTATTTATTTGACAGAGAGAGATCACAAGTAGGTAGAGAGGCAGGCAGAGAGGGAGGGGGAAGCAGGCACCTTGCTGAGCAGAGAGCCCGATGTGGGGCTCGATCCCAGGACCCTAAGATCATGACCTGAGCTGAAAGCAGAGGCTTTAACCCACTGAGCCACCCAGGCGCCCCCAAACATTATTTTTTTTAAGTCATGGAATTTTAAAAATAAAATAATCTACAGGGAATCTCTCATCCTTATATGGATTCCCTCTCTATATATGTAATTAAATTATATTTCCTCCTGTTAAAAAAATAAACAAATAAAATAAAAATTTTAAAAAGTAAAAATCTATTGAAAAAGTAAAGTCTATTCCTTTGAAGGAAGTAAACAGTGGCAGAGAGAGTGAGGTTGACCCTAAGGGAGCCAGGTGAAATCAGGAAGGGAAATGAAATAGAAACAGTGCTGTAAATTAAGCCTACCAATAACCACACCATCTATTTCTCAGGGTCAGTATTTCGTTGTCCAAATAGTATATAGTTCAAGAGTTAAGAACACCACACTCAAAGTAAAAGAATCAAACTGGGGCAGGAGGGAAAGGGAGATAGAGTAGTACTACTTACAGAAGGATCTATTCTGGCTAAACTGTGAATCAGGAAACCTGCAAAATTCCAGTTCATTCAGACCTGTGATCCTAGAGCCCATCGCAGGGAGGTGCAATTAAATTTTTCAACTATCTCCCATTATTTCCAGTTCCATGCACGAATATAAAGGCATGCGTGTGGCAGTACATCCAAGTTTCATAGCTCAACATATACTTACTCTTTAACTTTCTTGATGGCCCAACTCCCAACGAGCAAAGGTTAAGTCTAAGTCGAGGGATTAGATATCAGAGTTCTCACACTTGTAGATACACACAATATGTTGTTGTTGTTGTTTTTAAGGAGAAAATATTGTTAAAACATTCCCAAAGCGGTTACCATTTTTCCTGAAGGCTTTAATTCATCCGGCTTCCCATTATTTAGAGTTCAAATAGCTATAAAACCTAAATAACCATAATTTGGGGTAGTTTCGAAATGATAGTCATAATGATTCTCTTGAAACATGGCAGAATCTTCAAGTACTTTTCAAATCATCAGAAATGTGAAATAATTTTCACACTGTTTTAGTATTTCTTATTCTTTTTTAAAAATATATTTTAGTTTTATTTGGTTACAAAGAGTGTGAGAGTTTTTGGGTTTGGGGGCTTTGTTTCTTTTTTTTTTTCTTAAGTAATCTCTACACCGTGGGACTTGAACTCACAACCCAGAGATCAAGAGTTGCATGCTCTACCGATTGAGCCAGCCAGGTGCCCTAGTATTTTTAATTTTTTTAAAGAGTTATTTATTTATTTATTTAGAGAGGGACGGAGAGGGGCAGATGGAAAGGGAGAGAAGAAGACTCCCTGCTGAGCATGGAACCCAATATAGGGCTCCATCCCACAACTCTGAGATCATGACCTGAGCCTAAGCCAAGAGTCGGCCACTTAACCAACTGAGCCACCCAGGTGCCCCTCTTATTCTTATATTTTTAGAATTTTATAAATCTGGTGATATTTTTAAGTGTCCAACAATGGAACATTGATTAAATAGTATATTAAAAATAATTTGTTTCAAAAATTCAATTCACAGAGCATCCCATTTCTCTGTCCCATTGAGGGATAGATTACTATAGTTGATTTCAACCAAGGTTGTATTGCTCCTGCCATCTCCCTTATAAATGTGGCTACATTTAAGGGTAATATCAACCTTGTTCCACTGAATATATCCCTACACATTCTACATTGTCTAATACTCAAGACTCAAGGTTCTTAACTCTTTATTTGGTGTTTTCAGCCAAAGTCCAAGCCATGAAGACACATTCAGGCTACTATTTTATCAAGTAATATTGTGAGAAATATGCTTTTTGAATGAAGCTTATTTTCCTGTCCTGAACATAATGGTTCATCATGCAAAATAGAAAAATATAGAAAAGTAGGCAGAATAAGTTATTTTTTGAGCCAAAGATCAGGAGGAAGAAGTTCCCTTTGCCACAGCCTGCTACTTGTTTGTTGGTGTTCCTAAGAAATGCTCAGTGCTGATGGCTATCAACAAAGCATCAAGTAGGCATCAAAGCAGTGAAAGGTTGACAGAGTGACTTGACTGTACTCTTTCTGCCAACTGTCCCCCACTTGAGCAGCTCCTGAGCAGTTGTACTTAGAGCCTTTAATAAAGCTAGAAGTAGGAAAGATCAAGAGTGAATCACAGTTCAACCATGACAATGAGGTCAAAGATATTGTCAGTAATAGCTAGCACTTACTGAGTGCTTATGCCAGGCATTTTATCTATATAACCCCACTCAATTTGCAGAAGTTTATGAGCTGGGTATTAGCTTTACTCCTCATTTTGTAGGAGGAAACACTGGGGCTTGAAGTTAATTAACCTGCCCAAAGTTACACATCTAAGGGGTGGAGCTAGGATTAGAAGCCAGACAACTGATTCTAAAGCCCGGCTCCTAATGCCTAGAGGGCCTGATTTTGAAGATTCCACATGCTCCAGAGAAAAAAAGCATCTCTCTTGCTTTAACAGCAGTTTTTAAAAAGGGATCTGGGTCTTCCAAAACATCCCTTAAAAACATTTACAATTCGGGGCGCCTGGGTAGCTCAGTGGGTTGAGCCTCTGCCTTCAGCTCAGATCATGATCTCAGGGTCCTGGGATCGAGCCCTGCATCGGGCTCTCTGCTCAACAGGGAGCCTGCTTTCCCCTCTCTCTCTGCCTGCCTCTCTGACTGCTTGTGATCTCTCTCTCTCTCTCTGTCAAATAAATAAATAAAATCTTAAAAAAAAAACAAAACAAACATTTACAATTCTAGGAAAGCAAATCAGATTTTCATCAAAATCAACCTGGGTTATAGGTAATATGTTCATATTTAGTCATATATATGATCCAGTAGACCTCTATTTTTCTAGGCTTTATATACTTTATCCATTGGTTCCCTTGTATAACCAACAGATAGAGAATATTTATAATAATGGCTAACATTTATGTAACACTATTATATCCATCACTATTACAAGCACTTTATACTTATTATCTCATTTAATCCTCACAACTTTATAAGGTGTGTTGTAAAATTTATAACAACTTTAAAAACATATTGTATATATATAACATATAACAACTTTATAAGGTGTGTAACATAAAATTTACCACTTAAATTAATTTTAAATATACAGTTCAATGGCAGTAAGCACATTCACATTGTTATACAATAATTATCAGCATCTATCTCTAGAACTCTTTTCTTCAGATTTTATTTTATTTATTCTTTTTAAAAGATTTATTTATTTATTTGAGAGAGAAAGAGCACACGTGAGCTGGGGGAGAGGCAGAGGGAGTGGAAGAGAGAGAATCTCCAGCAAACTCCCCACTGAGGGCAGAGCCAGACACAGATATGAGGCTTAATTTCATGATCCTGAGATCATGACCTGAGCCAAAATCTAGAGTCATAAATTTAACCGACTGAGCCCCCCAGGCACCCCTTTAAGATTTTATTTTAAGTAATCTCTATACCCAACATGGGGCTTGAACTTATAACCCTGAGAGAAGAGTCACATGTTCCACAACTGAGCCTGCCAGGGGCCCCCAGAACTTTTTTTTTTTTTCCCAGAACTTTCTTTTACCTTGCAAAAGTAAAACCCTGTTCTCATTAAAAAATAACTTCCTATTTCCGCCTCCCCACCATCATTCTACTTTTTGTCTCTATGAATTTGACTACTCTAAGTACCTCATCTGAATGGAATCATATAGTAGTTTCCCTTTTAGTATTTTGTGACTGGCTTATTTCACTTAGCGTAACATCTTCAAGGTTCATGCATGTTGTAGCGTGTATCAGAATTTCTTTTTTTTTAAGCTGAATAGTAGTCCTCCGTGTATAGACCAAGTTTTGTTTATCCATTCATCAGTCAATAGACATTTAAATTGTATCCATACTTCGACTATTATGAATAGGGTTGCTATACACATGGGTGTACAAATATCTATCTCTTCGGGCCACCTGGCTGGCTCAGTTGGGTGTAGAGATTACTTAAAAATAAAATCTTAAAAAAAAAACTTTAAAAAAATCTAACTGTTCATGTCCCTGCTTTCAGTTCTTTAGAGTACATATTGAGAAGTGGAACTGCTGTATCATATGGTAATTTTATTTTTCGTTTTTTAGGACTGTCATATTGTTTTCCATAGCAGTAGCTGCATCATTTTACATTCCCACCAGAAATGCACAAGGGTCCCAATTTCTCCACATCCTCACTAACACTTATCTTCTGTTGTTGATTTTTTTTTTAATAATAGCCATCTTAATGGGTATAAAGTGGTATTTCATCATGGTCTTGATTTTCATTTCCTTAATGATAAGTAAGCATTGAGCTGACTTTTCATATCCTTATTGGCCATTCATATCCCTTTTTTAGAGAATTGTCTACTCAAGTCCTTTGTTCATTCTTAAAATCAGGTCATTTTGCTTTGTTTGCTTTTGAGTTGCAGGATTCTTTATATATTCTAGATATTAATCCCTTATCAGATACATGATTTACAAATAATTCATCCCATTCTGTGTGTTGCCTTTTCAGTCTGTTCATAGTGTTCTCTGATGCACGAGTTTTATATTTTTATGAAGTCCAACTTACCCAATTTTCTTTTGTTGCCTGCTTTGCTGGATCCAATAAATTATTTCCAAATCCAGTGTCAGGAAACTTTTCTCCTATGTTTTCGTCTTAAAAGTTTCATAATTTTAGCTCTTATTACCTAGGACTTTGATGCATTTTGAGTTATTTTTTGTGTGTGGTGTGAGGTAATGGTCCAACTTCATTTTTTTGCATGTAGGATATGTACATTTATCATCCTCATTTGACAGTTTCTTAACTGAGGCACAGATGGGTCAAGTAATTTCCCTGAAGTCACACAGCTAGTAAATAATGGAGCCAGGAATCAAACCCAGGCAGACTGAGCTCTTACAAGAACTGAAGCTTAATTTTTGCTGTTTTCAATTCTAATTGTTATACGTTTGCTTTTATGACATACGGCTGATCAACCCTTTGCTGCTAAATGGAATGCTAAATGGTCAAGAATCAAGCCATGTTACAACATTGCAACTATGGGAAAATTCAGACCACTTTCTGATTCTCTCTCTCTCTTTTACTTTTTAAGATTCACTTACTTATTTGAGAGAGAGAGAGAGCATGAGCAGGAGGGGCGGAAGGAAAGGGAGAGAGAATCTCAAGCGGATTCTGCCCTGAGCATGGACCCCAATGTGGGGCCAATCCCACAACCCTGAGATCATGACCTGAGCGGAAACCAAGAGTCGGGTGCTTCATTAACTATGCCACCCAGGTGCTCTGATTCTCTTTTTAATGGCTTGATATCCAGGAACATATAGTCACCAAAGATATATGGAAGAGAGAGAGTATCATTTGCCCAGAATCGCAGAAATTAAACCTGCAGAGAAAAGGGCTGAGAGTGGTATGTTTACACAGAGCCGATCAGAGTCAGGCTAGGGGTGGAGAAGGCTTTCTAGGCACAGCTGCAAGAGGTGCACATCTGTCCGTTCCCATTACACCCCCACTCGCACCCCAGTGGCATGTCCCTGGTATCCCCAAGGCTGGCTCCAGTCAGACCTGCACAGGTGCAACAACAACGGTGGTCAGCCTCTGTGGGAAAGCTTGGCCTTAGCCAGAGCACCCGGCTCCAGCAAGCCTGACTGCGAAACAGGAGGCAGCCGTGTTCCTCCGGAGACAAGGACTTCTGACAGAAGTAGGCAGTTCAAGAGACAGGTGTTCAGCAGGGAAGTACAGACATTTTTGGGATTTCCATTCAACTGTGCTAACATCTTGAGGGGTTATTAACTAGTCAGCGCCTAGAATGTTGTCTGACCTACGTCAGAGGCTCAACACATCGTTGTCAGACGAACATATTAGCTGCCAGGATCTGGCAAGGAGAGGCCATAACCTCTACCCAGCAAGGGTGTGCAAGGACCAGATTAGAGTGACTACGTTTTGGAGGAGGTAGAATTTGAGCCGAGTCTTATGGTACAAACACATGGAAAGGAACCTTCCAGTCATAGGTAATGGAAGGCCTGGAGGGGAGAGCCAGCGGAAGAAAGTCAGGGCAATTAGGCAGGTAGGACTCTTAGCCGGAAATGGACCTGGAGAAGTGGGTGGGCTCAAATTGTGCAGGGCTTTGCCTGTCAGTCCTGGGATTTCTGGACTTCTTTCTTTACCCCTCTGTCGACTCCCGCACGCAAAGGCTGGCCACCGTCTGTGGTGAGATGGCAGCTGGCTGTCCGGGCTTTTCCTGCCCTCCTGGGGATGCTGGCACCCGGCCACCCCATATCTGCTGAGCAGCCTGCAGCGGCTCCTTCCATTCTCTGAAAACCCTCACTGGCCAGTACTGGGGCAGGGTGGACATGACGGCCAGTGCACGAGTAGGGACAGGCACTGAGGGTCCACTTGGCTCCTCTGCATATGGAGGCCTGGCGGGCACTGGGAACAGGACTGGCCAGAGAAAGTCCCTTATTAAAGGAAGCACTCTGGTGGAGTGGGGACAACAGGCTGCTCTGTGCACAGTAATTACTCATTTCAGAAGAAACCAAAAGCTGGAGTTGATTGGCAAAGCCAAGGCAGGCCTGAGAAGCCAGCCTCCTGCTGTCGCTTATTTCCCCGTTCCAGAAACTCCCTTCCCGGCTCCTTTCTGTCTCCTTTTAGGTTTTATAGAAACTTCTGGTAGTTAGAGGTCCAGGTTAATGTAAGAGAAGGAATTGAGAGGAAGATGGGTACAGTAAAATAAATTTTTAACATGTTTTCCATGTATTAACATAATCGAACCATATTATTGGAGTTTTAATTTTATTTCAAAAAAGGAAGGAAAAAAAACTAACTGTAACTTTATGCCCAAGACCCTATTACCAATGTTATTAGAATTTTAATATATTTTCTTCCAGTTTTTCCATCATAATTATACATTTATAAAATATACTTTTATGAGATTGTAATTATACTTTACATTCTCTCTTGTATCTGGCTTTTTTCTACTTAACATATTATTCTACACCTTGGAAATGATTGAATAGGTTTAACCCTGCCTGGTCGTCTTGGTAGCCCTAAGCAGGCCTTGGGCCTCTCTCTCAGTGCATCAGTGTATCCAATGACATGTGAAATTTATTAAGCAACTTCACAGACATGATCTGAGAAACTACTAAGAGAAACCAGAAAACCAGAAAAAACTTAAGAGAAACTGTGGCAGGCAGAATCATGACTCCCAAAGATGTCTATGTCCTAATCCCTGGAACATATTAGGTTAAATGGCAAAGGAAAATAAAGGTTGCAGATGGAATTAAGGTTACTAATCAGATGGCCTTTGAAACAAATAAATTATTGGGGTGCCTGGGTGGCTCAGTTGGTTGAGCTTCTGACTCTTGGATTCAATTCAGGTCATGATCTCAGGGTCGTGAGATTGAGGCCCACCTCAGGCTCTGTGCTCAGTGGGAAGTTGGCTTCCCCTTCCCTCTCTCTCTGCTCCTCCTCCTGCTCACAAGCACGCACTCTCTCTCTCTCTCTCTCTCTCAGATAAATAAATAAATCTTAATTTTTAAAAAAAGAGATTATCCTGGATTATCTGGGCAGGTTAATGTAATCACGAGGATCCTTGAAAATGTTAGAAGGAATCAAAGGGAGAACCAGAGAGATAGCAGCATGAGAAGGACTTAGCCCAATTTTGCTGGTTTTAAAGATGGAAGAAGGGGTCACAACGGAATGCAGGCAGCCTCTAGGAACTGGAAACCGCCAAGCAGATTATCCCCTAGAGTGTCCAGAAAGAACACAGCCCTGTCAACACCTTGATGTCAGCCCAGTGAGATCCATTTTAAACTTCTGACATCCAGAACTATAAGATCATAAATATTTATTGTTTAAAGCCACTAAGTATATGGTAATTTGTCAGTACAGCAATAGGAAACTGGGGCACCTGGGTGGCTCAGTGGGTTAAGTGTCTGCGTTCGGCTCAGGTCATGATCCGAGAGTCCTGAGATCAAGCCTCGAATCGGGCTCTCTGCTCATCGGGGAGTCTGCTTCTCCCTCTCCCTCTGTGTGTTCTCTCTCTCTCTCTCTCTTTTGCTCTCATTCTCGCTCTCAAATAAATAAATAAAATCTTTAAAAAAAAAAACACCAATAGGAAACTAATACAGAGATCAAGATCAGCTTTCAAACTATAGGCAAAAATGTATCTAGATACCCCAAATTCCAGGACAAGGGATTTCCAAACTCTTCTCGGCAACTCCCTACCCCATTTAGCAAGTTGCCCAGTAAAGCTCCAGAACCAAGCTGATACTGAAAAAATACCCACGAATGGGAAACAATAAAGGGCTCTTGACAGATCAAACAATACATCATGCCGTCTGCATAGGGACCACAGCGTCTCAGAGGAGGCTTGGTCTTATTGCAGAGAGAAGTCTTGAAGTGAAGATTTACAGGGAGGGAACGAAGTTCCAAGTCACCCAGAAAAGGCCTTGGATCTAATGGCTTCATATTCCATGGCTTATCACAGTGCCTGGCGCATAGAAGATGCTCAGTAAAGATTACTGCATGATCAAATGAAAAAATGAAGTGAGAGAGAACTTGAGTCACTTTGCTTCCACTGCCTTCCCTATAATTCTTTCTTATCCATCTGTCGTATTTGTCCCTTTTCCTCCAGTGCCTGGCATATTGTTTGATGCATTGTATGAATGAATGAATGAATATCTATCCTGGGTATCTGTTTCTCTCTCCCCAGCAGAGATATTCTTTTGTCCTATGGACTTTGGCTTCCCAGCCCTCCTTTTAGCTGAAGAAGAGTCTCCGGTGGTCTTGAATCTTCACCTACAGCTGTAGGCTGTCCTTCTGTGACATTTTGATCAGAATGGGAGCAAACCACAGATTTGCTCAGCAGAACAAGAACCCAAAACCTAAGGCCTTCCTCTCCACGTCAAGCAGGTTCTTTATTTCCATCATATTTTTTCTTTTTTCTTTACTTTCTAAAATTTAACCATTCTTCTTCGGTAAATTCTGGCAGGATATGGTAAAGTAACCCAGGCCTGTGGTTTACTGACCTCATCTGACAATGGTGATGCCCTGATGGGTGGGGAGAAACTGACCAGGAACTAGCATGAGGGAACTTTCTGGGCTATATTTTGTTTTATGTGGTGGTTACAAAGGTGTATACAATTGTCAGATTTTATTAAACTAAACATTTTAGCTTTGTGCATGTTAGTATATATAAATTATGTCTCAATTTTTAAAAAATCTGTAAGAGAATGGGGCGCCTGAGTGGCTCAGTTGGTTCAGCAACCCAATCTTGGTTTCAGCTCAGGTCAGGATCTCAGAGTCGTGAGAATCAAGTCCTTGTCAGGATCCACACTCAGGGCCAAGTTGGCTCAGGATTCTCTCTCTCTCTCTGCCCTTCCCCCCCACTCACATTCTCTCTCTCTCAAGTAAATAAATAAATCTTTAAAAAAAAAAATCTGTAGAAGAAGGACTCTGAAATCACAATCTGTTCATCAGTCAAGAATGCCATGATTGATTGGTGATGTCCACCATGGACAAGGGGGAGGCGGATAGATGTCAATCCAAGTCCTCATGTTTGCTATTCTTGTTCTTAACTGATCATCCTTAGAGAGCTCTGCATCACTTGAGTAATTATAGTGTTAACTCACCCACATTAAAGGATTATAATGAGGTGAAAGTTCTTTGTAGAATATATATCCTCACCTAAGTGTAAGATGTTCTTACTCACATTTATTCCCCATGAATCTTGCACAGTGGAACTGACTTTGGCTGGTAGGTTCCCAGAAAATTCTCCTGGGCTGCAATGAAATGCAGCAGAGCCAGATATTTTCAAAGTGCCAGGCTTCCCATTAACTTGAACATAGTTTGTCTGTCCCATTATTCACGTTGCAAACATTGGCCGCCAACGCTGACTTGTTGAGCTGACTTTCCCACTGCCCTACAGGACCACTTTTTCAGGTACTAAAATGATTTCCACAGGCTGAACTAAGTAATGTGTTTTCTTTGAGGCTCTTATTCTTTTCTGATGCTTTGTCTCAGGATGGGGTCTGGAATTTCTCATTTCTCCTTCTCCTTCCAACTGCAAATCTGCAGGGGCCTTTCAGAGCTTTGCTCTGTGGGCTCTTGGTTTATGTCTGTTGGCTGAGGCACCTGTTTCGGGTGCCTTTCGGCACCTTTTAGGAGTCTCCCAGATTACTGATGAGGATTATGCTAACCAGCGTGTATCACTGGGAGGCTCAGGACTCAGCAGCCCTGCTGTTTCCTGACTGGTGTCCCCACAGAGGGAACAGGACAGAGCCTGGCAACCGTACCTCCACTTCCGAAGCCAACCAGAGAGCCAGGGCCAGCGGCAGATGCAGCCTGGCTATTCAGCCAAGAGATACCTCCGAGGCCTCTTGCGGACATGGCCCCCTGACACCATGTACAGGCTCCAATGTGCAGGTCAGTGGGGGCAATGGGAGGACACACACGCTGAGATGCCCTGCCTTGAATTCTGATGTGAGAGTGTGTTTTCCATCAAGTCCTGAAACACTAGAATTTCAGGTCCAATTTTGTGTTAAGACAAAGGTGCTTAAGCTTGGGAGCTGAGAGCCTCTATCATACTTTTGTCCTTTGTCCTCTCCCACATTTGCAGAGGAACATACGGCCTGAAGTCTTGCCTTCTCTCTAGCTCTTCTCAGGACCTTCACATCCCATATCCCAGGCAGAAATTTCTTCCCAATCTTCCCCACTGAGAGACCAGATGCTCCAGATCAATCCCTCTCTTTTACAAGATAAGGAAAAGGAGGCTGGGGGGTGGGGAGAAGTGGCAAAGGAGTTTGTCCAAAGTCATTCGGCCAAAAGCAGAGCTGGGACCAGAAGGCAAATCATCCCCACACCCCCAGCTCCACATTCACCCCAATACTCCCTAGTTGCCCTTCTGAGGTGATCTCAGATCCTCCAGGAAGTGAGAATGTTAGGCCTCCTCCTCTTAAAGATGGCAGCTCTCCAATACCATCCACCGAGAAGATGGACGCCCTTCTGCTGAACAGAGACCCCAAACGGACTCTGTAAAGGCTTAAAAATGAAAACAAGAAACTGTTGGGGATTCAAGTTGCCAGGTTTAGCGCATACACCCAGGGACCCACACAGACATACACAGATATATAGACACAAAGAGTTAAACTTGCAATATTTGGTACATATTTTTGCTAAAAAAAAAAAAAACCAACCTATTCATTGTTTATCTAAAATCCAATTTTAACTGGACAGCCCATATTTTATTTGGCAAACCTGTTGGGGATGAAAGGAGTGAGAAGTAGGACTTGCCCTACTTCATTGGGTGTTTGCCCATTGGGCGTTTCCCATTTCTTCAGCACAGACAGGACCAAAGGAAGACTGACTTGCTTCTTGCTTTATAGGTTTACCTTGGGAAGGGAGAGAAAACAGCTCTCTCCCCAGTAAGTGATGATCTGAAGGAAAATGAGATGCGGGTTTGCCCAACAATTGGTTTTACCTTCATGGCAGGCCCAGCATTATAGGGAGTTTCATTTATTTAACACTTGTGAGAAAGAGCCTCTTATCCAAAGATATATTTATCATTGGGTGGGGCAGAGGACACAGCAGACCACGGCCCCATAGCCTAGGCCCAACATCTTCAAGGACAAGAACACCACTTAACATCAAAAAATGTCTCAGGCCCCTCTATGGAAGTCATATGGCTACAATGTGTATTTTAAGAAAGATTCATGTGTATGTGCATTCTTGGGCCTCTTGCCATAATTTATCACCAAAGCACCTCTTGAGGGTGAGACCCTCAAGCTGCAAGAACAATAGCAATACTGTGGTAATGAGACCACTGGCCCAATGGCCTCAGCCGGAGAGCTCACATCTCAGAGCTTACTACCTTTGTGATGCTAGTATATGTTCTCTGGTCCCATCTTTCCACCCCTATGATAACTCCTTCAGATCCTTTAGGACCACATTTTCTACAAATGCTTCTCCGACAGCTCCAGCCAATACTGAGCTCCCTATTTTCTGACCTTATATCACATTGACATTTGGGGCCACACAGTTGAGCACAGGAAAGCTTTGTCTCTCCAACAGACTGTTAGTGCCTCTAAAAAGGGCCCATGCTAGCTGTGGTAAGCCCCCAATAAATACTTGTAGAGTGACTGAATTGAGAATCATGGGGCCTACAGAACCAAGTAGGATACATCCAGGAGAAACCTTCAGATTCTCCTCTTGAAGCAGGAGGGGACTTTTTCCCAACCCGAAAGAAGCAGCCATGCTTCTTCCACCAGGGAGACCCGGTTCTTGGAAATGGTGAAGTGGAAGAAGCCCACATGTGGCACAGGACCAGAAGTACCCAAGACTCTGAACAGAGAACCCTCTATGGGGTCTATCTGATTTTTAATCCCTCCCATTTTCTAACTGTCTTCTTTAGCGGGCAATGTCCAAAGCGAAGACTAGTGTAAGTAGGGAACCTTGTAGTCATCTCCAAGACCTCTGGACTGGCGCCACTATTTCTACCAATAACTCCTGACCTACTCTTCAGGGTACATCAAGGATTCTGTGCTGCTCCAGGACAGTCAACTTAATGTACCAAAGAATCTCAGGCCACAGCAGGATCTTTCAGGTGTACCCCCAAAATACCATCTCCTGCCTGTCTTCCCTCCATTTTGGATTCAACAAGGAAAATCTTTTGAACAAGGTACATGTTGATTTTATGACCAGATCTCAAACATTTGGATTTTTAACACTTTAAAATGGAGTTCCCCAAAATAAGGGGATTCTGGGTTTCATTGTCTTTAGAGTCTAGACCAGCACTATCTAACCATACTTCTTGCAATGATGAATTATTCTTTAATATGTACTGTCCAGTTAGTAGCCATTAGCCATATACGGCTATTGAGCAGTTGAAATGTTGGAAGTGCAACTGTGAAACTGAGTTTTTGATTTTCACTTACTTATAATTAATTTACATGTAAATAGCCACATGTGGCTATTGGCTACTGTATTAAACAGTACAGGTCTAGGCTCTAGATTTTAGATTTCTTAGGCCTGTTCTACTCTAACATTCTTTAATTCTATAGTTTTGTGGCAATATCATAAGAAAAAATACAGGCTTTGGAACAATGCCTGTTTTCTCTCTTACTAGATATAAGGTCTTGAGCAAGTCACTTAACCTCTTAGAGCTTCTGTTTGCTCATCTCTGTAATGAACATAATAAGACCTGCCTCATTACTGTACAGAAGACTACTGAATTGTCTGTAAGCTGTTCAGTACTATGGGGGTTTTACTTATCAAAATTATTCTTGGGAACTTGAAGCAATAAATGAGCCAGAAATTGCCTTTGTAAGGGAGATAGGAAAAGAATGACTGAGTAGCACTAATGGACAAAGAGTAAGACATTGGCTAGTGCCAGGGTTTTTGAGAAAAAAGGAGAGAACAAGAGCCTAACATATTATCAAGTTAATTTTTCTGAAATGAAAAAGGAATTTTCCAGAAATAATGATAGTGCCTAACCAAGTCTTGTCCTTGGAAAAGAATCTGGTCAGGATAAGTAGAATATCTGGTTTATCCAATGAATGGAGAAGAATGTGGCATTTTCTCATTAAATATTCCTGCCAAATACCTCCCTTAAGTCTTGACTCTGGAACCAGAGAATTTTGGTCATAACCTGATCCACATATAGTTCATATACAGGAAATATGCTGGTCAGGCAATTGTATTTCTCTTTGTAAATTAATACCCTGGCTTATAGAGTCTCTATATACTTTGCTAATGTGGGTCAACATCCCTGAAACCAGTTGATTCTGGGACACTAAAAAGATCAAGTTTCTGGGCCATCCATGGCCTGGGAACGGGTGAATTTGCTCAGGTAACGCTCCTGTGTTGGGACCTTCTGTCCTTCCCCAGGTGGCACCCCATTTTGACATTGCCTTATGCCCTCTCTCTTCAAAAATCCTACTGTCTCCAGTTAATATCCTTAGATTTTGATGCCCTACGGTCTATAGATTCTAGACAGGGGACTGCAGTACTTTCATTTGGGGAGTAGGTCAACACTGCACACCTAAGGGATCAAGTGATTTCCTAAATTAACGCTATAGCCAAGGAGCTGTAACAATCAGTAAGAAAACAGAGAAGCGATATAGAATTGTAATTAAACATGTGGCCATTAGCATCAGATCTCAAGCCATGTCACCGAGTTCTGGGCTTCAGTTTCCTCATTTATAAAATGGAGATGACCACGCCCACTTTTGCCTCACAGGGTTGGATGTTGGAGTTAAATGGGATAATGCTGTATCTGGCACATAGTAAGCGCTCAGTAAATGCTAGGTATAGACCTCCCTACCTTGTGTATTTAAGCATAATTACTAATTAATTGCAATGCCTCATTGCTCATGATCAAAAGGACCAAAAATCAATTTGCAAAGAAATAAAAACAGCTCAGAGGGTGTAACTTGAACCCTGACTGATGGTTTTATTGGTTTTAATTTCATCTCCCCTCAGCCTGCCTCTTTTTTTCCAGACACTTTATTCGGAAAAGTAGGAAAAGTCCCAGATGCAAATATAAGATTTCCCCAACAATGTGATGTTGGCCGGGTCCTTATGCTCCCTGCATCCTTAGTTTGCTAATCTGTAAAATGGAAGTAATGGTATCTGCATTCCATCCTCTCTGGGTTGTTGTAACAAAAAAAAAAACAAAAAAAACAAAAAAAAAAAAGTCACAGAAGAGGACAGAGGTAAAAAAGCTCTCTAAGACCCTCTAAATTGCTACTCCAATTCACATTATTTGGGTAATCCGCATCCATATTTTGAGACAGAGAGACCAAGTTTTACGGTCTCCTTTCAACAGCTGAACCTTCCAATACATTGCTTGCACACCTGTTTCTATTAAGCATAAGCAAATGAGCCAGAGATGATGTTTACTGAGAAAAATCTTGGTTTCCCTTGCATAGGTTGAGTCATATATTCAATTTCACCTGGGATATAGCCAAAGGGAAGAATGCTTCTCAATATTCCCTACCCACAGTGCCTCCTGCCCCAACTCAGACAGTCTACCGTATAAGGCTGTCCACTGAGTGAGTGGCCACTTGGCCAGAGTTTAACTTCCTCTGCCCTCAGAAATGCATTTAGTTCCAGGTGAATCTGACCAGAAAGGATGGACCTGAAGTCTGGCTTGGCCCCAAAGGATCATTCTAGAATACACCAAAAGGTCTTTAGTGCCACACCCTGTATGGTGTTGTGGTCCTCTTGGGGCAGGCCTAGTGTGGCCCTGGGCCTCCCCAGATTGAGGGGTCCCCAGGGCCGTCAGGTTTCCCTGGGCCACTAAAACCTGAGCAGACCCCTCTGAACCTGAGCCTGAGTCTGCCTCTGTTCCACCCACATTATTGGCTTTGGCTCAGACCCCCGAACAGTCAGGAGCCAATGGGCAAAGGAAGGAGAGCTGGAGGGAAGGAGTAGCCTCACAAGTGGGCATCTGGCTTTGGATCCACGACACCAAGGAAGGGAATGACGCAGGGAATGACAAGGGTTGGGGAGTATAGACAGAAGGTGAGGCTGGCTGGGAGCCTCCAGAAGTCTGGAGTTCCAACATATACAGGGCCCCTGAGAGGCTTCCAGAAACCCCTGGTTGAAAGACAGTCCCATATTGTTCCACAGAACAGCATGCCGAGAGTGAAGGTGTTGCTTAAAGCAGCTCCAAACAAGGAAGGTTTGCCAGATCGTTTCAGCAATAAATCTACCTTGAGTAAGTGATGAAAATAGCTGCAGGACCCTTTACCCCATCGATGAAAGATTTGTTAACTCTGCTGGAGTCATCTGGTGACTCAGATCCTTCCTGAGGGTTGCACAGACAGGGTAAGTTCGCAGCGCTAAGCAGCCGTCCATCACAGTGCATTTGGCAGAGATTTCTCCACAAGTAAACAATCAGCAGACAGCCCAGGAAATCAAGTGCTTCCACCTGAGCATCTCAGTGACAACAGAGCAGGGCTGGGGGTCCACCCTCCATAATCACACCACTGTTAATCCTCCAGTCTCTCAGTTTGCACCTATCACGTTCATTATCTTGTATGAGCTCCAGACAACTCTGTGAGGAAGCAAGGGCAAGGAATCGGTATCCCCATTTTACAGATGAGGAAACTGAGTCCAAGAAATGAAGACTCAATCCCGAGCCTCCTGATTCCTAGTGCAGTTCTATGCTATAGACCTGGCTGCCACTTCCATGAAGGCACTAGCAGAAATACAGAAATAAGGAGGGAAAGGAACAAGGGCGTTGATCAACACTTTTGCTCACAAGAGCAAGAAGGGAGGCAGCTTGGAAGCAGCTAACAGCACCAGCCCATTGCTGGGTTTACAAGGCTGACCCACTGTTCACCTTTGCAGGGCAGCAGGGCCTGGCTGAAGGGGAAGCTGGGGCTAGTGCACGTGCGGACCAGGGCTCCAGAGCCAAGAGCGACAGCAGTCAGGGGATTCACGTGCCGCGACTCAAGAAGCAGCCATGGCAGGAAGCTGAAACCCAGGCAGAGGTACCACTTATGATGGGCTCCCCTCTGTAATTGTTCTTCCTGACTTCAGAGGGGATACGCCCTCCCTGCACTGTTTCTTTGGGTTCCTCCAGAGAAGGGAAGAGGACTTCAAGCCTATTGACCACTGTTTCCCAAAGTGTCACATGTGGAACCCTGCCAGCTGCTCGATGAGAAAAAAGAATTTCATGGCTAAATACATTTAGGAAATGCTGCATACCATGTTCTCCTTCCAGAGAGTCACAGGGCACACTTGAATACGGGCCATCTGGGGAAGTTCTATAGGTGAAGTAGCTGGTTTAACCTTAACCCATGGTTTTCCAAACTTCCTTAACCACAGGGTCCCCCTACACTCTTCACCCCATCTAGGCAGCTGTAGTCTTCTCTAGAGAAAAGAGCTCTTGGCCTTAGAATTGGAAAAGGCTTGGTTTGGGTCTTGCATCTGCCAAGTTGTGGTGAACCTGATAAAGAAACTTAACTCACTTTGAGCCTGTATTACCTCCTTTGTAAAACAAAGCTGTTGCCATCCATACTCACTAGGCTACTATGAGGATTAAATGCGTTAGAATATAAACATGCTTTCTAAACTCTAAGGCCTGTGTGCGTGTGAGTGTGTGTGAGTGTGTGTGTGAGTGTGTGTGTGTGTGTACAAGATGCCAGTGGTTCAGAGCAACACACACACCACATGCTCCTATCTTTAAGCTCATTTGACTGACAAGAAAGTCATATGCCACTGGGAGCTGGAAAGGGAGAGAAGAGGGGTGCCGCAGGGGAGAAGGACAGAGGGAGAGACATTTTACAATGCATAAAGACAAGGACATAGAGCTTCGTTTTGATTTTTAAATTTTCTTGCAGGAAAGCACTATATGAAAAAAAAAAAAGAAAGAACTATATGTCAGGCATGGTTAAAGGTCATTCTTGCTCTCATAATAATACAATGTTTTATTATAACAAATAGCATTAGAGATCATACTGTTACAACCTTATTTTTCTTCCTAAGCTGCAGAAACAGATTTCTTCCTTGCCATGAGAGTCTAGCCACAAGGTCTGACTGACCTGCTCTGCTTCTTTAGAAAGCCTTTTTATGGATGTGTATCTGTCGTTCCCTAGGACACATCAAGAGAGAATCAGCATCGTATACACACTTCAAAGGAGAACCACAGTGAAAACATACAGCAAACCTCCCAAGGGGCCTTTGGGCATGCCCACATCGATCGCTCTTGGCTCCCGAGTGACAAATCCCACATTACATTCTACGGAGGGGCCTTCCCCAACAGAAAGGCAGATCTCAATGGTAAGAAGCCAAATGTCTTGCTTGTTAATCTGGGTAACCCTAATCATGCAGAGTTCATTTGAGAACACTGAGGCACCCCCAGTGTCACCGCCTAGGGACTCTCATCTTAGAAAGTAACAGCCAAAGTCCAGTGGAAGGTGGCAACAAGACCGTCAGCCTCCTTTTTGCCTAGTACTCAAGCACACACATGCTGCAGTCAGTCTGCCTGGGTGTAAATTAATCCCACTTTCTAGTTGTGATCTTGAACAAGTTCTTTGGTCTTGCCGTGGCTCAGTTTCCTCACCTGTAGAATGGGGATAACCATAATAGCTTCATAAGACTATTTTGGGGATTAGGTGAGTTACTGGATAGAAAATACTTTGTATAATTATTTTCCTATATTTAGCACTTAGTATGTGTAAACTGTTAATATTAGCATTATCATTCTCTCCATCACCTGACTTGCCAGCAAGAACCCAACCCAGGTAACAAGATTAGGACTCTCTGAACCTACCTCAGCTAAAACCATGGCTGTCTCAGTGCCTGTTCTTGCCTCTATTCCTGTTAATCCAAAAGTGACAAAAGTTGAAGGTCAACTGTCCATCCTCATACCTGCAACTAATAAGTTCTAATTCCCATCCTGTTTCTACAGACAGACAAGGAAATATAAAACTCCACAAGGGCCGAAGCAGCCACTTGTTACAGGAGCCTCCTGCTGAAAGATGCCTTTTTCCTCCTCTAGCACCTGCTACTGGCTCAGAGAAAAACACAGCTGGGGAAGGAAAGAAGAACAAGGTTGTGTGTATGTGTGCGTGTGCACGTGCGCATGCGTGCTTGCCCTTCAAAGATTAATCTCAATCCAGGAACGAGGCAACTCAAAGGGATGTCTCGAACAGAGAACTGGCCTTACTCGCTCTTGAGCTCACCATGTGGAGCTGAAATAAAACGGTTATAATTTATTAAATGTTGAAAATCGTGAAGTACAAGGAGTTTCACCTGCCCTCCCCCCTCCCCCCCAAGTTCTACCTTAAAGTATATGATATTACCACACTCTGGTGGCAATAGAGTCCTTTGTGCTATGAAGGGGCTGGGGCTTATCTGTAAATATATAAGGACAGAATTTGAGCTTGCAAGCCATTGACCCACTTCAAACTCAAAATGCTGGCGATCTTAATCCAGCAATGGTTTTGCTTAATTGAGGATCTGTCACCTCTGAAAATGTACAGTGAATCTGGCAGTTTTACCAGCCTTTTCAAAAGTCAAGTATACCTTTTCCCCTCAGAAATATTCCTGGCTGTCTCTGGCCTCGTCCTGCTTTGCAATTCTGTGCAGGTCTTTGGGGGTTTGAAGGTACCTGTGCTGAGCAGGAGTGATCAGGGGCTCTGGAATGTTCTGCCCTGTAGCAGCTGCATGAACTCAAGCAGGTCACTCACCCCTCCGAGCTGCACTGACCTCATCTGTGCGCAGATAATAATGCCTACCTCACAGGCTGATGGAAGGATGACATGAGATGATGCATTCCTATGAAAGTATCTTGTCTTGGAATGGGAACGACAGCAATGTTAGTTCATTGTGGGGATTCATAGCCTCCGAAATGTCATTGGAGGAGCCATGGGCAACTCTAGGTGCTCCTGATACCAATAGGGAGGTTATTTTCAACCTGTTCAGGATTTTCTCAGACTCCCTGTGTCTAACCTGATCAAAACCTTCCCATCCACACCAGAAAGGCCTCTGCCTTCCCTGGTTCATTTGGACCAGGAGTAAACAGTAGGCCTGATCTGCCAGAGTCACTGCTGGCCTGAGGAAAGTTCTCTATTCCATACCCCAGGTCAGCCCAGAACCAAGCCAGGCTCAGAGGACAGGAGTCCTTTCCTTCAACCCATGTATATGGGTTAGTAGAGGAAGGCAATATTTTCCATTATATCAAAACTCTATAAAGTTTTAATTAGAATAAAGAAATTAAGGATTGGTTTGTCATCATACCTCACACAAATCATTTGGGTTTCCACCTGGATTTCTCAATGCAAACCTTGTCAAACAACACGCACAAGGTCAGTATTCAGGAAAGGGCAGCCAGTGGGCCGCTGGCAGCTGGGCAGTAAAGGTCTCCAGGAACATAAAGATCTTATGTGCATGCATTTGATTAAATCATTTTCTTAATGTCTTGAAATCATAAATATCACCCTGCATATACTTGGTTGAATTTCCTTCCTCATTCAACTCTAAACATGGGGGAGGCTTATGTGTGTTTCTGATCAATTTTTTTCTCTTTGAACACTAAAAAAAAAAAAAAAAATTGAGAAACATTTTTATTTTTCCTTCCGGGAAATCGAACTCCTTGAAACCCAGCACACATGTACATTTCACAGTTCATATCTCAAAAGCTGCAATCTAAAAGGAGAAATTACGAGCAACTTTTGTTTTTTGAAGATTTATTTATTTTATTTGAGAGAGAGAGAGAGACACGGGGAAGGGCAGAGGCAGAGCGAGAGAGACACCCAAGCAGACTCTGTGCTGAGCACGGAGCCTGACAAGGGGCTTGATCCCAAGACCCTAGTTAACGATCTGGCCGAAACCAAGAGCTGGATACTCAAATGACTGTGCCACCCACGTGCCCCTCAGCAACTTTTGAACAACTGGAAAGAGGAGGCTCTAAGTATTACCCCAACGTCTCATTCTCTCTCTGTGTGTCTCTCTTTCTCTCTGGACGCACACACACATGCACACGCAGACACACATATTAGGGTTTTTTGGACATCAAAAAAACTGGGCTAATGTTATTGCCGATTTTGTCACAGAGTGATTCATTTTCAGCTCTGTTCATACTGCAGAAATGTAGGGACGCCTAGATACCCTGCAAGCAGCGAGATCGGGCATTAAGCCTAACGAGAGAAGAGAAAATAATAGAATAAATATAATAATAAAAAATATAATAATAATATAATAATATTATAAATAAATAAATAATATAAATATAATAATATAAATAAAATAAAATATAAATATAAAAAATTAAAATATAATTTAAAAAATACTCTCAAAGAAATAGAGGAAAAATTCTAATTCCAAACATGATTGTAACTACATGTAATTAGTTCATTTACTACTCATGGCGACCTGATGAGGTGGGAAGTATGATTACTTGCATTTTACAGAAAAAGAATTTGAGGCTTAGAAAGTTTACATAAAGTAAGCAAGCACAAATGCATATTCCTGCTTTCTGCCCTTTCTAGCCTAAAAGGTGGCAGAATGTTCTATAACCTTGCTTTTCTCCCTTAGCAACATATGTAGAGGTTCCTCCCTATCTGTACACAGAAATCTCAGCTATATAATTCCAACCCGGCTTAATTTCCCCGGCTGCAAGACAAAGAAAGACTACAGTTTGTCTTGAAGGCTGGTGAATTTATCAGGTTTATGCTTCTCAGGGGAGTGAGAGGCTGGATTAAGGGAGGGGCATCGCCGGGTTCCCCAAGAGCAAAGCGGCATGGCTTTGATCAGACAGCGAGCCGCCGAGTTGGCTGGCTCCAATTCTCAGCCACCGGTACTACGGCTACATCACACCCCGCAGCACCTGGCACCAGATTTACAAGAAGATACAGTGTCATTTGTCCTCTGCAAGCGGCAGTTTTTAAAATACCTGCCATGTCGGGTTCGGTTTTGTTTTACAATTTTTCTCCAGGTGCCAAAGGCTTTGACGTTACCCCCTGTCTCAGAGGAACGGCCCAGAGTCCAGCCCAGAGTCCTGCACCCGCTGAGGAGTCCATTTAAAGCCAGTGACCCTCCATCAGAGCTCTTCATCTTCCCGGTGGAGATTCATTTCCACACCCAACACCCCCCAAAAGAAAAACCACACCGAAGAGGTAGGTCCCCTGTGTTTGGGTGTTCCTGATGGAACACAGGCAGGCTGGTAAGCGCTGGAGGGTCTCCCTAATGAAACCATCTCCTAAATCAGAGCTGACCCTCCCCAGGGTCATCCTCTTGAGAGTATGTTTTTTAAAGGAAGAAAAAGGGTAAAATCTAGAAGAAATGTCTTCTGTTCATATTCGTATGTCCCCATATGTTAGTAAAGATGGCCTCCTGCAATTTCATGCTAACCTCTTACCTGTTAGCCAGACTCAAAAGGATATGCCCCCTAAAAGCTCTTGTAAAAGTACCAGAATTGCCTCTCATTGGCCAGGCGTGGGTTGTATGCCCAACCTGGACCCAATCACCGCAGCCCAGACAGCGAGGAGTGCTCATTAGCTAGGCTTCAGTCGCACGCCTACCCCCAGAGTCAGGGAGTAGACACAGCTCCACCCAAACCACATGTGGGAGCAGCGGGGGGAAAGACGGGCCTCCAGAAGAAGAGACAGCTGGCAAAAACCACAGACATCGACAAAACTTGGCTTTCTCCTTGTCTCCTAGGTGCTCCACACCCTGAGGCAGGACCAGAAACAGAAGAAAAGTCCAGGCTTTTCTGGAAACCTCTCCTGAAGCATGCATCCCTAGAAAAGCCAAGGGAGTTAACTGTGCATCTCCCAGTGGACACAGGCAGGGACATGCTCTCACGTCAAGGTAGCTCTTCATTCTCTCCAGCACCCCACAGACTCTCACCCCGAAGGGAAGCAAGAGTCCTCAGCCATGAAAAAGGAGGCTGGAATGGAGGCTAATTCCTCCCTGACACTTGAAGATGACTTAATTCAGGCAGCTGCTGCCTTAACCAAAGTGCTATAATGAAACCATTTTAGCGTCTAGCTCATGCAACTTACTCACTGAATCATCCTACTAATAGTTTCTGACTGTAAATCTAAAACAGCACCCAACTCACTAAACATTTCTGCATGCTTTATAGTTTATCCTATGTTTTTAACCAAAGAAATGTCATTGCTAACCAATTTAGGAATACATATTTATTCATTAAAAGTCATAATATCAATGAAAGACTTCACTCCAATTTTTCAAAACATCATACCGACATTTGAAACCATACACATGAGTGTATCTAAGCTTTTTTTTTAATGTGTTAATAGGTTGGAAATAATAGGTCATATTTTGGAAAGCCCCTCATTTTCATAAAACTGAACCTCCTTTCCAAAGGGCAAAATGACTATATGACAAATGCTAAGTGGTCTCTGACTAGTGGTAATCAGAAGTGGAAGGATGAACATTTCTATTTATGGAGTTCTCCTTTTGGGCCAGGCACCATCCTCAGTTTTTTTCACTTACTCCTTACAACAACCCTACCTTCAATTCACACCCTGGGACGTCTGGGTGGCTCAGCCCCTTAAGCATCTGCCTCCGGCTCAGGTCATGATCCGGGGGTCCTGGGATCGAGCCCCGCATCCGGCTCCCGGCTCAGTGGGAAGCTTGCTTCTCCCTCTCCCTCTGCTGCTCCCCCTGCTTGTGCTTACTCGCTGTCACTCAAATAAATGGATAAAATCCTTTAAAAAAAAACTGATGGATAAGTAATTTGTTTGAGGTCACACAACGACAAGTGACCTAGCTCGGACTGGAGCTCAGGCCCTCAGGTGCCGGAATCCATCCTCCCACCCATTACACTATACTGTTTTCCAGAATAAACGAAACAGTGAGCCCAGGTCAGGATGTTCTTGAGATGTTTCAGTTTTGAGAGCTTCATTTGATAACTGGGGTGGGGCTTGTTTACTCTAACTCTTAAGTGAGAGTTAATCATCCTAAAGACCCTTAAGTTTCCTTTTTAAAAAAAATTCCAAATATGGGCAAGGGTCACTCTGTGTGTGCAAACAGGTAGGAAAGCAGCTTTCCATCTGTGCACCACGACAGCCAGTGCACGGTCTGAGCCACTGGGATCAATGGCAACACCAGTGGATTTCATCTTTGGTATCCTCACTTCACACAGCTCTCCATCTGTTTTGAGTTGCTATGTCCACCCAGGATCTAGCACGTGTCCCTCCTCTGCCACCCTGCCAAGGGGACGCTGGTCTAAGGAGTCCCTGATACCCTGGTGTTAGCTAGTTCAGTATGTGACCCGACCTAGTGGTAGATGCATAAAGAAGAGTCTAAAGAGGCAAGATTTGCATAGCAGTCTTTCTTACAAAGATTCCTGGGGTGGGGCGGATGGGTGACAATCAGTTAAGCATCTGACTCTTGGTTTCGGCTCAGGTCCTGATCTCAGGGTCCTGAGATACAGTCCCATGTCAGGCTACCCCCTTCCCCCCGCCCCAAGCGCAGAGTCTGCTTGACCTGTTCTCTCCCTCTTCCCCTCTCCTTCCCCTCCACCTAAAATAAATAAATACATCTTTATTTTTTTAAATATTTTATTTACTTAAGAGAGAGAGAGGACATGAGAGAGAGATCACGAGCAGAGGGGAACAGCAGACAGAAGGAGAAGCAGGCTCCCCGCCAAGCAAGGAGCCTGATATGGGGCTCGATTCCAGGACCCCAGAATCATGACCTGAGCCAAAGGCAGATGCTTAACTGACTGAGCCACCCAGGCACCCCAATAAATAAATGTTAAAAAAAAAAAAAGAAGATTCCTGGGGCAAGTTTGTTTAAAGCTACTAAGCAGGACTGTCCCATTGCCAGAGGCTGCATGTACCCATTTACTTGCTTAGCCCTGGATTACCTCACCTCTAATATCATAAAAATAAAACCAGATTTTAGATATGCACATATGCCAGACATATTTTATTGCTGAACCCTTGAGATTAAATTGCAGACTTTGTATATTTCTTCCCTTATCAGCACGTAGCTCCTAAGAGGACTGATTTTCTCCCTTATAATCACAATGCAATTACCACACTCAAGAAACTTTATTATTTAACATATAGTCCATATTCCAATTTTCATAATTATACCAACAATGTTCCTTGTGGTTTTCTTCCCTCCAATCAATCCAGGATTCTACTCAGGGTCATGTAGCGTACTTAACTGTCCCATATCTTTAGAACCTTGTTTTTCATGACATGAGCATTTTTGAAGAAGACAGGCCAGCTGCTTTTCAGAATGAGGCTCAATCTTGATTTGTCTGTTTCCTTGTGATTAGATTCAGATCCAACATTTTGGGCAAGAATAGTATGTAGGTCATAATACGTCTTTCTCAGCGTATCACATCAAGAGACAGGAAATATCCCTTCATATTTATTCCATTTGTTATCATTTGGTTCATCACAGGGGATGTTAAAATTCATTATTTAGTTAAAGGTGGTGTCTACTAGATTTCTCCATTGTAAAGAGATCTTTTCCCTTTGTAATAAATAAGTAGCCTATGAAACTTTGAAGTTATGTGTGAAGCCAGTTTTTAAACACAACAGCAACAGTGCGTTGAATAGGAAATAAAAACCACTCTCTCTGAGATTAAGACAAGGTCTCAGTCACTTAGATTACTGGGTTTCACCCTTCTTGGAGTAGTCCCTACTGATTTTGAAAAAGAACTGGAGAAAGAGAATAGAAGTGGAGGGCAGGGTGTGCTTTGTGGAGCATTTTCCTCAATCCTATTACCCTCTAACTAGCATCTGGAAGGTGCTACTTTGTACTTTACAACCTTGAGGAGCCACGTGATCATTGGCTCTGCTTAGAAAAATTGCTTTGTGGTTGGATCTGTAGCCAACAATCCCATGAGCTCTCAAGCTGGAGTCTTTCTAGTTCGAGCCATTGTTTAGGGGGCTAGAAGGATTCTTTTTTTTCTCTCTCAGGAGCCCATCAACAAGATGACAACCACCACCACCACCACTCAAGTCCTCCCAGTTCTTGGAAGCTCCCCAACTGAAGGACCCCTGTTCTAGCCACTTTGGCCTCCATGGGTGGTGGAAAGGAGTCACTTAGCCTCCACTCCTTAGCAGGGCTAGAAAAGAGGGACAAACTTAGGAATGAGTGGAATAAACCAGCCTAAGCACAAGGAGCCATCAACCAAGTAAAAAAAAAAGAGGTTCTTTCTCCTTCTTGCTCATTCAGAAGTTCTCTCACTTGTGTTTTTTCTCCATTGCTTTGAAAGATGATGATGGCCCACCCCAGAATGTGAGCCCACCACTGTTCCCGATTAAAGGAAGAAAAAGTCCAGAGGGCCAGAGGGGCGTGGACAGCCCCAGGACGTCAAGCTGCAGCAGCTCCATTGGTCCCTTGGATATGAGAAGGCCCAGGGGGGCACTCCCAGCAGAAGGACAAGGTAATCACTCCTGGGGTGCACAGATGTTCCCCCCTCCCCCACCCTCAGCTTGTCTGTGGCTCTGGGCTCATTTTAATCATCTGCATGGCCACACAGCAGCTGTGATGCAAGCTGTCTGAAAGCCACCCCATTGAAAAGGGGGAAATCAGCAGTGTTTCCAACAATGTCTGGGATTAATGTTTACCACGCATATTCCTAAAAGAGTTAGTACATGTTTTAAGGGTTTGCTGCACCAACACGCAGTGCCAAGCTGTTCTGTGCTCTTCTCACTCCTGGCAGCAATGTGCAATGACACAGCTCCCTGCGCTCATCAGGGAGACACGCTCCCGGGTTTACCAGGCAATCCTCAACACCCTCCCCGGGGGCCAGGGAGCCTGGTGACATGACCTTGCCAAGAGAAAGAGTCCCCAGAGAGAAATCCCCCTCCAGCCCAGGGCAGAGCCTGAGGCCTATCCACAGAGGGAGAAGGACTCTGGATTTCTCTCGAAGGGTGAGGCAAAGTAAATCCACCTCCTCTATGACTCAGGCCCACTGAAAATTCTTACCCTTAAGAGCTGATGGTCTAGGAGGAGACTGGGATGCTTAGACAAGAGCAATAATGCAGAGACGGTGCAGTAATTGCTTCCACGGGGGCTGGGATCTAAAAGCAGCTCCTAAAGCAAAATGGCTCTGAGTCCAAATTACCCTCTGAAAGGCCCTTGGGGAGGCGCCATGCTGGACACTGACCACTTTCTAGAAACGGCAGCCCAGGCAGCTGTTCCTCCTTCATGGGAGTGCAGGGCTGCTGTCTCTGGTTGAACACGGAAGGAGGCTGGTGAAAGTTTGGGTGCCAGACACTGTGAAGAAAGTGTCTCTGTTAACAACAGAGTCACACTCGGGGCTTCGAGAAACTCACACTCTGAGAGGCGCGTGGGAACTGAGAGCCACAAAGACAGCGGGTACGGCATCTTTCATTTTCATCTCCTGCTCACTTGGGACGGATGCCTCACCCTTTAAGTCCCTTCGTCCCTTGTCCCTCGTCCCTCCTCCCTCCCCCAAGAATCTATAGTTGATTCTTATAAGCACAAATTAAATACAGTATCTCCATTATGTATTTGTAGCTTCTCTGCCACTGAAATGGTCAAACTCAAACCCCTCTCTCCCCCAGCTCTCTCTCTCTTTCTCCAAAGACATCATTTTCATTTATAAACTGTTTTGGCACAGAACCCTTCTCTTACAACCCCCTCCCTTTTATACTTGTCTGGCAGGGATCCTCTATTACATTTGATACAAATGAACCAAACTTTAGCTACGGTCATGTCGGTAACAAGCCTGTTCCTGGGACATTGCATAGCCCAGGAGAGAGCACAGCAAATACACACACACACACCCATACTCGGACATTTTTGTAAAGGGAGAATCGGATTAGAATGAATGCCAGGGCCATGACAATGATAAGAGTGCAGCCTCAAGTGTGTTGGGTAAACGCATGTAAATGAATGTGTGTGTGAGAGCACATGTGTGCATGAGGGTGTGTGTAGGCTTATATGCCTATGCGAGTGCTTGTGTGTCTCTATGTGTGGGATTATGCACACACGCATACCTGAGAACAAGTGTGCATGGGTTGCTGTGTGTCCTTGTTCATGCGTGGTGCCTATGTACGTGCGTGCACACCTGCATCTGTGGGTGTCCATGCGTGTGTGTGCTTGTGCTTGCTTTGCATATATATGTGTGTGCACACCTCTCTACAAATATCTGTGAGTTTCTGTGTGTGTGTGTGCTGAACCCAGGAGTGGGGCTGAGCCTGCGCTCAGGCTCAAGGACCTGAGCACACTGGCTTGCCCCGCGGGGCCTGCGCCGGTGCTAACGCTAGCCATGCTTGTGCTTATTTTCAAGAAGATTCCAGAGACCCCACATCAAGACACTTCTCACCAGGTCCAGATGGAGAAAACATCTGCCTGTTCCTCCCCGGGCCTACCGAAACCAAGGAGTCTCTTTCAGGTAAAGGTAAGATGATACATCCCAGGCCAGCCTCACTTGTATATGAGAATATTTTACCTGTAGCTTCCAAGACTTCCCAGCAGCAGAGACATCATTAAAAACAGATGCAAGCCAGCCAGTTTCTCCCTTCTCACTGACACAGAGGTGCCTCTGTAGCTCAGACACAATCACCCAATGTTTGCCTGACAAGTTTGCTCTTGCTGGAGCATCTGGAGAGGGAAGTTCCTGCGGAATGGCTTGGAGGAGGTGTCCTGTGCCACGCTGATCCTCGATGAGAACGATAAGCCCTTTTGGTAATTGCCCAAACTAAACACTGCCTTTTCTCGTTTCCAACCACCCTCCAGAGATGGAGATGGCTAATTGGTAATCCAATCAGGTACCCTTGTTCTATGCATTGGTTCATTGCTGCGAATCATCTGGCTTCTGACAGATATCAAGGCAGTTTCCAAAAACCCTTCTGGCACATTACTTTTTTGGAGAAGAGATGCTGGCTCTGGGCAATAGCCATTTTGCAAAGAAAAAAAAAAGTGAAGTCAGAGGGTGATGAGTACCAACCACCCAGGAACCACCACGATGTGTACGTGGGAGACATACGCCCAGCAGGCCTCTTGATGAGGCAGATTAAAATCTGCACTCGTTTGGTAGGCTAGGTCACCACTGGCCTAATAAAAAGAGCATGGATTCAGAGCCAGGAGATCCGAGTAGGCCTGGCTTGTCCTCTACATTCGTCTCTGTGTCAGATGACTCTGGGTCAGTCCCTCCCCACGTCCAAGGGTCCTCCTCCCATCCAAAATGAGAGGAGCGACTCCTCCACCACCAGCAGCCGGGAAATCCCTTGACCAAAGCTACAGTTTATGTGTTGTGTCTATTCCTCTGGAAGTAGCCGCCTAGTACACAGGTTTCCAGAAACTAGAAGGCATTAGGTTCCAAATTCAGTGTCACCACCACTTGGGTTATATATGAGATAAATATAAAAATAGCTTGGTTCTGACTTGGTGGAGGCCACTGTCAGTGACACAGCTGGGCTAACAACCAGAGAGCACATGATTCTGTTCACCTGCTGCACATTTGTCTACTCTGTCCCAGGAGAAATAGCCCCCCTTCTGGCAAAGCAAGAGTCAGAAGCAGAAAAAGGAAACATTCAGGCATCAAGCTGGTTGTCACATCGTCAATAGGATGTTTCCGTCATTTTGGGGTTCTCAGCACCCAACACAGTCCCTGACACGTATACATAGCAGGATCACAATTGATTTTCAGTGAAAAAAATCTTTCAACAATTTCCACACTAAAGGAAGAAAGAGGGAAATGAAACTTCTGATGAATAAATGGAGACTTGCCGGCCATCTTGTCCTAGTCCCATGAACCGTGTATTTAATCCTACTTGCCTCTCAAACCCAAAGGCAGTCACTGTAAGCTTGTTGAACGTGTGAATCCATCAGTCAATTAGCCAGTCTGTCAGTCAGTCACTGGCCTCCCCCCAGCCTTTCCTGCACATACAATCAGTGGGTCTTCGGTCTTGATGCTGATTGGAATGTGCCCTGCAAGTCAAGGCAGAACCTGAAACCCACATTCCCTACAGGGGCCTATAGGCCATATCTAGCCTTCAAAGAATATCTATGAATGGGAAAGGCTTGTTGCTGTTTTGTTTCATTTTGAGAAGCGGTATACTGAAAAAAATGTTCAACTCTTGCAAAGGATTTTCTCCAATTACACCAAACTCTTCATAACTCAGTTTGTTCAGATCCATCTTGATCATCCTCCCAACCCTACCTTTCAGTCTTGCCTCCCATCACATTTGGGCCCATCCTTTTCTCTTCTCTCCGATGGCCCAAACATTCAGGCTTCCTTCTCCTACCTCCCAGCCTTTGCCCAATTGCCCACAAATATTGAGAATAGTTTTAAGCTCTAGGCAAGGACTCATCTTTTCTGGGACAGTTTCCTTATTAAATCTACCTCCTCTCATACAACTGCCTCAGCCCATTCCCCTCTCTCAATCCCACTTTCGTGATCATTGTTTTATCTGCATCTGTTTTCTGTTTAGTTCCCAAATATTACATGAGTCCTAGAGGGCCTCTTATCTTTATCATATGTCCAAGAAATGCTTGTTGATTGACTGAATACCCCAGGTGCCACAAAGGAAAGTTCTTTGGGGATCATAAATGGGTATTTTTTTAATTTAAAAAAGTCTTGAGTAAAGGAGACAATATGATCTGTCTGATCTTTCTGAGACTTTCAGACTCTGTCAACATCTATTTGGAAATAAATTCTTAGGCAATTAGATCATGATATCTTACTTTCAGAGAGCCCAGAGAAATGAACATAAACCTTCAGAAGAAAAAAAAAAGCTGCAAAGGCTAGAGTTGGAATTTGACCCTTTTGGTCGTGTTGGGATATTGCAACACTTAGAAAATTCAAAGGCTTAAGAAAAGAAAATTTCACTTGGAAGGATTTAAGTCAGAGCAGTGGATATGCACTCTGCATTGCTTATCCTTGAGTCAGACCCTTCGCCCATCTTCCTAGTCACAGTGGCCACAAGAGAAGTTCTCTTTCAGAAGTTTTTTTATTCAGAACTGTCTTCCTGCAGGGCACCTGGGTGGCTCAGTCAGTTGAGTATCTGACTCTGGATTTTGGCTCAGGTCATGATCTCAGGGTCCCAGGATCGAGCCCCATGGGGCTCTGCGCCCAGCAGGGAGTCTCCTCCAGGATTCTCTCTCTCTCTCCCTCTGCATGCATGCGCATGTTCTCTCTTGTGCGCGCTCTCTCTCTCTCTCTCAAATAAATAAATAAATCTAAAAAAAAAAGTGTTTTATGGCAAGAAGTTCACAATGTCTGTGCCAGTGATCCAGGTTGGGACTTCAGGTCTCACGTAAATTTAAATTCTTGATCTCTTTCAGAGTTCCCAGTTAGCACTTGTTCTTGTCCTAAATGGTTGTTTACCCCAAATATGTTCCTTATGTTTTGGTCATTTAATTAGCATCCTTCTTCTTACAACTTTTTCCTGGTATGGTGGTTTTAAAATACGTCCACAAATTCTTTGACTCTTGTTCCTCCAAAAGGGAGAAGCTGATACTCCTTCCCTTGAGGGTAGACTGGACGTAGTGGCTCACTTCTAATAAATGTAGCATATGACGGAAGGGATTGTGTGTGGCTTTTGCGCCTGGGTCATAAGAGGCACTGAGGCTTCCTCCTCGCTCTCTCTCTCTCTCTCTCTCGGATTACTCAGGAAATTACTGGGAAAGCCAGCCACTCTGTCTGTCAGGAGGCCACTCAAGCAGCCTTGTGGAGAGGTCCATATGGCAAGGCGGTAACGCCTCCTGCCAGCAGCTAGGATAAACTCTCCAGGTTTATGGGTGAGCCGTCTCCAGAGGAGATGCTCCTGGCCCAGGGAAACCTTCAGACAACTGCGTCCCGCCTGCCGCTGTGACTGCAGCCTCACGAGAAACTCCGCAGCAGAATCACACACCAAAGCCACTCCCAGATTCCCACAGAAACTGTGTGACATATAATAAGGGTTTATTGTTCTAAGGTCTCTAGATTTGGGGGTAATTAGTTTTGGTAATAGATCATATAATCCGTGTCACTTCCTGGTGCTCTGCAATTTGGTAAACAGAAAGATGAAGGGTCTAAGAATATCCCAGCTGGTCTCAAAACACTGATTATTTGGAGGCAAACATATACTCAATGGTTGACTTTCTCTTTGTTTTCCCCATTTGGCATCTGTGATAAGGCTGGTTGTGGCAACCCGTGGGTAAAAGAATATGATTTTCCTTGAGCACTCTTTCTCTTAGCAACTGTTGCTTTAAAAAAGATGCCTGGAGATTTAACGGGGGAAAAGTCCTTTAGATAAAGTAGTGTGAGGGATAAAAAGAAAGAACTTCGGACTAAATGTCCACAGTCTTGAGGTTATTCTCAGCTCTGCCACCTGTGATTTCTGTGATCACGGGCAAGTAATTTCACTGCTGTGGACTTCAGCTTCCTCATATGGGGAAAGAGGAGTTGGAATTAGATCCAGTCCTCCCAGCGTATGTCCCATAGAACTCCAGTTCCTCCCAAGGTTAACAGGCATTATATAAAAAACCAAAAGATTGGGGCACCTGGGTGGTTCAGGGGGTTAAAGCCTCTGCCTTCAGCTCAGGTCATGATCTCAGGGTCCTGGGATCAAGCCCCACATCGGGCTCTCTGCTCAGCGGGGAGCCTGCTTCCCCCTCTCTCTGCCTGCCTCTCTGCCTACTTGTGATCTCTCTCTCTCTGTCAAATAAATAAATTAAAAAATCTTTAAAAACAAAAACAAAAACAAAAAACAACCAAAAGATTCTGAGGTCAAATAGGTGTGGAAACCAGTGCGCTAAAGCTAAGTAGATTCCTTACCACGGGATTTCACAAGGACTCTAATACGCTAATGGGAATTCCTGCTCTTTCAGATGAGGCTGTGCATTTGACCACTTAGTTCTTTATTGTTTTCAGTAAAGCAGCATGTGGATCTAAATCATTTTTGGAACCCACCTTGGAAAACGCTAAACTGATGTTTCTATGGTTCCTTCCAGCTGTTAATGCTGTATGTTACTAAATATGCCCTTTTCTCAAGGAGACTCCCTTGGTGGGGCAGCTCTGCTGTCTGAATCCTGAAAGCAGGATCTCAGCCATTCAGTAACTCATGACTGTTCTTATTTTCATTTTCCAAACATCACTTCTGAATCATAGGGTGCACAGTCCGTCCATCTCTGGGTGAGAAGTAAAGGAAGGTAAGAAGCACCCAGTGTGGCGATAGGCCCTTTTGCCCCAATCTGTGTTTGTTAATAACCCATAAGAAATCATGTTGACAGTTTTAGGGATTTGGGGTCAATTGAAATAAAGGAAAACGTGACTGGATATGGTCCCTTGGCACCCAGCCTTTCCTTCCAGTGGGCCCTCCTGTCCTTCTGAGTCTAGAAGGCTAGAAACACTTCCCAGATAACCTTTGCCATCAGGAGGCTGCCTACGAATTTGCGTTCTGCCAAAGAGCTGAACTTGTAAGAGACAATGGAGGGCAGAAGCCAGGCAGAAGCTCTGGGCTGCTTACCCTGGCAAGCAAGCTCATGAAGACTGAGTGTCAAGTGGTGGATGCGACAGCAACTTTATAAGCACCAAGTTCTGTAGAGTAACTCCACTCCGTTTAAAAATTATCTGGTGGTTTCCGTTCTCCACTAAGCCCTGACCGACATGCTCTCCTTACAGAAATTAGGGGAGATTCCCATGAAGCTCGGCATGGGGCTAATTTGGGTCTGTCACATACACCACAGGGCGGGCTGTGATGCTGTGCTTGTTCTGGACTTCACAGAGAAGTAGGGTTCTTTCCCTCACCACAGTGAGGCCAGCAAAGCCCCAGCAGCCCATACTGGAAGGTGTTCCGATAGCCACCAGCAGAGAGCCACTAAAAACCATTAGGGAGCCTCCTTTCCTTTGACAAAGACCTCTCCAGATTCGTGGAAGCACAAAGACTCCCCTGCCTCACATTTGGCTGAAAATGTGTCATCACCACTTTATGCCTCCCAAAGAAGAAAAACGTCAAAAAATAATAGTTCTCTTTGAATCTGCTAGGAATTCTTTTCTTTTTAAGAAAAAAATCAGTATGAAGTGTTGAAGAATATTTAGTTCCTCTTTGGTTTTTGCATATGATGGGACTTAACGTTTATTACAAAGCCTGTGAAAATATGAATTCTACCTCCCTTACATTTGATCCAATTCAGAGAGCCTTAGATTTGAGCGGGAATGTAGGCATTGCCTTCATCATCGTTTAAGCAGAGGAAGGGCATACCAGATAGACTTGCTGAGGACACTAGCAGATAAAATGGGTAACAGCAGAGCTATCTGGTTGAAGTGGGCTTGGTTTGTCTCCCCTCAACTTCTCCACAGTCCTACTAATTCTTCCCCTCCTAAGATGACTTCCGGGCAGGGGGTCATGCCACTGGAGCTATGACACCACAGTTTGAAAAGTCTCTCATTTTGTAGATAAGGACAGTGAGGCCCAGGGAAGTATGGTGATTTGCTCAAAGTTACACAGCTTCTTTGTGGCAAATCTAAGGCTCAAATCCAGATTTTTCTACCCCCACTTAGCGCAAAGCTCTTCCCACTAAATGGTACTTGCCTCTAGCCTTATTTGTCCAAGTCTCTAGGCTTCAAGGACTTGCTGAATTCCCCCCCTTCACTGTGATGCCTCAGCCCGCACTGATGGCTACTTACTTAGGTTCCCCTAATTCTTATTGCCTGGGCCTCTCACCAAGCACTCCATCACTTTCTTTGTCTTCTTTACTTTTTTTCCTTCTTTCCTCTCCAAGATTTGAAATTCCTATGAGTAGATCCCCTTTATCTACTTCTGAATATCCCAGAAAACAGCATGTGCTCTCCTGGAACATAGCCCACAAATAAGGATCGAAATTGTGAGTAGCAGAGACTCTAATTGTTCCCCAGTATCCATTATTTAATTATTTTATTAGAAGCACCTAAGTTTAGTTGAATAGATGGCTGCTGGCTAGAAATTGTTTCCCAGCCTCTCTTGCAACCAAGCATGGCCATGTGACTAAGTTGTGGCTAATGAAATGGGAATAGATGTGACGTGTGCAACTTTCAGGTCATTTTCTTAAAAGGACATTGTTTGCCCTCCTCTTTACTGAAGAAGGTCCTCTTTCCCCTTGGACTTGGCTAAGGTGGTGAAATAGCATCAACCATGTGGAAGAGGGCCATACTCTATGGGACCATGGAGCCATAAGATATAGGAAACCTCATTGCTCAGATAACTGCACAGAGCAAAGCCACCTTGGTCTGCCCACCTACCTCTCAACTCTTATCTGAAAGAGAAATAAATGTTTTATCTTTTAGAGTCTTTTGATTACAGCAGCTTGCCATGTTCCTTAACTAAAACAAC
Source organism: Potos flavus (assembly GCA_028534135.1). NCBI lineage: Eukaryota > Metazoa > Chordata > Mammalia > Carnivora > Procyonidae > Potos > Potos flavus. The sequence goes on from CM052883.1 coordinate 143,517,698, forward strand.
AACTATAATAATATCTGCCATCCTAGTTTACACTTTGTAACAATCAAACCAGATTCGAGATGCCTGGGTGGCTCATTCGGTTAAGCATCTGCCTTTGGCTTGGGTCATGATCTCAGGGTCCTGGGATTGAGTCCCACATCGGGCTCCTTGCTCAATGGGGAGCCTGCATCTCCCTCTGCCTGCTGCTCTCCCTGCTTGTGCTCTGTCTCTCTCTCTCTCTCTCTGTCTCTCTCTGACAAATAAATAAAATCTTTTAAAAGAAAAACAAAACAATTAAACCAGCTTATGCTTGGGGCGCCTGGGTGGCTCAGTCGGTGGAGCTTCCAACACTTGGTTTTGGTGCAGGTCAGGTCATGATCTCCGGGTCACAACGTGGAGCCCCATGCGGCTCTGCATTCAGTGGGGGATCTGCTTGAAGATTCTCTCCCTCTGCCCCTCCCCCCATGCATGCATGTTCTTTCTCTCAAATAAATAAATAAATCTTAAAAAAAAATCATACTTGCAGTATATCTTGCAAATTATTAAATAAAATTCTGATATAAAATATTATTGCACCTAAAAGAGAGAAGACCCCTGACATGTGTGCTTGACGCCTTTAGTAAAGAGTACCGAACACCTACAGTATTCAGGGGACAGAGAAGGACGTTGATATTGAGAGCAAACACTCTCAGGCTCTGTGCCACCTATGTCATCCCATTCCATCAGCCCACTAATCCCACGAAGTATTTTCATTCACATATCACAGGTGAGGAAACTGAAACACAGGAGCCTAACTCCCTTGTGCATGTTTATTTTACCTGGTAAGCAGCTAGCTTAGTCATTCCCAGGCCCACCTACCCCAGAGCCTGTGCTCTTCTCACCCCGCTTCCGAGGCTCAGCACCTGTGGCTACTGGCCCCTGCAGGGCCTCACAGACCAGGTGTGGACAGACTCACAAGCAATGAACTCTACCACAGTACAAAATGGAAGGAGTGCTGCATTAGAGGCCTAACCGACATTAATTCCAACCTAGGGGACTGGGAAGGATTTTTGCAGAGAGATCTCGTTTGCACTGACCTTTGAGAAACTAGTGGAAGTGGATAAGCAGAGAAGAGAGAAAGACATGCCCAGCTGAGGGACCAGCATGAACCAAAACAGAGAGACAGAAAAATAGAATACGTGTGGGAAATGATGAGGGTTCCATGTGAATGGGCTGTGAGGGGCTTCCCGGGAGGCGATGCAGCTGAAAGTCAGGCCAGGGCCAGACCAGAGAAGGCCTTGTGTTCCAGCATAACGCTGAGATGCTGCTTTTTCAGCAACAAGGAATCACAGATGTTTGAGGAGGGATGTCATGTAACCCAGCGCGCGTGCCAGCATGAAGGGACAGGCAAGAGAAAAGGCCGAGCGTCCAGGCCACTGCGGAGCCATCCGGCCAACAGCTGACGAGGGCCCGAACAGAAGGCCGCGCGCGCGGACCTCAGAGATGCTGCCTGGCTGTGAGGACCTGAGCAGCTCTCTGAGTCCCAGCAGCCAGTGACAAGCCTGATAATAGAGTCTCTTTTCAAAACTGGCTACCATCCTCATCTCCGATTTTGGACTCAAATTCCTTTTTTCTGTTTTCACTTTCAGTGAAGAGGGGGCTGTGTGTGTGTGTGTGTGTGTGTGTGTGTGTGTGTGTGTGTGTGATGTCTTATACTTGAGATAAAGCAACAGTTAAAGCCCTGGATCCCGCCACCCCCACAGCAGCAGACACAGCGCCCCAGCCTTCTCCTGAGAGACATTCCCGTTCGGCCACCTCCCTCATTTTAAGTCAAACTCCCACCAACACACATAAAAAAACGAATTCCAGTGTCACACGCCTCTCAGTGTGTCAGTGTGCCGTGTGCCTGTTTTGTGGCTTCTGCATTCTTGGGGAAGTGGTGGAGCTTCCTAGCAGACAACTGTGGAAAAGAGCAAGCGTCCTAAGGAAAACCCTGAGAGCAAATTGCTTGGGAGCTGTGAGGCAAAGGGCGAGGGGTAAGCAGTGATGGAAAGTGTGTGTGTAACCCTCCTGTACCCTCTTACCCCAACACACGCTGAGGTTTCTCTTTCATGGTTGTTTTTGCCTCTTTTTCCTTTTCAACCACCGACCACTCAATTCTTTGAGGGAAAATTAACATTCATTATGCAATTTATCTCTCTCCTTTTAATCCAGAGTGTCTGTCTCCAAGGTCCCTACTCAATAATTAATGTTTGTTCTCATTTCCCATTCTCCAGAGCATCCATTCTTGAACTGTAGGGTCAACAATTAACACTAATTACGGCTTTTCCTCTCTCCAGTGTTGGTTCTTAGAATCCCAAGTTGCCCTGCTCAGCCTAAGTTATGTGTGTGCATGCGGCTGAGTCGGCACTCCGAGGTGGAAAAACACCAAGGAACAGGCTTTTCCTAGCCCACCACAGTTTAGCAAATCAATAAAAAACAAACATTCTTTTTTGGCAACCTCTCTAGTATATTTGTTATCAGTAATGAGACAAGGAAGCATGAACACTTACATACACGTATGGAAATGAGTTGGGAGGAGGAGGAGGTTAGAAGATCTCAAAATCTTTTCCAGGTTGAATTTTCTATGATTCCCCCTGACTTTTTCCTCCCTATGGCTATCTCCTCAATATCTCACACACTCATCACACCCCCCATACACCCCAAATTTCCCATTAAAAACTGTTCTTCCATCACAGATCCACTCAGCTGACCTCTTTGCTATTACCACCGCCCCCCCTTAATTGTCTTTCTCTGGCCCATCACGCAAATTCTCCTCATTCATTAAAACAGCATTGTTTTAACTAGTTTTCATTTTGACTGACAAGGACAGCCAGGAGAATGATTCTCGCCCAAGGTAACTTTAAGAGATTGAAAAAAAAAAAAAAGTTGGGGGCTGTGCAGAAGCCTGTCTGTCTTCTTGGCTGGAATCAGATGGACTAGACTCCCTCTTGTCCCCCCTGGTCCAACCCTTGTATTTGCGCTACAGCTGCAGGCTGGGGCTCCTCACACTTGTCTGTCATCCCCCCATCGCTGCGCACAGGGGCCCCACAGCACATCTGCTCTTCAAATCTGGGCATCTCCTCACAGCGTGTGTCAGGCATTAACTGTTTCACGCTCTTGCTCTGTCAAAAGTTCTCCTCTCAGAATTTCAGCATCATGGTCCCTACCACATTTCACCCTTAAACATCCTAAATAAAAGTATTCTTTTCCTCAGTGCTTTTAAAATCCCAGCTCAATCTTCTCTCTGTGATAGCATCAACAGATTTTTTTTTTAAACCACTCAATTTATCACGAGAATTCAGCATCAAAGGCACCACTTGGTTTTCCCTTGTCTTGAGGTAAGAAAAATAGCTTTTTTTCAAGACATTTCCACACTCACAGGTAAAACCCCTCTTGTTTTTCAGCCTATGAATCTGTCAATTCAAATACCAGCCATGAAAAGGAGGGGTCTAGTATTCAACGTCCCCTAAAAGGTAAGCTTTTCCTCTAAAAAAAAGTCACCTCTACTTCTCGATATCATAGGATTTGCATGCACATTATTTCATACAGGGACTTCCAGACACACACAATTGCTCCCCAAATATAGCAATAAGGAGGAAAGAGGATTCGCTTCTTGGAGAGCCTGGGCAATGTGGTGTCCTCGTGAGTTACCCATGGGCAACGCCGTGTGCTGTGGTCTGAGTGTAAATATCAGGGGGAAGAGAAGCTGGACCAAGTGCTTGTGCTTGGCTCGCCCAGGAAGGAAAATCTGCAGGGAAGTCCTGTGGCTTCTGCAGGTCATACGCTGCACACTTCACAGTATAATGAGGTAGACATGGCCCCTACAGCTGTGCACTGCTCTGCCTGCACAACCACGAATGAGGAGACTCTCTAGAAAATCCTCTCAGGCGTGTATTCAAAATGGAGGACTGAGGCCAGGCCTACGTCTTCCACGCTTCCTTTCATACTTCATTTCCCCCATGTAGAAAGAAGCAAAAACTAGGAGTGTAAGTTGACTTTGCAGCTCATCCCCTACCTCCTGCCACTGCTGCTTCTGCTTCAGCCCCAAGGAGATAGGATGGTTACAAAGAGACCTTCTCTCTCTCCTAAAAATAGTCTTTGATTAATAGAGAGACGTGTGTGGTCTCCTCACTGCTTGTTTTGGGACAGGCGGCAATGAATCCTCAATGAGGGACCTGCTATCGTGACAGGAAGCGATGCCTCAGATGGAGTGCTGGAGCCAGGACTGGGGGGAGGGAATTGTTTTTGCCAGAGACTACAAAACCAGAAGGAGAAAAAGCACAATCATACGCTTGCCAATTTCAAAATCTGTACGCAGAGAAGTGCCCAAGAGCCTGGCATTCTGCGTCACCCTTCCTGCCATTCTCCTTGGATGGCCATCCTCACTGTGGTGGGAAGTTTCAGCGTCAGTGCTGTTCATTCTCATTTGTTGGTTGGAACTGGGCCAGAGCAGCTCTTAATAGGAGCCCTCTAGTGAAGGATGATGATGAGGATGGAGATGATAGAGATGATAGCTACCACTGTTGTCTAGCTTTGACACGCCAAACGTTGTGCTGAGTGCTTGACAGTCATCATTTCACTTCATCCCCACAGCAATATGAGGTAAAGTCTATCATTATCCTCATTTTTCATCTAGGACTGTGTGGCTCAGAGAGGTTAAGTGACTTGCCCGAGGTCACACAGCTAAATGGAGACGCTGAGATTTGAACCCCAGAACCCTGCATTTTTACCACAATGCATGGTTAGGGATGATGTCGGTCTAAACAGGCATGTTGCCATCTAACAAAATGGAGACTTTACGAAGTTCCTGACTTTATGACACATATGCATAAATGGCTTCTGTTGTACATCCTTTTCTCCCTCCAATTCCCCTTACTTGGCATCAGACACCCTTCTGAGGGTACCACTGAAAATGATTTGCAACTTTTAGAGACATGGGTAGAAGGGAAGGAGTTGAACTCTTGAGAGAGAAGCCAAACTCTTGAGACAGATTTTCTAGGAAGATAGGCCATTTATAGGGTAGCTCTTCAGACCAAAAAGATTCTTCCTAAAATAGCCGAAAATGCTGTAATTTCACTTCATTCTACTATTAAAAACTTATTAATAGATTCACTTTGAATTCATAAGTATTCTCTTAAACGTTTGGTACTTCTGAGAAGCTAATAGTCATTCACACTTTAGTAAAATAAATAAATACACACACGCACACACACATATCCAGATGGCTGTCCTCTTGCAACCTAGCTGAGAACTGCTGCTCAGAGGGACTAAAAATTCTGACAGGGGTAGAAAGAGAAGTGGGTAATTTGAGGGTAAAGAGAGTTTTAAGAATTGAAACATGACTGGTGGATTGCCCTGGAGGGCTTGGATGAACAGAAGACATTAGCTATATGGAGAAGGAACAAGAAGAAGAAAAGTACAGAAAGGGCAATGGTACAGTGCCAAAGACAAACTTGGACTATTTCAGAACTGCCCCATGGCAAGCTCTATACTCAGGAAAAGAAAAGAAAACTTTTATTTCTTTTTTTCTCTACTCCTAGTAACTAAAGACCTTAGGCTAAAGCAAATCTCTTTCTTATTTCCAAGCTTTTGAATATACTATTACCTCTGCCTGGAATAGAATTCCTCATCTCCTTCTATCCCCTATCATTTTAAAATTACGGTAAAATATACATAACATAAAATTTGCCATCTTAACCATTTTTAAGTGTACCATTCAGTAGTGTTAAATAGATTCACATTGTTGTGCAACCAACCTCCAGAACTCTTTTCTTGCAAAACAAACGCTATACCTATTAAATAGCAACTCCCCATTCCAACGGCCCTGCCCTTATAAGCTTAGGGCACCTCTTTTAGGGCTCAGATGTAGGAAACATATTTGTTCCTTTGATTTGCTTAATGACCTTAACAAAAAATTCTTACATCTCTTTGTGCTTAACACTCCCATTTGTTTTTAAGAAAATGGATACAACACTACTCTGAAAATACTTAATACTCCCTGGCACTGAGTTCAAAGGGCAATTTAAGACACCTATTCATTGGAAAGACCTATAGATCTTTCCCAACTTTTTGTTTTCTTTTTGGCCATTTGGCTTTAATGAATATTTTCAGGAAAAAATGATAGGATTCTAAAGAATTATATAGATGGTGGACTTTGGGTATCTGTGGACTTGAAGGTCAGTTTCACCTATTTGCAAATGACTTTACAAATCAGGGATACAGACAATACATCATCTTACAGAGGCCTAAAGTCAAATCAAAGACATGAGGCTGGAAAACAGAAGACCATCACTAAGCTAGTGAGTGCACCTAGCCCTCCTCTGAGCACCCACATCTCACTGTTGTGATCTATATTCATTAGAACGTGTGCAATTACTCTCGTGAAGTTATTTTTCAAAAAGAAGAACACTTATCCTTTTTATATAAATATTGTTTAATGGACCTAAATAGAAGGCCAGTTGCTGGAACTGGTGATGAAAGTAAGAGAAAGTGATGTGGTCTAACATTTTGATGGTTGTCTGCCAAAAAAAAAAAAAAAAAAATAGTTTTACAAATTACCCTAACCCTTTATTTATAGACTTATTAAGATCTTGAAGAACTCCCCCTCTTTTTATTGGGGATATGATACACACTAGGGGTATTCACAAATCTAAGGATTCTTGAAATTCTCAGAATGTGTCCCTTCCAAGTAGCCAGAATCTGCTGTTCACTTAGTGTATAATATGCACAAGGGATCAGGGCCTTGTTCAAGCTGGGAGGTAGTGCTTACCCCAAAGCATTTTAAGGCTGGTATGGATTTTAAGATGTGTGTGTGTGTGTGTGTATGAGTGTGTGAGTGTATTACCAGTTATATTTCTCAACCTATAATAAAGTTTGGAGTATTATTTTTTCTTCTGTTAGAATGATCAAAAAATTATAACTTTCATTAACTAATAATCCATAAATACTCTTTTCAGTTTCATCACTCCTCAGACATTTGTGCCACAAAGAAACATGAGGCTTTTCTTTAGGATTTTTTTTCTTCCTAGCTTCTCCCTTGCTTCTTTCACCCATCTTCCTGTGGTCTATGGATTTTCGTTTAGTGTTGTTTTAATTCTCCACAATTCCTTACTTGAAAAATAATGAAGACACAGCATTGGAACATGTCCAATAGAAAGAATCAATGAGTCTGTTTTACAAAGCACATAGGATTGCTCATTCATTTATTCATTCAACAAACACTAATTGACCATCTACTAATGCCATATACTGTGGAAGGCACATGAATACAGTTGAGAGAAAAAGTCCATGCCTTAGTGTTGTCCACAGTAGTGAAGTATGATGACAGCTATGAATGCGACTAACTTAGCCTGGAGCTTGAGAAGGCTTTAGGAATGAGAGAATAATTAAGCTGACTTTCTAAGGATATGTGTAGGAACTAGCCAAGTGGAGAAGAGGAAAGGATGTTCCAAGGAAAGGGACCACATTAAGGTTAAAGAACATGGTGACATAGGAGAAATGTAAGTGGCTTCTAATGACTGGACCTCAAGGCATAGGTAGGGAAGGGAGTAGAGAGAAATGCAGTTAGCTAGTGGGGTGGTCAGGAGCCAGATCAGGAAAAGCCATTGTAGCAACTAAGAAATTTATCCCAAAGATTGTGAGATCCTATTGACACAGGAATTGATATAACCAGACTTTTATTTTAGAAAAATGCCTTTTCCAACTATGTGAAAAATGGATTGAAGGGGGTAAGTCTAGAGGCTAGGAGACCAGATGTCTATACTTATCTGAGAGTGAGTGACCAAGAACAGTAGCTTCTATAGAATTAAGATCACCATATGAATTGAAGTGTTGGCTACTTTGTAGCTCCACCTTCAGCGTTTCTTGTTATTTCCCTTCTTCCTCACAGTCTTCCACCACAGGTATCCTTATTAATTCTTTGATGTATCTTGACTGGAGCGTTTCTCATGTAGTTGGTATTTTGCTGCCACACAACTTGAATTTAAATTCCATCGTCTAGCTTGCCTTCCATTTTGGGTTTGGTAAACTGCCATGTACCTCTGGACTGTTCCATAAAAAATAATTTATGAAGTTTTAAGAGACGTTGGTGTTCCCAAAGCTAAAGCCAAACCCTTGAGACTGAGCTAGACTTGGTCTAAGAAGACATAAGTAGTAAAAGAACTGTTATTCCAACTTGGAAGAAAAATATTGCCCTTGCATTTACTAGGTATTTCCATATTTAAATTCGGACCAACTTCTATCTTCTAGAGAAGTCTATTTGGCTCCTTTAATAGAGCTCCCTGGGGTATGTCTTTAGCTTGGAGATTTTCTCAGGTCTTGAGTAACTGTTTGATACGCCCATCTCACCCTCCTCTTCATCTGAGATTTAAAGTAAAAATGTGTAGCATAAACAAGGTCTTAAATCTGATCCCAAGAATTTGATAAAGACAATACCAAAAGGCCATCTTGGGTCTTGGTTTTCTGCATTAAACAAGCAGTTCAAGATTTATTATAACACGTCAAACACTCCATAGGTCATAGGCGTCTTGAGTCATATCATATAAAATATTTTTAGATTATCATTCTTAAGAAAAGGTTAGCAGGGCTATGTAAAGGGACCAGAATTATCTTCCTTTTATGGTTAGTTTATACTAGGAAGGCTTTTTAAATTAATCTGGAATTTGCCTTTGCATTTTCCATTTTTGACCACAAATACAAAACCATGAAGGTACAAAGCCTGACTTTTAGGACTCCTCCCGTTGGCTTCTGCTAGGGTCAGCAGGTCCATGTGCAAAACTGTGAGAAGGCAAAAGTGCTTTCCGAGATCTGTTTGACAGTGGAGATATCCCCTCTCCAATGAGGAACCACTGCAAATTAAGGGGGAAGTGTCATGAGAGCACACCAGGGATCAAAGAGTAATCATGTCTCAGAAATGACATATGTGGGAAAAGGCCCTAAACATATTTAAAGAGGCTCCTGCCAGCACCTCCAAATGCTACTTCGCTGGTAACCACAGGATGTTTGGTCACTTTGGAGCCTGTGGGTCTGATGTTCTTTCCCAAGCCCGGACATACAACCATGAAAGGCCAGGTGGCCCAGGCTGCCTGGTAAGACAACTCTTTGGTTTGGTTTCTATTCTTATACCAGATGAAGCCCACCACAGCATCCCATACCAAGGGAAATAAGTATTATGAAACAATGGGAATAAATATGACTATACTTCATTTTTATCAAAACAATGAACGTTGTCAACATAGGTTTAAATAGAAGGAAATTTTAAGCCACCCTATTCCATGCTAGAATCAGATGCTCTTTCCTGCTTTTGAGTGTTTGGTGAAGGATCCCATGATTTGAAGAAGGCAGAAGAGTTTGGGATGAGACCCCATCTCGTAAGGGTCATCTCTGAAACAGCCTGATTATCTGGTGGGAATGCTATCTCCTTGCTAAAAGCCTGTGGTCAGATTAATGCTAGTATTGGAAAATCTGCTCTAGCCTGATGGTGGGCCGCCAGAGAAGGAATGTGTTTTCTGTTTATCTCTTTAGCGGCAGCAATGTTCATCACAGAAAGACTCTGAGCTCCCAGTTTCAAGCAGGTCTGGAAGCTGTGTGGTCTGTAGCCTGTGAATGTACACACCAACTCAGAATGATGAGAAAGAGCCAGGCCCGTGTTCACAGCCAGTTGCCTGCACTGGGTGAGGGGTCAGTCAGTTTCTCCAGCTTGATAACAAGGGTAGATCCTGCCACATTGTCCGGAGAGGAAGTCTTACCACCCCCATTGCTTTATCGCCCAGGAATGCAGTTGGAGTTGTATCTCCTCCTTGACAGCGTGGACTTCAGTAAATTACCAGGGTCTTGACCCAAGAGATGGAGAAGTTCTAAGCGATTTTTTTAGTCTCCTATCTAAAACTGTGTTTACATTTCCTGAACTCTGGCTGACTGATTCATTCTCATGGTGTTGCAAGAACTTTCTTTATGCATTAGAATTTATAAGTTTCATTTCTGAGAGACCCAAGCTGCCTTCCAAGCCACAGTGAAGTGAACCTCATCTCAATTCTGCTGGGCTGGATGTGTCCAGAGGATGGATCATGGCCAAGCAGCTGTGATGTGGCAAGCTCCAGTGAGAGGCTAACAGAGGGAGTGCAATGTGGAGGGAAAAGTATTAGATACTAAGGAGATTTGGGTTCAGGTTCTAGTCTCACACTATTTCAAGGAATAGCCTTAAGCCAATTTCATGAAACCACTCTCTGGGCCTCAGTTTCCCCGACTGTTTGAAAAAAGAAATGTTTTAAATCTGTCCTAAAGCCATTTTCAAACAAGAAGAACAGGACAGCTGAGAAACAACAGAAAAGGAAAGGTCAGCCCACAAGGAATGAATAGAAGCTGGGGTCGAAGAGACAAAGATGCCACGGGCTCTTAAAAGTAGCAAGCATAGAAATAACTTTTTGTTGGACACTCAGCCCACACTAGAGACTGACTAAAACCCTTGTCAGTGGAGCCATTTGCTTAGCTAAATCTTTTCCTCAAATAAACATTCCTTTATAAACATTAAATTCACTTTCTTGGGGAATATAAAGAAAAACAAAATAAGTCCTATCCTTTCGCAGCATGGGGTTTGAGTCTTGAGTCCCAAACCCACCAAAAGTGGAATATTCGGGTGTCACCATGCTTTCACAAAATCGCTCCTGAAAACCTTACTAGTTGTACAACCTCAGGTAGGTTAGTTTACCTTTCAAGCCTCAGTTTCCACACCTGTGAAGGAAACCGTGGAGGAAACCGTGGAGGAAAACCACGTAGATTAACACCAGCCACATCAGTGTCCGCGTGGCAGCTGCTTTGTGGCAAGCTCCATGATTTCCCTTAAACCCCCCCCACCACCACCAGCCCTACTTTGGCCTTTGCCTTTGTTTGCTTTATGTTTCCACTTCCCCTGTTGCCCTTCCACATTATAAGGGAAAAGCGAAATCTCTGATCTATCTGGAAGGTTGCAGAAGCATTTTCCTACTTCAGTGAAGTATGGTCATACAAAATTTATATTCAACAGTATCAGCAGATATTTTCCCATCAATATTTCCTTTTTAATTTCAGCTTTATCTGAATTTTAGTAGCACAAAGAATTTACTTTAGTTCTTTGAGAGAGCAACCAAAACAAGAAAAATAGAAATCTGAGTATAAGTTCTCAACACTATATTTAACACGCTATGTAGATGGTGCTTCTAGAGAATACAATGTTGTTTGGTGAGTAAATACGAATGTCATAGGTATGCGTGTTTATAATGTTATACACATGAACTAAATGTATATGTATATAGGATATATAAAAATTAACTGGCACTAGATCTGACAACTTTGATCATTTTCTCTGATTTTCACCATAGCAAACACTGAATCCAGAACCTATCTTCTCACGAATCTTAATGAAACCTCACCTTTCACCCAAAAACCAGAGAACCAGGTATAGTATTGACTCTGAATGAGCATGAGACTGGGAGGCAGGACTTTTGAGTTCTTGTGCCGGCTTTCTGTGTGACCCTGGGTAAGATTCTTCACCTCTCTGGGTCTCACTTGCCTCATCAGTAAAATGAGACAAGTGGATTATAAAATCACACAGGTTCCTTGGAATATCTTAACTCAACTTGGACTATTTTGTGTGGCTCTTATGTGCCTGAATGAGTTGAATCAGCCTTTCCCTGACTTCTGCAAAGTCAAAAAGGCAACAAGGAAACAGAAATGTATCGTCCATCAGGGTAGTAGACCCTAAGACTCTGTACTAAAGGGCCCATTTTTTTCCATCCATATCTCATTGCTAATGGGGAGGAAAAAAGTAGCAATCAAGAAAAAAATGTAAGGATACTGTGAAGAAAGGAGAAAAATGCTTCATTTGGATGGGTCAGAAATATCCATTAGTGTTTCAAGGATGTACCTTCACACATTTTTATAAGTTTGTTCCTTCACTTGAAGCTTTGAGGCTGGGACTGTCTTCAAATTCACTCTAGAGAGACAACTCAGGGGAATTCCTAGAGCTGTGCCCAGGGTCTCAGAGGACCTGAGGCAGAAGCAGCACAGCTCCAGGGCCTTCTCAGGTCTCTCCCCGCTGTGCGACAGCCTGGGCAAGGAGAGGGGCATGATCTCGATTTCTCCCTTGTCTCCCACTTCCTGCCACAGCCTGGCTTTCTCCTCTTCCCTCACATTCATTAAAAAACAATAATAATAAAAATAGTTTTGTTTTCATGTGTGTGCCTAGCTAGGTTCTGAGGAAGGATCTGAACTCTCACTGTTAGAACCCCAGGCCTGGGTCAGGGCTCCCCTGAGGTAAAACACAGCTGAGCTGACCCTTCCTGCTGCTGAGGAACCACTGAACCAACGTCTGCATTTTCTTTTCTTTTTTTTCTTTCTCTCTCTCTTTTTTTTAACATGCCTGCTTTGAAGACAGCCTTTATAAGGGATCTAGAAGGTTTTCTTTTTTAAGAGAGTCTATGACTAAAGAAAATAGAACTATGCTATATTTTGCTAATTCCACAATTCCAAAGGCCTTGCAGATGCCTCACCAACCTAAACAGGCTCCAAATTCACACATCTCCTGAGGCCGCATTTCAGGAGACCTAGCATCACCTGCAATAAAAGGGTGGCTCAGTCACGTCAAATTAAACCCCAGACTGAATTATGAATCTCGCAGTCAGAAAGAGGAACACCAGACCGAGGGTCTTAAACTCTAATCCTGGGTTTCCCCTGTGAGGCGGCTGCCAACCAGCTTACTCTGAGAACTTCGTGAGCCTTCTCTGGGAAAGGAGGGCCGTTGCTCCCCACAGAATCGGTGGGTTTGTTCAAGTCCCAGTAGTCGTACTCCCTTTAGAAGTCGCCCCGAAAAGGAAAGCCATTTGAGGAAAAGTCGAGGGAGCCCCACCAGCCCCTAAACCCAGAGAAAATGGGGGTGGGGCGGAGGAAGGGGAGGTGCTCCCATGCCTCCCCCTCCCTTACTTCTTGAGGCCAACAGCCCTTTATTAGATTCATCACTGACTTCAATTTTAACTACTTCCTCAACCTACTCCATGTAAATGACTAATTTCATGTTTACTATAAAGCATCTGGAAAGGATTTAGAAACAAATTTCTGCCCAGCAGATTTCAGTCACGTACCTTGATGGGCCGCTGGCAAATCCAGGGGATTCCTTGCAGGGCTGCTTCCCCACTCTGAAGCAGGCTAGACTATCACACAAAATTGATCTTTATCAGCATCAGCAGTTTCTACTTTTCTTTCCTTTCCATTAATTCCTCACTAACCCACCCCCCCCCCTCCCTGGGGGCTGACCATATTAGGAGTTCGGTCACATAAAACACTTTTACTTTTTTATCATTGCGCTAGCTGCGAGGAAAGGGGGGGAGAAACAAAAACAAAAACCCAAACCCACCAAAAGTAGAATATTCGGGCGTCACCATGCTTTCACAAGTCACAGAGCTAGATTTGGAAAATAATTTCTGCCGGGGTGGTGGGGGGGCGGGGGCGACGGCAGAGAACGCCAGACGTGACCGCGTTCGTGCATTCGGCCCCGGGAGCCGGAGGCTGCCTCCGGATGCCCCCTAGCGGCTGGATGTGAAACCGCGGCGGCGCGTGTCGTCGCCCGTGGCGGGCGCGGCGGAAGAGAGCGGGAAGGACCCGGGCTCCAGCCTCTAACACGCCGGGTGGCCAACCCCGCGACTGGCTCCTGAGGCGCCCCCTCCACACCTGGCCGAGGATCGGGGCCTCGAGGCAAACCCGCGAAGAGAAATGAGAGTAGCCACGACCTCGACAACTTCCTGGGAGTTGGAGGAGGGGTTAAGTCGCCGAACGAGGGCGAAGAAACTACAAGGGCAAAAATGTGCAGATGAAAAGAGCAGTGAAAAAAGAAAAAGGAGACAAGCAGACATGTTTCAACTCCAAGCTCCCATTTCCTCTTTCAAATGAACTGCCTCCCCACTGTGAACAGAATCAAGTATTTATGAAGGCATTTTTTGCATATTAATAGCTGCATGTGGAGCATTGCCAGTTCTGAAGTCCTAAAGGTATGCCCTTTTTTTAATGCAGGTCCTTCAAACTCCTCACGGAATCTGGTATTCTCCTTCACATATATTTTCCTTTCTGCCCTGTGGCTCCTTCTCGGGCCTTTCATTTGATTAAGAGAAATTAGTTCCCGCATACCGTCGGCGACCGAGTACTGCTCTTACCTCGGTGGCTGACATCAATCGCTAGAGAAGCTTCTCCTCTTCCCCAGGGCCTCTCCGTGTCGAGGCTGCAGGTTGCGTGAAGTGACCAGCACCTAAAAAGAGTATTAAAATTGTAAATGAACATTCCAGCAGGAAACGTTAACCTTTCTGTGCTGTAGGGGCAGAAACAGCAAAACTTAAAAAAAAAAAAGTTTTTAAAAAATGGTGTTAACTGTGATACCATTGCTATCTATGCTCGAAAAAGATGACATGCAATTTTAAAAGAAAAACAGCGAGAACTAATTAGAAAAATAAGTAAAAGATATAAACAATTTATATCAAAAACAATAACAATAGAAAACAAGGATGGAAAAATATTTATCCTGAGTGGCAGTTTGAATGCACTTTGGGGCAAACTGGAGGTATCATTTTATATCTGAGGTGTATGCCTCCTTTCACTTTTTCTTAATGGTAACACCCAGGACTGCCTATGTTTTGGTGAAACTGGTACACTTACTACACTTTTGGTGGGTTGTAATTTGGTTTGATCCAGTTGTAAAGTAAACTGGGAATATAACTTGTGAAGCATAAAAAAAAATATTCCTTCTCATTTGTTCAGTATTTCTGACTCCTAGGAATTTATCTTAAGGAAATAATTCAGCTGAAAAAAAAATGAGTGAAGATGTCCACTGCGGCATTATCTATAATAAGGAAAAATTGGAAACAGCCTAATAGTCCAACATCAGAGAAATGATTACCTTAATTATGACATATCCCTCTCAGTGAGTGGTTTAATTCATTCATTAAAAAATGATGCTTGTTCATACTAGAAACTGTGACTTGATGCTCACAATTTCTCAGCCTCCACATCATCAATATTTTGCACCAGATATTCTCTGTCGTTGGGAGCTTTCCCATGTGTTGTAGATTGTTGAGCAGTATCCCCAGCCTTTACGCAGTAGATGCCAGTAACACAGCCCCCCAGTTGTGACCATAAAAAGTGTCTCCAGACCTTGCCAAATGTCCCCAGGGGAAAATATCACCCCCAGTTGAGAACTACCAATGACATTTTAAAAGTAGAAATCAAAGTGATGTTAACTGGAACTAACTGCAGCTATGGAAAAAAATAATAAACGTATCTATGAGGAAAAGACTGGCAAAAAACCCATGCAAAAAAGTGCAGTCATGCTAATTTGAAATTAGGGCTATGTTGAGGTGAGGTTTTGGTTTTTTGGTTTTAGTTCGTCTTCTTATTTTTCACTGCAGTTCTTTTTTTCTTTTTCCAAAATTCTCCCTGTAAGAAGGAGAAATAAATCAAGCAGAAAACTGGTTTTATTCAAGTCTGGCTTAAAATGATCTAGGAGTCACAGTAAACGAGTATACAGCAAGCTAAGCAAGGGTCAACACTGTAGTGCCACTGTTTTTTAACTGCTGTTAGTTAAAATTATTAAGTTTTTATTGAATATTAGGGCCACCAGAATTCTTTGAAAGATCTCAAGCCCTTTTCAGCATTTTATCTCTCTGACCCTAGACTTCGAGGGACAACGAATGTACCTCTTTTTCTGAAAAGTTTGGTTCTCAAACTATGAAACTCTTGTGCACCCAGATCCATCCATGTGAGCTTGGAGCAGGAAGGGTCCTTAGCCCACTGGTTTATTGAGCTGTCAGGGCAGAGAGGTTGTCAGTAAAGAGTATCAAAGTACATGCTCCAACCTTAATTAGATTTCCCAAGAATCACTGCATCTCTTTGTTTAAAACAAGAAAGAAACTATCTCACCAGTTTTCACATTGTCTATTTTCTCCCTTTGTTAAGGAAAGCAAACATCCTTTCTCACATGCTTTATCTTGGGTTTTGTTTTGCTGCTTTGTGGGGATTAGAACTTTGGTAGTGTCCTAAAAATCCTGTTCAACTGGAATTATGTCCCTTTTTCCCATTTCACAAAGCCACTTCTATTTCAACCTATATTATCTCTTAAGTTGAGGTTTCATGAGTTTTTAAGAGTATGAATTTGTGTTTGATCTTAGGTGTCCTAAATTTACCTCTTTGGAATTTCAAAGAGTAGCCTGTAATTCTAGCACACTAGGATTTAAATTGAATAAACCTATGTTTACCCCATCTGTTTCCTTGGTGGTTTCACAGATGGTGTTCATATCCCCTTTCAGCCTTCCTCTTGCAGGACAAAAAAAATAAAAACAACAGCATATACACAAAAACCCACCTGTAGACACACTAAGTTTTTGTAAAAAAGGGTACAAAGTTAACCTTTTGTTTCAGCGTCCTTCTGAGGCATACCCTGCCTTCTGTTGAATATTTTTGGCAGTTATCTGAAAGAACAAGCTACTAATCTTTAAAGACAGACTCCCTCCACCCCACTCCATTTTGCCTTATTCACCTTTGTATCCCTTATATTTAGCACAGTTCCTGGCAGTTGGTAGCTACTGGGAAAAAATTGACAAATTAATATTTAGTTGACATTAAGGACCATGTTCTGGGTAGAAAAGCTATAATCCTCCAAATAGGATTTGGAGATTGCACTTATTTTATTTCCAGTGATAACAATATGGAAGTTCAGCTGACATTTCAATAACAGCTCACACAATCTCCAGATACTTCCTGCCGTTGGTTGGCACGATTTGGTATTTCACTGTCTGGATCATGCGCAGATCGGAAATGTCACTAGGCATCCTTCTTGGAGACCTTTTTGAGGCTGATAAGTAAGATTGGGCCTATTACTGATTCCTGAGAGAATTAACAGTGCATCTCCCCAGCCAGAGAAGCAGGCTTTACTCCCCACCTTTTGCTTCTCATTTCCAAAGGCATGGCACAGAATTTCCCCAGGTTCCATGCTGGTCCCCTCTCCCTCTTCTTCCCCTCTTCTCCCCCTTCCCCTTTCTCTCTCCTGGCTTTGTAAATAATTTTGGTTGTGGAGCTGGATTCAAAGGTTTTTTGAAGATCTAAGCAAACTTCAACTTCTGGTTTAGCCTCACCCACAGGATTATTTTGTCAGCCCAAAACTCCATTGACAATTTAAGGATAATTTTTTTTCCTAAAGATTTTATTTATTTATTTGGCAGAGAGAGAGAGAGATCACAAGTAGGCAGAAAGGCAGGCAGAGACAGAGGGGGAAGCAGGCTCCCTGCTGAGCAGAGCCCAATGCGGGGCTCGATCCCATGACCCTGAGATCATGACCTGAGCGGAAGGCAGAGGCTTTAACCCACTGAGCCACCAAGGCACCCCGACAATTTAAGGACAATTTACTGAGTGGGGCTTGTTTTTAATTATAAAACCAAGGCTTTTACTTTTGGAATTTTCACTCTATCATTTATTCTAGGAGGGCTGTATTTATTGATCTATTGGCTGAGAGTTCCAACCAGACACATGATAGGTGCCTAGTTGGTTTCTTTCCTTTTTTTCCTTTTATTATGGAAAATTTCAAACACATGCAAAAGTAGAGAGGATAATATAATGAACCTTCATTTTATTATAAGTATCGACAATTATCTCCCCATTATCTTGAGAGGGTCTTTTTAAATAATAACAACAGCCAATGTTTTTGAGGTTTACTATGTGCAGCATTGATTATCTCCCTCAATCCTTATGATGTCCCTGTGAAGTAGGTACAGTTATTATCCCCATTTTATAGATGAGGAAACAGATGTCACGACAGAGTCCCATTCAGCCTGTGACCTGCACTTGCAGCGAGATCTGCTGGTTTGGGAATCCCACAAAGCTGCTTTTAGATCCCAGCTTCTTCCCAACTGGATGTGTGGTTTCAGGCAGGTTATTTACCCTCTCTGAGGCCCAATTTCCTCATCTGTGAAAGATAATAATATGTCCTTCATGGGGGTCATGACAAGAATTAGATGAAACAACATATGGAAAGGGATTAGCACAATGTTTGTCACAAGGCCATCCCAATAAATTACAATAGTATTCCGTTCCCCTGCTCTCTGCTTGAAAGCCATTATAAAACAGAACTTGGAGCTTGTATACTATCGGAAAGGTCAGATGTGGAAAAGGAGAAGCTTGAAAAGTAGGAATGATTTAAAGGATTGTGAGCCAGTCTACCTACCATTGTCCCCCTCCCCCACTCTACCCAACCCCCAAGCCCAACTGTCCCCCCCGACCAAATAGTCCCCATACTATCTGGATTTTGTTTCACTGCTTACATTTCTACCTACTAGAGATTCCTTGGGTTTCTTGTATCTCATTGTGAATTTTTCTTTTTTTTTGTTTTCCGTCCTGCACCTAAGGAAGCACAGTTGAAGGCCTGGGATGTTGGGTGGGAGGGGGAGGCAGAGGATTTTGGAGTCAGGAGTACTGTATCCGGCAGGGTATCCCTGCCGGATACAGTGCTCCCCTCCCCCCACCCCTTCTCCCCCCGCCCCCCTCCCCCAGCACAGGCTGCCCAAGAAAACTTAGAGGTCAGAGGACAGGAGGGCCCAAAGGAAAGGAAGGGGGTGGGAAAGAAAGGGAAAGGAGATCTTTGTTTCTCTCCTTCCAGCCCTCTGCTATCCCAGCACTACCAAGGCTAGTTCAACTTTTTAGTCCAGCTAAATTATGGGTTAGATAAACTTTTATGGTCCAGTGTGGGAATCAAAGCAACATGGGTATCATTTCTTTTTCTAGTGAAAATCGACTGATTTTAAATGACCTTTTACAGTGGAATCAGTTTGCAAGTTGAGATTCCCGGTCTCTCAGTTGGCTGTCAGATTGGAAAAGTCACACCAGACTCAGCGATAACAAGGAAGTCACACAGTTTTGGGGTAAAGTGTTGGGTTAGAAGGAGGTAGGGACTCGTTCAGATTTCCCACCCTGCACCCCACCACCTCTCATCTCCTGGTCTAAAATAGGATGCGTCATCTCTAAACACAGGCAAAGTTCCAGCCTGAAGACAGCCAGACACCCCCTCACAGAAAAAGCTCGTTTCTAGCTCCCCTGGGGCAAAAGAGATCACTATTTTGGCTTAAAATTTTTCTCCTCCAGCTCCTGCTAAGCCAGATAAACAATGATTCTGTTGTGTCAACAAAGCACTTAATTAAACTGAAGACAATATCAATTAGAACTCATGAATAAGATTTACTCCCAGATAGTAGAAGTCCCTGGAATTAAGGTGTCCTGGGTTTCATTATTCAAGTGCTCCCTGAGGGGAATAGTGCTGTTGGTTGGCCTCATTGGATAGGTAGGGAAACTGAGGCACAAAAAGCTTAATGACATGGCAAAAGTCCCTAAATGAGTCTCTCACAAAAGCTAAGACTGGAGATTGCGGTGTTTCTCTTCCTAATCTAAGTTTGCTAGCTATTGGGGCTAATTCGTAAACACTCAGGAGGACCTGAAATCTCCTTTTGTAGAGTTGTGGTGTAAAAAAGTGGATGGAGACCAAAATTTGTGCCAGGAGGGGAAATAAGAAGGCTATTCTGACTTTCAACCAAACTGTTTGTCACACCTCCTTGCAGAGCCCCTCCCCAAACCGTCCACTCAGCCCATCTCACCAGCACCAAATTGCCTACAGAACACAGAAAGTGGGCCAGAATGTCAGGTGGCCAAGATGAACAGGCTCAACCCAGGTGATGGGCACGTGGACCACTGGGCTCACTTGTGATGAGTGGAACCACAACATGGTTTGGGGTCCTTTCTCCTCAGAAAGAGGCTGGGCAGGCAGACCAGATTATTGAATTGAGATCCTGGTGTTCTGTCTGGCCTCCTAAAGACTGGAGGTCTTCTGATCCTCCAGACCAAGGCAACCTAGACAGAGACAAGGTCTAAGATGGGGACCAATGGTTGGCTGGGGTCACTGACCTTGCACAGGCTGGGTCCCCTCGCAGTTACCCTGAGTTGACAGTGTATACAAAGCCCATGGCCCACTCAGATCCCTCCCCAAGCAGCCCAGTCATAGGGAGCCCCACAGGGCTCCATTCCCCTCTCAGCTCCCACTGTGTCCCCATTCCTACTGCCCACTTTTAGTTCCACTGGCAAGAAATAACAGGGTCTGAGAAGGCCAAGTGCTGGGGAACTGGCCAGACCCTTCAGCCCGTGGCTCCTTGGCAGGAGTGGCCCTTTCTAGGATTTGGTCCCCACCTACCCAGCAGGGAGCATGGTGAGGGGGCAGCTCAGAATCCTAGCCCTCCTCACCCCTCCCCACCCCCAGTGACCAAATCTCTCAGATCTGTCCATCCCCGCTGGGATTCAGAGTTCCCCCAACCCCCAGGAAAGTGGAGGGACAGACTCTCAGCCAAGGAGGGGGGCCTGGTGGTCCAAAGGAGAGACTGGCTCTTTTCCTTTTGTTTGCTCACAGGAGGGGACAAATGCCCTGTGTGCACAGAGGTTTGATGTGACAACTTGATAGACCACATGAGGGTTTCAGCAAAGGCCTCCCGACCCTGCTCTCCATGCATTAAGATAATGATGGGGTGTGTGCCCCAGCACATTTCAGATCTTGGCTACAAAGGCCCTCCTTCCTTCTGTTTTCTTCCTCCAGCTCAGCTTGCCCACAGGTTCCCAGAGACTCTTGGCAGCTTTCTCTCAGGCAGAATGAAGTTGTGAGCTGCGTGGGAGGCGGTTAGACAGCGAGAGTGTTGCAGCCTCCTTAATGAGGGACAATAGCTCTTCTTGGAGCCATTAAGCTGCAGCTATGGAGATGGGGAACCCCAATTAGAAAGGAGTGGGAGAAGTAAAGAGGAGAGTCTGAGAGATGCCTGTGGGGCAAGTCTGTATCTTTGGTGGCTCTGTGGGACCCATGGGTGGAGCTCTAGCTGACTGAGTGTAGAATCTGCTTTCCTTCTCCAGGTAAGACATTCCAATGACTGTAGAGCCAACCCATTTTGAAGGGTGGTGACCCTTCTCAATACATGAGCCGAAAGGAGGAGGAAAACTTACCTGGAGAGAAGGGCTTTTCTTTAAGTCTGTGGCTCAGCTATTACAGGAGTAAGAAAGGAAATGGTATTAATTTAATGGACATCCTCTATGAGTTTTACTACATTATATATGTGTGCGTATGGATATTTGTATTACAGCCCATAGCTCTCTTTTGTTCTGGCTTTCAGTTGAATCACATTATGTTTACAGCAAGATAATAATCCCGGATTTTCCATGGCTCTCTCTGTCAGAGTGTAAGATTAGCTCTTGAATTCATTAACAGCCATCTCCGTTTAAATGTCAGATAACTTTTTAAATGCCAAGTACTTACGCAACGCCTTCTGTACAATTCAAATCAGCTTTACCAAATTAACTCATTAATCTTTATTGTTTCATTTACTGAAGAGAAAGGCTTCCAGGTGTTTTTAGCAGAACATGAAAATATTAGTTACAATACAGTATAGGCGGGTTTTTATTTTCTGCTAAATATTTCACCCTTCCACTGGTTTTGTAAGCATTCCCACTGAAGCCTACACAAAAAAAATACAAAAACACTTTAGGCATCTCTGCTTTCTACTGATTCTCCCATTTTCCTTCCCTTCTGTCTATCCTTATGCTTCTTACCCTTATCCTTCTGCAACTTCAGATACTTGACTCCTGTTTACTATTTATTCTGCTTTCTTTGCTCTCAAAATTGCCCAAGAGGTGCTCTCCCACCCAGAAAATAGAAGGGTGCCTCGCAGGATCAGGGTTGGAGCCCAGAGGGCTGGTCAGAACAGGCCTACGGATCGGGAATTCCACTTTCCTTTTCAGAGGACCCCTGCATGGTTTTACCTCTGAATAATCAGACACGGGCTACCCTGGGCCTTCTAGGGTTGAATTCTTCTTGTCACCCAGCTCTCTGCTCCAGTCATCTCGAAAGGTCTTCCCTCATCACCCAAAGGCAAGTCCTACCCTTCCCTATCCTATCCCATTTCATTGTCTTCATAGACTTATCACTATCTAAAATCATCCTGCTTCTGTACATGTTTGTTTGCCTGATACAATATCACTGAATAAATAACAGCTTAATTGAATAAATGC
This sequence comes from Potos flavus, assembly GCA_028534135.1. NCBI lineage: Eukaryota > Metazoa > Chordata > Mammalia > Carnivora > Procyonidae > Potos > Potos flavus. Next base: position 143,539,793 of record CM052883.1, read on the forward strand.
AAACCCATCCCAACACAAGGCTTTCTTGCCTGGTTTCAACTTTCTGACTTTTTTCTCCTCTTCTCATCACCTCCCAGAATCCTCTTTATATATTTAATCTTTTCTTTCCTCTCATCTCCGAAGCCCCCTTTCACTGTCATTTATTTGTTAGAACATTCGAATGTAATAAGCAAAAACACTTCTTCGCATTCCAGTGACTATAGAGCCTTCATGAAGACATTCCATCAAGCTAAAATTCATGGCCCCTAAAGTTAAGGAGATGAGCCATACAGTCAAAAGAATTGTTTTATCAAAAGATTTATAGGCCGGGGGGCACTTAGGTGGTTCAGTTGGTTAAGTGTTGGGCTCTTGATCTCAACCCAGGTCTTGATCTCAGGGTCGTGAGTTCAAGCCCCATGTTGGGCTCCACGCTGGGCATGGAGCCTACTTAAGAAAAACAAAAAAAGATTTACAGGTCAGATGATTTGGAGAGATTTTCTCAAAGCCTCTCAACTCCCTACTCTTCAGTCTCAGCCCCACATAAGGAGTTAAACTAATTCTAGCCATTGGAACTGACTGACTATGCTTTTGTCCCCTAGGCTAACACAAAATCTTCTCTTGAAGGTAATGGAGAACTTTCTCTCAAATAGTATTGTCTGATTTCTGTTATCACACCCAGTGATTCATGCGTGATTTTGGAAGCTAGAAGGCTTCAAAATTTTTGTCTGATTCTAGCTTGGACCAAATATTTTCATTTGCTCTAGAAACAGGGAAGGGTTGCCTCACTCCGAGGAGCTAATCAGATATATGACTGAGATGACAAAAAGTTGGATATGTATTTGTCCAGAAAAGTCTTTATCTCTAGCCACATTTCAAAACAAAGGAATGGGTGGAGGTGTTCATCAAAATGATGGCTGTTTGTGGGGACCCAACTGTTAATTCATCATTAATACTTTAATATAAATGTTACAGGAGGGGGAGTTTATAATGGCCCAGAGAGACAACTGAGATTTAGTCTCCTAGAAAATATGGAAATGATCAAATCCACACCCACGGTGATCTCATGGCATACTAGTGACCCCAGCAAATCAGCCCTGAGAAATAGCAAATAACTTTCCTCTTTGGAATTGAGGAGCCCGTGCAATGTCGAGGACAGGCTCTGGAGGTCAGCCCATTCTTCTGGTCGAGCCGTCTTCACGGGCCTGCCCCACTGTAACTCACTCGGGCATAAAACATAGCTTGTCCCAGTGTGTGATTGTTATTCTTTTGTTCAGCAAATACCTGTCAGATGTGTATTTGTTTCCAGACCCTGTGCCTGGGAACAGCACTGTCCCGGTTCCTGCCCTCGTGGAGCTTACAGTGGGTGGGGAGGCGAGTCGGTTGTCCAGCAGGGCCATTCTTGGGGCCACGGGGGAAGTGCTCCATGCTGTGGGTGTTGTGAAAGGCCCAGATGAGCCAGACCTGAGGAGTGAGGAGTTAGAATGGAGGCATGTGTTCCCATGGAAGGGGAGGGCGTTGCTCCAGGAACTGAAAGGTCAGTGTTGGTGGTAGCTCTTCGAACTTCCCACAGTGAGGTAAACGGTTCCTGCAGAGAGCCCCACAGACCCTGCCCTGGCCTTCTTCAGAGCTTTGCTCAAACGTCATTTTTTGTCTTTTTTTAAGATTTTATTTTATTTATTTGAGCGAGAGAGAGAGAGAGAACATAAGTAGGCAAAGGGACAGGCAGAAGGAGAGGGAGAAGCAGGCTCCCCGCTGAGCAGAGAGCTGGTTGCAGGACTCGATCCCAGAACCCCAGGATCACGACCCAAGCCAAATACAGATGCTTAACTGACTGAGCCACCCAAGCACCCTTCAAACATCACTTTCTTACAGGGCCTTCCCTGAGTACCCTGCTTAAAATTGCAGCCTCAACTGCCATCCCCAGCTACTCCTTACTCCCCTCTCTGCTTTATTTTTCTTCATATCACAAATCACTGGCAGACATAACTTACGTTCCCCTTGCTTGTTATCTCTTCCCTCCCAGTGGAATGTATGTGCCCTTTTCACAAGGGTGGAGACTTCTCTCTGCCTCTTGCGCTATCATATCTGCTCCCCTGGGCGTAGAAAAGGTACTCAATAAATATTTGTTGAATGACAGAATGAGGCAGGAGAGATGGTCCAGGGCCAGGCAAGAAGGGTCTTTTAAATGGGTTGGCCTTCATGCTGAGGGCAAAGGCCTTTTAATGTTGTAAGCAGAGGAGAAGACCGGTGTGGTCCGCTTTGTGTCTTGGAAGGATCACCCAGAAGTATGGAGCACGGGCTGGAAAGCAACTTCAGGTGGAACTTTGTTGTGCTCTGAATCATGACATCATTTGCCTGTCATGGTAACAGGAGAGAGTGCAGCCTAAAAAACTGAAGAGGCCCGGGGGGCCTTCCATTCTTCCTTCCCGCTTGCTAGATTCGTTCAAATCACTCTTCCTAACACGTCAGCTACATTTTAAGCTTGCAAATAGACTGGAATCGTGCTATTACTTTATCTGCGAGGTGGATTTGATAACCGTTTGTGGAAACCATACAAGTATTGAAAAGATCTCGTTAAGAAAGGAGCCTGGGGCAGACGGTGATTTCAGCTTTGCCATTTACCAGCTGTAACTCCCAGAGCCTCTAGTTCCTCATCTGTGAAATGGGAATAACAAGAACAGGGTTGTTGTGAGGACTGGATAAAATGACTACAACCCCAGAACACAGGAAGGTCCTTTTTGCCCCTTTCCCATTATACTGACCCCAGCTATGAATTAATAACCAGTCTTGGATTATCCTCTATACATCTGGGTCCCCTGTGGCTTCAATGGTAAAAATAGGTGTTATGACTAGTGTTCCAACGATAAAAAATTACTTTCTATAAATATTTGGGGATTTAGACTAGCTCTTGTCGCACTGTATATCATTCCTATGAAAGTTGGGCTTTCTGCTTCTCTTCACAGGGAGCCCAGCAGTCCTTGGAGGCAGCAGCTCAGAAGACAGGAGAGCCTCAAAGTTGTATAAATAAAGGGCTGATATGTTCAAACAGAAAAGAATTTTACACACGCAAGCTGCACATCGACATGACGCCGTTCCTGAAGGTGATCTCACACTGAGAAGACGAGGGGTTTTAGAGACATGTACACAGGCATTCCAGTTAATACATTTCTGCATGGTACAAAAACAGCTTCAGAAGTCCCTCAGAGTTCCTGCTTTATCAGAAGGGACAGAAAATAGGCAGTTTGTAGCGGATGAAGGAAGAACAAATTAGGACAGTAATCACAGCCAGCCATCGGGGACAAATCAGTTGGGTGTCTGGTCTGGGTGGTGGGGGACAGAGAAAAGAGAGGAGAAAGGACAACCTTGAACTACCTCATAAAACAAGCAAATATGATTCATTTTTTCTTGACAGTAGCTAAAATAATTGTTACTCTTTTATCACCGTAACTGAGTAGAGCTGGTATTCTGACCAGAGGAGAAGACTGATTGATTCTTGGTAACTATTTACCAGTCAACCGCATATCCTCTTTGGATGCCTGAACTTATTTTCTGTTCTCTAGGGTTCATTATTCTCCTAAGCTCAGCTTCAAATCTAGTTAAGGGTACTGAGCGTTCCTGTGGTGGGGATGTCATTTGTCCACCACTGCAATACTCTCTCCTGCCTGGCATCTAACATAGGGCCTGGCACTGGAAGGCACTTACTGAAGGCCCCCTTCTAATCCAACAGCCCTCTGGCTTAGGGTCCTCTTCTCACCCATTCTTTGCCCCCTAAAAGCTGAACGAACTGGAAATAAATGATCAGGGAGTAAAAGAAAACTAATCAGGAACCAAGCAGGCAAGGCTTGGCATGGAAGGATCTCCGATCCTTTGTACGACTCTAGGGAGCAACGTCCCAGGCCCTTGATAAGAAATGACTAGAAGGGATATCTGGGCGGCTCAGGTGGTTAAGCGTCTGCCTTCGGCTCAAGTTATGATCCCAGGGTCCTGGGATTAAGTCTCACATCGGGCTTCTTGCATTTGGCTTCTCGCTCCCTCTGCCTGCCACTCCCCCTGCTTGTGCTCTCGCTCTCTTTCTCTCTCTCTCTGCCTGGCAGATAAATAAAATCTATTTTAAAATTTTTTTTTAAATAAGATCAGTTTAAAAAAAAGAAGTGGCTAGGAAAGACAGAAACAGAGGAGAAGCAGCCAAATCTATGCAGGGTTCATGATGGTGGCACTATCTACTGCTGTAAACTGTCGGAGGTTCGGGAGGTCATGAGGGTCACCCCCCCTCACCTCAGCTAATCCAGAGGTCTCAGGTTAGATCTTCTCTGGGCGACTCCAGTCCCAGCTCAGCAGTGTGGAGCTTCAGTGAAGAGTCATGTATCTTTCCCCAGCCTATCGCACGCCATGGCTGGGCTCTGTGTTCCTCTGCTTCCTTTTGGTTAGGGTCTCTCCTCATGTAACAAGATGGTCACTGATTTCACTTTTCTAGATCATTCTGGCACTGAATCTCATTGGCCCGACTTGGGTCACATCCCCATGCCCAAATGAATCAATCTGGTCAGGAAATTGAAATACACTAATTGGCCCAGCCCAAAGCCACAGGGACTAAGAATGGGGAGGGGAGGAATGTCTCAAAAAGGAAAAAGAGGGGGCGCCTGGGTGGCTCAGTGGGTTAAAGCCTCTGCCTTTGGCTCAGGTCATGATCTCAGGGTCCTGGGATCGAGCCCCGCATCAGACTTTCTGCTCAACGGGGAGCCTGCTTCCCCCTTTCTCTCTGCCTGCCTCTCTGCCTACTTGTGATCTTTCTCTCTCTGTCAAATAAATAAATAAATAATCTTTAAAAAAAAAAAAAGGAAAAAGAGGATCCTTATAACCATAATAACAGAGAATGAGTCTGGACAGGAAAAAAAAAATTTTTTTTTGCTACAAGTGTTCAAAATAATGAGTTTAATTCGTTAACGTGTTATATTAGTTTGCCAGGGCCACCAAACAAAGTACCACAGACTGGGTGGCTTAACAGAAATTTATTTTCTCACAATTTTGGAAGCCAGAAGTCTTAGATCTAGGTGTTGGCAGGGTTGGTTTCTTCTGAGGCCTTTCGCCTTGGCTTGTACATAGCTGTCTTCTCTCTGTGTCTTCACATGGTCTTCCCTATGCATGTTTCTGTGTCCTAATCACCTCTTCTTATGAGACACCAGTCACATTGGATTAGAGGCTATGCCAATGATGAGCTCACTTTATTTTAAGTTTTTAAAGACCATACCTCCAAGTATAGTCACAGTCTGAGGTACTGGTGGTGGACTTCAATATATTAATTTTGGAGGAACACTCGTTCAGTCCAAAATACGTATACTAATGAAACTATCCTTTTTTTCTTAGCATCAGTTCAGTTCTCCCTTTAGGGCCTGTAGAATTATGGTTAGTACTTCCTGGGATGGGATGTCATCAACATCATCACTACTCACTCATTCAATGTGTCTGGCCCTTTCTGGGCATTTGGAATGCATCAGCAAACAAAAGAGACCAGGATCCTTGTCCTGCCCTAGGCAACATGTATAGTATGTCCAAAGGTGATAATTACTATGGAAATGAAAGCATCTAGAAACTGCGGAATTCAGAGTGTAGAATTTTACAATAATTTTTTGTGTATTTAGTGTCCACAATGCTTTTAGGTTACGCTTTCTGTTCAGCAGTGTTGGCACCGTGTTACAGAGGGGAAGGCATTGTCATCCCTAAGGCCCACTTTCCAGTCCACCCTTTCCAAGGCTCACAGAAACTCTAACTCAGTCTGCTTCTGCAGGGGACTCACAGAGCACACACGAGGCTTTCTGACGCCCAGACTGTCTTTGTCCAAAAGATCACAACTTTTCTTGGGAAATTTCAGTGTTAAAAGCTCTCCTTAGGTAAATGTTCCCCTTCTTGGCACAGTAGCTCCTAGATTCTTAGGAAATCCTTAAGAATTACAGAAAAGGACAAATCTCAGGGCTTGTGTAGAAAAGGATGGTGAATTCAAATAGAGAAAGTCCTGTCCTCAGCATCTGGAGCTTTATAGAAACCAGCTCATTCGACACATGTCATTTGTGCATTTCCTCCCTATCCACAGGGCATTTCATGCATTTTTCTTCTTCCTGGTGAATGTAGGAAGCATTGAACATTTCAGGGTTTGAGAGTAGGAGATAAAAATATTGAGGCAGAAAAGGGGAATGGAAAGATGTAAATAATCATAATTGCTGACATTACTGAGCACTTACTCTGTGCCAGACTCTGTTCTAAATTTTACATGCAAGAACTCATTTAATTTACAAAACGAACCTAAGAAATAGGTAACATTATCCCATTTTGCGGATGAGAAATCTAAGGCATTGAGAGGTTAAGTAACTCCCCAAATGTCCTACAGTTAGTAAATGACAGAAACAAGATAAAGACAGCTCAGCTCCAGAGCCCATGTTTTCAAGTATCTTCCATAAAGCCTCACTGCAAACCCCAAATGAGTGACCTTGTAACACTTTTGGGACTGTGCTTCCTCTTCGGTAAAATGGAAATAGTAATACTGGGACGTCCATAGTTGCCCCTCAACAGTGAGGCAAGAATTACATGAAATAACAATCTTGAAAGAATGTTCACACCTACAAGAGATTCAACTCATAAAGGAGAAAAGAACATTCGTTGATTCATGCTTAGGACCAGGTCCATATTAGAATTTTATTTAATTTTCCCACCCCCTTCCTGGTGAGTGTGTTGATCTCCACTGTACAGACGAGGAAACGGGGCTGGTAAAGTGAGCCAGTGATTGGTGCCGTGGGGCCAGCAGAGGGCGCTAGGAGCTAAAGCCACAAAACCCACAATACCTGATCTTGACCAGGTCAGTCTACTCTGTTCTGTGAAGAAGTCAATGGTACATCTTTGTTTTGGCTTCAGAACCTAGGAGAGGAGCAGAGAATAATATACTTTAATCTTAATAACACAAGATACCTTATGATTTTCATAAATTGGTTTTCTTTATTAAAGAAAATGTGTGGGATCTTTAGAATACACAGGAAAAGTACTACCTTGAGGTTGAAACTCTTAAATAAGATACTGAATTTCTTTTTTTTTTTTTTTTTTTTTAGGATTTTATTTATTTCTTTGTCAGAGAGAGAACATAAGCAGGGAGAGGGGCAGGCAGAGCAGAGGGAGAAGCAGGCTCCCCGCTGAGCAGGGAACCTGATGCTAGGCTCCATCCCAGGATGCTGGGATCATGACCTGAGCTGAAGACTGATGCTCAACCAACTGAGCCACCCAGGCATCCCTCTTTTTTTTTTTTTTTAATTTTATTTATTTGTTTGTCTATTTATTTCTTTAGAGAGAGCAAGAGAGAGAGCACAAGTAGGGTCAGAGGCAGAAGGAGAGGGAAAAGCAGACTCCCCACTGAACAGGAGCCTGATGTGGGACTCGATCCCAGGACCTTGGGATCACAACCCACGCTGAAGGCAGACACTTAACCGAATGAGCCCCCTCAGGTGCCCCTAGATACTGATTTTCTTCCCTTATTAAGAAGCTATTGAAGTTAGTCATTTAGATGCATGTACTGTGGTATGCTACACAGAATTTCCAAATGTATTTTCCTAAACAGGCCTTTCAAGAAGAAGCCTGTAGAGTATTTATTATTACTCCCATTTCCCAGATGGAGAGAGTGAGGGGCAGAGAGAGGGCGTGTAGCTGGCTGTTGGCCCACAGGAGCCCCACCTCTGACTCCGGCGTCCCACGCTCCTCCATTCTCCCGGAGCTCCTCAGGAAAGCCTGCAGTGGGCCTAGAAGTCCCATGCTCAGAGGGGGCACTGCGCTTGGGGGGTAGTGGGCGAGACTAGCGGAAGATTCTCCAACAAGAGATGAGAACTGCAGGCCACGTGGCCCGGCCCCTGTCCGTTGAGGAAACTGAGGCTCGGGGTTTAAGTCAGTCAGGCATGAAGTGTAGGAGTTGGGCCTCGGGGCAGTCTGACTGCAGAACCGGCACCCCGGCCACTCGGGCAGCTGGGTCTCGTGTCTGGTTTCAGGGCTGCACTTCGTGTTTCTGAAGCGTTTGGTACTACCCCCACCCACCCCAGCGCGGTGATAGCCCCCTGCTGCCAGGCCTCGTTCTAAATACAGCTCAGTCCTCTCACTGGTTTGCTTGAAGTTTCTTACCACGCCCCCATGGGCCTTCTGGTTAAATGCTGGCATCAAAGATGTATTTCTCTTATAAATAGAAAAATAGAACAAATCCTTTTTTTTTTTTTTTTTTTTTAAACAACATCCTGCAGCCTGCAAGATCGGGCCATATCTCATTCACGCTGCCTGCGCTGGGCAGCCACACCACAGTACCCCCTGCCCTCCTGCCCAGCACGGGCTGCCGTAATGTGTCACAAGTATCACAGCATCGCAGTGCTGAGGTTTTATGTCGTTTCTCCACAAGTCAGGGGGCTGCTTACAAGCGGATCCTTCTGCTCTGTGCTCCCAAGGCCTAGCGCACGTCCGGGCACATGGCGTCCAGCAGCGTTCATGACCTGAATGAACAGATGGAGAGCAAACGACTTGGCCAGAATAACCAAGCTGGGATGGAATTTTTCAGTCCTTCAGTTTGTTTCATTCACTCACCGGGTGGTATTATGTGCTTCAATCACTCGGTTTAGTCATTGCATTTGTAATTCATACTAAAAATGACAAATTGCATTTTACTTGGTTTAGGCTTTTTTATTTTTTTAAGATTTTATCTATTTATTTGAGAGGGAGCAGGAGCACCGAGGGAGAGTGAGAGGGAGAAGCAGACTCCCCGCTGAGCATAGAGCCCAAGCCAGGGCTCCATCTCAGGACCCTGAGATCATGACCTGAGCTGAAGACAGACGCTTAACCAACTGAGACAGCCAGGCACCCCGGTTTAGGTTTTTTTAAATTGATGTATAGTTGGCCTACAATGTTATGTTAGTAGTTTCAGGGTGGGTTTTTTTTTTTTTTTTTAGATTTTATTTATTTGTTTGACAGGGAGAGACAGCTAGGGAGAGACAGCTAGAGAAGGAACACAAGCAGGGGGAGCAGGAGACAGGGAGAAGCAGGCTTCCCACTGAGCAGGGAGCCGGATGCGGGGTTCAATCCCAGGACCCCGGGATCCTGAGCTGAGTGGAAGGCAGACGCTTAACGACTGAGCCACCCAGAGGTGGGGCTCCAGTGGGCCAGCAGCCTGCTATACGACCTCTCTCTGCCCCTCACTCTCTCCATCTGGGAAATGGGAGTAATAATAAATACGGTACAGTTTAATTTAATTCCGATTTAATTCAAATTTTGAATTTAAAATATACTCAGACAGTCTTTGAAAATTTAAGTATGAAAGGCTATGTCTCTCAGCTATTCAGCTCCCCTCCCCTTGGGTTCCACTGTTGCTAGCTTCCTGTGTGTGCTTCCTGACCTATAGTACACATCCATAAGCCAGTACTCATAGAGGAATACACAGACACATATTTTATACACACTTTAATATCATACACATTGTTCAGAGTCTTACATCTTTTTACTTAATAGACCTTAGAGTTCTTTCTATGTTAATTCATGAAGAGATGCTTTTTGCAGTTGTGTAATATTCTATTGTGTAAATTACCATAATTTATTTGACTAGTCCTCGACCGGTAGCACTTTTAGGTTGTTTCACATCTGTTGCAGTAAATGACCTTAGGTATAAGTCATTTCTCATGGGTGTTTATCTAAAATATGATAAGATTTTTTTGATAGTTTTCTATCAACAGACAGAATTTCAAATTCAGACTACTTCTTTTTCTAACAGGGACCTGCCAGAAGGTTCTTTAAAAGTCCCTCTTCTCTCTGCCCCCATCTCCCCATCTGCGAAATGAAAATGTTTCTTGCCCCTAAAGGCTCATAGCTACGTGTTGTTAAGACTGAAGGTTTGTCTTTCTTGTCTTTGAAATTATCCCAAAGGAGCAAGCTTGTTTCTCCCTTTTAATCCAATTTCCTGTAGATTAAAAGGACTTATAAACAGGAATTTGTCTTTCAGTTTATCTCTTTTCTACTCTTATAATTTAGCAGTTTACAGTGACTGAGGTGGGTTTTCCTGCTATAATTTTTCCAAAAAACCTTTCCATTTATTTAGGGATGAATTTTTTTTTTTACTACACCAAGGCAAAATCTGCTTTGTCTCCAAAACGACAAATGCAAAAGAAAGAAAATTACTGTGCTCGCTTCAGAAGCACACATACTAAAATTGGAATGATACTGAGAAGATAGTGTGAGGCCCACATTGGTATAGAGATTACTAAAAAAATAAAATAAACTTAAAAAATAAATCAACAAAAGTTTAAAAAGCCAAAAAAGAAAATTATTTACCTGCTCTAGCTCTATTATTTTTTTACAGATCTTATTTACTTGTTTGTTTACATAATCTCTATGTCCAATATGGGGCTCAAACTCACAACCCTGAGATCAAGAGTCACGTGCTCTTCCAGCTGGGTCAGCCGGGGGCCCCAGCTCCAGCTCTTTTATGTCAGACTATCGCATCAGCTAAAACACGAAGCTAACAAGTAAGAAACACACAGGGTAAAAAGCTGTAGAGTAAGGAGAGAATGTCAAACAAATCAGCAAATACCTAATCGTCTCTTCCCAAAGCAGGTTGGGCATTTGATAACAAAGTGGAAAAACTGATTATCACTAAAAATTGAGGAACTTTGGTCCTAGGAGAGACTTCCAGAGCTCTCCATATCCAGTTCCTTCTCTGTAGCTGAAATGAAGCTGTGGGTTCAGCAGAGATGCTCATGACAGAGGCCGAGAGCTGGCTTCATCAGACACATGGGGCTTTACTTAGGTCATTGATTCTACCTGCCCCATTGCCTCGGCTACCAGCAAGCTGCTCTTCCAATAATGCTCTCGAGGAGAACAGTGACTGGCAATCCTGGCTACACATTGGAATCAAGCAAGAAGCCTTAAAAATGCCCTAGTTCCAGAAAGTCTGATTTTATAGTTTGGGGGTCAGGACTGGGAATCCTACTTTTTAAAGCTCCACAAATAATTCTAACCGTGCAGCCACTTAGAACCACTGTTATGGAGGTTTCTAGATGGTGGATGGCACCAATTTGTATAAATGGGAGAAAGAAAGCAGAGGGGATTAGATGTGATAAGAAACCCAATCCGTGGTAATCCTGGAAACTCCACAAAAGGTCATTCTGACCCTTATGCTTCCCTGCCTTAAACCTTCAGTACCTTCCACTTGTTCTAAAGACCAAAGCCCTTAATCTACCTTCAAGGCCTTGGGATTCTGATTCATCCCACCCTTCCCATTCTTTCAGTGTCTGCTCTCATCACCCCAGTCATCCATCAAGTCCCTGGAAGTACCTTGCTTCCTTCGTGAGTTGGCCTTGGTATGTGGCATTCTTCTCCTCACCCCAGTTAATGTCAGGCATGGAGCCCTGTCCACATGAATGAGCAAGCCCCCCACAAGAGAAATACAACTGAGACCCCGACAGTGCTCAACTCTGAAGCAAGCCCACCTGGCTCCTCAGGGCCCTTTACGCTGCTGCTAGACTTCTTGGACACTGAAAGTTAAAACAAGCTGACAAAGAAGGAGAAGAAACAACTAAGAAAACTCAGTTTCCTTTTACCAAAGGGCATGGACTACATTTGCCTTTATTTTGTCTTACGTATTTTTTTTTTTTGTTACGTATTAACCTCATAGGAAAATGGAGACGAACTGGACGATCATGAAGAACCAGGAGGACCCCTCGGAGAAAATCATCAAGAAGCCCAAGGTAGAGACAGCCGGGTTGGGTTTTAAATCATAACAATAATTGTCTGATGAGGTCTGCACTGGTTCAAAGATGTTAATGCAGAATGACCCTTCCACTTCCTCTCAGGGCCGGAAGTCAGAAAACATGCCAAAGTCCCGAGTTCAGTCACTGATGGTTCTTAGGGCATCATAAACCAATGATGATAGCATGCTTTTATATTCTTGGGCTTACTGGAAGATTTCTTTCCTGTCAGAGGCAGCAAACTGATGGCAGAGAATGGAGACTCTGGGGCATCACAAAAAGGTTGCATAAGCCCCTCCTCATCTCTGATCCCCTTGCTTGACCATGGGCTTGGATATGCAGGTGCAGGAGCTGAGGTTCCCTGCCTAGAGGGTTAATATTCCAACAGAGGGGGCAACCAGTGTCTTTAGAGACCCGGATCTTACTGCCCACCCCTCTGGGTGACCAGAGCTATTCGAGTGCGGCTTCCTCCAAGAATGATACTGCATTTAATATTGATGATTCTAGGAAATACTGGGCCTAAAACTGGGCTTTTGGGCATAGTTCATGTTCCTAGCCCCTGAGCTCAACTCTAAGCTCTTTGCTGGGGGCACCCGTGCATCTGCGTGACACCGCATTTGGGTAGACCCAGGGAGCAGGACTGTTCTTTATCCTCATTGCATCTTGCAGGAATGGAAACTGGTATGTGAGAGACTCTTGTGTTCCCAAGGGGTAGACACAGTGCAGGCTGGAAAGAATTATTTGTTGTTTGCTGTACAAAGGCATCCAGCAGAAGGAGCAAATAGGGGCCTGTGCTCTGCTCTCAAAGCCAAGCAGCTCAGGACTGGGGGTCTCCACGCACTGGGGGCTCCTCTTCCTACTCGGCCCTCCTACTGGGCTGCCTTGCCTCGTTTACATAAGGTGCTCTATATAAGCTAGCAGCGGCAGCTCTGAGCAGCTGAGGGGAAAACATGGGCTCTGCAGTTGGACTATCTCTGCCGTAACCCCTCTGTGTCCCAGTGTCCTTACCTGAGGCTGAAGACAGTACTCCCCTCATAAGGCTGCGTGAGAAGTAAATGAAGTAATTAATACACAGTAGCCCTTTCACGAATATTAATCTTGACTCGGATATCATAATGATTAAGTGTCTACCCTCTCATGGCCACAGTTCATCAACCTGTGAAATGACACCACGACTCTTCCTATCTCCTCTAGAACCCATGAGGTGAGGGAGACTGTGAGAGCTTACTAGAGATAAATGTGCAAAGTCACGGATTTGGGATTTCACCCTAAACTCGATATTTTTCTGTTTACGTATTTTACTATTTCAGTTGACATTCTAGACAAAGATAAGTGTTATACTCATTTTAGAAGATTTCATTGCTAGGGCACCTGGGTGGCTCAGTTGATTGAGCATAGGACTCTTGATTTTGGCATGGGTCACAATCTCAGGGTGGTGGGATTGAGCCCCGAGGAGGGCTCCATGCAGGGTGTGGAGCCAGCTTGAGATTCTCTCTCTCTCCTTTTCCCTCTGCCCCCGCCCACCCCACCTCGTGTGCTCTCTCTCTCTTTAAAAAAATTAAAAATTTTTTAAAGATTTCATTGCTTCTGCATGTCAGACAATAAAATATTATGGTTTTCCAATTTCTAGGTTTGGTCAAGCTTTCAAGCAGAGCATTTGCTAAAATAAGTCTCCTACCCACTCCATTCTCAAAGCCAAGGAACAATAGCCAACCAAACATGCTCCAGTCTTCAGACCTTTCATATCATAAGTCACATATGCAGAATGTGAACACTGACAAGGCTCCAAGATCTCGGCCAAGTGCAGTGGAGGTTTTAGGCAGTGCAGAACACGGCCAAATCTAAGCGATGACCAAGTCAGTCGAAACAGACTTCCTGGCTCATGACAGAGGGACGGGCTCTGGCCGAGTTTCCGTAAAGGTTATCCAGACAGTCTTTAATGCAGTGAAATATCACTGCAGAAAATTAAAGAAGGCATTTGCCTGTCCTGAATGATAAATGCTAATGTTTAAAAAGGATTTCAAATCTTTGAAGGAAAACAAGATGGCATGCTGAGGAATTTTTTTTTTTTTTTTTTTAACTATTTAAGGATCGCTCTTCCCCTCCTAGGTCTTACATCTAATGGCCAGGATTTCTCTTCTACAGTAAATTAAGTAGTGATTTTCATGTTTAAATTATGAGCCGTGAGTCATTGCCATCTCCCCTGAGAATACCTTGAGTCTTAGACTTGGTGAGATTACTGCATGCAGGTTTTCACTGGAAAAATCAAAGAGGGTTCAGAAAATTGCTCATGTTAAATACAAAAGTTTCCTTTCCACCACTTTCCCCAACCCCACGGCCCAAAGAAAGAATAAAAATTCAATTCTTGTTTATTTCCTAGGCCAGCGGTTCTCAAACTTCAGTGTGCATCAGAACCCCGTGAGAGGTTTGTTAAAATAGATTTGGGGGCCCTGTCCCCAGAGTTTCCAATTGGATCTGGGTTGAGGTCATGGAATTTACAATTTTAGTAAGTTCGCTGGTGATGCTAATGGTGGTGGCACAGGGACCACACTTTGAGAATCACTGCCCTGGGCCTTGCTTCTAGAATTTATTTCTCTAAATTTAGCAGCGACTCCATTTCATCTGTTCTTTTGAAAATAATGGGGATGGCAGGAGTAGGGGGTACTGTCTAGGCAGCATCACAGTGATCAAGAGCACTGACAGCAAGTCTGATTCTCCGGGTTCGGGTCCTGGTTTCCCCACTTACTAACTGCAGGCCCTTGAGTATGCTACTAAACTTCTCTGGGCATCTTTTTCTTTCATCGGCAAGCTGTAGGTACTAATACTGCTTATCTCATGAGGTGACTGAGAGATAAAGAAGTTAATACATGTCACGTATACGAGTGCCTGGCACACAGTAAGTGCTCACTAAAGGCTAGTTCTTTGTCTACTTCTTAAAAACCTTAATTTAGTAGCCATAAGTTGCACCTTGTCAGGAGACGCTGGTGCTAAGTTGATAACATGATGATTACTTTCTACATCAGTCTCAGTGACGGGGGGAAGGGGGCTTGATCTCGGGGGACTGATGGAACGAGTCCTCTGTGTAAGTCCTTCTTTTACTTAAGGCCCAGTGTGGGCAGCAGACCCAGTGTGAACGAAGCAGTCTTACCGGCCTCCACATTCTGTGAGTGTCTCTGGAGCAATAGTGACGTAATCCCTTCGAATACGGCAGGACTTAATATTTTCTTAGGAGGGGTGGGAGGTTTGGGGAGCCTTGCATGAGGTGCAGAGGATCCCTAATGAAGAGCCTAAAACAATGGGGGAAAAGACAAAAGGCAGGTGTTACAGAAACCCTTAGAAACCAGTGAGCCATTTCTATTCTACAAGGGGAAAAAAAAGGTTCAGGGCTTTATTCAAGAGACGGATGTGTAGTAGTTAGGATACTGATACAAGCGTTCGAACAAAGGCCGAGATAAAGTGACTTCAAATAAGATGGAAGGTTTATTTCTCCCTCGTGGAAAAGTCCAAGCTGGTGGGCAAGGGCTAGGACAGCCCTGCCCCCGTTCCTTCTCTCTGCCATCCCGTTTGCTACTACCCTTCTCTACATGGTCCGAGCTGCCTCAGCATTTCCTCACCCTGAGGACAGGACAGAAGACATCAGTGTTGGGCCCACTGCTGCCTCGTAGGAGCACAGTTCCCACCGGCCCACCTAGCTGCAGGGGACGTTCGAAGGCCTTTCCTCAGGGGCAGTTCCTGACTCCAGCAATAAACTGGTCCCCAGAAGGAGCAATTCTAATGACTTCCCAACCTGGGCAAAGAAGTAAGGAGTAGCCAGTGTTGCAAAAATTTCTCTTAAAGCTATGGAAAAAATAGATCAGAAGTGTGTGCCCAGGAGCTGAGACAGTGCCACGGCCCCAGAACCTACAGCCTGGGTGGTCCCCCCGACACAGAGGGCTGCCTTGACGTCAGTCAGCCTCCTTGCTCCCGGATTTGCTCCCTGTGAGGCCTACACAGTCACTGGAGCCTACCAGGCTCTGGAGCCTGGATCGGAGCCCCCGTACTGGCCAGGTTCAGAATAATCTGCTGCTTCTTAGCAGCCGGGATGAACTACGCACTCGGTTAGGTCTTTACATTTTGCTCCTGGAAGGTATTCCAAAGTCCTCCTTCATGGTGGGAAGTGGTCCATCCTTGAGAATGTTTCTGGCTCATTCCACTTAACCCATAATGGAAACCCCAGGGAAGTCCCCAGAATCCCAGAACACAGCTGTTGCCCCTTGATCCCGAAAATTCTCTTCACATTCCAGAAAGTAATGCTTATTTCTAACTTGAGACCTAAATTCATCAAAACCAAAAAGCAGGGGCTCCTGGGTGGCTCAGTCATTAAGCGTCTGCCTTCAGCTCAGGTCATGATTCCAGGGTCCTGGGATCCAGTCCCGCATCGGACTCTTTCCTCAGCAGGAAGCCTGCTTCTCCCTCTCCCTCTGCCTGCTGCTTGTGTTCCCTCTCTCTCTGTCTCTCTCTCTCTGTCAAATAAATAAATAAAATCTTAAAAAAAAAAAACAAAAACAAAAAGCAGTTGAAACTAGAGACAAGAACAACATAAGAAAAGAAATTTATAGACCAATCTCTTATGATCTAAGATGCAAAACTCCTAAATAAAATATTAGCTAATCAAGTCCTTAAGCTTATATTTAAATCTATAATATTTTATGATATATGGTGTGTGTATATGTGTGTGTGTGTATACCATGGTGTGTGTGTGTATATACACACACCATGACTGAATTCAGTTTATCCCAAGAATTCAAAGATGGTCTAATATGGGAACGTCTGTTTATGTAATTCACATCAAGAGGTTAAAGGAGAAAAACCTTAGGGTCATCTCAGTAGATACAAAAGGAAAAATAAATTTATGACATTCACCCATTCATGATTTAAAATTATCAAAATGGGAACAGAGGAAGACTTACCGATTTTAACAAAGAGTGTCTACCAAAAACCTGCAGTAAATATCACACTTTAATGGTGGAACTTTAAAAGAATTCTCTCGAGAGAAAGAACTAGGATAAGGATGCCCTCTGTCATTGCTTCTATTTCAACATTGGGGTAGCACAGTAGGGAAACCAAAAGAAAGGAAAAGGACAGAAAGGAGGAAATGCCACTGTCATTATTCTCAGACAATAGAATTACTTATATGGAAAATCTGAGGGCCTCTACAGACAAGTTATTAGAAGACAAAACATTCAGCAAGATTCCTAAATATAGATCAATATATAAAAATCAATTGTGGAGAAACAATAATGTGTCAAAACATAAAGCCCAATTTATAATGCAATTTTAAGATCACTGTTATTATGGAAAACCCCAACCATACACAAAGACCAACAGAGCAGCATAAGAATCCCACGTGCCCATCTCCGGGCTGATACTGTTCACCGACAGCCCCAACGCCTCCCTTCAGTATTATTTTGAAACAAATTTTCCAGGCTTATATCATCTCACCTATACACACTTGAGCGTATATATCTCTAAAAAACAAGAAAAGACACTTTTGACGTAACCATAATACCACCATTGCACCTAAAAATTAGAACTACTCTTTAATACAATTGAATATTCCATATTTTCTTTTTTTATTTTTTTTAAGATTTTATTTATTTATTTGAGAGAGAGAGAGAGTGAGAGCATGAGAGGGGAGAAGGTCAGAGGGAGAAGCAGACTCCCCATGGAGCTGGGAGCCCGATGCGGGACTCGATCCCAGGACTCCGGGATCATGACCTGAGCCGAAGGCAGTTGCTTAACCAACTGAGCCACCCAGGCACCCAAATATTCCATATTTTCAATGCCATAATTGTCTCATAATTATTATAATTGTTTTAGAGTTTGTTTGTTTGCAGTTGGTTGGTGTGGCCTTCGCGTCTCCTTTAATTTAGAGACTCCCCTCCACTTCTTTTCTCTTACCCTCTTTTAGTTTATTTTTAGGAAATTGAGTCACTTGGCCTATGGAATTTCCCTCAGTCTGGATTTTGCCGTTGCTTCCTCACGGTGTAGTTTTATGTGTTTCTCTGTCTTCTCTATTCCCCGTAACAAAAATTAGTGCTCGGATCTAGAGACTTGGTCAGATTCAGGTTTGGTTTTTCCTTTTAGCAAGACTGTTTCCTGGAAGGCATTGTGTTCTTCCACAAGGAAACATAATGTTTGCTTGTTCTCTTCACGAGGCCGGCAGCTACAGATCTATTCATTCATAGAGGCTGCAGAACAACGTTACTGAAGTTCTATTGTTCATTCTCCATTCATTACTTGGCAAACTCCTACCAAAAGAAACAAAACCACTTTTCCTCCACTACTGGTTATCCACTGGTACGGTTTATATAGGAAGGCAGGATAAATGTAATTTTTAAATATATATATGTATAGATTAATGTATATATATCCTACAAATAAATGAAAAAAGAGATGTGAGACTTTCTTGAAGAAATTACAAAATTTCGTTAAATTAAATGAAAATAGACCAAAATAAATATAACATTCTATATAATGCCGCATATAATGTTCACAAATAGGAAGGTGACAATTCTCCCTAAATTAATCTGCAAATTCAATGCAGCTATGGTTTTTTTAAATCCCCCGGTTGGGTTTTTGGTAGAACATGGTAAGTTGATCCCAAAATTCATAAAGGGGTCTAAAATAACCAATAAAATTTTGAAGAAAAACAAGGAGTCCAAATACTAAAATATCAAAAATATTAAATATCAAAAATCACTTTGGGGCGCCTGGGTGGCTCGGTTGAGTGACTGCCTTCAGCTCGAGTCATGATCCCGGAGTCCCAGGATCGAGTCCCACATCGGGGTCCCAGCTCCATGGGGAGTCTGCTTTTCCCTCTGACCTTCTCCCCTCTCATGTTCTCTCTCACTCTCTGTGTCTAACTCTAATAAATAAAAAGAAAAAAAAAATCACTGTAAGGCCATGTGATATTGGCTTAGGGACAGACAGAAGAGACTAGAGAATCCAGAAATAAATGCACCCATATATGGAAACAATATTTGGCAAAAGTATAAAGAATGAGCTATTTTTCAGTATATAATTTTGAGATAACTGGTTATCCAATTTTTAAATCTTTACCTCACAAAATATCGGGTGTACTTTTTGAAAAAGAAAAAAAAAATTTTTTTTAAGATTTTATTTTTAGGGACGCCTGGGTGGCTCAGTTGGTTAAGCGGCTGCCTTCGGCTCAGGTCATGATCCCAGGATCCTGGGATCGATTCCCACATCGGGCTCCCTGCCGAGCAAGGAGCCCGCTTCTCCCTCTGCCTCTGCCTGCCACTCTGCCTGCTTGTGCGCGCTCTCTCTCTCTGACAAATAAATAAATAAAATCTTTAAAAAAAAAAAAAAAGATTTTATTTTTAAGTAATCTCTATACCCAGCATGGGGTTCAAACTCACAACCCCACTAGGAAGAGTCTCATGCTCTTCTAACTGAGCCAGCCAGGTACCCCTGAAAAAGCAAAAATTTTAAACTTTTTTAAGAGGAAATATAGAAGAATATCTTTATGAATTTGAGAAAGGAAAAAATTTCCTACCCATGATTCAAAACATGAACTATAAAGAAAGTTATCGACAACCCTGGCTATATTAAAATTTAAAGTTTTTGACAAGACAGCAAAAACAAAGTTAAAAGGCAAGTCACAGGGTTGTGCAACTCTTGATCTTGGGGTTGTGAGTTTGAGTTCCATGTTGAGTGTAGAGATTACCAAAAGAAATAAATAAATAAAATATCAAGGAAATAAAAAGACAAGTCATAGACTAGAAGACAATATCTGCAGCGCATAAAACCAACAAAGTATTAATATCCAAAATGCAGCGAGAACTGCTACAAATAGAGAAGGAAAAGACAATCAACCCAAATGAAAAATGGCTAAAAGATATGAACAGGCAATTAACAGAAGAGGAAGCCTAAGTAAATGACCATGTAGAAAAAGTCAACTTTGCGGCTAATCAGGAAAATTCAAATTAAAACAACAACAAAAAAATCATTTCATATATATATGTCAGATTAGCCAAAATTTAAAAGTCCACAAATACCGATTATTGATGAGGATATAGAATTTTAGAAATTCAGACCAATTTGGAAATATTCAACAAATTGAAGATGCATGTACCTTGCAACTCAACAATTTTATTCCCATGTATACCTTAGAGAGACTCTTTCATGTATGAAAAGTGACTTACTCAAGAAGGTTCGTTGCAGCATTGTGTGCAATCACAAAAAAAAAAAAAAAAGGAAGTATTCAAAACAGCCCTCAGCAGCAAAATGGATAAATTGTGGTATGTTTATACAGGGAATAGTGTCAGTAACTTAAAATAAATGAATGGAAACTACATGTATTATCATGAATTAATCACAAAAACAAAATGTTAAGCAAAATAAATAAGCTGCAAAAGTTATATATAAATGATACTATTGATATAAGGATTTAATGTGTGAAATAATATTATACATTGTTTATAAATGCATTTATACATGGCAAAGATAGAAACATATGCCTGAAGACACTGTAGGAGAAGAAAAACCTTTCCTTGACCCTCCTAAGGTCCCTGGCTAGACCTAAAAATTAAACTGACACACTGACATAGAGAAATTTAAGAGGAGAAAAGCACACAAATATATTTAAGATAAATTTTATGTGACGTGGGACCCTTCATAAGAAAGTGAGGATCCTGGGCGCCTGGGTGGCTCAGTCTGTTTAAGCGTCTGCCTTCGGCTCAGGTCATGATCTCAGGGTCCTGGGATGGAGCCCCGTGTTGGGCTCCCTGCTCAGCAAGGGAGCCTGCTTCTCCCTCTCCCTCCACCCTGCTCATGTTCTCTCTCTCTCTCTCTCTCACTCTCTCACTCACTCTGTCTCTCAAATAAATAAAATCCAAAAAAAAAAAAAAAAAAGCCCCAAAGAAATGGTTAAGTCTGAGTGTTTGTTTGTTTTAAATATTTTTTATTTTTAAATAACCTCTATACCCAACATGGGGCTCAAACTCACAACCCCAAGATCAAGAGTTGCATGCTCCACGGACTGAGCCTCCCAGGCACCCCAAATCTGAGTATTTTTATACTAGGTTTGATGAAGAGTGGAAAGTTGTGGGAAAATATGACAGGACTTAAAGGGAACGAGTTAAGAGTAATAAATTGGGAGAAACTGAATAAGGCCTGTTTGTTTGGATTCCTCTTGAAGTTTCTCGGTCTTCAGAGAAAAGGATGCATCTTTCCCGGGTGGTGGGGGGAGCACCTCTCAAATGAGGGTTTTGTGTTTGTTTGGGTTTTTTTTAAAGATTTTATTTATTTGAGAGCAAGGGCACAAAGCGGGGAAGGGCAAAGGGAGAAGCAGCAGCAGACTGTCCCTAAGCAGGAAGCCAGTGTCTGGGCTGATTCCAGGACCCTGAGATCATGACCTGAGCGGAAGGCAGATGCTTAACCAACTGAGCCTCCCAGGCGCCCCAATGAGGGTCTTACTACCTGTTTCAGGGGAGAAGGCTGCAGTGGTCAGAGAATCCTTCCTTCACGTGCCATTCCTCAAATTCCTTCAGCTTGAAATATTTAATATGTGAAGGTGCCATATTTTGAGGTAGTGTGTTGAACGGATAAACACCAAATTTAAGAGAATGGTTACCACCCGGAAAAGAGTAAGAAAGAAATGGGATTGAATGGGATACAATGAAGTCTTGGACAGTATCTGAAATGTTTTGAATGAGATATGGCAAAATGTTAAGATTTCACAAAGCTGGGTGGTAAGTACATGGGTGCTCATTATACTGTATTTTTTCTATACTCTGCATTCGTAAAATATTTCGCAGATTCTTTAAAAGCAGCTAAAAGTTGTACACTATTAGCCAAAGTACAAAGTACAAAGTTTATTCCAATACCTCCTAAATATCAGGTTATTATACTGGAGTCAGGGCGGGGGGAGGGGAGCGGGGTGGGGGCAGCTCTTTTCTGCGGTCCACCTCCCAGAACTGACAGGGCTTCAATTCTAATCAACGTGGTGAAATTGCGCCAATGTAGGACCTCGGGTTTTGGTCAATACAAATGCGCCCTCTGCTGGTCCTACAGTGCCCTGTCCCAAAGTTCAAAAGAGCTATGAGAAGCTGTGAATGTCTTCAGTGAGACGCTTTACTGAGCCAGCCATGTTGGGGGCAGGAAAGCCCCCCGCCCCACGCCCACCAGAGGTCCCCTTATCACAAAGATACTTAAGCCAGCTCCAATTCTGTTAATATTACATATGATCCAAGACAAAATAAATTCCAGGGTACCACCCCGATCAACCTTCCCTGTTTCCCCAGCCACCCCATACATTAACAATTTTGACCCCACTGCTAGTTTGGGAGATTAGTATGGGAGACAATTGATGCCACCCTTAAAGTTTGGGAATGACAGAAAGAAACCCAAGTGACAAAGACGCTCTGGGCTGGGAAGGAGTGAGGGTGTCACAGACAACTGTGAATGCTGAAAAATGGATTAACCGTAGTATCAGGGGAATGATGTTGCTAGGATGACAGGTGAATTTTTTCTTTTCCAATCTTTCTTTAAAATTATAATACCCATAAACAAAATTGAGGAAAGATAAATTCACAGAAGAATCTACTGCTCAAAGAGAAATAGAGAGTGAATATTAGAGTCTTCCTTTTAAAAAGTTTTTTATTTTTTGGTTTTGTTTTATGTTAATATCCAACTTCTCCGATAAAATTTAAGCTCCCTGAGACTAGGTGTTTCCGCCCTACCCCTCACTGTATTCCCAGCACCTAACACGATTCCTGACATGGAGTAAATATCTAATAAGCATGTAATAAATGAAGGAAGTAAATGAACATTTTCTCAGGATAAATCGGTACCAGTTTTCTGGGGAACAATCTAGCAGTAAACACTGTGCCTTAAGTACTGTATATCCTTTAATAATCATAGATGTGAAAAAGAGTAGATCTTTTAATAATCAAAAACGTATCTTTCAAGGATATGTTATGCAAAGTTCTTATTAATTATAAAAAATTTGAAACAGGGACGCCTGGGTGGCTCAATGGGTTAAGGCCACTGCCTTCGGCTCGGGTCATGATCTCAGAGTCCTGGGATCGAGCCCCACGTCGGGCTCTCTGCTCGGTGGGGAGCCTGCTTCCCCCTCTCACTCTGCCTGCCTCTCTGCCTACTTGTGATCTCTCTCTCTGTCAAATAAATAAATAAAGTCTTTTAAAAAATAAAAAAAATTTGAAACAATCTGAATTTTAAAAGTTACATGTTTGGTTAGGTCACTTATGGTACATCTGTACGGTGCAATGTTATGCTGTTATTACAGTCACTTTTAGGAATATTTAATTATAAGGGAAATTCTAATAACAAAAGTAAATTAAAATTATATATACTTTCTAAAATTCTATTATAATGAGCAAATATTATATATGCATGAAAGTACATATGCCAAAATATTTGCAATAATTGTATGTGAGTAGAGTGCTCATGGGTGAGGTTTTTTTGGTTCTTTATTTCTACCAAGTGCCAATCCTGGTTTTAGGTACCTTATTTGTATTAATATTTTTTATTTATTGAGGGATAATTGGCATATGATAAATTATACTTATTAAAATTTTACAATTAGGTAAGTTTTTTAAAATGTTAAA
This sequence comes from Potos flavus, assembly GCA_028534135.1. Classification (NCBI taxonomy): domain Eukaryota; kingdom Metazoa; phylum Chordata; class Mammalia; order Carnivora; family Procyonidae; genus Potos; species Potos flavus. The sequence goes on from CM052883.1 coordinate 143,563,152, forward strand.
TAATACTATTTATTTTTCCTGTAAAGATTTTAATGCAGTCAACTTCACTTTTTCTACTTTTTCTTAGTTTTTGTTTTTAATATTTTATTTATTTATTTGAGCGGGGGGGGGGAGGGAGGGGGAGAGAGTGAGCATGCGCACACAAGCAGGGGGAGGGGCAGAGGGAGAAGCGGACTCCCCACTGAGCAGGGAGTCTGATGCGGGGCTCTATCCCAGGGCTCCATCCCAGGACTCCGGGATCTTGACCTGAGCCTGAAGGCAGATGCTAAAACGACTGAGCCACCCAGGCGCCCCTGATCAATTTCATTTTCAATGTTATAACCACACTGGGGTTTTAAGAAGAAATCTAAACACACGTAGACCTCCTAATCTAACATTATTTTCTTTTTCTGTTTTTTCTTACAGCCCTTATTCATTTACATATGTATTTTATAGAGTTCTAACACATTATAGTTTATATTTTTACTTCTTTATATCATATTTTCCATATTGCTTATTATCTTTTTTTAAATTTTTATTTATTTATTTGACAGAGAGAGAGATCACAAGTAGGCAGAGAGGCAGGCAGAGAGAGAGGGGGAAGCAGGCTCCCCACTGACCAGAGAGCCCGATGCGGGGCTCGATCCCAAGACCCTGAGATCATGACCTGAGCCGAAGGCAGAGGCTTAACCCACTGAGCCACCCAGGTGCCCCTTGCTTATTATCTTTTTATCCATATTTTTAAATGTCAAATTAATGCATCGTGAATTGTTTCCCCAATCTCCCATTGTTGAGTTGTTTCTAATTTTTCATTATTGATAACAAAGTAATAATAACTTTGGACAAAAATCTTGTTCTTTTGAATTATTTCTTCATGATAAATACCCAGGAGTGAGATTCCTGATCAAAGACTGGAACATTTTTCTGGTTGTTGGTACATACTGTCCTATCACTTTCCCCAAGAGTCTACTAATTGTAATGTCACTTGCTATGGGCAGCACTGGTTTGTGCAGCATTTCCTAATTTTCTAGGTATAATATACTTCATTGTGCTAATCTGCATGTCGTTGACTACTAACCAAGTTAGATGTCACCCTATGTCTGGGATTGTTGTCTATTATCTATTGTCCTTTGCTGTTAAGGATGCTCTTTGTCTTCACAGACCAGAAGCTGAGGCGTATGACCCCTGACCCTCTTAGTGCTTCCCTGGCTGACCACATCCAGACCCCTGAGTCAGATACTGTCCGAAAGACGTAAGTGCTCGAAGTTGTAATGACATGGACTGCTCCATTTTTATTTCATTTTTCTTTGTTTGTTTGTTTTAAAGTCACTACTCTACACCCAACCTGGGGCTTGAACTCACAACCCCGGGTTCAAGATTTACATTCTCTACTGGCTAGCTAGCCAAGCACTCCTCCTTTTTCTTTGTTTGTAATTAATTTCTATCTTTTCTAAGCATGAAGATTCTCAGGCTAACTGCATACTTGAACAGCTAGAATTATTATCTAAGAAACGGATTCTTGGGTTGGATTATATTGTGACATGCTTCCTCCTTCAACCATATTCTTTGGCTAGGCGGGTGAAGAATGATGTTTAACAGTGTGGAAACAGTTTTCTCCATTTGTCTAAATAGCTGAGATCTACAGACATGCCTAGAAAGGTGAAGTCTGTCATCTCGGCCTTGATTTCTCCTCTCAGCATTCACTCAGCTCTGGGTAAAACAAATAATGCTTAATAATACTAACACAAGTAGCTAACAGGGAGTAAGTGCTTCCTATGTGCTCACTATGGGCTTACTCCAAGCTCATTGACCAAGGCTCGGCCAGTAGCCCCCGTCACCTGACCTAAGCCCCATTTGGCAGCGGCAGCTGGAACTATAGCCTATTGTGACCTCTCGTGAGGTCATTGAGAACCTGCCCTCGCCTGCCTTGCCTCGTAGGGTAAGGATTCTTTCCTGGATAAAAAAGGCTTTATGTTCTCTACAAACAAAGGGAGAGAGGCACTATCTGGTGCGGAGGCAGCTACCTGGAAAATTCCATTTTTTAACTTTTATACCTCAGCTTTTTCCACTATAGATTCAAATGACTTACAACAACCCCAACCCCAAGAAAAAGGTGAGATGACCACAAAAGAAAAAAAAATTTAAGCCAGAGGGGAAAAAAAAAAGAACACCAGCACTCCACAATAGTCACTATAGTCATTGTAACTAAAGATCAGACTTGCAGTTTTGAATATTCCTGAATGTGAAAGCAAAGAAAATTTTAAAAAATTAGAAAAAAGAAGAAGAAGCAACACAATCAGGTTTGTGGTTCTCATTTGCAGCGTACCTGTTCCTCGGGGGAAATCAATGTTTTCCTAGCATTAAATTCTAAAGGATAAATCTTCTGTGGGTTTTTATAGAGTGACATTGAATGATGTAAAGACTCATATATTTACAGGAAATTCCATTTACCTCATTCAACAAATATTTCTCAAGTTTCTAGAGTAAGGCCCTGTACTAGCACAGCACGGTGAATATACCACTGATTTAGCTAGAAAATAAAATGCCCAGAAGCAGGGCATTGTTGTTGTGTAAGAGACGGATTCTTGGGGAGGTAGCTGCGGCTACAGCTACCCACATGGCTGTTTCTTAGGGGCCCTTTTACCCGGAGAACATAAGTCCGTTATCCTCAAGGCAGAGAGTCAGTGACAGCAATCCTACAAGGGATCCCACAGACACAGCACATGACCTTTTTTGGTGTTTAGATTTGATCAAGAATAGAATTCAAAGGGCATAACAGAGTGGATGGATAGTGGCATGTTCCTAAAACAGTCTTTCTTAAAGGTCATTTATTTTTCAGCTAAGCCTTTGATAGAAGCATTTCAGTTAGATAACCTTATGTCATTCGATTAAAGGCATAAATATGCAACCCCAGAGAGGCAAACTATTTCTTCTGTGCTGTAAATTGAGGATTTAGACAGAGAGAACCCCAAAAGGGAAGACTCGACTTGCTGCTCTCCCTTATTCAGGGATGTGTTGAGAAAAAGAGGGTTAACCCGAGCGTGTAAAATGCCCATGATAGCACCGCAGAAACGGTTCAGTGTTTGTTCACGTTTCCTCTTCCTTGTTCATCAGGGTTTTTTATTTAGTTTGGTCCTGTTGTTTTGCTCTTTCTTAAAGAGGCAGAGATTATGATGTACGCCGTCTGCACGGGAGACTCCCAGGACACGAGTCCCCAGAGAGGTTGGGTCCTATAGATGCCTCTCTTCTTCCAAGAGGAACGGAAGGGAGGACTGAACCAAGACTGTTCGACCAGCAGGACCTAGCCAACATCATGGTAAGTGTAAACATCCAGGAGCTTGGTCCAAAAGCTTGCTCCCGCAGGCTCCCATGTACAGCTGCATAGATTGTTACTCTATACAATGGGAGCTGCAAAGGGGCAAGTGAGAGCTGAAATCCAGTCTGTGGTTCACGCACCATGCCCTGCACCCCCGCAATGTGCTTCATTCTCCTGAAGGATGGGGTGCCCATTTCTAATTCCTACAAAGGTACTAAAAGGAAACTTCAGCTTTCTAAGCACCACTTCTGACGCCAGATTTGTGGAGTCTTTCCCCACATCAATCAATCTCCAGCTCAAAGGACCCTTACTGGGTGCCCCATAGTTCAATTCTGACCCTGCCTGGAGTTCGCACAGCCCCCACAGGTGAAGGACTCGGTCCCACAAGACTGCCCCCACTTCAGACACCAGTCACAAGTCCCAGGTTGTCACCAATAAATAGAGGGTTCCCACAACCCCTTCTTCAGCTTTGATAATTTGCTAGAATGGCTCACAAACTCAGAAAGTTATTTACTTACTATAATTGATTTATTACAAAGGACTTTTTTTTTTAAGATTTTATTTATTTATTTGACAGAGGAAGAGAGAGATCACAAGTAGGCAGAGAGGCAGGCAGAGAGAGGGGGAAGCAGGCTCCCCGCCGAGCAGAGAGCCCGATGCAGGGCTCGATCCCAGGACCCCGAGATCATGAGCCAAGTCGAAGGCAGAGGCTTTAACCCACTGAGCCACCCAGGTGCCCCTGTTTTGTTTTGTTTTTTTAATGGGAGACAGATTTCTTTTTTTGTTTTTTTAAAGATTTTATTCATTAATTTGAGAGAGAGAGAGAGCACACAAGGGGAGGAGCAGAGGGAGAGGGAGAAGCAGACTCCCCACTGAGCAGGGAGCCCACTACGCAGGGCTCCATCCCAGGACCCTGGGACCATGACCTGAGCCAAAGGCAGATGCTTAACCAACTGAGCCACGCAGGCGCCCCAGAAAGGATGTTTTTAAAGATTTTCTTGTGTTTTGGTTTTTGTGGGTTTTTTTTTTAAGATTTTATTTGAAAGAGAGAGGGGGAGTGTGCAAGCAGGGGGAGGGGCAGAGGGAGAGAGAGAAGCAGACTTCCCACTGAGCAGGGAGCCCGGCGTGGGACTCGATCCCAGGACCCTGAGACCATGACCCGAGCTGAAGTCAGATGTTTAACCGACTGAGCCACCCAGGCGCCCCAAAGATTTTATTGTTAAGTAATCTCTACACCCAATGTGGGGCTCGAACTTACAACCCCAAGATCAAGAGTTGCACACTCCACCAACTGAGCCAGCCAGGCACCCCTTACAAAGGATGTGTTAAAGGATACAGCCAGCCAGATGAAAGGATACATAGAGCAAAGTCCAGAAGGGTCTCAAATGCGGCACTTTTGTCTCCATGGAAGTGAGGGTGTGTGCCCCTGTCCCTGCACGTGGATGTGTTCACCAACCCAGCAGCAAGCCGAACTCTTTTGATTCAGGTTTTATGGAGGCTTCATTACATAGGCATTGATCGATAAAAGCATTGATTAAAGCAATCTAGCCTTTTCTCCCTCCTCTGAGGTTGGGGGTGTCGGGCTGAAAGTTCTAACCCTCTAATAACACGGTTGGTTCCCCTAGTAACCAGCACGCCCTCCTAAGGTGCTTTCCAAAATCACTTCATTAACACAATCTCAGGTGTAGTTGAAAGGGGTTGTGTTAATGAAAAGCAAAAGCCGCTCTTTCCACATTTATGCTCCAGAAATTACAATGGTTTTAGGAGCTCCGTGCCAGAGACTGGGGATGAAGACCAAGTATATATTTTTTATCATGTCAAAATATCACAGGCACTGAGTGGGTAGCCACTCTGGCAGCCCCACTCTGCCATCCTCTCTTAGGAGGAATCTCCATGGTTGTCCCGGCCCATGGGGAAAGGTGAAGACTGACATGGTTGTGGTCATCTGCTTGAGAAACTTCTGGAAAGTTAGTAAATGATGCAACAGTGAATAAAGCTGGCTTTGATTTAAACTAAGCAGTAATCGTAGCAATAGCAATCTATCAAAGTTAAAAATTGCTTCAGTTTGATCCAACTCTGTAGGTCATGATTTAGCATCAAAAAAGGGGACGATCGTAAAGTGTATTGTGTTCCTCCTCCCTCCTGTGGCATTAGACCTGGCAGGATTAAAGGAAAGGCTGAAGCCGAGGATCCGCACCAGCTCCGTTCTAAGACTCCCGCTTCTGCCCCATGTGGAACCCACACAAAGTCCGTTCTAAGCCATGCTGTTTTGGTCAACATACTCTTCCTTTGACGGTTTTTTTCTTCTGTGTTTCCTACACATCATGGTCCTTTTCCTTAATTTTTCACCTCTAGGAGATGGAGTTGATTGGCAAAGCCAAGAGAAAGAAAAGAACCAAGACAGACAAGTCCAAGGTGCCCAAGGGGAGGAGAGAAGGAAAGGTCCACAGGGAAGCGGAGGCCTCTGTCGGTAAGGGAGTGTACCCTTGACAAGCGACCCAGGAAAAGACACCTAATGGGGGCTGGGAGGTGTCACAGAGAATCAGCATGAATCCACGGGACAAACTACCTGCTTTGGGTCTTTTTTACTATCTCTGGCTAAGATGCTGTTGCAGCCTTACTTCATGTCAATATCTTAGGAGAGAGAGGAGGGAGGAGAGAGGAAACCAGGGTTGCCTAGAGACCTGTGATCAAGAGAGGAAATAATAATAATAATAGCACCTAGTTACTGAATACCCACTGTATTAACAGCCCCGCCCGCATACATGACATCATGAAATCCCCAAAACATCGCCATTAAAGCAAGAATTATTATTATTATACTGTGTAGTGGTTGAGGCTTGAGAGAGATAGGGTGGCTTGCGTGAGATCAAACAGATCGAACAGGAATTGGTGGACCCAGAGTCGGACCCTGCCATTTGACTCCAAGTACATGATCTTACCATGGTCTCCGTGAACTAATAACGATTATAATTTGAGAATTGGGCAGTGAAAGCATTTGGGATGAGGACGGATGAAACCAGCTCTGAATGATTACCCCAGCTGCCGTTTTTCTTCTTGGTTCCCTGTATTGCGCCTTCCAAGGAATTGAAGACTTTCTTTAGCTTAAAACTTAACACCCATTCTTTCCTGGCCACATGATTTAGAAGACCCTCCAGACAAATCAAAGGCCGTCAGAAAGGAAGACATTGGATCGTCTCCTGGGCTCAATGTATTTTTGAGATTTGCTTTTTTAAAGTCTTGCTGATCTTACATTGTTGTAGCCCATGACTTGTGTTGCCTTGGCAGGACTGGGGAAAGGAAATAGCTGTGGGTCCCCGGAGGTGAACGGAGGAAGAGTTCTTAAAGTACGGAAGGCTTAAACTTTGCCGGGTCACAAAACTGCAACCTCAAGCCAGACTCTTGAGACTTGACTTTCCATTTGTGTCTGTAGTTTTCCCCTCTGGAGAGTCTTGCTTCTACCATAGGTCAGGGTGAAACAGAACTTCTTTAGCAGGAAGACTATTGAATTACAGTTGATCCAAATAGGATAAGGCAATTTCTCAAAGGGTGGTCTGTGAACTACCCTTCTCAAAACACTTGGAGTGAACATTAAAATGCAGATTCCTACAGAATCAGACTTTAGGAGTGGAGCTCAGGAATCTACACCCCAGGTGATTCCATTCCATTCAGTTTAAAAGCTACTGAAAAGGAGGCAGAGGTCACATGTACTTAGCTACAACTCTGTCCCCAATTTTTCTTCTCCAGGAAAGTCAAAGGAGGCAATGGCTGAAAAGAAATCAGAGTTAATTCCCAAAGAAAGAAAACCAAGAGCCAAAAGGAAAAGGACACAGAAGGAAAGGAATCTGGAAGTAGCAGAGCTGAGTGGGCCTGATGTCGTTAACTCTAAGGAAACAGAAGACACTTCCGATAGAGGTTTCTCCCCTGCAGAGTCTGTTGTAGAGGAAACCTGGCTCTCCCATGAGTATGATGCTCCGGAGAGCCAAGTGTCCATAGATGGAAGATCATCACCTGCCCAGACCACACCTGTCACTACAAACAGGGGATCCAAGGAAGAACGAAGTTACGAGGACCCTTCCAAAGTAAGGTCCAATACTCTCACCTTGGCCGGAGAGATTTCTGTTCTCACTGGTACAACTGCAGAGGTGGGGAAAATGGCCCTGAATCATATTGCAGTTACTGAAACAGTGCTACTAATCATGGTTTTAGTTGTTCTACTTTGATACCGTCTGACTCTTTAAGAAAAGTCATAGAGTCGCAAAGCCCCTCTGAAATGATGCCTTCTGTGAGGTTTCCAAAGTGCCACAGCATATACGCATCCCATAAGGAGCAGGAAGTTGGCACAGGCCTCACAGTTACCGGGAAATGTGGATTTTGGCCATCGGAGCCAAGCACATATCCTCTTTTTTTTTTTTTTTTCAATTATTAGAGAGCATGATCAGAGAAAAAGAAGCAGGCTCCCTGCTGAGCAGAGAGCCCGACATGGAGCTCAATCCCAGGACCCTGAGATTGTGACCTGAGCCAAAGGCAGCCTCTTAACCGACTGAGCCACCCAGGCACCCCCCCCCCCCGCCCCCGGCACATATCCTTGACTTGGCCGGGAGCTCATGTGTGGTTTGCCTCCCAAAGGCTATAGAAATTCCTCCTTTCCTAATCTGCTTTTCTGTGGCACATAGCTGGGCCATAGGCAGTTTATACACACATATCTGTCTGTCTTTACAAGGTGCTGCAGCATATAAAAACAATTTTGTTCCAGGAGCCTTGATTCTAATGTCAAGTATTTAAGAGAAAAACTGAGTGAGTGTAAGGAAAATTACCCTTGAAAATCCCTGCAATGAGGGCGCCTGGGTGGCTCAGTGGGTTAAAGCCTCTGCCTTCGGCTCAGGTCATGATCTCAGGGTCCTGGGATCGAGCCCCACATCGGGCTCTCTGCTCAGCAGGGAGCCTGCTTCCCCCCTCTCTCTGCCTGCCTCTCTGCCTACTTGTGATCTCTCTCCCTCTGTCAAATAAATAAATGAAATCTTAAAAAAAAAAAAAATCCCTGCAATGAATTTTTAAAAATACCATACAGATACATCTCTCAATGAGACCAACACAACCAAATTTCTGTCTGCTGTTGGAATAAATCAGTTTTTTTCCACTGAGATGAAGGTGCTGAACTGCATTTAGAGGCTTTGTTGTAGGGGAGAAAAAACAGTATCTTTGAACACCACAATTATATTCACAGCTAACCTGCTATGGTTAAACCCACGTAAATTACATGTGCATAGGATACAACTCTGCTGAATCTCATTTAATCTTTAAGGCCACACTTGTGAGCCAGATGTGATTATCCCCATTTCCCAGACCTTGAAACTGAGGCTTGGAGGTAAGTAGCCCAGTTGCCAGAAGTTACACAACCATCAAGCCGTAGAGCCAAGACTTACATCCAGGTCCTTTGATTCTAAAATTAGGGCTCTTGTCAGTTTTAAATTATCATGGTTTTCTTTATTTTATTGCCCATGGTCAACCAAAAAGGATTTCAGAAAGATTTTTCCTCTAAGTTCCCAATCCTCCCAGCTGTGCAGACTATGGACTTCTGCTCTACACCACAGGTGAAAATTTTAAGCTGTGGGCAGAACTTTCCTGAGCCTGCTAGAGAGTCAGAATTTCTTAGATGTATTGTCAACCCATAGTACTGTGTCGCTCTGCAAAGGCTAAAAAGCCAGGAAGTTTCACCCAAAGTTGGATACACAGAGCTCCCATGGAAGAGTTACGTTCAAAGTTTCCCTCGTGGGCTTAGTTCTGACAGTGCAGAAGGTGTTAGGGAGAAAAAGAAAGCTAAGACGTCCTTCACATAAGCTCAGAGAACCTTCCGTTTAAAAAGTGGGTTTGCACGGGATTCAGCGTGAGTCTAGTACATTTGTATCTAAGACCACCCCCGGTAAGCCTTTCTCTGGAACCTGTGGTTCCCAGCCCTGGCTTCACTAGGGTCACCTGAGAAGCTTCTTGAAACCACCAAGGCCTCCCACCCAGGTGTTCACATTTAATTGGTCTGGGTGGGGCCTTGGCCTCAAATCAGGTTTAAAAGCTCCTTAGGTGATTGTAAAGTGCAGCGAGGGCTGAAAATTCCAGACGTACCTTGTGCCAGACGTTATTTTGGCACTTTCACTATTTCAGTTAATCCCAGTAACAGCCCCATGGGAAGACAATATCGGGGAAATTAAGTTGTGACCTCCATATCCTGAAGCAAGTCAGAGACCTGGCCCCAGGCCAGTCAGACTGCAGAGCCCGAGGCAGAGGCACCAGTCCCTGCGGAAACCCTTCAGAGACTGTCTCTGACCCTGAGAGCTGGGGGGGAGGGCGGGCCCCTGAGACAGGCTCTGCTTTTCACCAAGAATGCTCTGGTTCCTCAGGCCCTCCTCACCAAGAGGGAGCGAGAGGGAGCTTCCCGGGACAGGCTGCGAGCGGAGAGGGCTGAGATGAGACGCTCAGAGGTGGAGAGGAAGAGAAGGGAGCAGGAGGAGCAGCGGCGGCTCCTGGAGGAGCAGCTGGAGAGAGCAGAGAAGATGAAGGAGGAGCTGGAGCTGGAGCAGCACACGCGCGCGGAGGAGAAGCGGTGGGTCCGGCAGGCCCGAGGCTACAACCAGGTCGGGAAGCAGCGGGAAAAGGCCAGGGTTGACCTCCACGAGCGACGGAGTTCGTTCTGAGGCTCGTGCCCAGGAGTGAAACAGCACGTCTCGTTTTTCTCTGTCCGAAAATAAGGGATAGTATCCTGACCGTTAGGGTTCCTCCAGATGGATGTTCATGGGATCTTCTTGGAAGGACTTGGTGACGCAGCCCGGCAGACGTTTGTTGAGCTCCTATGCCTGTCTGCATTGTTCTAGATTCTTTCATAGGCCTTGACTCGTTTCATTTAATGTTTAGGACAACCCTGTGAGCCTTTCAGAGTTTTAAAGTTCATCTTGTAAGAATAGAAAATGAAGTTCTGGGAACTTAATGCCCCTGCCCCAGAGCACAGAGCTGTGTGAGGAAACTTGAGGCTTCTAGCTCCAAGCCAGTTGTGTTCTTGCCTCTGCTCTTAGCTTGGGTTTCCCTTGGCACCCCGTGTCCTCTGAAGGCGATGTCCCCGTGGCCTGTAGCTGCAAAGCCTCCACCCGGGGCACTGCCCTTTGCCTAGTCTCACAAGAATGTCCTGGTGTTCGCTGCCATTTCCCTGACCATCCTGTGGCTTTTTCCTCAGCCTCAGGAAAGAGAGACTCGAAGAAGAACAGCAGCGGCAGGAGGAGGAGGAGAGGAAGCAGCAACTTCAGTTGCAAATGGCCCAGGAGAGAGTCCGGCGGCAACAGGAGGAGTTCCGGAGGAAACTACGAGAACTGCAGAGAAGAAAGCAGCAGGAGGAAGCCGAGAGGGCTGGTGAGGAAGGGCTCCTGGAGCCAGCTGCACCTCCTATCTGGGGCAGAAGTATTTTTATCTCACTGTGGGTGTTCACTTGAATCTCCCCAGAGTTATTCCTATCCTAAGCCTTCGTGTGTGAAGCACTCTAAATGTATACAATTTTTTTTTCAAAGCGATTAATATATATGACTACAGTGAGTTGAGATAGAAGATCAAACTAAGACAGACGCACTTGTGGAGACGACTCTTGGGCCCCACTCCCAATTCAGTCACCTCCTGAACTGGGATCCTGCCCCTCTCGGTTGCCCTTGTAGCATTGCTCAGGAGCTGCCTACATTGGAGACGGAGCCCTGCTCCTTGCTTCTTTCCCTAGCAGACGGAAGCAAACATCCGGATGGCTTCAGGGCAGCCTTTCAGGTGCTGACATGCAGAATCTTTATAGCCTCACTTCTGAGGCTCAGCAGATGTCTGCAGGTGACCCTCTTTTGGCTGGTCAGTTCAGCTGAGTAAACACAAAATTTCTCCAGACCCTGATCTGACGCCTCTCCCCAACTGCCTGCATACCACCCACAAGCACCTCAGGCTCTGGAAAATTCTTTGCCAAGGTTTTGTACTAATTGCCCAGTGCACTGCACATAGTAGGTACTTGATAAAGGACTCTTAAATTTAGAAATTGACCCCAACATGATCCCCACAGAGGAGCTGGCAGCCTGCTGGCAGGGAAGCTGGCATAGTCTTTCATGGGGAGTCCCTGGGAATCAGACTTGGGAGTTAGATAGGAGAACTTTCTCCAGTAACGAGACCCCTGCTGAGCCACCCCTCTCCCTCTTTCTATTCTGCAGAGGCTGAGAAGCAAGCGCAGAAGGAATTGGAAAGGCAGTTAGCAGAGGAAGAAAAACGCCTGCTGGAAATGCCTGAAGAAGAACGGCTAGAGTACCAGCGGAGGAAACGGGAAGCTGAAGAGAAGGCTCAGCTGGAAGCAGAGGCGAGAAGGCGAAGGGAAGAGGAGGCAGCAAGGCTGGCTCTGGAGGAAGCCATGACTCGAGCACAGGAAGAAGCCAGGTAGGGGATATTCCAGCAACAGTTGCCACAGGGGGATTGTTTCAAGGGCTTGAGTCCCTGGTGCTAGTACCAAACTTGCACTGCCTTTGGGCAAGGGAAGTTCTCCCACTTGCCATAAGCGTGGTTTGGAAGAACTAAAAATCTGAGATTTTGCTGTCAATGTCACAGAATTTCTTCATGGCTTATAGAACTTGTATTGAAGCTGGAAGGGAGTTTAGATTTCATCGCTCTCAGCCTTCTGGTTTACAGATGAGAAAATCGAGTCCCAAAGAGGGGGGAAGGATCTTGATCAAGGCCGAAGAGTAAGTTAGGGGCTGTGCCAGGACCATATCTAAGACCCCCTGATTCTGAACCACTGCCCTTCTCAGTATTTTTTGGTTACCTCTACTGTGCCACTCTTCTGGACACTGGGAATTCAGAAATAAGCAAAACAGATGTCTCTTCTCCCTTGACATTTATATTCTAGGGCTGGGGGTAGAGAGACAAATATTTTTTTTAGCTGGCAATAGATACTAGACAGAAAAAGTTTTGAACGTGTGATAGGATTGCAGGTGGCTTACTTTAGATTAGTTGGCCAGGGCAAAACTCCTCAAAGTGTTCTATAAGGTGAAACCTGAATGACAAAGAGTTAGCCAGATAAACATCTGGGAGAAAAATATTCCAGCAGGTAAACAGTGAGTGTAAAGGTTCAAAGGAAGGAATGAAACTGGCACGTTGGAAGAACAAAAGAAAGTCGGTATGGCTGAAACTAAGTGAAATACTTCCAGATGAGGTCAGAGAAGTAAGCTAAGACCAGATCTCATGAGAACCTTGTTTGGAGAAATAGTATAGAACCAATTATCAGGGGCCAGTGGCATTTCCCCGTCTATTCTTTTACAATAGTAATGATCATTTCATCTTTCTGATAATAGAATTTCTTGAGCAATGTGGTTTCAACTGACTCTTTAAAATCTAAGTCCTCTATAGTTGCTTTCTCATGAATTTCCACTCCTTAATGAAAGCAGTGAAATAGACATCCCTCTTTAGAATCATCAAAATTGAAAACCGTGAGTCCAGTCTTGACTGTAAACAGTTTACCCACCTCAAATGTTTTTTCTACAACTTAAGCTGAATCTAAGCTAATAAGTACTTTAGAGGACCAGAAAGACAGCCAGAATAATTCTACTTGAAGGTTTTCCACCTAACCTTGAGTTGTTCAACTCCTGGACTTTTCTCAAATGTTGTCCCCCTGCCCCCAACCCAGCTGTTAAGTGAATTCAAAAACAGATCATGAGAGAAGTCTTGATTCAAATTCAAAATTATGTATTCCATGTGTCATAGTGGCAGGACTGGGTCCGTAAGTATTGAGACCAAAAGCAAGCTGAACAATTTTGTAAAGCTAGTCCAAGTAGCTGAAAGCAGAAAACCAAGTAACTAAAGTGGTGTGTGAGAGGTGCAGCCTCACTCCACGTGGAGTGAGAACTTAATGCCAGCTGGCTTTATTTCATCTTCACTTGTGTGACATTGGCCCAGGTGCTTTAACTTCTCTGGACTGTTTCCTCATCTCTAAAACAAAGGCGTCCCTTCCAGCAATACGAGTTTAAGAACTGCTAGTGTTGCCTTTCCTTTTACTTTTTCAGTAGAAGTCTCATGAAACTCCAAAACTGATTTGTAAAGTTACTAAAAGAATTGAGTATGATTTTCCACTAAAATGTGAGATCAGTAGCCCCAAGTCTATCTGACGATTGCTCAAACCCTAAGTTGTTCTACTAACTTCTAAGGGCAATTTCTAAGATGCTTACTCATATCTGGATTGTGGGTGGGTTGTCTCCTTAGGCAAAAAGCTGCTTTGGAGAAACATCTTCATTTCCATCAAGAACTCTATAAGGAAGCCAGTGCCCTACAGTGGACACAAAACATTTCCAGATCGTGGGTCTACTCTTACTTCCAGTTCCTACAAATACCCAGACCTTAAGGCTAGAAGAAAACTAAAAAGTAAGTTGGGAGGTGGTGACAAAAACTTCTATAACGATGTCCTATTGCATCTGGTTCACCTCAACCCACAGGACTTTAGGACCTCCATTCTCACAACCCCTCCCTACTGAGCATACTTAACACAATCAAACCCTTCACTCACCGAAATCCTTTATGGTCTCTAGAACCACATAAATCTAGAAGCTTTGGTGCCTAAAATTGGCCAATAATTTCATTTCAGTTTGAATTGCAGTAAATTCAGTTGATTCAATTAGTAAGACTAACATCATCTTAAGATGGTCAAAGTATTTCATTTTATAATGTGTCTGAGAGTTGCAGATAAATGGAAATTCCATAATGCAAATAATTCTAAATAAGCTAAGGAGTTAGTTCATATATCGAGAACTTTATTGTCTCTTTATAAGGCAAAACCATATCCATTTCAACCTAAGAATCTAAAATGTCATGTCCGTTTAAAAGAAGGTAATCACTTGATAAATGTTCATTTGAGCAAAATGAGCTGTTTTGTTGAGGGTATTCTCACTTCCTCAAAATACAGATTCTAGAGCTGCACTTGACGATAAATATCCACATTAAAACATTCAATTCTCCAGTCACACTAGCCATATTTCAAGTGCAAAATAGCCACATGTAGCTACTGGCTACCTTGTTAGTGCAGATGCAGAACATTTCCATCATCACAGAAAGTTCTACTGGACAGCATTGTTCTAGACCCCTGGTAATTAACAAATCTTGAGGGTTTGTTCTTGTGCCTTTAAGATCCAACCACTCACATAATTTCCCCATTTTTTTAAAGATTTATTCATTTACTTAGAAAGAGAGAGTGTGCGGTGGGGAGGGGCAGAGGGAGAGGAAGTCTCAAGCAGACTCCACACTGAGCACAGAGTCCGAAGTGGGGCTCGATCTACCAACCGAGATCACGACCTGAGCCAAAACCAAGAGTCTAATGTTCAACCCACGGCGCCACCCAGGCACCCTCATAACTGCCCCATTTTTAAAATCATACTGACACTATTAAGGTATAGTCTTGATTAGATAATTTTTCTTTAACATCTCTTTAAATATCAACAAGTATCTAATTAAAGTATCTATCCTAGAATGATCATTAAAAAGGATGAAAGATCTTTACAAGCAAGATACATAAAAGGATGTTAAAGGAAGCAGTATCTGAACCTGAATTTTCCCACAAATTTCCTTTGGCCCTACTCTATACTTCACTGTTTGCAGCTGAAAAACTGAGTATTTGCAGATGATTCCCTCAAATTTCTCACCAGTGCTTGTAAAGTATTTGCTCTCTACAGAACTGTACTTCTACAATCCAGAAGTCAAGTTTAATTTTGATTCTGTATTGCTGTTATTGGACTTGCTTAGATTTGATGCTTATTTTTAACTCCTTGCTTTATGTAAAACAGAAATAAAATGGCCAAAACACTGGCTATCAGTCACGGTGATTTTAAATATGTCACAAACTTTTTCTCGTAATTGTCCATCCTACTTGCACATTCATTCATTAAGTCACTCAGTAATGCTTAAGCAGATGAGAAAAGAGCATGTCAAATAATAGAGAAGAAAGAGCACTCAAGAAAAACATCCTTGTTGGAGAAATTACCATTACCAACTTTATTTTCTCCCTTCTTTTACAAATTTAGGATGTTGTAGTCAAGCACCAGGTGGAGCGGCTACACTAAATGTTATTCAAGGTCCCTTTCCAAATCTGATGTCCTATAAAATTGTTGCTGTGAAAGTCCTATTTTACCAGCACTACTACACCAGATAAGCACATTTTAGTAAGTTAACCATAGCAGAATGCAATGTATTTAGAAGAATTTGATACACTAAAAAGTAAGATGATTTCCCCAGTAGCTAAGCTCCACCACCTAAATGCTAAGAACTATCAGAGATCCAAACAAAATTAAGATACCAAAGTATATACTCACACATTTGAATAGCTCAAGTAGCCTGTCAAGTTTGTCACTCGGGCCTGACAGAAATGTGCATTTAGGATTTTCCAGAAATGGACCCCATTCCTAGTCACTATTTAGTATAATAAATGCCAGGTTAATAGTCTAAAAGCTCTAATTTACCTAAGCAAACATGTACAATACAAATAATTTTTCAGTTAGGGTCAGACAGAGGAATTTATAAGGCAAGCCAATTATTTTTCAACAGGTGACTGGAGTAGGATATTTAAGCTCTAACGGTTTATAAAATCAGAGATAGGTTTTATTTGCTCTTCTAAAGTATCAGATGACATTCTACCTGGGAAACATGAAATTGGATTATGTGTATGCATACATATACTAAATTCTGTGATTTGTTGAAGAGTTAAAAGGTTAAGCCCTCTAATAGGAACTAATTTGGTACTTTAATTTTACATAAGTTTAAATATTTAAGATATAAAGAAATAAAAGGCAAATATAAACAAAGTATACCAAACCTTAACTGAGCAGAGAACATTTTGTAAATTGTTAAAGGAAAAACTTAAAATTATCGATATGAATCAATTAAGAATTTTTGGCATGCCCATTTATTCAACATGATTGGGTAACTGTATCATAGATACGCACCGTACAGGAATATCCAGTTTAAAAAAAAAAAAAATCAGAACACTGAGTATTTAAGAAGGTAGCATGGCCTTAATTAAACCCTTAATTCAAAGGCACTTCAGTAGCTTTCAGTGCTTCAAAGTCATGATCATCATCACTGTACAGTACTGAAAAATTTATTTGTACCATGTACAAACAATTTCCAGTATTATGCAAGAAAACTTTGTTATAAGCATTTTTTCTTACTATACAATTAAAAATAAAATAAACATTAGTACGGTTTTTACAAATATTTTGTTTATTTTAATGAAGCTGGTACAGACAATGTCCATTTAAAACCCATATCCCAGGCCAAAAAGTACAAATAAAATCAAAAAGAGCAGTGTTCTGCTGAATACACGTCTGCATGAATAACTTTATTAACTGCTAATGAAAAGTAGAACTTTTCTGGGATCTTCTGACAAGACTTTTCTTTTATCTTAAAATGCTTTCTCTTCAGTGAAGCCATCTTTGGAGTTAGTCATTACTCTCACCATCTGTCATCTCAACTCCAGCCTGATATTTCTCTTCTTTTGGTCCAGACCCTCAAATTTTAAAAGTAGCTTCAAGTTAAGGAAAGGTCATTTTTCCACAGTTCAGTTCTCTGAAAAACTTCCATCTCCCACTGAAAGTCACAGTCCAGGAGTGAAGCAATCACACGCTAGAACTTCAGGGCCAATTGGAAAGTCATCATGAACACTCGCATTGGTCGATCTTATTTATCACAAGCCTGAAAATGCACAGTCCTAGAAAAGGTGGCCTCTCTGTGCACACATGTAATTTTTAAAAAGGAGAGGGCAATATGAAGGGGGCTGAGGTTTGATCACCAAAAATCAGCACAATGAAAACAAGTGATAATGAATAATGGGCACTAGAATTCAAATTACCAGATGTTTTAAAGAGATGGGGTGCCAGTTTTCAATTCCGTTTAGAACACCACATTACAAAAGAACTATTTTTAAAAATAAAAAAGGATTGAGGGTAAAGAAAAAAAAATAAAAAGAATATCTAAATCGTTGAATGACCCCCTGTTTGTTCCTGATAAACTTCAATCACATCTTCTTCCTCCATTCCCAGCTGTAAGAGGATAAAAAAATGTTAGAATATAAAAGCACTATTTTTTAATTGGCTGCAGTTATGTGGCCATTGTTTTAAAGTACAAAAAGATACAAAAGTGATCCATCGTTACCCTGTTTTAGGGTTTCCTTTAATCTAAAGAACATACAGGTATGTCGTTCTTCCTGATTCTCTGTGAAGTCATTCATTTGACCCTGCTGAGCCATTTCACCTCCCAGTTTATTCAGCATATAAAGTGTCTTTTTAATTTATTTCTGAGAGAGAGTGTGTGCATGAGTGGGGTGAGGGTGGGTAGAGGGAGAAGGAGACAGAATCTTAAGCAGGCTCAGTGCAGAGCCCTACGTGGGGCTCAATCTCACCACCCTGAGATCATGACCTTAGCTGAAATTAAGAGTCAGAGGCTTAACCCACTGAGCCACCCAGGCGCCCCTAAAGTGTGTTTTTGTTTTATTTTGTTTTTTTATTTGACAGAGAGAGAGAGATCACAAGTAGGCAGAGAGGCAGGCAGAGAGAGAGGGGGGAAGCAGGCTCCCTGCTGAGCAGAGAGCCCGATGCGGGGCTCGATCTCAGGACCCTGAGATCATGACCTGAGCTGAAGGCAGAGGCTTTAACCCACTGAGCCACTCAGGTGCCCCCTAAAGTGTATTTTTTTTTAAAATACCTTAAAAGAGTTTTAGGTCTAATGAAACATGTATTTAAATAGTTTAAAACGTGATAGTTTGATGATGTATTTTCTAAAAAGCCATTTTACATCTAGATATAATTACTTGATAAAATCTCTGTTTCAAAAAACCTGATCTCACTTTGAAATATATGTGGTTTTAGTCAGAAAAATACTGCCTAATGATTCATTCTGAAGTGGTTTGCTTTGTCATCTACAATTCCTTCTGGCATGTAACCATTATTTTGATAGTGACCACTCTGAATAAAGAAACATACATCTACTCTTATTCGGTAACTTCAGTTTTATAGGCTAGATTTGTATGGTCAGCCTAGCTCTTCCCAATTCTTAAAGAAAAAAAGGGGTCCTTCAAAATGCCTTTTACAGAACACTAAGCAAAGAAGAGGCAATTATTGTGTGTGTGTGTGTGTGTGTGTGTGTGTGTGTGTGTGTGTGTGTGTTTTTAAATGTGTTCTATATGCACTGAAATGTTCTGGAATTTTTTTCTTAAAGACATTATTAACAATGGCTGCCTCTGAGAAATGGGAAGGCAGAGATACTCAGAGTATATTTTCTTTCCATTTTAAATACTTTGGTAGTTTGGTTTTTATTACTTTTAACTATAAGTATCCTTTATTTTTTTAAAAAGATTTTATGTATTTACTTATTAGAGAGAGAGAGAGAGATCACAAGTAGGCAAAGAGGCAGGCAGAGAGAGAGGAGGAAGCAGGCTCCTTGCTGAGCAGAGAGCCCGATGCGGGGCTCGACCCAGAACCCTGAGATCATGACCTGAGCCGAAGGCAGAGGCTTTAACTCACTGAGCCACCCAGGCGCCCCAGTATCCTTTATTTAAAAAAGAAAAGAGTACATAAGCAGGCATGGTGTCACACAGAAACCCAGGATTTACCCTCAGTGAGAGTAAAGGAACATCAATCTCTTGATTCTGGTGTGCAGTAAGGGTTCAGAAGCACTATAACAGGGGTGCCTGGGTGGCTCAGTCATTGGGCGTCTGCCTTTGGCTCAGGTCATGATCCCAGCATCATGGGATCGAGCCCCACATCGGGCTCCCTGCTCAGCGGGAAGTCTGCTTTCCCTCTCCCACTCCCGCTGCTTGTGTTCCTGCTCTCACTGTCTCTCTCTCTGTCAAATAAATAAATAAAATCTTTAAAAAAAAAGCACTGTAATAGGCAGACTGAAAACAACTAGCATATTCCACTAAATTACAGTGGATTGCAAAAGCAAATGAAAAATAAAAGGGGGGCACTTGGGTGGCTCAGTGGGTTAAGTCTGCCTTCGGCTCAGGTCATGATCTCAGGGTCCTGGGATCGAGCCCCAGCATCGGGCTCTCTGCTCAGCAGGGAGCCTGCTTCCCCTTCTCTGTCTGCCTCTCTGCCTACTTGTGATCTCTTTCTCGCTGTCAAATAAATAAAACCTTTAAAAATAAAAAAAAAAGAAAGTCTAAGATCAATCTCTAATGAGAAAAGCTGCACGTGACATTTTTGGTACAGAATTATAAAATGTGAAAAAAATACTCCCAAGAAATTTAAAAATAAAACAGACATAGGGGTGCCTTGGTGGCGCAGTGGGTTGAGCGTCAAATGCTTGGTTCGCACTCAGGTCATGATCTCAGGGGTGAGAGAGAGAGAGAGCGAGAGCCCTGCATCGGGCTCCATGCTCTCCCCTCCTCTGCCCCTCGGCCCCCATGCTCATGCTCTCTAATAAATAAATCTTAAAATAAAAAAATAGATTTAGGATTTTTTTAAGTGATTAGGCTGGCTCTAGTGTTATGGAGATTTTGGTTGTGGTATATATATAAATATTAAAATAATTATTAAAGATGCTATTAAAACTTTATTTACTTAAAGATTTTATTTTTAATATCTACAACCAACATGAGGCTCGAACTCACAACTCCAAGATCAAGAGTCACATGTTCCACTGACTGAGACAGCCAGGTACCCCAAAACTTAATTTTAATTGCACATATCATAGCCTGGTAAATACTGTAAGAAATAAAATGCCAAACATGACAAGAAACCTTTAAGTCAGGAAGGCAGCACATATCCTCCAACTATGGAAAATGTGAAGCAATTAGCTTCAAGAAATATCTCTGTAGAGATGAATGAAAAATAGTATAAGTAGTTACTCCCTAAATACCTACTGTCTCCCTCTGCCCCATTATGCTTCTTTAATGACAAGGAGGAAGGTATTGTTAAAATGTAGTCAATATCTACTGTGTTTTTTGGGTTTTTTTTTTAATATTTTATTAATTTATTTGAGAGAGGGAGAAAGAGAGCACAGGTGGGGGGTGCAGAGAGACAGAGGGAGAGGGGGAAGCAGACTCCCCACTGAGCAGGGAGCCCGATACAGGGCTCGATCCCAGAACTCCGGGCTCATGACCTGAGCTGAAGGCAGACACTTAACCGACTGAGCCACCCAGGCACTCCAATATCTAGTGTGTTGTAGAGATTATTATCAAATTAGGACAGGGAAAACACAGGTTGAGTTTGGAACATCTTATTGTGCCAGGCATTAAGAAAGTACTCAAGGGGCACCTGGCTGGCTCAGTCAGTGGAGCATAAGACTCAGTCTCAGGGTTGTGAGTTCAAGCTCTACATTAGTTGTAGAGATTACTTAAAAAATAAAATCTTATAAAGAAAAAAAAGTACTCAAGAAAGTAGGTGGATACTAAACCAAGGAAAAGTAACAACTACACTGTAAAAAAAGAAAACAGTTAAACTGAATGATAAAAATAAACATTATCACTGTTTATTGATAATAAAGGGACTGACTTCATATATTCCAGATATTACACCCTAAGAAAGACACATCACCATTTATGTGGTATTCCAACCCAAAATGCATAACCTGAATCTAATCATGAGGAAACAGACCAGTCCAAATTGAGGGACTTTGTAGAAAACAACTGATTTGTATCTTTTAACAATGTAAATGTCATGACAGACAAAGGAAGGCTGAGGAACTGTTTCAAATTAAAGATGATTAAAGAGACACCTAAATAAAATATCTTCATACTGAACTGGATCATGTGATAGAGGAGAAAATTTGTTATAGGAGACATAATTGGGACAAATGATAAAACTAGGTTGTAAAGTATTCTAACAGTGTTAAGTGTCCTGAATTTAAGAGTACTGCGGTTATGTAAAACAATATACTTATTCTTAAGAAAAACACACTAAAATATAAAGTAGTAAATGGCAGTGGTATATGCAATCTACTCCCAAGTGGTTCCAGTAATAAATACACATATATATGGGCAGAAGAAAATAAGTAAAGGTAGCAAAACGTTAAAAATAGGCCAAAGTAGGTAGAAGAGAGTACAATTTTTAGTACTATTCTTATAAGCTTTCTGTAAAATGAAAATTATTTCAAAATAAAAACTTCAAAAAAGATGGAGACATATCAAAAAGAACACAGACACCAACTTGAAGGGGCCCCCACTGGCCAATCTCTAAAGAATATTCATACAGTTTCAAAGTATCTCCCTACAAATTACTTATTAATTAAAAAGGAAAATAACTTGGCAACGAATAAATCTGGCAGTTGCTACCTTAACTAAAGTTGCCCAAAGTTAACGTTACCCAAAATGGGCATCTTGTGCCTCCTGATGTGATGCACTTGGGAGTATAGAACTTCACTCTGTGCTACTCCTACCAAAAACGCAAAACTGAATCTAATCATGAGGCAACATCAGACAAACCCAAACTGAAGGACATTCTAAAACATGGCCTGAACTCTTTAAAAATGTCAGTGTGATTTAAAATGAAGTTATCTGGAATAACTATTCCAGATAAAAGGAAGCTAAAGAAGGATAATAACTAGTAAGAAGACACTAATCCTAGATGGGATCCTAGGTCAAGTTTTTTTTAAAAAGCTATAAAGGACCTTACTGGGATAAATAGCAAAATCTGACTATTTTGGCTGCATATTTGATAAGAGTACTATAGCACTGTCAAATCTCCTGTATTTGGTAATTTAACTGTGGCTCTTGGGAGATAACCAAAATATTTAAGGGTAAAAGGTCATGATATCTGCAAATTAATCTCAAATGATCCACCAATAATGATAGTGTATACAGAGAAAATGATAAAGCAAATGTGTCATAATATTAATTGGTGAATCTAATGAAAAGGTTATGTGGGAGAATATTATACTAGTCTTATAACTACTATAAGTTTGAAATGTTTTCAAAATAAAAAATTAATAACAATACATCGTTCCCACTACCAGAAATATCAGAAATGTTATTTTGTATATGGAGGGGGAGATGTGTATAAATATAAAAGCACGCACAAATACACACCCTCTCCCACACTTTATTACTTTCAGATACCTCTGAGGGGAGGGGGAATATAAAAACAAAGAGTCCATACAATGAAACAAAGACACAGAAGCATTAAAAAACATAAATCAAGATGACAGAGCCAAATATATATTAATATACCCTAAACTTCTATATTAAGTTCTCAAAATGGGTCAAACGTCAAAAATCGAACCATAAAAGGTCACCATCACCAAGAAAGTGCACCAGAAATCTGCCAAATTTGAGGATACTTGTTCTTCTTAAAAAAAAAAATACATGTGCCTTACAACAATTGCAGCTTCTCCCTCTCCCTTCTGCTGTGCACACTCTCTCTGACAAATAAATAAATAAAATCTTAAAAAAAATTTTATTTATAAAAATCTCTATACCCAGCGTGGGGCTCAAATGCACATCCCTGAGATCAAGAGTTGCATACTCTACAGACTAAGCCAGCCAGGAGTCCCACTACCTCTCTCTTTTTATTGGACTTTTTAAGGCAATATATGGACATTCAACCCAAAAGACTATTTTTCTATTATTCAAGAAAAGGGTAGTTTAATACCAGTGAACCAAATCATTCAATGCAGGATTTAACATTTTTCTTCACTCAGAGAAAAAATTATACTCACTTCTTTTGGAGTGTGATTATCAGCAATTCTCTGACCTTCAAAGAGAAACCTGAGTGAATTCATTGGAACTCCCTAAAAAGATAAAAAAAACATATACTCGCAAATCTTAAAACAGGTAGTAGGAACTTTGAGCACAAAAAGCAAACATGAAAGCTTCAACAGAATACACTGAACATAGAGCTAGATGTTATCTATCCTATCATAATTACCATTTATTGAGTATCACCTATCTGCTAGGTCTCCCTATACCAAGTATTTCACATACATAATCATAAACTTCACTGCAACAACACTGGAAGGTAGGTATTATCACCTTATCTTCATTTCACAGCTAATGAATCTAAGGCATGGAGAGGGCATACAAGCTAGATAGCAATTTAAGGCTCAATCTGTTCCTAAGCTTATGCTCTTAACCTCTATTCTATCCAATTTCCTCGAAAATCTCTAAGCTAAATAAAAGATTAAATCAGAAATTGGATGAGCACCCTCACTAGTTTCCAACCATACAAGCAAAATTAGTTTTAAACAGATTAAATCGCAGAAATTCGGTAAAGCACAACAGCTAGCCAGGTCAGCGACAGTAACCTATGATGACATAGATAATACTGCTAAGTACCAAAAAAGGTATTAAAATTATTTTTTTCTAATCAGTTACTCAACAAAAATAGCTAAAAGGGAAGAAATGCCTCATTTAAAGAGAAACTGCTTCACTAATAAGTATTAATCAAGAATAATTTCTTTAGTACGAAAGTATTAGAAAAATTAAAACTATCTTCCAATAAGTATTAATTCATAAATATATGGGACCATGCAAATTTACCCTTCATTTGATTTTAAATTCTAGACTTCTATAAAATAATACAATAAGCATAACTGACAAGAGCAAAATATTCTTTGATTTTAATTATAGGATCTTTTAAAAAATATTATCTTGTGTTGGGGTCAAAAAAGTTTCTAGAGAAACTGGTCTAAAACATCAAAATGTAAGAATGATTCAATAAATATTCCTTTCTATACTTTTCAATCTCTCTATTGGGTGTTACATACTTCAGATAAATTAAGCTTCCCATTCCTTGTATATCAGTAAACATAAGAAAAAGATTATCAAGCCTCTGTGAACTAAGTATAAACTCTTTTCCTAAAGCCTGTATACCGGGCACCTGGGTGGCTCAGCCCTTTAGCCTCTGCCTTCGGTTCAGGTCATGATCTCAGGGTCCTGGGATCCAGCCCCGCATCAGGCTCCCTGCTCAGCAGGAAGCCTGCTTCTCCCTCTCACACTTGCCCTGCTTGTGTTTCCTCTCTCCCTGTCTCTCTTTCAAATAAATATATAAAATCTTTTTAAAAAAATAAAATAAATAAAATACTGTATACTCTGAACCATAAATAAGAAAGTTGGAAATGATTCTAAATTGGTATTTTTAATTGTCTCTCTAAACCTAGCACCTTTAATTTTGGATCAAAGTTTAGTTATTCACTTTAGCATTGTGATTTAACTCTTTATTGGGCATTATTTTTCCTCAATAATCAACTCCATCATCTGTAGACGGGGTGAAAAGACTAGTTGTTGTGAGGATTCTATGACAATGCCTCTAAGTATCTAGCAGAGTACACTTAATATATGTTCCTTCCCTATGAACATCTCCACTGTAGCTTCCAGCAATATTATTAAAATGTGAACTGGGCCCCAATTATTCAGATTTTACTGAATTTAACAACATCAAAAACAGAGACAGAAATGTTTGTTTTACTCATCCCAACATCTAAGTGATCTCTTTTCTTCTGGCAGAAGTGATTTTTATGTTAGTTATGAATTTAAACTATAAAAAGCAAACTTCTAAAAATAAAACCTGTATTACCTATGTTAATATCATATAATATGATTCAATTATTAAAATCTTGCCTGCCTCTTATATATACTAATTTCAATTACATTTTGTTTTATTAATAATAATGATTAACATTCACTGCACATTTTTTTTTAAGATTTTACTTATTTATTTGACAGAGAGAGACACAGTGAGAGAGGGAACACAAGCAGGGGGAGTGGGAGAGGGAGAAGCAGGCTTCCCGCCAAGCAGGGAGCCCGATGCAGGGCTCGATCCCAGGACCCTGGAATCATGACCTGAGCTGAAGGCAGATGCTTACTGACCGAGCCACCCAGGTGCCCCATCATTGAGCGTTTTTAAGCATCATGCTAAGAGCTTTAGGTACGTCATCATCTGCATGAGGTAGGTACTGTAATGTTCCCAATCTACTAATGGGGAAACAAGGCACATAATTTGTCTAAGATCCCACAGTCAGATAGTGGGAGAGACTGAATTTGAATCTAGGTAGGTTAAAGGTATTACTGATCTAATAATAATCGAGCTCATGAAGGCCAGAATCTGAGGCTTTTCTATTAATAAATTAACAACCCTTCTTTGTTTTTTTAAAAAAAGAAAATTCTTTGATGTTGAAAATACAGAATGCAATTAGCAGTAACCTGTAGTACTATATATAAAGATAATAAACTAACAATATTAGTACTTAACTTTAACATATGGCTAACCAGTCATGATTAAAAACAAGGAAGCTTCACAGTGATCACCAAAAATTACTTGCCTTTACTGTTACATACACTGGTAAGCCATTAACATAGAAACACTCATATAGCCATTTTTACAGTTCTAAGTTACTTTTCAAAACACTTCTGGCATACCTTATGAATTCAAATTTTGAAATGGGCCACAATGGGAAAAAGGCAATTAAACAACGTATTCTCCTTGATTTGCTAATGGTGAAAATAATAAAAGATCATTTTTCTTTTGATAACCTTCCTTACAAGAAAAATTAATGACATATAAAGCATTGTATTTTATACTATAACATACAAACCTGTCTTTGACAGTATGATTCTTTGAGTTTCTTGAGATGTGTTGTCATTTTCACTTTGAAGTGAATCTCACTGCTATCCTAAGGAGATAAAAGAAAAATAATTATCCCTTTGTGTAAACTATTTGCTTTGCTTGAAACAAATTATTTAATTACACATATACTACAAATAGAAACATAAACCCTGTCACTTATACCTCCCCATCAAAATATTTTTTAACCTTCCTAACAAGGTTTATTAAAACACTCTCATCATCTTCAAAGTTACTTTATGTCCATTTCAAAAGAAATTTAATAAAACAATCCGTCTTGGTGGTTAAAACTGGCAGTATAAATAAAAGCATTTAGGTCAAAGAATGTATTCCTTCATAATTGCATGTCTATTCTATTTTCAAAATAAAGTTGAACTATCACAAACACCCAAAAGCAACTCAAAACAAAAAGTACCCCCCACAACTGAAGTATTGTTGAAGGTGGTCCAAGCTACAAGAGAGGCATATATCATAAAATAACAGACAAGAAACTTGTGTCTGCCAAAAAGTCACCCCACAGAGTCCAGTTTCTCTCACATGAGTAAAATGAATAAAAACTTGTGTCAAATTGATTTATGGGATCACAGATTATTTTCTCCTACCCAGACTATCAAACAATCAGGCAACCATCAGAAAATAATACAGATAAAATTTCAAAGCCAATCCTTACAATTACATATCACATTCACAAGTGCATATTAGCGAAGGTTGCATGTTTACAATTCTTGTTTGTGACTATAAAGAAAAACAAATTCTCTTTCTATGGATAATTTCATGAACAGACAAAATTTCTACAGCATACCTCATGCCATACACTAAAATAATTTCCAGATGAATTAAGGAACTAGCATTAAAATTTTTTTTTACTATTTTCTCTCTTTGAAGAATTCTTTCCCCAACCTTGACATTGGGAAATCTGTATTGTCAAGCAAGATTCTGGCCTAGAAGACACAGCAAAAAAGGACACTGATAATTGAAAATGTCACCTCACAGTTAAGAGACACTAGAGAAAATATTCACAACGGACAGACAAGAAAGCGTGGCTCAGTCAGTTAAGTGTCTGCCTTCGGGCAGTCTCAGTCAGTTGGGTGAGTGGCTCAGTCAGTTAAGTGTCTGCCTTCGGCTTAGGTCATGATCATAGGGTCCTGGGATCAAGCCCTGCATAGAGCTCCCTGCTCAGCAGACAGCCTACTTCTCCCTCCCTCTGCTGCTCCCCCTGCTGTGCTCTCTCTGTAAAATAGATAAATAAAATCTCTTTAAAAAAAAAAACCTTAAAAAATAAATTTTTCAAAATAAGATAATCATAGAAAATGGGAAAAGGATATGAACATAAAATATAAACGTAGGTCATTAGTAGCCTAATGCTACATCACAATGCCTACTTCATTTCATCTCATCACGTATGCATTGCATCATTTCACATCTTCACAAAGATGAGTACAGTAAGGTATTCTGAAAGAGATCACATTCACATGACTTCTATTACAGTATATAATCATAATTGTTCTATTTTATTATTAGCTATTATTGCTAATGTCTCGCTGGGCCTAATTTACAAATTAAACTTTACCAAAGGTACATGTGTATAGGAAAAACCACAGTATATATAGGGGTTCAGTACTATCCACAGTTTCAACTATCCAATGGGGCTCTTGGAACATATCCCTGCAGATAAGAAGGGACTACTGTATGAAGATTTATTTCTCCAACAATTTTCAACTAACCTTATTATCAGTTAATATCTCAAAAAAGATCAATAAACATACAGTGTGAGGAAAAGAGGCGCCAGGAAAGAGAAAGGGGCAGGAAAAGGGCTGAGAGGCCCTTTGGTTTAAGGTTGGCCCCGGCTTTATCACTCAGTAGTATTTACTGTATTTGCTACTGAAGATGCTAACCAAAAAAAAAAAAAAAAAAAAAAGTTGTTATCTGGAGAAATTAAAATAATCTAAATCTGCCTACTAGATCAATAAAACAGTATCAGCCTCTTCTATCTCCAACAACAGATGCATATATAGTAAATGAAAATGCCATTTTAATTTTATTTTAAAGATTTTACTTATTTCAGAGAAAGTGCATGCATGCACACGCACACAGGCGGGGGCAGAAGAAGAGGGACAACCGGACTCCCCACTGAGGGAGAGTGCCCCAATGCTGGCTGATCCCAGGACCCCAAGATCATGACCAAAGCTGAAGTCAGACGCTTAACTGGCTGAGCCACCTAGGTGCCCCCAACATGCCATTTTAAAATAATTTGCCTTATTTAAATCATTTTCTGGTGTCAGAAATTACTTACACTTTAGAGAGTTAAAGGAGAAAAATAATGAAACTCACCTGTCCAATGACTTTGAGTTTAATGTATTCTCCTTCCTTCTTATCCCCTAAGTCCTCAGTTGAAGGTTTCGCCTCCTGAAAGAAAAGTACATTAAAAGACAAAAGTTCCTATATGCTATTTTTTTAATGAAGATTTTATTTACTTGACACAGAGACAGAGATAGTGAGAGAGAGAGCACAAGCAGGGGGAGTGGCAGGCAGGCAGAGAGAGAGAAGCAGGCTCCTCGCAGAGCAAGAGGCCCAATGAGGGGCTTGATTCCAGGACCTTGGGATCATGACCTGAGCCAAAGGCAGCTGCTTAACCAACTGAGCCACCCAGGCACCCCCTATATGCTATTTTAATTACTTACTTAATGAGTACCCATCACTCTTGAGTACAAAATCTGCACTTGAGAATATAAACAGCGTTTATTTTCTCTGCCACGCTAATTAAGGGAAAAAAGTCCTAAGTCAATTATGGTTTCAAACACCATTGCTCCAGAAATCAAAAAAGAGATCTCTTTTATTATAATATCCTACAGTAATGGTTCTAAAACCTCACCATACATAGGAATCACCTCAAGGACTTCTTAAATGCCTGCTGGGCCCCAATCCCAGCTTTTTATTCAGTAGGTCTGGGCTAAGGCTGTAATTTGCATTTCTTTTTTTTTTTTTAAAGATTTTATTTATTTATTTGACAGCGAGAAAGAAATTACAAGTAGGCAGAGAGGCAGGCAGAGAGAGGGGGAAGCAGGCTCCCCGCTGAGCAAAGAGCCCAATGCGGGGCTCGATCCCAGGAACCTGGGATCATGACCCGAGCCGAAGGCAGAGACTTTAACCCACTGAGCCACCCAGGCGCCCCCTAATATGCGCTTTAATTTTCCTTCCCAAATAGACTTTCTCATGTTAATATGGCTAATTTATGTTTCTGGGTACAGTTTTGCAATTGGAGTAGTTAACTTCTGATAGGCTATGAGAAGAGAATCTTGGATTCAGAATGTTTAATGGTTTATGGAGAATAAGCTACTTCAGACTAATAGGAGTTGACTGTAGGGTTGTGGTTTCTAGGTTTTTCCTCTGCCCAGCAGTATTAGCACTGATTGGTAACTTATTAGAAACGCAAATTACAGGGGCGCCTGAGTGGCTCAGTGGGTTAAAGCCTCTGCCTTCAGCTCAGGTCATGATCCCAGGTTCCTGGGATCGAGCCCCGCATCGGGCTCTCCGCTCAGCAGGGAGCCTGCTTCCCCCTCTCTCTCTCTGCCTGCCTCTGCCTACTTGTGATCTCTCTCTCTCTCTCAAATATAAAATCTTTTTAAAAAATAAAGAGTATATTAGCCTAATGTACTCCAGAATCAAATCGGTTTTATATCATCTACTTATTTTAGACTATCTGAAACAATCTACCCAATTTTAAACAATTAGGTTTGGCTGAAAAAACTTAGGGGAATAAGTAGAGTAAGTAAAAAGTACAGCGTAGGTAGGGATGGGAAAGAGGAGACAAAATTCGAAGCAAGAAAAGAGGGTTATAAAATAATTTCAAATTAAGGGATACTGAAATGAAAATGAAGTTAACACAATAAATTAGTTAAAACAATTTCATCATGAAGTATCTAAGAAAAGCAAGCCATTTTAACTAAAGGAAGTAGCTTGGAAATTTTCACTCAATGTGTTAAAAATAGCTTTCCCGGGTACCTTACCTTAATTTGGCCACCGAATTAGCCACTTATTTAAATATACACTCTTCTGTTAAACATATAACAATTTCTGTTAACCCACACTTTTTAAGAATAGACCACCTATGTTGTATTTTACAAGCAAAATAACAGGGCCACTATTACCTGTATATCTCATGCCAGTAACTTAAAATTAAGTCTTCAACATTCAAAATTTAAAAGAACATATTAAACTGCAAGTAGCTCTTAACTTTAAGATCCAGGATAGAATCCAAGGAAATGCTTAGACAACAGAATTAACTTTGTTAGTGTAAATCCTTGCCTGTTTTTCATTCCGCAGTACTTTCAACATTTGCTGACTACTGCATATTATGACAGCCGACCAAATGAACCTTCTTTAGTGAGACAATATTTCACCTGGAAACTAGGAAGACTGTCTTTTAGTCTCACCACCACATTTCTATGAATTTATATTCATAGTAAACAGTTGCTTCATCCTTTAAGTATCTAGAGAGGATAAGGACAGTTTATTCCATGCAGTGAAGAGCAATAAAGAGCAACGAAACCCCGAGTTCTCTTCAACTGTGAGGAAAAGGCGTGTTGGGAAGCGGTTGTTCGAATTAACACAAAGGAGGAGAACCCCACCCCCCACCCCCAGCAGCAATTCATCAGCACAATGGGAGTGATTTTGCTCCAGTTTCTTAGCTAAGATAGCTAGAGAGGCTACTAAAGGACAAAAGAGTGAGTTCTTTCCCCTCCTCCAATCCCTCATCCACACTGCTTTTCTAAAGTACAGCTTCTCTGATTGGATAACTACGCCTATCAAAAAGCATTAATAGCTCCCAGTACTTTAAGGCCTAGAACCAAACTCCACAGCACCAAATTCAGTTCCTCCATTAACAAACTCAATTCTCATTTTTCCCTCACCACTTTCTTTAAAAACCTGAGGATTCCGTTAAACTGGACTATTTGCTGTTCCCCAAGTAAGTTTATCAGCATTCTTCCACCTTCAGCCCCTTGTGGTCCCTGTTTCCTTTATCTAGAATGTATACCCTCCCTCAACCTCTCCTGAAATCATCTCACAGAAATCCATCCCACACATCATTTGAAGCCCAGTATTAAAACAAAAAACCTCTTCCAGGAACCACAGCACCCCCTAACCTTCCAACTGGGACTAATATTTTCCTTTCATGCTTGTATTTGCAATTTCTCCATATCTCTCATGGCATTTATTTTCAATTTTAAAATACTCCCTCTTCAACCATCTTCTCCAGTTGTCCTCATCTTTTTCTTCAAACTTCTTACAAGAGTACTTAGCATTAACTGTCTCCACTTTCACCCTTAACCCACTATCATCTGGTTTATACATTACCATCCCACTTGACACTGCTCTCACCAAGGTTACCAGTTTGACTCCTTATTGCTAAATCCATCAGACAATTTCAAATCTCATTTTTAACTCTAACACAATAGACACTGATGACTTCTTCCTTGGGAACTCTACCTTTGGCCTCTAAGGTTCCACTCTCTCCTTATCTTAACTAATTCCTTAACTGCTGGGTCTCCTCTGGATTCGATGTTCTCAATCCTCTGCTTTGTCTCCTTCAGTGACCATGACTCCAACCACTGTTCAGATACTAATGACTCAGTCATCCTCTCCCACCGGACAACTTTTCTGAGTTTTACACTCTTTCATCCAAGCACTTGACCGTCTCCACTTTGGATGTCCCATGGGTACCTGAATATAAGTATCTAAAACTGAATGCATTATCTTTAACTCCTCTGTTAGTTTTAACTCTCCTTCCTGAAAATCACAATAAAAAAAGAAAACCAATTCCCCCTGGATTCCCAATTACAATAAATGGTTACCATACACTCAACTGCCCAAAAGAGAAACTCAGGTGTCATCTTTCGCTACTCTTCCTCTCTTAAATCTCAGTTAATCTTCAACATTCTGACAATGTTATCTGTTGGTGGCTCTCAAGTTTATTCTTCTCTCCATTCCACTGCCTTATTTCAGGTACTCATTGTTGCGCATGAATGTTACTGCAACAGATGCCCCCAGTCTTCCTCCCTCCAATTCTCCAAACTACCACCAGAGCCATCTCTCTAAAATGCAATCTGATTGGCCCAGAATCTTCAGACAGAATCTTAAGTTCAAATTCCTTAGCTGACATACAAGGATCCTTCATGTACTGGTCCCTACCTAGCAATCCTGCCTTATTCTTCTACCTCTCTTGCTAATAATATCATTTGCTCCACCATATTGATCTCCAATTCCTTACACATGGCACCCTCTACCCTATCTCCACCATCTCCGTACTTGTTAATCACCTCCGCTTAGAATGCCCTTTCTTACTCTCTTTCCCTTTCAATACCACTCAGGCATCACTTCCTACAAAATGATTTCTCTAATCACCCTGTTAAACAGTACCATAATGCTTAATCTATTAATCTTACTCTTATCTATTAATCCTTTTAACTATAATAACCACATATTTGCATATCTGTATCTTCTACCAGATTGAGTTCCTCACTGGCATACTTCACTCACTCTTCACTGTATTTCTGATCAAGCACAATGCCCAGTACTTTGAAGATATTCAATATGCTTGTTAAATAAATTAATGTTTTCTATGACAGTTTTGTCTTGACTTCCCTACAAGTTTACAAGGAGAGGACCCAAGTTTTTTCATCTTTATCATCCCTGTAATGCCAGGCAAATACTAGGCAGTTATTTAAAGCCTGTTGAATAGAGTTAACAACATTATTTTCTGTATCATACCACAAAATCTTACTAATGCTTCATACTTCTACTGTACACAATAGTCAGTCCAAATAAAAATGCTTTCAGTTTTTTATATTCACAGTTGGAAATAAAAGATAATTCACTTCGACTGCAGAAGAACATGTGAACAACTGGGATACGAAATTTCCAAAAATAAGCTGCCAGTTTCCCTAGTCACTACATTTTGGTGATCTCTTCCCAACTCTGAAGCACTATGGCAATGTCATCTGTATCACTTGTCTAACAGCCTCCTCCTTGCCTAATGCAGTCATCCAACTTTTCATGTACTATCTTTTTTTTCTTTTGACAAACTAGTCTGAAAAACGAGAAGATCTTGGGAAAAAAGGCCAAAGATCGTCTCCAGTGATCTGTGTCTTTTGCGTGTCTTCTTTCCTTCTCTCCCCTGTAAAAAAACAGCCAATACAGAATGGTATGGCACACTAGTTACAAAACAGTGAAAGCATTCATTCAGTACTGGGTCTGGGACAGTAGGTCATCAGGGAAAACAGAATCCCTGAGAGGGCTGGTTGATTTGGCTAGAAAGGATACACAGCCCTAGAACAGAAGAAACTGTTAATGGAAAGAAAACTAAATATATGTACAAGATCAAAGAGAGGAACCAGAAACCTCTAAATTTTCAGGTCTGTGTCATCCAGAGCCTGAATCGCAGTAACTGGAATGGTAAAGGAATTTACCAGGCACAAGGCACTATCAGCTCTTCCTTCCAAGACATAGAGGGAACAGCTTGAAAATAGAAGATGGCTGGATTTGGAAAGAAAACTAGACTGGAAAGAACAAAAAACCCAATAAATGTACAAAATTCATGAGAAGAATTTTACCGTGCCATTTCAAAGTCAAAACAACAAAAACTTTGGTTAGAAGTACTGGCAATGAGAAAGAAAGAAACGAAGAAAGAAAAGAGAAGAGAAAAGAAAAAAGCAGCATTGGCAATGAGTATGTTGACAATTTAATCTCATGAAGGGAGCATCACACTTAACTACCTTCAATTTGTCAATGACCCTTCCAGCTATACAAGAATTGCTCATTCTTGGGGGGGAGAGGGGGGGAAGAGCAGGAATCCTGGGGAAATACATATTTACTCTTATTTGACAACATTAACAAATCTTCATTTTTTAAGGTGTGATGACAGTATTGTTAAACAGTATTTTTACTGGTTTTTTTCAGTATTTTTTACAGTATTTTTAAATGTGTAACAGTATTGTCAAAAGGAAAAGTTCTTCTCTTTTAGAGATACATATTGAAACATTCAGATAAAATGATATGTCTGCCATTGCCTTCAAAATATGAGAAGTGGATTGGAGCAGTGTAGATGAAATAAAATAGGCCAGAAGACCGGTATATGGTTACAATTACACACACATTAAAGTTTTCCATAAAACCTTTTACAGAAAATGCATTCATTCAAAGTTTCAAAAAAAATCTCTTAACCATAGGTCTGACTATAATATTTCAGTTTATTTCATTTTATTTCCTAATGAAAAAAGTTCAACATGGGTAAGTTGGATAATTCTAATACTTCCATCCATTATTAAAATATACAAAACACAGAGCGCCTGAGTGGCTCAACCAGTTAAGCCTCTGCCTTGGGCTCAGGCTCTGGTCATGATCCCAGGGTCCTGGGATTGAGCCGCGAACTGGGCTCGCTGCTCAGCCACAGTACTGGGGTCAAGCCCCACATAGGGCTCCCTGCTCAGCAAGGAGCCTGCTTCTCCTTCTCCCACTCTCAAATAAATAAAATCTTTAAAATACATATATATATATAGACATATATATATATACACAAAACCCAAATTACATCATCAAATAACATCATCTCCCTATTTCAATAGATTTACTACAATTCTAAAAATATACAAATACACATACACTTTCAGTTTCATACTGCATATATTCAAACTTAAGAACACAGTACTGGAGTTTTGTAATGGAACCAACCAGAACTAGCCCCGTAACTTCAAGGTTTAAGTCAAGCTGTCCAGACACCGGATCCTCTCCAAATTTACATTCGACTCTACAATTGCGGTTAAATACTAAATATGCAACTTCTCAGGAACTAAAAATTATAATTGAAAATCGCACTCGTTGTGTAAAACTACTCTTTGAGCCTAGACTATGGACCTAAGCAAAGCCTGGAACAAACCGGCTTGACTGTATACAAAAGTCCCAGCAAACAGATTTAGAGGTATGGCAGACATTGTTAATTAACTATTCAACATCCTTTTTCCCCTTTTTCCTTACAAAGGGAAGCCTAGATTTGCCCAGCTAAAAAACATATTTCTCAGCTTCTTATAGCCACGTGACATAGTGCCAGCTAACGAGATAAAAGGTGACAGACTGTTGGCACACACTTTTCCCCTTTGCTCCATCCCTTTCTCCTGCCTGGAACAAAGACACAAAGTAACCTCTTTGTGTCCACAGGAGACAGGCATGAGAGTGAAGACATCTGTCATGGATGGGGGGAAAAAGGAGTATGAAGGCATTGTGGAGCTGCCTTAGCAGCCCTGAACTACTTATGTCTAGATGTCTTCTTTCATGAGAAAAATAAACTACTTGTTTAATGTACTATACATCAGGTTTTCCGTTATTCAGCCCAAAAGAAATCCAAGCAGACATAGAAGTTGCTGTAAATAGGTATCATTTGCTTTATATTAAAAACAGAACCTAGGGGTGCCTGGTTGGCTAAGTTGATTAGGCGACTGCCTTCGGCTCAGGTCATGATCCCAGAGTCCCGGGATCGAGTCCCGCATCGGGCTCCCAGCTCCGCAGGGAGTCTACTTCTCCCTCTGACCTTCTCCCCTCTCATGCTCGCTCTCTCTCAAATAAATGAATAAAATCTTAAAAAAAAACAAAAACAAAAACAGAACCTAGAAAAGTATCTCAATATACATCAAAAGCAGAATGGGTAAGTAAATTGTGGTACAGTCATACAATGGAATGCAATTTAGCAATGCAATTTAACAAGATACAACTACACACAATATGGACAAATCTCCAAACAATGCTGAATAAAAGAAGTCATACACAGAAGTACACACCATATGACTCCCATTTATGTAACATGGTAACGTATAAAAACAGGCAAACTAATCTAGTAATCAGGGCAGTGGTTCTTAATCTGAGTACTAGCTGGTTGGATGTGTTCCATTTGTGAAAATTCAGCAAACTGTAAATTTATGTGCACTTTTTGATACATATTAATCTTTGGTAAAACTGTGAAAAATAACTGGGCCTAGATATTGAGAACAAGAATCTAGCAAACAGAACTCCACTTTTCCTTCAGATTCTCATTAGCTCAGTAAAGGCAATGGAATGCAAAAATAATGGTCAAAATAAAAAAAAGTGTAACAAATACAACGTTTCCTTAAATAAATTGAAGTTATGTTGCAGAAATATCCACAATTTAAACTAGTAAGGGGGTGCCTGGCTGGCTGAGTCAGAAGAGCATGCAACTCTTGATCTTGGGGTCATGAGTTCAAGCCCCACATTGGGTACAGATTACTTAAATGAATTTTCTTTTTAAATTTAACTGCTAAAGTGCTCAATAATAGGATATGTGACGTACCCACATGACTTTTTTAAAGAAGCAGGGTATCAGAAAATGACCTCCCAAAAATCACTTTACAGAAAATTCTAAAATGGGATACTAAACCTATCTTAGAGAAAATTATCCATAACAATCCCAAAGTCCTGGAAGAAGCAAATGACTTGATCTTAGAGATAAAGTTACCAGATCTGCTAATAGAAATAAAGATCCAGAAGAAATGTAAAGGGGCGCCTGGGTGGTTCAGCTGGTTAAGTGTCCGCCTTGGGCTCAGATCAGGATCCTAGGGTCCTGGGATTGGATTGGGCCCCACGGCCCACACTGGGCTCCCAACTCAGTGGGGGGCCTGCTTCTCCCTCTCCTTGCTGTATGTGCTCTCTTGCTCTCTCAAAAAAATAAGTAAAATCTTAAAAAAAAAAAAAAAAAGGAATGTAAAAACATCATGAAAACTACTCCATGACAACCAACCCTTCCTCAATAACGAAGAAACATGGAGGCCGAAAGAGGAGGAAGATACCAGCTGCTTCAAGTTTTTGAAGCAGCCTTCCAATTCTAGGGCATAGAATGGTGCCTAATACATACTGACATTCAATAAATACATGTTAAGTGAATGAATCGGACCACTTATTCCTTCAAAAACTTACTAAGTATCCAGTCACTGTGCTGGACACTTCAGGAAAAAAGAATGAATAAAGCCTGATTTCTGACCCTCAAAAGCGGTCTAATGGAGAAAGACACTTAATAATTGTAACACTGTATTATAAAAGCTATAATAGAGACATTTTCAACTTTGCTGGCAATATCATAACCAATGAGGTTTATCCCAGGCGAGATTATTGCTAATGTAATAGAGACATTCTAATGCTAAGGGGACTAACAGGTGTGAAGACATTATTTGACAACCTCTTTATAGTTCTGAATTTGAACTATTCAACTAACCTTCATGAGTACTCCAACCATAACAATCATACTCGGTTTTCAAAATACTATTAAATATTGTTTTGGTGACATTTTATTTGCAGTGTTTTATTATAACCTGTATGGCTGCAACATCCACCAGCAGCAACTCATATCTATCACAGAGAAAAGAGACTATATCAATCCTCTCCTACAGCATGGAACGCTTACTGTATGTATCACTAACTACATGCTCAAGTCATAGCTACAGTTTACCAATCTTATTATGTGATATAAATAGTAGTATAATAATTATGAATTTTAATATATACCCAATTCATCATATTCTCCTGCTATCTCAAGCTAACAGTAAAATCAGTCAACATCAACAAGGAAGATAAAAAGAATACTGCAGGGAATAATGCTATCCTGACAGAAGAAATACCATTAATGTGGTTGATTAAAGATAACTGTAAATTCTTTGTTACTGTTCCCATCGAGAAATGAAGTCTAAATGCCTTTCCCTTGTTGACTATAGTTAATAATACTGTATTGCATATTTGAAAATTGCTAAGAGATTAGATCTTAAGTTCTCATTACAAGAAAAAAAACTGTAACTGAGTGGTGATGGTTGTTAAGTAGACATATTGAGGTGATCAATTCACAATATATACACAAATATCAAATCATTATGCTGTACACGGAAGCTAACATGTTATATGCCAATTATATCCCCAAAATAAATAAATAAATGCCTTTCCCTTGGATCTGGGCTGGCCTTAGTGATCTGCCTGACCAAGAGAATGCAGAGGTCACCTCCAAGGCTAGGTCCTAGGAAACGTGAGGTTTCCAACTACAGTTCTCTGGGAACATTCACACTCTTGTTGAGCCCTGAGCTGCCACAGATCAATATCCTAGAGTTCCTATGTTGCACAAAACACATGATGAAATCGCTCAGAGAGGCCTTGTGACTTTATGAAGAGCCCATCCATTCCAGCCCCCAACCATATAATCCCAGCTGAGGCCCCACACACCAAGTCCAGCCCATAGAGCCCTGCCCAAATTGCAGATATATGAGCAAAATATGAAACTGCTGATTTAAGCCACTAAGTTTTGAGGTAGGTTGTAAGGTACCAACAGATAACCAGAATTACACAATGCTTCCAAATCCTTGACTAAAAGGAAAATAAAAGAAAATCATTCAGACTCTCTCTGAGGTGGGAGTCAGGAGAGTGAACCTACTCACAACAGATTCAGTTAGCATTTCAAGTAAATCAGTCATCCAATTATTACAAATTAACAGACCTGAATTAAAGACCTCAAGTTCATGCTGCCTTTGATGACCTGGGTATGGGTGAGAAGGAGGGGAACACTACAAACCTGAATACAAGAAGGAAGGGAAAATATTTGTACGAATTACCCATACCTATTTTGATAGTAAGCTTCTGGTTCTATGTAAGTGCTTAGATTTTGCTGCAAGGTGAGACCAGGCTAAAGGAGAGCACCCAATGAGATCTATTATTGGTTAAAGGTTACTCTTTATCCTTTTTGAGGGATCATGTACCTCTGATGAAAGCTATGGGCCCTTTCTCTCTAAAAAAAAAAAAATACACGTGTACAAATACAAAACACCATACAATTTCAATGGATTTTGGCCCTTAGGGTCCATGAACTTTGGGTTTAGAACCTGTTTTAGAGGATTATTCAGTAGTGGTTCACAAATCCACTAGATAATGCTGGCATTGTTAGAATTATAAGTATTTCACTCAAATTAACAAAATAATTTTTCACTCATCAATGGAGAATCCGGCGACTCGAGTCTTGTTTGATTTTAATGTCCACCTATTTTTTAATCTAAAATTGTTACTCAACTGCACTATCTTAGCACCAGACAACAAACTTCTGAGAGATGCCTCAGAAAATGCATCCTTCTAAAAAGATCTTGGTTTAAGTTAATACTACTTTTTGGGGACAGTGGTTCAGTCTCATGCTGCTGATATTGCACAGTAGTAACTTGAGATTCTCACTCTTGCTCGTAAGCCTCTTAAGGGTAAGAGTTCAGCTTCATACCACTTTAAATCCTCAGCACCCAACACTGATATTGTACTGGGTCCTGATTAATAACAATGCTGGTCAAACAGACTGGAGCAACAGTTCTCAAACTTTTTGGCCTCATGACTCTTTTACACTCTTAGAAATTATTTAGAATCGCATAAAGTTTTTGTTAGGTTGGTTATATTTATTGAGGGTTACAGTATCAGACATCAAAACTGAGAAATGTTTTTAAGTATTCATTAATTCATTCAAAAATAACAAACCCACTATATATTAGCAGATAAGATTTTTATTGAAAATATTTTTCAAAACAAAAGTAGTGAGAACAACACTATTTCGCATTTTTGCAAATCTCTTCAATGTATGGCTTATAACAGAAAGCAGCCGGATTTTCACATCTGCTTCTACATTCCAACCTGTTGTGGTATCACAGGTCATGTTAGTGTTTAGAAAACATCGGCGAACATTCATGAAAGGATGACAATGAAAAACAAATAATTCCTAGTATTATGAAAATAGTTCTGACCTCAAGGACCTTCTAAAAAAGAATTCAAAGAACATCTGGCCACCTGTTAGTGTACTAAGTCCGTTATTTCTTCTTTCATGTCTCTGTTAATTACTGGAATTCAAACTGGAGCAATAAATTCTACAATTCAGTTTATAATTCTTTCTGTACATTGCTCTTTCATCAGACTATAGTAAATTTCAACATGCTTCCTAACATCAAAATAAAAGGCTGATGAAACTAAGCATTTACCTGTTCTTTCCTCCTTGGTAACCAAGTAAACAACTATCCAGGGAGATACTTATATCTCCACTTATAATTCCCATACCAATTTGGAAATTAATCTAGACTGTTAGTTAAGAAGATCCATC
The DNA here is from genome assembly GCA_028534135.1 of Potos flavus. Classification (NCBI taxonomy): domain Eukaryota; kingdom Metazoa; phylum Chordata; class Mammalia; order Carnivora; family Procyonidae; genus Potos; species Potos flavus. The sequence goes on from CM052883.1 coordinate 143,603,200, forward strand.
CAAAACTAATCTAGATTATGATTAAGCTTTAAAATATCAATGTATATTTGCCCAAAACAAAAAATTGTACAAATCCACAAAAGCTTCACTTGCTCTCACCCAGCGGTACAAAAATGAACCGGGTTAAAAGCCCGGGGAATAACTGTTCAATTCAGAAGTTCAAGTACATTAGGGAGTTGAATGAAAAACAAATTTTCTAGATAACTATCACTAAACAAGCAAAAGATCCAAAAAGACTTTTAAAAGTCAAAGTCATCTGAGCAAACAAAACTAAGTCCAGACAAAAACCTTATGAATTAAAAACTAGCTATAAACGTGGTTAACTGAAGAAGGATGAGGAAGGAAACTTACCAAGCAAAACCGAACACTCCTGATCGAGTGCAAATCCCAAGTAAATTCTTGATATTAACACTGAGATGGAACACTCTGCCATTATAAACAGCTTTCTGTGAATATTATGCAACTGCTCTACATACCCGAAGTTTTCCTATCCTTTCCCTCAAAAGTATCAGTCAGCTTGAGGTTAATGCCCAGATGAAATGTTTTCTGTTGCTCTAACAGTCTTGTTCTACTTTGTTTCTTGGTTATTCTGAGTGCTCTCTTACAACTGGAGAGTTGCTGAACCAATCCCGAGTAAGAAATGGGAAAGTACAAGAAAAGAGGCGACAGCTCTGCACCACCACACGGAAAAAGACTCAGCGGAGCAGCGGCAGCCCTGCCCTAGCTGCAATCCGAACAGAAAGCAGAGCTTTTTAGGTTCCCAGCAACACCAGACGTCTCCCGCCCCCACGTCCCCACTCCTGGACTATCTAAACACCGAGAACCAAAAAGTGGAGTCCACCCGCTTTTTCAGGGCCAGAGAGTCTCCGGGCTGGGATTCTCTCCCGTTACATAACTGGGGCCTAGCACCCTGCTTCTGCAGTCAGTCCCCAGGACAGGAGACGGACGTGTTCCCCAGGGACCCTCTCAAGGAGGTGGAAGCTGGTCTCTGCACCTGGTCGACCCCGGAAAAAAAAGGGGGAACGACTCGAGGGAGGCCGCAATCAGAGACGCTGGGGGCACAGGGGGTGATGAGCAGGCCCGAAGAAGAGCAGGGCGGCTCCCGGAGGCCCGCGGCAGGCCCCGGCGTCTCCGACCCTAGTCCACTCCCCTCCCTCCCCGGCCGAGTCCCCACCGGCCGCCCCCTCCCCCATTCCGCGCTCCCCTCCCCCGCGTCTCCATCCCCGGCCCCAGCCGAGAGGCAGGCGGACCAGCCGAGTAAGGCCTCGGCCACAGCCAAAGGACCGCTCCTAACCCAGTACCTGGTCAGACATGGTGACGGTGGCTTCACCCAGGGTCTCCGCACAGCAGCGGCCTCGGGTAGGCAGAACCTCGCTCCGGGGTTTACAAATCCGTCTCTCTTCCCCACAGCACAACACCGCGGCTGGAGGGACTTCCGCTACGCCTTGCGTCACTTCCGCTACGCGTTGGGAGGAGGGATAGGGAAAAGAGGAAAGGAGAGGCGGGAAAACGGGTGGGGGAGCTACCCCGAAGCGAGAGGGCCCCAGAGCTGCTTTATTGGTGGTCGCTCGAGTGAATTAACAACAGTCTCAGCTCCACTGAGGGCTACACCTTTCGCCTCCGCCCGAAGTCTGTCCTCCAGTGGAAAAGTCCCGGGTCTTAGTGTCGGAAACATACTAACAGCTGCACTCCTGCCCCTCTGACACCTAGCACGTTTTTTGAAAGCCGAGCCAAGATATTTCTGTTGTCTCTTCCTGGCCTTGCTCGTAAACTTCCTCAAGTACATTAGACTGAATACTAGTGCTTTTTACCGTAGAGCTAACTTTTGATTAATCTGCCTAACTCATGACCTTGATTTTTAACAAAACAAAACAAAACGATCCCATTGGACACAATCTTGATGGCTACTGATGACAGAGATTCTTGGGAAAGTTTTAAACTAGCTGGGAGGAGGAGGTAATTCTGACCCTTGAATTCGTTGCTTTAAGTTAAAGAATGATTCGTGTATGACGTCTTTAAAATACAGTGGCCCTGCTGGCATAAGGGTAGGAGATAAGGATTTAGACAAATGAAATAGAATTGAGATTCTGGAAATAATAAGCCCTCACACACTGATTAATTTTCGACAAGAATATCAAGACAATTCAATGATGAAAAAATCTTTCAACAAATGTTACTGGGACAACTGGATATCCACGTGCAAAACACTGTTTTGGGTCACTACGTCATATGAAAAATTAACTTTAATGGATCAAAGGCCTAAATGTAAGAGCCAAAACTATAAAACTCTTAGGAGATGGGGCGTCTGGGTGACTCGGTCAGTTAAACAAGGGACTCTTGATTTTGCTCAGCTCACGTTCTCAGGATTGTGAGATCAAACCCTATCTTGCGCTCAACACAGTCTGCTTGAGATTCTCTCTCTCTCCCTCTCCCTCTGCCCTTCCCGCCTGTGCACTCTCTGTCTCTAAGTAAGTTAATTAAATCTTTTGGGAAAAAAAAAAAAACTCAGGAGAAAACATAGGCATAAATCTTCTTGGCTTTTGATTAGGCAATGGATTCTTAGATATGACACCAAAAACACAAACAACCAAAGAAAAATAAATAGATTAAACTTCATCAAAATTAAAAACTTGTGGGGCGCCTGGGTGGCTCCGTGGGTTAAAGCCTCCGCCTTCAGCTCAGGTCATGATCTCAGGGTCCTGGGATCAAGTCCCGCATGGAGCTCTCTGCTCAGCGGGGAGCCTGCTTCCCCCTTTTTCTCTCTGCCTCCCTCTCTGCCTACTTGTGATCTCTCTCTGTCAAATAAATAAATAAAAATCTTAAAAAAAAAAAGGAATCATTCAAAAAAATTTAAAAACTTGTGTCTTTTGTGTTGAAAAAATCTAAAGAATGAAGAAAATATTTGTAAATAATATATCTGATAAGGATCTAATAGAATACACAAAGAACTATCACAATTCAATCATAAAAAAGATAAATAACACAATTTTTAAATGGGCAAAAGATCTAAATACACATTGCTGCTAAGAAAATGTGCAAATGGACGAGAAAAATGTTCACCATCATTAGCCATCAGAGAAATGCATATTAAAACTACAATGAGAGGTACCCGGGTGGCTCAGTCAGTTGAGCTTCCAACTCTTGATTTTGGCTCAGGTCGTGTTTACCAGGTTGTGGAATGAAGCCCCATGTCCAGCTCCCTGCCCAGCAGGCAGTCTGCTTCTCTCCCTCCTCCCCTCCCCCTGCTGAACTGCACACATGGATGCTGTTTCTCTCTCTCTGTCTGAAGTGAATAAATTAAAACACACTACACACAATGAGGTACCACTTCATGCCCACTAGAATATCAGTAACCAAAAAGACAGATGACAATAATTGCTGACAAAGATATGGAGAAATTGGAACTCATATACTGCTAAGTGGAAATATAAAATGCTTTGGACCTTTCCATGCTACCCAGGGATGAGTCCCTACAGTGTTGTTTTGCATTTGTAACTTAAAGGGAAACTTTCATAATGTCCAGAGACATCGATGTCCTGCAAATGAAGGAGGAGGATGTCCTCAAATTCCTTGCAGCAGGAACCCACTTAGGTGGCACCAACCTTGACTTCCAAATGGAACAGAACATCTACAAAAGGAAAAGTGATGGTATTCACATATACATCTGAAGAGAACCTGGGAGAAGCTTCTGCTGGCAGCTCGTGCCATTGTTGCCATTGAAAAGTCAGCTGATGTCAGGATCATATCATCCAGGGATACTGGCCAGTGAGCTGTGCTTAAGTTTGCTGCTGCCACCGGAACCACTCCTCTTGCTGGAAGCTTCACTAACCGGATCCAGGCAGTCTTCTGGGAGCCGGGACTCCTGGTGGCTACTGATCCCAGGGCTGATCACCAGCCTCTCACAGAGGTATCTAATGTTAACTTGCCTACTACCGCTCTGTGTCACACAGACTCTCCCCTGCGCTATATGGACATCGCCATCCCTTGCAACAAGGGAGCTCACTCAGTGTGTCGGATGTGGTAGATCCTGGCCTGGGAAGTTCTGCACGTGAATGGTACCATTTCCCATGAACGCCCATGGGAGGGTGTGCCTGATCTCTACTACTACAGAGATCCTGAAGAGATTGAAAAGGAAGAGCAGGCCACTGCTGAAATGACTGTGACCAAGGAGGAATTTCAGGGTGAACGGACTGCTCCAGCTCCTAGATTCACTGCTACTCCACCTGAGGTCGCAGACTAGTCTGAAGGCGAGCAGGGTCCCTCTGTGCCTAGTCAGCAGTTCCCTACTGAGGACTGGAGCGCTCAGCCGGCCACAGAACACAGGTCTGCTCCCACTGCTCAGGCCACTGAATGGGTAGGAATAACCACTGAGTGGTCTTAAGCTGCTCTTTCACAAAGGCAAACAAAAGGGAAAAAAGGTTAACAGAAAATAAACAGATCCTAAAAGTTGACAAAAATAAAATGCTTTGGAAAATATTCTGGCAGTCCCTCACATTGTTAAAGTTACCATGACCTAGCAATTCTGATAGATATATACCCAAGAGAATTGATAAGATATGTCCATACAAAAACATGTACACAAATATTCACAGCAGCATTATTCATGATAACAAAAAAGTGCAAGCAATCCAAATGCCAACTAACTTATGGATAAACAAAAGCAGAATACACATAAAATGGAATACTATTAGGCCATAACAATAAACTACTCATACAATGTGGATGACCCTTGAAAATATTATGCTAAGTGAAGAGAAACAGCCACAAAGTATGATTTTATTTATATGGCATGTCCAAAATAGGCAAATCTATAGAGACAGAAATAGATTACAGGCATACCTCAGAAATATTGCAGGTTTGGTTCCAGATCACTGCAATAAAGTGAATATCACAATAAAGCCAGTCAAATAAATTCTTTAGTTTTCCAGTGCATGTAAAAATTATGTTTACACTACACTAGTAGTCTATTAAGCATGTAATAGTGTCATATCTTTAAAAAAATGTACATACTCTGGGGTGCCTGGGTGGCTCAGTGGGTTAAATTAAAGCCTCTGCCTTCGGCTCAGGTCATGATCTCAGGGTCCTGGGATCGAGCCCCACATCAGGCTCTCTGCTCAGCAGGGAGCCTGCTTCCCCCTCTCTCTCTGCCTGCCTCGCTGCCTACTTGTGATCTCTCTCTCTCTGGCAAATAAATAAATAAAATCTTTTAAAAAAAGATTTAAAAAAGGTACATACCTTAATTTTAAGATATTTTATTGCAGAGTGCCTGGGTGGCTCAGTCAGTTAAGCATCTGCCTTCGGCTTGGGTCCTGATCCCAGAGTCCTGGGATTGAGTCCTGTATCAGGCTCCCTGCTCAGCGGGGAGCCTGCTTCTCCCTCTGCATGCTGCCGCCTGCCCCCGCTTGTGCTCTCTCTCTGACAAATAAATAAAATTTAAAAAAATAAAAATTTAAAATAAATAAATAAGAAACATTGATTCACTGAATTATATAGGTCCCCAAATGTTGGCACATTTCATTATAAAATTTTTAAAAATCATATTATTTTCACAGACTTATCAAAAAACATCTTCAATAATATTCATTAGTTTTAGACTCATCAGAAAAAAACTTGTATTCATCACTATCAAATTCACAATGATGAATACGAGTTTTCCAAAATGCTAATTTTTGCATAAAAGCTCAGATTTTGTCATTGACAACAAATACTGGCAACTGTTTTCTTTGTTAGACTTATTTGTTCATTTTTTTGAGAAAATATCTGCTATATTTCTAATGATTATTGACTTGCCATTTGTTCTATCATTTAAAAACAGCGTTCCTTTTTTTTAAAGTGGCTAAATCAGCTTGTAACTCAATCTTTTGTGTACTTTTCCTGGAGATAGCCATCTTATGGAGAATAAATAGCTGCATTTCTTTGTATAGAATATTTTTTAAATGTTATTCAAGCACTGACATTTAATAAAATTAGTGTTTTTGTGTCCTACTGCTGTTACAACAAATTTCCACAAACTTCATGGCTTACAACAACACAGTTTACCATCTTACAGTTCTGGAAGTCAGAAGTCAAGGTGTTGCAGAGCTACATTCCTTCCGGAGACTCGAGGAGAGAATTCATTTTCTTACCTTTTTCAGCTTCTGGAGGCCACCTGCATTTTTTGGTTTGTGGCCCCTTCCTTCATCTCCAAGGCCTGATGGATCTTTAGCAACTACCTCCTCACCCCTACCCCCTTCCCTCTCCCTCTCCTTCTCCTCATGTTCTGTCTGTGGCCACATCTGCTTCTCTGACTCTGACCCTTCTGTCTCCCGTCTCTAAGAACTCTTGTGATTACATTGAACTGTCTAGGTAATCCAGGATAACCACCTTATCTCAAGATCCTCAATCACACCTGCAAAATCCCATCTACCTGTATGTAAGGTAACATATTCACAGATTTCAGCGAGTAAGAAGTGGACATCTGGGGGCACCTGGGTGGCTCAGTCGGTTAAGCGTCTGCCTTCGGCTCAGGTCATGATTCCAGGGTCCTGGGATGGAGTCCTACATCGGGCTCCTTGCTCAGCACAGAGACTGCTTCTCCCTGCCTGCCACTCCCTCTCTTGTGCTCTGTCTGTCTCTGTCTCTCTCTCTCTCCAATAAATAAATAAAATCTGTAAAAAAATCTTTTAGTTGAAAAAAAGTAATATATCTTATTTGTCCCTTTTCGAAAAACCCAGTTCATCCCAAATTATATATGAAATCAATGGTCTAACCATTAGTGAATTATTTCATTTCTTTTAAAGATTTTATTTATTTATTTGAAAGGGATAGAGAGCATGAGCAGGGTGGAGGGGCAGAGGGAGAGGGAGAGGCAGACTCCCTGCTGAGCCCGATGGGGATTCAATCTAAGGACCCTGAGATCATGACCTGGACTGAAGGTAGACTCTTAACCAACTGAGCCACCCAAGGAAACTAGTGAATTATTTCAAAGATGGTAATCTGATTGTACATCTCTAGCAGGATATAATCTAGGAACAAAAAGTGTAAATTTTAAATGAATTTAATATTAATAATAATATTAGTATTGTTATTCTAAAGCTATTATATATCAAGTATAGAACAAAGCATATAAATATTTTAAATCTGTAGAATCAGTAGGATGCCCCCTTTTTATTCCTGATACTGCTTCTTTGTACCTTCTATATTTTTTCTTGAACAGTCTTATAAGATATCTATTAATTTATTAGTCATTAAAAAAAAACTTTTGCTTTCTTAATTCTCTATATTGTAGCTATTGTATATATTGTAAAATAGCTATCTTTTCTGCTCTTATGCCATTTTTTTTCTTTTTATCGTAATCCCATCCTTATGAAAAGAAGGACAGCATCTCTCATAATAAAAGAAATTCACATTAAAATGAGATACAGGGCACCTGGATGGCTCAGTCAGTGGAGCATGCAACTCTTGATCTTGGGGTTGTGAGCTCAAGTCCCATTTTAGGTGTAGAGATTACTTAAAAATAAAAATCTTGAAAAAATGAGATACAATCTTTTACCAACCCATTTTACAAAGAGTAAAAGATAAATAATGCCTACTATTGTCATGGGTTGGAAGATGAATACTCTCATTCATGGATGGAGAGAGTATAAATGATATGGCTTTATTGGAGGACAAATTGAAAATATCTATCAAAATTTTATACATACATAAATTTGACATGACATTCCTTTTTTTTTTTAAGATTTTATTTATTTATTTGTCAGAGAGAGAGAGAGAGCACAAGCAGGGGAAACGGCAGGCAGAGGGAGAAGCAGGCTCCCCGCTGAGCAGGGAGCCTGATGCAGGACTCGATTCCAGGATCCTGGGATCATGACCTGAGCCAAAGGCAGACGCTTAAGCTTAACCAACTGAGCCACCCAGGGCTCCTTGACATGACATTCCTATTCTAGGAACTTAACCTTTAGTAATACTGACACAATTGTTTACAGAGCAATAATTCAAGGATGTTCTCTACAGCACTATAGTAATAGCTGAAAAACTGTACACAATTCTATGTCTATCTGTGGGGAATCAGTTACATAAATTATGCTACATACCTAGAATAGATTCCTATGCCATCACTTTTTAAAATGAGATGAATCGGAGCACCTGGGTGGCTCTGTGGTGAAGCCTCTGCCTTCAGCTCAGGTCATGATCTCAGGGCCCTGGGATTGAGCCCTGCATTGGGCTCTCTGCTCAGCAGGGAGCCTGCTTCCCCTCTTCCTGTCCCTGCCTCTGTGCCTACTTGTGATCTCTCTCTCTGTGTCAAATAAATAAACAAAATCTTTTATAAATAAATAAATAAACAAACAAATAAATAAATAAATAAATAAAAATAAAATAAAATAAAATGAGATGAATCTACCAGCAGCATTTTTCACAGAAGTAGAACAAACAATCCTAAAATTTGTATGGAACCATAAAAGACCCTGAATAGCCAAAGCACTCTTGAAAAACAAAACTGAAGGTATCCCAGTTCCAGACTTCAAGTTACGTTACAAAATTGTTGCAACCCAAAGAGTATGGTAGTGGTGCAAAAATAGATACATAAATCAATGGAACAGAACAGAAAACCCATAAATAAACCCACAATTATATGGTCAATTAATCTTCAACAAAGGAGGAGAAAGAATTACAATGGGAAAAAAAACAATCCCTTCAAAAAATGGTGTTGGAAACACTGGACGGCTACATGCAAAAGAATGAAACTGGACCACTTTCTTGCACTGTAACACAAAAGTAAATTAAAGATGGATTAAAGACCTAAATGTGAGACCTGAAACCATAAAAATCCTAGAAGAGAGGGGCACCTGGGTGGCTCATTCAGTTAACCGTCTAACTCTTGATTTCAGTTCAGGTCATGATCTCAGGATCTCCAGATCGAGCCCCATGTCAGGCTCTGCACTAAGCGAGGAGTCTGCCTAAGATTCTCTCCCTCTCCCTCTCCTTCTATCCTTCCCCCACTCTTTCTCTCTCTCTCTCTCTCAAATAAATAAATAAATCTTAAAAAAAAAACTAAAAACCTGAAAGACAGTAATTTCTCTGACTGTGACAGAAAATTTCTCTGACTCTGACACTGGCCATGGAAAGGTTTTTCTAGATACGTCTCCCGAAGCAAGGGAAATAAAAGCAAAAATAAACTTGGAACTATATCAAAATAAAAAGCTTCTTAGGGTGGGCGCCTGGGTGGCTCAGTCGTTAAGCTTCCAACTCTTGATTTTGGCTCAGGTCATGATCTCAGGATCATGAGGTCAAGCCCCATGTCAGGCTCTGCGCTCAGCAGCAAGTGTGCTTGAGATGCTCTCCCTCTCCCTCTGCACCCCCCTCTAAACTAAATAAATTTTTTTTAAAAAGCTTCTTGGGGGACGCCTGGGTGGCTCAGTTGGTTAAGTGGCTGCCTTCGGCTCAGGTCATGATCCCAGGGTCCTGGGATCGAGTCCCACATCGGGCTCCTTGCTCGGCAGGGAGCCTGCTTCTCCCTCTGCCTCTCTGCCTACTTGTGATCTCTCTCTCACTCTCTCTCTGACAAATAAATAAAAATAAAATCTTTTAAAAATAAATAAATAAATAAATAAAAAATAAAAAGCTTCTTGGGGCACCTGGCTGGCTCAAGCAGTAAAGTACATGACTCTTAATCTTGGGACTGTAAGTTTGAGCGCCACACTGGGCATAGAAATTACTTAAAAAACATCTGCGCAGCAAAGGAAACAATCAACAAACTAAAAGGCAACCTACTGAATGGGAGAAGATATTTGCAAATAACATATCCGATATCAGATAAATATGCCTTTTTAATAATCCAATTTTTAAAAAAGATTTTATTTATTTATTTGACAGAGAGACAGTGAGAGAGGGACTACAAGCAGGGGGAGTGGGAGAGGGAGAAGCGGGCTTCCTACTGACCAGGGAGCCCGATGCAGGGGCTTGATCCCAGGACCCTGGGATCATGACCTGAGCTGAAGGCAGATGCTTAACGACTGAGCCACCCAGGCACCCCTAATAATCCCATTTAAAAATGAGCTGTATTTGGTGGGGGCAAGAGGAATTATATGATTTATGTTTCTGCTGGGGAAGAAAACTGCTACTAAAGTACTACTATTACTATTACTAATAACAGCAAACACCATTTGTAAGACACTTTCTTAAGCCAAATAAATTATTTTATTTAATATTCACAATGACCCTGTGAAATAAGTCTATAATAACACTGTTTGCTGATAAGCAAAATAGAGTATAGTTTAAGTAAGGAACATATCCAAGATCTCATAGACAAAAAGCTGGAATTTGAACCCAGGCAGTCTGGCTCCAGAATCAATTATCTTAACCCACTATGCCAAGTCATCTGATATATAATATAAATAAGTATATTTATATAAAATACCTATATTCATATAATCTATATTTATATCATAATTATTTTATATACTATGGAGTAATTATATTTACATATTATAAATAATTTATGTTTATATCATATACAATACAAATATATAAATATCATATATAAATATATGTTTTATATACATATAAAAGCATATACATACAGAGTTTACAACCTTTTTTTTTTCTTTTTTAAAGATTTTATTGATCCATTTGAGAGAGAAAGAGAGTGAATACAAGCAAGGGTGGGGGGTGGGCAGAGGGAGAAGCAGACTCCCCACAGAGCAGGGCTGACTCGGGGCTTGATCCCGGGACCCTGGGGTCATGACCTGAGCTGAAGGCAGACGCTTAACCATCTGAGCCTCCCAGGTGCCCCCAGAGTTTACAATCTTTACATCAAACTTTTGTTTTGTTTTTTTTAGCTTTTAATTTTGAAATAATTATAAATTCACAGGAAGTTGAAAAGATAGTATAGAGAGGTTTCATGCACTCTTTACTCTTTATCCCCTTTCCCCAATGGCTACATCTTATGTAACTACAGTAAGATATCAAACCCAGGAGTTTAACATTGTTACAGTACATGTATATAGCATGATGCCATTTTAGCACATATATAAATTGGTGTAAAAACCACCCTGATGAAGACACAGACTATTTCATCACCACAAAGATCTCCTTTATGCTATTTCTTTATAGTAGTTGTCACCCCCCCACCCCATCTCTAACCCTTGAGAACCACTAATTTGTTCTATCTCTATATTTTTGCCATTTCAAGAATGTTACATAAATGGAATTATAAACTATGTGACCACTTTTATCTGATGGTTTCATGGAAAGTCCCCAGTTCTTGCTTTCTTTTTTTTTAATTTTTTAAAAAAGATTTTATTTATTTATTTTACAGAGAAAGAGAGATCACAAGTAGGTAGAGAGACAGGCAGAGAGAGAGAGGAGGAAGCAGGCTCCCTGCTGAGCAGAGAGCCCGATGCGGGGCTCGATCCCAGGACCTTGAGATCATGACCTGAGCCGAAGGCAGAGGCTTTAACCCACTGAACCACCCAGGCGCCCCTAATTTTTTAATTTAAATTCAATTAACATATATAATGTATTATGTGTTTCAGGGGTACAGGTCTGTGATTCATCAGTCTTTTTTTTTTTTTTTTAAGATTTTATTTATTTATTTGACAGAGAGAGACACAGCGAGAGAGGGAACATAAGGAGGGGCAGTGGGAGAGGGAGAAGCAGGCTTTCCACCGAGCAGGGAGCCTGATGCGGGGCTCGATCCCAGGACCCCAGGATCATGACCCGAGCCGAAGGCAGACGCTTAATGACTGAGCCATCCAGGCGCCCCTGTGATTCATCAGTCTTATATAATAACCAGTGCTCATTACAACACATACCCTCCCCGATGTCCATCACCCAGTTACCCCATCACTCCACCCCCCTCCCCATAAACATGTAATTTCTGTTTATAAATTATATAAGTATATAAATACAAATGTAATATATAAATATATGGGTTTTTTGTTTTTTGGGTTTTTTTAAAAAGATTTTATTTATTTATTTGAGAGAGAGAGAGAGCACCAACAGTGGGGAGGGTCAGAGGGAGAGGGAGAAGCAGACTCCTCCACTGAGTAGGGAGCCTGCCATGGGGCTTGATCCCAGGATCCTGAGATCACAACCTGAGCCAAAGGCAGACACTCAACCTATTGAGCCACCCAGGTGCCCCAATATATGTTACATATATAAAAGCATATACATACAGAGTTTACAAACTTATACATCAAACTCTTAACAATGGTTCTTTCTTTCTTTCTCTTTCTCTTTCTTTCTTTCTTTCTTTCTTTCTTTCTTTCTTTCTTTCTTTCTTTCTTTCTTTTTTTAGAGAGGAGGAGCAGGGAGAGGAAGAGAGGAGGGTGGAGAGGAACAGAGGGAGAGAGAGAATGTTAAGCAGTTTCCATGTCCAGCACTGAGCCTGATGTGAGACTCGATCTCATAACCCTGAGATCCTGACCTGAGCTGAAATCAAGAGTCGGACACTTAACCAATTTACTGAGCTGCCCAGGTGCCCCAGCAATGCTTATTTCTTGAGGAGGTATTACAGGGACTTCCGAATTCTAAGTTATTTTTTGGGAGGGGTGCTAACATTTAGATTGTTTGTTATACCATGAATATACTACTTTTGTAGACAAATAATGATTTAGTTCCTGCCATGAGCCAGTCACTGATCTAGGTATGTGGAAAACTGTATTTTAGTAATAAGGTAACTAGCTACTAACAAATAACTCAAAGATTTCAATTTCTTAACAAAATTAAGCTTTATTTTTTATTCACATCACAGCCCCAACTGAGTGTTTAGAAGGCAGCCTTTCTTACTTTGATTCAAGGATTGTGTCTCCTATCAACTTATGATGGGACCATCTTCTCAGGCAGGTATATACAAACATTTTCTATAAAAAGACAAATAGTAAATATTTTAGGTTTTGTGGGACAAACTTTCACCATTCAGCCATTGTGGCATGAAAGCACCCATAGATAATAAACAAATAATTGGGCATCGCTGTGTTCCAATAAACCTTTATTTACAAAAAATGTAGTGGGCTGGATTTCACTCACAGATGACAGTTTACCAGTCCTTGTTCCGGAGTCTTCTTAGACTTCTGGATTGGATCCTCTCTGCATTTAAAAGGTCACGGGAAATAATAAGGAAGGCTAGAAATGGAACTTGACCCGTATCGCTTTGGCCAGAATCCAGACACACAGCCCCAAGCAAATAAGCCTGGGATCTGATATTTTCTTATGACTCAACGAAAGGAAAAGGTGACCATCTAGTGAACCTGTGGCAGAGTCAGCTCTTTTTGTCACCAAATATCCTGTTTATTACTTTTCCTTTGTATAGATAATACTCTCCCCATCCCCAAAGAGGACAGCCCGAAGTTCTACCCAGTAAATACATTCAATTCAAAGTCCAAGCTCTTCAGGTAATGTCTAGTTTTCTCCATCAGGCTCAGATATGGCTCTTCATAGTCTGGTGACCTATGCACTAAAAAGACAAATAATCTGCCCAGACACAGCCACACCCATTGGTAATGCAATAAAGATAGGAAAACCGAAAAGCATTCTCATTCAGAAGAAGGAAGAATTGAACACAGAGCACTCACTGGGTCACAGCAATTCTGAAATCCCATTGGGTAAATATGGTAAAGGTCTCTTCCTCTGGGAGTCGGTCAACACCTCTGATGGTTCTGCTACCTCACAACAGCATGCTACCCCACAGGGATGCCCTCACTCCACTCAAGCTCCAATATCCTGCACTGGGCACCCATGGGCACGAATGTCTTCCACCCCCTCCCCAAGTTCTGACACCCGTTGCTAAGCCTCCCCTCCACAGGACACCCTTCCTACACTAGGCAGGCTCTGACCCTCTGTCCAGGTGATACCATATTGACACTTAGTTTCTCAGCTTCATTTAATGACTTTGGATGGAATAGTTTACTAAGGGAAAGGGAGAAAAAAGAAGAGAAAATAAAAGGGAAAGAGGAAGAGGAAAGGCTCAAAGCCTTTTTTTTTTAAACATAGATTTTTTTTTTTAAGAGACAGAGCATGCATGGAGGGGAGGGCAGAGGGAGAGGGAGAGAATCTTAAGCAGGCCCCATGCCCATGCCCAGCATGTAGATGGACACAGGGCTCAATCTCACAATGCTGAGATCATGACCTGAGCCAAAATTAAGAGTTAGATGCTTAACTGACTGAGCCACCCAGATGCCCCAGCTCAAAGCCTTTCTTAACTAATTTCTTATTATTGAGGTGTAGAAGCAGTCAGAATTTTTACCTGCAAGGTTCCAAATTTTAGATTGTATTCCCTTCTATTTCTTTTTACAAACCCATGAGGGAATTCTTTCCTGATCTCATCTCTTTCTTTTAATATCTTGGACACACTGTTAAAAATAACCTCTATTAAGTTTCTATTTTCTATTCCTCCGGGACTCAGTAGACACATAGTCTGCTGCTCAAGTAACCTCAGGCAACAATTTTGCCAAATGTTTTGCCACTGCATCTCATGACTAACCTTCTTTCCATGGACAGATTTTAGATTCATCGCAGCTCAGGACCCAGTTGCTATGTAAATGCCACGTAGGTTTGTTTGTTTGTTTTACGGTTGCATCCCACTTTAAGCAGTGAACAAAACACATAAAGCCTCTACTCTTACTGAGCTTACATTCTGTAGTATTCTTCTAACTGTCAGATGGTTTTATTTTAGGAAGGGCAGGATCGTTTTAAATTGTACTTGGGATTTGTTTTCATCCAGTACAGCAAGACATGGAGACACAGAAACTGTCATAAAGGAAGAAGTTTTTATACTCACGGATCCCTAGAAGCGGGAGGCACACAGAACATCACAGAAGACCACACAGCAACCACCATGAGGCAGACAGGAGGTTGGGAGGAGGGTAAGCAAGAGCTTTTCTGATGGTTTTCTCGGGAAGGAACATGTGAGGCATGGGTAAGCAAGCTAAGCAGGTCTAGGACTGGATAGTTTGATTTCTGTGGGCTCTCGGCTACAGGTGTGGTCCCCAGATGCCCAGTACCTGGCCCTGGAGTGATTTGGGCCAGAAGGTTAGTATCCTGAACCGCAGGAACCTGACAAAAGGAGGTGTGGACTCAGGATTCGCTGGTTTGCATATCAAAGGCCTTTTTCCTAGTAAGTCTCCACAATCTCTGTGATTTTGCTAACTCTGGAAGGGGCAGGTCCTTGCTGAGTCCTTAAGGTCCCAAGATGTCAAAGCATCATAAAATATAAAACATTTCAAAAAGTGAGGAACACTGGGGTGTCCAGCTGGCTTGGTTGGTAGAGCATACAACTCTTGATCTTGGGACTGTGAGCCCAAACTCCACATTGGGTATAGAGATTTCTTAAAAAAAAATTTTTTAATCTTAAAAAAAATTTAAATGTGAGGAATATTGATGTCTCTGACTAGAAGATAATCCTATTCCCTACCTAGTTCCCTTCACTTGGATCAGTCCCATCTACTTAGCAGGACTCAAATGATATCTCCTTCAGCCACCTTTTCTCATCCCCAAATATACATCATTCATATTCAAAAAGCATCAAGATTTTGCGCACTTCCTTCCTCCCTCTCATCTTCTCTCTCTCTCCTGAATTCTCTTAGGGCAAACCCCAGACACGTCATTTCATCCATACATACTTCAGAATGCATTCCTTTAAAAATGGTTGTTTTCTTAAATTACCATATTATTTTCATACACCTAGAAATAAAATCACTCTTCTCTTTTAAAAGAGTAATTAATTTTTTGAGTTATGGTGCTTCTCTGCGGTAGGCAGAATAACCCCCCGCCCCAAAATGTCCATTTCTAGTCTCTAGAACCTGTGAACATGTTACCATACATGGTGAAAGGGACTTTGCAGATGCAATTAAGACTCTTGAGATGGTAAAGTTATCCGGAATTATTCAGATGGGCCAAATATTATCACAAGAGTCCTTAGAACTAAAAGAGGGAGGCAATATAGTTAGAGTCCGAGAAGGAGATGTGACAGCTGAAGCAGGGCCATGAATGTAGGAATCCTTCAGAAGTTGGAAAAGGCAAAGAAACAGATTCTCCCCCTGGAGCCTCCAAGCTCTAGATGTCCTGCTGACACACTGATTTTAACTCGGTGATGCCAATTTTTTTTTTTAAAGATTTTATTTATTTATTTGACAGGAGAGAGCAAGAGAGGGAACACAAGCAGGAGGAGTGAGAGAGGGAGAAGCAGGCTTCTAACTTTGTGGTAATTTGCTACAGCAACAATAGGAAACTAATGCACTTTGTATGTGAATATGAATGTATTTCTAGCTGACTTAAAAATACACAATTACTGAAACATGCTTCTATCAATAACTGATAACATCTTGATTATATATAATTACCTTATAGAAATTGAGCTTTCTTTTTCTTTTAAGATTTTTATTTTTAAATAATCTCTACACCAAACATGGGGCTTGAACTTACAACCCCAAGATCAAGGGTTGCATGTTCTACCAACTGAGCCAGCCAGGAGCTCTGAACTTTTCTTTTTTATTTGGAAATTCTTCTTAAATTTTGAGCTTGAGAAACAAGAGAACTTTAATAGTTCTGAAATAATTAAATATCTGGAGAATGCCAAACATACTTAATTATGATTAGCATCATCTCCTTTTACCAGGTGAAAGTAAACTTCTTTGTGGTTCATCCATTGCTATCTAGGAAACTCCAAATAAAGTATAGGTGTAACCGTTTTTACTATTTTGAATTTGAGGTTTGAATGTAAGAACAATATTTTAAAATTTTATTTGTAATTTAATTTAATTTAATTTTAAAAATTTTCATTTTTTAAAGATTTATCAGAGCAGACAAGATATGAACATAAGTCATATAAACATTATTATTTATAAGCCAATCAAAAAAGAGTTCTGTTAAACTTTAGATAAGTGGGGACGCCTCAGTGGTTCAGTCAGTTAAGCCTCTGCCTTCTGCTCAAGTCATGATCTAGGGGTCCTGGGATCGAGCCCTGAGTCAGGCTCCCTCTGCCTGCTGCTCCCCCTGCTTGTGCATGCTTGCTCTCTCTCTCTCTCTCTGACAAATAAATAAAATCTTAAAAAAAAAACTTTAGATAAGTTATAATCTAATTTATCTTTTTTTTTTTTTTTGAAATGGACAAAAGTCTACTGCATGTTTACCCAGAAAATATTTCACACAATAGAAGAATCTTATTTAAATCTCGGGCAAGTTAGGAATTTCTGAAGAATATTATAACTGGATCTCTCTCTGTGTCATTATGCATTGTGTTTTGTAATACCTTTAAGTCAGATTATGGACCAGTCTAGGGGCATAACTTTAAGATTTATTAACATCTTGTCCATACATTGAGCTTTCACTACAACTTGGCTTAGTTCATTTGTATATTTCCATAAGGCTTTCCTATTTCCCTTTGAAAAAGGGGGAGAGAAAGTCATGCCTCCAGAAACCTTCAGATTTCTTGAGAGATCATGAACCTCCAGACAAGTCAGAAACCACAGTCCTTCTCTATTTAGATTTCCATTCTATCACACATTCTGGCTCCTTCCTATAGCTGTTATATAAACCAAATGAATCATTTTTTAAAGATTTTATTTATTTATTTGACAGAGAGAGAATATGAGCAGGGAAAGGGCAGTGGGAGAGGAACAAGCAGACTCCCCACTGAGCAGGGAGCCTGACATGGGGCTCGATCCCAGGACCCTGAGATCATGACCTGAGCCAAAGTCAGATGCTTAACTAGCTGAGCTACCTAGGGGGCCCCCAAATGAATCATTTTAAAGTTCTCTTGTCTTTTCTCTAAATCTATATGCCTGGAGTTAACCAAACTGCAAAGTTTACAGCCAACTATCATGTTTAGGGAGCACACAGTCCTCCACAAGACTGCTCTTACTCTGACAGTAAATGCAAATTTTAAGGGGTTCCCAAAACCACCTTCAGGTTTGATAATGTACTAGAATGACCCAAAGAATTTACTGAAAGCTGTTATACTCATGGTTACAATTTTTTAGGAGTTTTTTACTTTTAATTAATCTCTACACCCAAGTGGGGCTCAAACTCACAACCCTGAAATCAAGAGTTACACATTCCACTGACTGAGTCAGCCAGGGGATCTTCACGGTTACTATTTATTATGAGGAAATGATAAATATCAAAATCAGCCAGTGAAAGAAGCACATAAGGTAAAATCTAGGAGAGCTCCAAACACAAAATTTCCAATGTCCTCTCCCATGGAGTTAGGATGTTGTTACTGTCCCAGTGTTTGCGTTTGACTATATTCATGGACTACCACCAACCAGGGAAACTCACTTGAGCTTCCAGGTCCAGAGTTTTTCTGAAGGCTTCATTATACAGGCATGATCGATCCATTGATTGCCCATTGGGTTGAACTCAGTCTCCAGGTTAGTCACATGGTTGGTCACATGGCCAACCCCCCATCCTGAACAAAGACACTCCTATCAGACAGATATTATCTCCCAGAAGCCAAGAGCAAAGGCCGGACATCTCTTTGAGCAAAGTCAAATTACTTCCCATAGATCTTTGAAAAGAATTTCAATTTTTTCTT
This sequence comes from Potos flavus, assembly GCA_028534135.1. Classification (NCBI taxonomy): domain Eukaryota; kingdom Metazoa; phylum Chordata; class Mammalia; order Carnivora; family Procyonidae; genus Potos; species Potos flavus. Next base: position 143,621,711 of record CM052883.1, read on the forward strand.
TCATTGCATTCATTTTCTTCCCTTCGATGGTAATCCTTCTGATTGCATACAAATGACAGATTTTTATGATCACTTAGTCTTCAATAGTTTTCAGAGAGAGGTGGGTAGTCACAGATACAGAAATATAAATGAACCATTACAAAGGCTCCCTACCTTTCTCTTTCAGTGAAGGAAAAGGTTTTCTTCATTTATGCACAAACAGAAAACTAGTAGCCACCGTTTTCCAATTCAAGGGCTGAAAGGAAACACAGAGCATAAAACTTACCAGCTGGTTATGGCTCTTCCAGATCTCAAAGAGTTGACTTCTATTCACAGACAAATAAATTATTTTTAAGCTCACAATGACTCACAGACAGAACAAACAAAAAGACAAACCAACAAATAACCAAAAAATAAAAAAAAGACAGATACTCATGTATGTTAACTATACTTTAGTAATAAAAATTAAAAAAAAAAAAAAAAAGACAGACATTCTGACTTCCGCTATCCAACCATGACCAGACTCCCTGTGTCTGTCTGCCATCTGGCCTAGAACAAATGGTTATATCATAAACAAACAAACAAATAAATAAGTGCCAGATTCCATGTTTCTGCCACCAGCAATTGTCCACAAATCAAAACCAGAACTACATCCAGACCTGGTCATAAACTAGAAACAGAACCCGAAACAGAAAAAGACTTTGAGTAAAGTGCTATTGCCACAGGAGAGTGAACTCAGGAGCTAAGAAGATTACATCTAGGTAAAAATAGCCCACATGGTACCCTTCTCTGGTAATGCAGTCAGTCGAGATCTAATAGGTAAACTCTACCTGGACTTCTCAGTGGAATTGCTAGAACTGCTGAGGAAGTCTAGAAGAGAAAGTCATTTAGAAAAAAATTTACTTGCCAAGAAAGTTATTAAAGGGGCTAGTATTTAAAACACTTGCTCATCACAAACCAAAACTAAATAAATGAACAAAACATGTATTAAAAGGAAAATACTCATTTAATTTGGTTACCAAGGTTCTTTAATAAAGGAAAAACAGCAGTTTTCTCACATGAATATCTTATCTGTCAAGCTTTTCCCTGTCTGTAGGTATTAGCATAGCAAAAGGCAAAGATAGAGTTGTTTTTGTTTGAGAGTGTAATTTACATGAAATCATCGCAAGATCTCATTTAATTAGGGATCTAGAACTAAAACCTGGTTTTGTTGTGTTTTGTGTTTGTTTTCTTGGGGGGCAAGTGGTGTGTGCGTATATTTGTTTCCTATCTGTAGGATGCGATATGCGTGTTTACCCTTAGTGGAAAGAAACCATGTCAATTTTGTTCCACATTTCTTTAGTTTCCTTCGTGATCTCTCCATCCTCTGGTCTATTTGAATTACAGTCTTAATTTAATTTCATTACATGGTAATCGTTGCCATTTACTAAGCACTTAAATAATGTCAACAAAGATATTATCTTGCTTAATAGTCACAATAACTGTGAGGTAGATGTTACTCCTCTTTTACACACAAGGAAAGTCCCAAGAAGTTAAATCATTTACCCAGGGACCTAAAGATCTATCAAGTAGGAAGAGGTGAAGCTGAGATTTGGACTCTGGGTTACTTTTGCTATATTGTAATTGTGTTGTACTAGTCTGCTTTCCCCACAAATCAGTAGCAACTTGAGGGCAGAGATTATGTATTCCATATCTTTGACCAAAACAAAGTATAGGGTCTAGTATGTAGTAGTCATATAAATGAATGAGCTATCTTTTTATTTTATTTTATCTTATTTATTTGAGAGAGAGAGAGAGCATGAGCAGGGGGAGGGGCAGAGGGAAAGGGAGAAGCAGACTCTCCACTGAGCAGGGAGCCCAACTCGGGGCTCAAAGGCAGATGCTTAGCCAACTGAGCCACCCAGGCACCCCATGAATGAGTTATCTTTCAGTATTTTAGAATTTTTAAACATGCATAGGTCTTATTTTTGGAAAAGCTATATTAAGCTCATTGCGGTCAAGGGATGTTGAAGTTAGACTTGAGGTACTAACGTCAAAGATAGAGGCCAGCTAATAGTCTGTTCAGGCCCATATCATGATGTCGTTCAGGGTCTGGACCTTAGCTTTACAAGTAAGAAACTCAATTTTGACCAGGAATCCAGAGTTGATTAGTTTAGAGAGGATTGCTCATTTTGTCCAAGTTCACAAGAAAATGATGAAAGAGTGTAACTGTAATTAACTGGTCAGAGATGAGACTTTTTTGGGCTGTTCAGAGTTAGGTGACACAGCTTCCCAGAACACAGATCACCTCTGTGTTCTCTAGGTAGGCTACCCTCTCTGGAGGGTATCCAAACTGTTATGTCTCAATGTTCCGGAAATCTTTTTTTTTTTTTTTTAATTCAGGAAACTTTTGAACTAAAATAGTCAGGAACTCAATTGAAACATATGCTCTTACATAGGATCTATAGTACATAGGGCAAATAAGGGAAAGACCTTAAGATTTTCATTTAGGGGGCACCTGGCTGGCTCAGCCCGTAGAGCATGTGACTCCTAATCTCAGGGTTGTGAGTTTGAGCCCAAGTTTCGGTGTGGAGATTACTTAAAAATAAATTCTTTTAAAAAAAGAAAAGATTTTCCTTCAAGTACTGACCTGTGATAGTGATCTGATGGCAGGAAATCCTCAGAAAACGCTAGACTGGAGAGAGCGACAATAGGATCATGAAAGGAAATCATCCTGCATCTCGTTGCATGAGCCAGACTGAGCAGGAAAGAAAACGTGGCTGTTAGAACAGGTGGCCTGAGACTTGAGCCTGTTTCCAACCCATGTCCTAACTGCCTCTCTTTCCTCCAAGTACCCATGGTCTCTGAAAGGAGAGGACTTTGGCAAAAAGAAAAATATGTCTCACAAAAGAACAGGTGAAGAAGCACCAAAGCTGCTTCCCTGCTACCCACGAGGAACAAGAACCCTTGAAGGTGGTGGCGTGCAGCAAATGGCCCGTGGTGTGGGCAGCACCTGTGTTCAGTGGTGTGGCAGCGGTCAAAGGAAAGACAGTGATACTAGCAGACAGCAGAGCAAGGGAATACAGAGCGACAGGCAGCAGCTCAACAATTCTATGACAGAAACAATCTCTATGGCCCAACCTCTGGGGATTCCTAAAGGAAACCATGAAGGAGGTTGTGTAATCGATTAATCGTTCTTAACTTCTTTGAAAAGGCAAGTGAGGGTAAAATAATAAGAGTATTTATTGCCTAAATTTGTTGTGAGAATTACATCATATGATGAGCATTGAGAACAAATGCTAATTGTTACATTGATAAAAATGTTAATTCATTAATTTTAAATGGGGTCATTTATTAGTCACTCCAGTATTGCCACACTGGTCATATTGGTCATACTGTTCTGAGAACATACCAGGCACACTCCTGCTTTGGTGTCTTTGAATAAACTGTCCTTTTTGCCTGAAATAATTTTCCTCCAGATATTGTGAGAGCTGGCTCCCTAAAGTCATTTATTCAAATGTCACCTCAATTAGGCCTTTCCTAGCCATCCAGGCATATCTTATTCCCCTATCCTGCTTTCTTTTCCTCTGTAGCATCTGGTACTCTCTAATATACTAGATATGTATTAATTTTGTTTTCCTTCACTAGAATATAAGTTCCATGAAGCATGGAGGTTTTTCCATGTCTTGTTCACTGGTATGTCCTTAGTACCTGTAAGAATGCTTGACAGAGTAAATACTCATATTTGTTGACTACATAAAAGATGTTTACTACTTGAATGACATGAAAGATCCAAACACCTCCTTCTGTTTATTACAAGGCACATGGGAGGTTTCTGAACAAAAGGATATCTTTTGCTAATATCAGTTGGTCCCAAAATGTACATGGAGCCTGTATTAGCACCTTGAAATTCAATCCCATTATTCATTCCAGTCATTCATATACTCATCACTACTCATATTTATTGAGTCCCTACCATGTGCCAGATACTAGCTTGGTACTGGGCATCCAGCAATGAAATTTCAGGGAGCTTATATTCTAGCTAGATCAGGGATGGGGCTGGAGGGTGGGGAGAGAACAAAAGAACTGTTTCTTATCTTTGTCATTTCACCATGTTAAGTCATTACTAAAGTTATAAATCCTTCTTCTGGGTATCTATACTCTCCCATGTTCTCCTCTTCATACTTCTTTGTGCTATCTCCCCTTGACCTAGTACTTTGTTTAATCAAGTATTGAATCTCTTATTTTTCTCTTGCAACAGGGAATTTTTAGACAATTACTGTATTTGGCCAAGATCCAAATCCAAAGCCAGAGTCAGCTCTGAACACCGGACTAATGCAGCACTGAGCCAACTGTATAAATGGCAATGTGCAAAGACAACTTCTCGGAGAAGCCACAGTAAAGAGGGTTCTCATTGAATAAGTGGTTTCATTTCTCTTTGAGTGAAGGATGGAAACTTTAGATGCAAGAAAAAGAAGTTTACTTCCTGCAAACATTCATTGATTAAATGGTTAAGAATTTTTGAAGAGGGGCACCTGGGTGGCTCAGTCGGTTGAGCATGTGTCTTTTGATTCTGGGGTTGTAAGTTTGAGCCCCATGTTGGGTGTAGAGATTACTTACAAAAATAAAATCTTAAAAAAAAAAAAGAAAACTAGACCAAAAAAAAATATCTATTGTGAAATGATATAATACCACAAACAGACGCAGTGCTTCCACTTCACCCACCTACCCTTCCTTTCCCAATCAAGCCATTCTGGTTTCTCTTGGGTCCCTGACCACAATGAATCCTACGGGTATAATTAACCAGGCTCTTGTCTGTACCCTAGATTCCCCCATCCCTTGATTTCCCCCCACTTTCATCTTTTCTGTTATTCAGTACAGGATTTTCATTCCTCTTGATCCTAGGTTGCAGAGCTGCTTGAAAAAACATCAAGTTACTTAGTGTTTCAAAACTTTCAGCAGGTTGCAACACTTAATGTTTACAAGCAATCCGCATATAAGGGCTAGAAAGTGAGGGATAAAACTTCACTCCTATTGAAAGCCAAGCTTGTGGAATAATCGAGGTATTTAAGTCAGTCATTCAAACCGAAAGGTCCTGGAAAAGCAAATTCCACCAAGACAAGGACGTAAAGTCTAAATGCCTACCCTAGAATTATTGCAGCAAAAATGAGTAAGGCCTACATATACATGAAAGACATCTGTGCTAAAAATCGGTTTGGCCAGAGAGAAGAGAACAGCCCGGAGTGCTCGCACATACAGGGATAATCATGGTGTCATCCTGAGAACTTCAATTCAGGGCAGCGTTATCCAGGGAGTAAAATTAAGGGGCTAGCATTTCCCAAATTCCGGATACTTGGGGCAAACTCACGAAACAGCTCCGCATTTCTCTCAAGGTAAAATATATCACATATAGGAATTTAAAAAATAATAAAAAGCAAAATTCTTCGCTTTTAGGTTTCCGTGCCGCTTAAAAGCTCGCTTTAGTCCCTAAAAACTCTCGCGACATTTTCTTCCTTTTTTTTTTTTTTCTTTCTCCGCCCCCTCCCCCGCCCCCATCCACCTCGTTGGCGGGAACATACCGGAAGCTACGTCCCGCTACCTGTCGGAAGTGATGTCATATCCCAGAAGACATCGAGAAGGAGAAGCGCGTTCTACGCATAGTGCAGTTTGGAACGTTAGGCAACGTGGTCTGATTCTTCGCGAGAAGGCGTGCGCGTTTGTGCTCGGCCTGTTGCGGCCTTGCAGGCCTTTGAGGGCCGAAAGTTTGGTGTGTTTTCATTGGTATACGAGCTCGCGGCGGGCCGCGCAGCGCCCTGACCCGGCCTCACCATGTTGGTGCTATTTGAAACGTCCGTCGGCTACGCCATCTTTAAGGTAAGTTGCAGATTGAGTCGTTGGAGGGACAAGGCTGGTGTTGGGCAGGGGAAAACAGGGAAAGACGAAGGGGAGGACGACATTGCTCAGGGTCGCGTGGGAGCCGTTCGCATCCCCCTGCTCTGAAAATTAAGGGAAGGCTTTGGGCCTCGGAGGCGCATGTTTCGGTGAACACGTGGCCGCGCCGTTTTGGGTGCCTGGTTCTGTTAGAGGATTTGGCCCAGTGAGATAGGTGGGCAGGAGGCTTTTTAGAATTTCACACGTAGAGGTATGGAGTTTGGGGTTTATTCTGTTTTTGAGGAATGTTTGAAAGGTTTTAAGCAAAGGAATGACCTGATCTAAAGTTGTCTTTTAGTGAAGTTACTTTCCTCTGTGGAGAATAGATTACAGGAGGCAAGAAAGGAACCAAGAATGCTTTTGTATTAATCGAGACAAGATGAAATTGCTTGGATTAAGGTTGGTATGGAGGGAAACAAATACCAGGAGAAATTTTGAAGGTAGAACTGGTGGGATCGGTTGATGAATTGGGAATATGGGTTTTGGGTTGGGTAAGTGGGTACGTGATGGTGGGGAAGAGAAGAAAAAACGAAGTTGGGGAGGGGGGCTTTCCCGGGAGAAGATACTAAAAAGGTCCACTTTTGGGCTGTGAAACTTGCGTGTTCGTTAGACGTGGAAATGCAATCGTCATTTTAACTTTCAGGCCTAAGGGAGAAATCTGGGCTGATGGTAATCAATTTGAGATTTGGTTGTCTTAATAGGGAAAGTTTGAAATTTAAAGATTATCAGTCCGGAGCTGATTGAACAATGGGGCATTCGTGTAGTAGGATGCTTTTGAGATGTTCCAAAGAATGAGATAAACTGAGTGCTATCCATGTGCCTGGCACTCCTCTGAGCTCTACAAATGTACAACGAAAAACAATTTTCATTTATATGCTGATAAGGCAAAAATGCTAGATAAAATGTGTATAGTCTGGTTCTCTGAATCATAAAACTATGTATGTGGTATGAGTGCAGGAAATCTGGAATCAGCATTCCGAAATGTTGATTTAGAGGAGCTTTTAACGTTATTTTTTTTTTTTAGTTTTTTTTCAGACATTTGAAAATATAGTTGCATTTGCACTTGTTACCTTACTTATTATTTTTAAGAGTTAAAATAAGAAAAGCCAAAAGCTAGCTTTGCTTATTTTTTCTCATTGGGGTTGTGTATAATTGCAGTAGTGGAAATCTTAAGGGACTGTAAAAGGCTTTAGAGCCTGGCAGTGTGTCTAATTTTACTTTTCCCTAGCTTTTTGCAATCTTTTCTAAATTCTTAAGTAGAATTCTGCACATGCCCCCAAATTTTCTTAGCCACATGGTCAATCATATTATGAGTTAGTGTGTATGGATGACTTTCATCTGAGTAGATGTTAGGTATACTGTCCTGCACTAAGATAGGGAGGCGCAACTGCACAGTCCACTGGTTGCTGCTGGTGGTAGGAAGGAATTGGCTTAGCAATTGTCTGGTTTTTAAACCTGGGTCATAAAATACTCAATCATGTCTCTTGATGAATTACTGGTTTCTTTTAATGAAGAGTATTCACCATAAAAATAAGTCTGGAGTATTCTGTCACAGTTTTTAATGGTATCCACTTGCAAATTACTGTTCAAAATTATTAAATTGTGGTTTATGGTTTAAACGTAAGAGAACTAACTAAAGACTTGAATACATTGATAAAATGACTCAGTTCCAAATATTTCATTTAATAGTGGTTATTAATTGTTAATAAAGTAGACATAGAAAATGTTCTGGAATTGGTGGTTGCACAATTTTGTAAAAATATACTGAAAAGTAAGCTGTACACTTTAGAAGGGTGAATATTATGGTGTGTAAATTATAGCTTAAAAAATGGATCTATAGTACAAAGTTATTAGCTCCGTTTCCCATAATCAGAATGCTGGGGTATAAAATTACATTGGTTGCATAAAATTCATGCTTTAGTGGGAATGCTTTAATAAATTTTTAGAACTTTTAACCCCAGGTCATAGGAATACATTTTATATCATGATCTAGTGTACATATATGCACATATACAGAGTGATTTACAAAGAATTAATTTGTATAAGATTACTGGGTGTTAACAAGGTTATATATGAATGCAAGGACAATACTAAATGAACAATTAACATTTTTAGGATATTGTAAAAACTCACCTTATGTCCCTTGTATCATGAGACATCTTTTAGTTTTACTCATCCCAGACTTTTTGTGGCAGTACTTCCCAAGATGATTGCCACAAGCTATCTATTTAGCTATTTAGCACTTTACATAGCTATTTAGCACTTGAAATTTGGCTAGTAAAGCTGTGGAAATCAATTTTTTGTTTGATTCACTTAAATTTCAGTAGTCCATTGTGTAGTGCAGCTATGTGGTGTAGTGTTGTGTTCTTCATTTCCTCACGCCTGGAGGAAGAGATTTTTTTTATGTGTATACCAGAGTTTATGGATAATAAGATTACTGAGCATTATGTTTTTCCAGCTCCATTTATCGCGTATAGTTTACATACTGTGTAACCCACCTATTGTAAATGTGCAGTTTGATATATTTTAGTAAAATTTTACAACTGCGCAAGTTGCAGTCCAGTTTTGTTTTTTTTTTTTTAAGATTTTATTTATTTACAGAGAGAGATCACAAGTAGGCAGAGTGGCAGGCAGAGAGAGGGGGAAGCAGGCTCTCTGATGAGCAGAGAGCCCGATGCGGGGCTTGATCCCAGGACCCTGAGATTATGACCTGAGCCAAAGGCAGAGGCTTTAACCCACTGAGCCACCCAGGCACCCCTGCAGTCCAGCTTTAAAATACCTCTTAAAAAGTGACCTCCTGCCCATTTGCAAGTCAGACCCAGCTCTAGGCAGTCACTTGGTGTATAATTTTGTCATTTCTAAAAATTTCATGTAAATGGAGTAATAGTTTTTTTGTGTCTGGCTTTTTTCACTTAGCTTGCTTTTGAAGCTAATCCATGTTGCATGTATCAATTTGTTCCTTTTTGAATAATTCACTTTTGAAACTATTCCAGGGCATCCTGTACAACAACTCAAGTTTCATAAAACAGTACTTACCCATTTTGTTTGTGAAGTAAAACTAAAAAAAGTTAGCATTGAATATTTAAATAAAACATGAGAAATCTCAAAGTAACCAATTAACTGAAAATTAAGGACACTTTTGATGTAGTGTGCTCTTTCCTCTTTATAAATTTCATGCCTGTGTGGAATGGAGGAGGATACTGAATATCTGTCATGCTGTGGATGCATTTATATTTGTGTTTTACTCTTTTTGTGAAAAATTTCAAGGAGACAAGTAGTAGATTATAAAGAACCTCCATGTACACCATCACTCAGTTTCAGCAGACCCATTTTGTGGACCATCTCTCTCCCATTAGCCTCCCCACATTGTTTGAAGCAAATCCCGCATATTTAGTTTTATCTGTAAATAAGTATGTGTCGCGAGGATGCTGTGAAGGCGCACACACAAGTGTCTTTCCACTATGTCATTTCCGCCCCCTTCCCCATGTTAGCTTTATTCAGTTTCAAAGCAAAGTTAATATGATTATAATACAGGACTCCAAACAGGATGACATTTCACTACCTGTTTAGCTTGGCTTACACATCACAGAAAGCAAAGCACAACAAACACAACAAAGACAGAACGATGGGAAGTTGGAGATAGGAAGTTAATGCAGTCTTCGATTGCACAGTTGAAATAAGGCCTGAGTCTGGTCCAGGTCAACTCGTAGCACTAGTTGCTTATTTTCAGTCAGTGGAGGATCTTTTTTCTTTTTAAGATTTTTATTTATTTATTTGAGAGAGAGAGAGAGAAGTGAGCACCCGTGAGCCAGGGGAGGGGCAGAGAAGCAGACTTGCCACTGAGCAGAGAGCCTGATGGGGGACCGGATCCCAGGACTCCCGGATCATGACCTGAGCTGAGGGCAGATGCCCAACACCCAGGCACCCCAGACAATCTCTGTTTTTGTTCAGAGGTCAGTTGGGCAGGGCCTTCGGTGGCAGCTACCTCTCCGATGTGGTCAGATGTGAGAGTCAGCATTAAAAAGATCTTGACGCGGGGCACCTGGGTGGCTCAGTGGGTTCAAGCCTCTGCCTTCGGCTCAGGTCATGATCTCAGGGTCCTGGGATCGAGCCCCGCATCAGGCTCTCTGCTCAGCGGGGAGCCTGCTTCCCCCTCTCTCTCTGCCTGCCTCTCTGCCTACTTGTGATCTCTCTCTCTGTGTCAAATAAATAAATAAATAAAAATCTTTTTAAAAAATAGATCTTGACGCATTTACTGCCCAAATCTTTTATTTCAAAACTGATTTATTCAGTCTTGATTGGCAAACTTCTGTTTCCGCTGGTTTTAGTTTCTGAGTGGGTCTCAGCTGGTGCAGGTCCGGCAATATTTGGTCTTAGCTGCAGTGCCCTTGGTTGCTTGTGCCACTGCTTGGCAGAAGTTACTGCTTAACAGGAGTGACTCCCATCTTGCTTTCTAAAGTATGGGCAAGATAAAGACTAGTTTTAAAACCAGCAAACAATAGCAGCTGTCTTAAGATTTTAATGGCAATAACTATACACCATTTCTACTTGGAAGTGGAGATAATTCCATCTTAATCCAAAATGGACTTAAATATGGACTTTGTATACAAATGTTTTCAGATTTCTTTGTGTGAAAACGAATGACTAAAATTTGAAGCATATTTTTCAGGAAATGTAGCAGTTATTACTAATTATATTTTGTTCAGACTGTCTTTTTTAGTAATTTTCTCTTAAATATGTTGTAGCACAATTGGGAGTACCAAGGTTTTATTTGCCCTAACAGAGTCTTTGGAGATCTCTGAGTAGTCATGAATGTTTCCATTACATTTTCTTTGTTACTTTAAGAATCCTGATAATATCTCTTGAATATGCCGATTGTTACCCAAATGTTATCTACAAATATACTTATTTTTCAACTAGAAAAAAATGTAAATTTTACTCGTGAGTCATATCCCCTGTTTGGTACATATTCTCTCAACAGTTCCTGAACTTTGGATTTGGTTAGTGGATTCTCTGAATAAACTATTTCCAAAAGTCAGGACTGTTCTGTGAATTTCCTTTATCAGAAAATAACAATGTTTCAGTGCATTTATGAGATTTGCTGGAATGTCTTTGGATTCTCAAGTTCTCATGATAGGCAAAATAGAACTGTTAGTGGCTTGTAATTTTTTTGTATGTGTGTGAAGATTTTATTTTTAGTAAACTCTGTGCCCAACGTGGGGCTCTGAGTTCAGGAGTTGCGTAGTGTGCGGACTGAGCTTGCCAGGTGCCCCAGCTTGTAATTTTTAAATATAAACACTATGCTTTGGGATCATTTACTGCTCTTACTCAGGTTTCTAAGTTTTTTCAGTTCGATTTATTTTGACCAACTTCTCAAGTTCTGTGAATATATCAATTCAGCTATGTGTGATGGAATTTAAACAATACAACAGATCCTTAAAATGATCTTGCCACACTTGTCTGACAGAAATTAAGTGCAACTTGCAGTGTCGTATTCATGCTTTATCACAAAAATACATACTAGACTATAACTGGGCAATAAATCCTGTGTAAATATTCTGTGATAATACAGATTTGATGAAAAGTTTTTCTGTATAGTTTTTAATTTATCAGCTGGATTTTCCCCCCATAAGAAGACATGCATAATATCTATTTGCATCTTATTTCACCAAATTTAATAATGCTATTTTACACTGCTAATTAAACTTCTCTCCCATCAATTATAAGGCATCCCAATTTCATGAATGTTAAATATGGGGAAGTGCATTTTAGGATTCATTCTATCCTATGTAATACTTGGGCAGTTGACTTACTACATTGGGTATTGATGATAGTATAGGGAAATAAGTTTTATTAACTCATGATTTAAGTGAAACTAATAAACTCTTTTTTTTTTTTTTAAGATTTTTATTTATTTATTTGACAGAGAGATCACAAGTAGGCAGAGAGAGGGGGAAGCAGGCTCCCTGCCGAGCAGAGAGCCCGATGCGGGGCTTGATCCCAGGCCCCTGAGGTCATGACCCGAGCCAAAGGCAGAGGCTTTAACCCACTGAGCCACCCAGGCGCCCCAAGAATAAGGAAATTTTAGAAAAACCCTGAACATCTGTAAGGGCATAAAATGATGGTATATTCATACGATGCAATTCTAGGTTGTTAAAACCTAGAATTGTGTCCATGTTATGCTAAGTGGTATAGTATGATTCCTAAAGGTATGTGTAAATAAATGTTAAGACAGTCAAAAAGCTTTAAAGAATATATATACCTAATTTAATGACTTTTTCATAGATTTAAAGTGCCCCCTTTTTTTCTTTCATTTTAAGTTTTCTTATAACAGGATGTATCTTAAAATTGATGGTATCTTAGTTTTAGAGAAATCTATCCATACTTTCATGTTAGGATGATCGTAGCAGTAAATAAAACTTATTCCTTATTCTAGAAAGTAGGCATATGAAGTCTTTTGATGTTCTGTGAATATGATACACTTTGTGAAGGGGTTAGTGGCTCCTTCAAAATAGGAAGTTTTCATCAAAGACCTCAGCTGAATTCCATTCAGTTATTCAGTAGGCTACTTGAGCTATTAATTTGATCAAAAATTTATAGTGGGTAAGAAAAGTGGCTTATTACTTTAGTGAGAAAAATAGCTTCCACACTCTGATTTTACATATGCAGTTGTACTTGAAGCGTGTAGTTATGTATGCCTAAGCTATGTCGTTTAAATAAAATTATTTAAATATTTGTTAACAGGTTTTGAATGAGAAGAAGCTTCAAGAGGTTGATAGTTTGTGGAAAGAATTTGAAACTCCGGAGAAAGCAAATAAAATGTAAGCCATCTTGAAACTAAGAATTTAGCAGTTAACATTATTTGGTGTTTGTTAGTAGTGGTGGTGGTGTTTTTAAGATCTTATTTATTTAGAGAGAGAGCCTGTGAGAGGAGCAGAGGGAGGACAGGCGGACTCTGGTGAACATAGAGCCTGACGTGAGACCTGATTCCACAACCCTGAGATCATGACTTGAACTGAAATCAAGAGTGAAACGCTTAACCGACTGAGCCACCCGGGCACCCCTGTTGTTGTTGTTTTAATCTCTATACACAATGTAGGGCTTGAACCCATGACCCTGAGATCCAAGAGTCACATGCTCTGCTGACTGAGCCAGCTAGGGGCCCAAAGTAGTGAAATCATTGAATAGTAGTATATCTGTAGATCTAAGTCAGTGGTATACAGAGGAAACCATGCTTCAGAATGATATGTATAATGTGATCCCATTTTTGCAGGTTCTTGTATATCTCTATATGCATTTATGCAAGCATAGAGAGAGATGAACAAGTGCCACTTCAGAAAGGTGGAAATGGGGGTGAGGTGAAGCAAAATAAGATGAAATTACTACTTTTCCTAAATTCTTTCTGTTGTTAAGTATGTATTTAAGGGACCCACCAGGGTTTTTGTTCCATGGCAGGTAAGAAAATCTTCCTTAAAACACCATGATTTTAGGTACAATAGAAGACTAGTTTTTCTTTTTCAAGGGCTGTATGCTTCATTTGGCTGAGTTAACCTGATTTATTGTTGTCAATGATGTATTCTTGTTGAAACTGAATATAAGTGATCTAACTCAAATATTCGTCACTACCACTGAGACAACAATGAATTATGAATTAATCGTAATATTTTTGTTTCAATATAAAATGATGTTACCTTGCGTATACCCTGCATGGGGGGAAGGTGGTTAAATTAAGTGTAACAGGAATCAGATTTGATGATAAGCTATTTCTTAACAGCATTTGTACTAGATGGATAAATCCTTGTTGTGAGATTCCTGACTTAGGAGGGACTCTTAATACCTTTTCTAAGGTCTCTTCTTTTCTGTATAATACAAAGTTATGTGTCCAGCTTTAAGCAGCGGAGGTTAGGTTGAAGCTTCAGCATCTTCCCTGTGGTTGAGATGTGGTATCAAACCTCTTTGCTGATGTTCATTTTCCTTCAAACCCTACAACTTCTGCAGTAGTCCAGACATTACTAACCTAACATTTAGAGAAACTGGTTGTTTTAAGAAGAACTTATCTAACTTTGCACCCTGATGCCCAGTGACAGGAAAGTTTATTTGTTGGTATGTGCTTTGGAAACAGTCCAAAACCTGTTTCCTAAATATGTGGTTTTTGCACAATCAGTATGCCCTCATAACTTTTCTTTTTTTCCTTCTAGAGTAAAGCTAAAACATTTTGAGAAATTTCAGGATACAGCAGAAGCATTAGCAGGTAAAGTGAAAGACTAGCTTTTTCGGTTTTGTTTTCAATCTTGTCAATTGATTATCCTTATCAAAAGATTATTTGCCTCAGTTGCCTGAGTTAACCTTATTCAATGTTGTCAATGATGCATTCTTTCTGGAAATGAATTTAAGTGATCTAACTCAAATTCGTCACTACCACTGAGACAACATTGAGTTAGCTTTTTTCACTATAGGGTTTGTTCCCCCCTCCACGTGATGAGAGGTGAGAAGTGGTTAAATTGATCTCCCTGTGGAAACCAACAGCATAATGCTGAAGCACAATTCAGTAAAAGCTGTTCTACAAGGGACCAAGGTAATGTAGTCAAGTACACAGCTCTCTGATAATTTTAATCCAAGGATAAAGTTGAGAATAGCTAGGGTTCACAGTTGAAATAATAATAAAGCAGCTCTCCAGAAGTATACGTTTTTAGTGCAAAAAAGCACAATATTATTAAAAGGTTTAGGAAAACTAGTAGGCTTTTGTATGTATGGTTTGGTTTGGTTTTTAATGCAAAAGCTACACCTAGGGTTAAGAGTTAATCTGAAGGGGACATGAAGAATGGATGACTCCTGTCCTTCAACTGGTCCTCATGATTGGAGAACAGACAATAGGGTTTACTAACTAGGCTTGGCTTTAGTAGGCAGTTGGTCTCAAGGTTTTTTTTTTAACGTTAGGGTAAACAAGAAGACTAGATATATGGATTTTTCAGTTGCTTAAGTTCTGTATATCAAATCAGCCAACCGCTTGGCAGTATAATTTGAAAATGTAGGCCCATAAGGAAAATTATGGCATATAATTAGGCAGGAATTTCACAGACCCAAATAATTTTGTTCATCAGCCCCAAGAAAAGGGTATAGTTCTCTTGTAAAAATTAGGAATGTAATTAAACATGCTGGAATATTAATGGACTGCCCCAACATTGGCAGAAGGGTAGCTGAAGGAAGACCCAAAAACGGGACCAATTTTTTAATTTTTAAAAATAGTTCAAAAAAAATAAAATAAAAATAGTTCTAGGACTGCTTCACTTCATCAGTTGTCAATAATTAAGGCCTCATAGAGCCATTAAAGCACAACTATGATAATTTTCGCCTGGAGGTTTATTATTACTATTTTTAAATAATCTACATCCATCGTGGGGCTTGAACTCATGGCCCCAAGATCAAGTCACATGCTCTTCCAACTGAGCCAGCCAGGCACCCCTGCCTGGAGCTTTAAAATTGTATGGGTAGAATTTTGTTAGGACCCCAAGTGAGATTGTGTTTCCTTTTCTCCAGCTGTGGGGGGCATTATTCACATAGACTGTGATTTGAACTTCTGCTGGAGTTGTAAAGTGCAGGAGCCCAGGTCCCAAGTGGCTTCTTTTGAATTCCTTTTTGCGTATTACCTCTTTAATCTTTTTTGAGATATTTCTGATCAGTCCTTGTTAAATGGATAGCTCCAACTTCTACCCAAACATGAAGCAGGTTTTTGCTATTAATAGGTAATATATTGATCATATAGTTATCAGGTTTTATACGCATGATTTCAAAATTTGTTGTTAAATCCTTGAAGCAGTCCTGTGGTGTAGATGTTAATCACTATTTATAGGAAAACTGAGGCTTGAGAGATATGTCCTTTTCTGCCTGAGCTCTTGATATTCCTTAAAATAAGGTAAGATAAATGACCAAATGCCATACTAGCTGAGAATTTGAAGTCAACTCCAGACCCTCACCACCACCTTCTGTGAAGGCAGAGATTACATTGTTACCTACCATCAAATTCTTGGATTCTAGCACATAAATATTTTGGGTAAAGGAATGAAAGTAGTGAGCTCTGTCAGGAATCTGCCTTTTCCTATCTATTTTTACCAGAAATATCACCATATTAAGAGAGCAGTCTTTCTTGGGAATTAACTTCCCACTTCCTGTTAAAAAGAAATTTTGATCTGACAGAACCCAAACTGAGTGATTATAGATATTATAGTATGCATTTAAAAACCCCATAGCCTAAGAAACAGTCTGATGGGTTGTGATATCAAGAATTTATACTGGGGGGCACCTGGCTGGCTTGAGCCATTGGAGCGTGAGAGTCTTGGTCTCAGAGTCATGAGTTCAAGCCTCATGTTGGATGTGGAGCCTACTTTTAAAAAAAAAAGTCTTTGGGGTGCCTGGCTGGCTCAGTTGGAAGAGCATGTGACTCTTGATCTCAGGATGAGTTTGAGCCCCAGTTGGGTGTGGACATTACTTAAATAAATAAACCATTAAAAGATGAAAATAAAAGGTTGAATTTTTTTTTAAGAATTTATTTATTTTTAAAGATTTTATTTATTTGACAGAGAGACAGCAAGAGAGGGAATACAAGCAAGGCGAGCGTGAGAGGGAGAAGCAGGTTTCCCCCCCAAGCAGGGAGCTTGATGCGGGGCTCAATCCCAGAACCCTGGGATCATGACCCGAGCTGAAGGCAGATGCCCAACAGCTGAGCCACCCAGGCACCCCTTTTTTTAAGAATTTAAAGGCACCTGGGTGGTGCAGTCGGTTAAGTACCCAACTCTTGGTTTTTCGGCTCAGGTTATGAGATGGAGCTGGCTGGTGTCGTGTGGAGTCTGCTTAAGACTCTTTTCTTCTGGGGCGCCTGGGTGGCTCAGTGGGTTAAAAAGCCTCTGCCTTCAGCTCAGGTCATGCTCAGGGTCCTGGGATCGAGCCCCGCATTGGGCTCTCTGCTCAGCGGGGAGCCTGCTTCCCCCTCTCTCTCTGCCTGCCTCTCTGCCTACTTGTGATCTCTCTCTCTCTCTCTGTCAAATAAATAAATAAAATCTTAAAAAAAAAAAAAAAAGACTCTCTTCTCCCTCTGCCCTTCCCTGCCGGGCATGCACTTGCTTTCACTCTCTAAATCTTTAAAAAAAAAAAAAAAATTGGTCCTAGTTCATATATACATTTGTATGGAGAGCTTTATTTTTACAGTCTGATTTTCAAGTTGCAAGTGTTCCAAATACTACAGAAAAATTTGGTACTATCTTTCTGACAAATAATAAAATTAAAATTGGTACCAGCCTACATTTGGATGAAGTGGGAAGATTACTAGGGGATGCTGAAAAGTGGCTAGTAAAGTAGAAGACTCAGTTTCCCCTTTACCTAGTCACCATTTCTGCCGTCTTTTAAGAATACATATTATGAAGAGTAATTAATAGGCTTTTTAATAATAAAGGGAAGGTAAATGTAAATGTTAGATCTAGAGTAGAAATTTCTGCTTAGAATAAATTTTTTAAAAAGGAAAACTAGATGAAAATGTAAGTGATATGGAAGATTGAGAACTAGAAGGTAGAAGTTGAATAAAATTTTTTAATTATTAAAGATTAAAAACTTGAAAGAATATAACTCTTACTAGAAGGGTAGGTTATAAGGAGTCAGTGTTGTACAGTATGGTATGTAAAAGGTTATAACCTAATAAAAGTAGCTTGAGATTCCGTTTCTTGGAACGTGGTGACCTCTGTAAGAGGTGTATGGTAGCTAGATGATTTTTGTCCTCACCTTTCATCCAGATAACAGATGAAATGGACTTGTAACTCAAATGGATGGAGATGTGGTCAGGAGGAAAGAGAAGGTACCTGGCTGATTAAGGATAAACTGCCTGGCCTTAGAAATTGTGGCTGACTTCCTTCCTGGAAGGCATACTTTAAATTCAGCCAAAACCCTGACAGCCGAACAGATGTTAGCCCATGTGGGTCCAGAAGATTCCAAGTGTAGGCCTAAGGAAGAGTGAGAGTTACAAAGTTGCGAATTTAGAACCTGCCAAAAATGAAAGCAGTCCCAAATCAAATAGTCTGCCTTTGGGTAGTGAGTTCCCCGTCACTGGAGGTTTACAAGCAGAGGCCTGATAACATATCTGGATCTGGAATTAGCAAAGCCTCCACTCAGGCATGCTTATACTGCAGCAGGACCTTCCAAATGAATACACTCCTTTTTACCACAGTCTTGACAGGATTTTTGTATATTTCATAGAGCATCAGGCCAGTCAGTCTACAGTGACATTAGAGAGTGAATCTATTTGTCATTCCAAGATAGATTGTTTCTAACATTTTATGATTCTAGTTCTGTCTAGGTTCAAGAGTAGATTTCATGTGATATAAGGAAAGGAATGCTGGATCTGCTTTTAACTTCTGGTTCTAGAGCTGAAATGAGCGTGGAAGATCAGATGAGACTGAAATGTGTAACTCCTTCAATGTTTTCTACATATATCATTTCATTTTAGAAGTAATGTTAAATTCGGACTTTTTGAAAGGACGTGTTTATTTTGCTTTATTCTTTAAGTTTAAATGAGATCTTAAAGTTCTTAAAATTAAAAAAACTTGAGAGTTGGGGCACTGGGGCGGCTCAGTTGTTAAGTGTCTGCCTTCAGCTCAGGTCATGATCCCAGGGTCCTAGGATCGAGCCCTGCATTGGGCTCCCTGCTCAGTGGGGAGTCTGCTTCTCCCTCTCCCTCTTCCCCTGCTTGTGTTCCTTCTCTCGCTCTGTCTCTCTGTCAAATACATAAATAAAATCCTTAAAAAAAAAACTTGGGAAAAAAAAAAAAACTTGAGAGTTAATTCTTATTTTTCTTTTTCCCAAAAGCATTCACAGCTCTGATGGAGGGCAAAATCAATAAGCAGCTGAAGAAAGTTCTGAAGAAAATAGTAAAGGAAGCCCATGAACCCCTGGCTGTAGCTGATGCTAAACTAGGAGGGGTCATAAAGGTAAATATGTTTTTCATGCCTGCTGATCAGAGCTCACCATACAGCATAGTAACTACAAAACCTACCCTTCGTATTGAGTTGTTTGTTTTAAGGTCTCATACGTGATCTTTTCTCCCTTAGGCTACAGAATAATTGATTTCCAATATGATTATCAGGACTAAGTACGTAGAAGTAATGCCACGTTGTTGTAGAAAATATTAATAATCCCAAAAAAGTAATAAAAATTAGCTTTAACCTTGCCACCCAGAGATCTGTTAACACTATGTATATCCTGCGATGTTTTTAGTTAGTCACATTTCTTTTTCTGAAATTTCAACAGAAATGAGGACATGACATTTCTTTTTAGTGTATGTGTTTTATTAGAAAACCTTCTTGTAGGGGGTGGAGTCTCTGGAGATGAAAGTGGAAAGATTGGAAAAGTGGGCTCCCAAGCATGAAAAGCAGAACAGTTTGAAAGCTGGTTGTGATAGTTTGATCTTCAGTGGTTATAGTAGATAATTGTAGTGACAGGTTAATTACTGTGTTTGTGAGCATACCTTTGATTTTTTTTTTTTCTTTTAAGATTTTATTTATTTATTGGACAGAGAGAGAGATTAAAATTAGGCAGAGAGGCAGGCGGGGGGGGGGGAGCAGGCTCCCTGCTGAGCGGAGAGCCCGATGCAGGGCTCAATCCCAGGACCCTGAGACCATGACCTGAGCCGAAGGCAGAGGCTTTAACCCACTGAGCTACCCAGGCGCCCCCTCTGATTTTTTGCGTAAGGTGTATATTATGTTATAGGTCTTCTTAGGTAGAAAAATGCTAAGGAGATTTGAGCGGCTATTTTTTAGGTCAGGATTGTGAATTTAAGAAGTTCATTTAAATAAATTATTTCTCAAAAAAAAATTTCTCATACTCTATGGTAATTAATGAAGCTTTCTGTGATGATGCAATCTATCTTCATTCTTTGAACTGCCCACAAGTCTTAGTTTGTAATTTTCTTTTTTTTTTTTTAAGATTTTTTAAAAAAATTTTTTGATAGAGCGAGACACAGTGAGAGAGGGAACACAAGCAGGGGGAGTGGAGAGGGAGAACAAGCTCCCCGCAGAACAGGGAGCCCAATGCGGGGCTCAGTCCCAGGACCCTGGGATCATGACCTGAGTCAAAGGCAGACACTAACGACTGAGCGACCCAGGCACCCCAGTTTGTAATTTTCTGTTTAAAAAAAAAACAAAAAACATTAAATTTTAGGGACGCCTTGCTCAGCAGGGAGCCTACTTCTCCCTCTCCCTGCCGCTCCCCCTGCTTGTGCTCTCTCTCTTTGTTACAAATAAATAAGATCTTTTTTTAAAAAAGCATTAAATTCGGGGCACCTGGGTGGCTTAGTCATAAAGTGTCTGCCTTCGGCTCAGGTCATGATCCCAGGGTCCTGGGATTGAGCCCCACATTGGGCTCCCTGCTCTGCAGGAAGCCTGCTTCTCCCTCTCTTACTCCTCCTGCTTGTGTTCTCTCTCATTGTCCCTCTCTCTGTCAAATAATAAAAAAAAATTAAATTTTAGCATAATAAATACAGAATGACAAATTGCTAAATGGTGGGATTATAGGTATCTTTAATTTTTTTTCAGTTTCTCTTTTTTTAAAGGTTTTATTTATTTATTTTAGAGAGAGAGCATGTGAAGCAGACTACGCACTGAGTGCAGAGCCTGACTCGGGTCCCAGTCCCATGACTGTTGAGATCATGACTTGAGCTAAAAACCAAGAGTCAGATGCTTAACTGCCTAAACCACCCACGCGCCCCCAGTTTCTCTATTTTAAAAACTTAACATTGGGGCGCCTGGGTGGCTCAGTGGGTTAAAGCCTCTGCCTTTGGCTCAGGTCATGATCTCCCAGAGTCCTGGGATTGAGCCCCACATTGGGCTCTCTGCTCAGCAGGGAGCCTACTCCCCCCCCACCCCCACCCTCCGCCTACTTGTGATCTCTCTCTCTCTTTGTCAAATAAAACAAATAAAATCTTAAAAAAAAATACTTAACTTTGAAGGGGTGCCTGGGTCGCCCACGTGGTTAAGCATCTGACTGTTGATCTCAGCTCAGGTCTTGATCTCTGGGTTGCAAGTTCAAGCTCCACAGTGGCCTTCACGCTGGGCGTGGAGCCTACTTAAAAAAAAATTACACTGAAAGATCACCATACATAACCAAATGTTTGTTTATTAGGCACATATATATGAAGTACTTGTTTCTTAATCATCATGTAATCTAATTTTGCATGCATGGAGTTATTTGCATTTGATGACAGAACTGTAGATTTGTATGAAGGACATAGCAAATACAGTGCAGAGTGAAAAAGAGGTGTGCAGAACAAAATTTGTGTGGGGTGTGTAAAAACTTAAGTTGTATAGTAAACCCTTGAATAATTTAGGGATTAGGGGTGCCAACCCTTACCCACACATGCACGGTCAGAATTCTGTGTATAGGGCTGCCTGGGTGGCTCAGTCAGTTAAGCCGCCAACTCTTGATTTTAGCTCAAGTCATGAGATTGAACCTCATGTCAGGCTCAGTGTGGAGTCTGCTTGTCCTTCTCTCTCTGCCCTCCCTGCCGCTACCCGCCTCCCCCGCACACTCTCAAATAAATGAAACCTTTTTTGAAAAATTTTGTGTATAACTTAAAATCCCACAGATTTTTAATACTAAAAGCCTACTGTTGACCAGAAGTCTTACCAATAACATAAATAGCTGATTAACCTATGTTTTGTATATTGTGTTAGATACTATATTCTTACAATAAAGTAAGCTAGAGAAAAGAAAGATTTTATTTATTTGACACAGAGAGAGATCACAAGTAGGCAGAGAGGCAGGCAGAGGGAGGAGAAGCATGCTCCCTGCTGAGCAGAGAGCCCGATGTGGGGCTGGATCCCAGGACCCTGAGATCATGACCTGAGCCGAAGGCAGATGCCTAACCGGCTGAGCCACCAGGCGCCCCAAAAACTGTTCTCTCTCTCTCTCTTTTTTTTAAAGATTTTATTTATTTATTTGTCAGAGAGCAGAAGCACTGAGAGCTGCAGGCAGAGCAGGCAGAGGGAGAAGCAGGCTACCTGCTGAGCAAAGAGCCCGATGTGGGACTCCATACCAGGACCCTGGGATCACGTATGACCTGAGCCGAAGGCAGACAGTTAACCGACTGGGCCATGCAGGCGTCCCTATTTCTCTTTTTTAAAAGATTTTCTTTATTTTGGGGGTGCCTAGGTGGCTCAGTAGTTAAGCATCTGCCTTTGGCTCAGGGCATGATCCCAGAGTCCTGAGATCAAGTACCGCATTGGGCTACGTGCTTAGCGGGGAGTCTGCTTCTCCCTCTCCCACTCCCCCTGCTTGTGTTCCCTTTCTCACTGTCTCTCTGTCAAGTAAATAAATACAATCTTAAAAAAAAAGATTTTATTTTGAGAGAGAGCACGAGTGAGGGGGAGGGACGTAGGGAGAGGCAGACTCCCTGCTGAGCAGGGAGTCCAGTGCAGGGCTCTTTCCCAGAACCCCGTGATCATGACCTGAGTCCCCAGGTGCGCAAAACTTTTATTTCGTTAGTACGGATGTTCTTCTTCTTACAGGAAAAGCTGAATCTCAGTTGTATCCATAGTCCTGTTGTTAATGAACTTATGAGAGGAATCCGTTCCCAGATGGATGGATTAATCCCTGGAGTAGAGCCACGTGAAATGGCAGCTATGTGTCTTGGATTGGCACACAGGTGAGATTTACTGGAAAATAAAGTCCACTTATTCCTGTTTAATAAGCAATTGTGTTGCACTGGTTTAAGCATATTACAAATAGTAATTTAATTCTCATAATAATCTTTTGAAGAAGGTAGTAGTGGTATCTTCATTTTATAGATGAATCTGATGCCCAAAATCAATTCACCTGGTAAGTAATGAAGCCTGGCTTGGAGCCCAGGCAGTCCTCATCATAGGCATTTTCTATCCTTCAAGTGTTGGGCCCCACAATTCTTGGGTTTTCTCATTTTCTTTTCCCTGATCTCTACTGAATCATTTGCTATCCCTCCCATCTTGTCATCTCCCCAAATCTTCTCATCTGGTATGGTCTTCTTCTGTCTGTTGTTCTTTTTACTCTGATTTGTATTGACTTTTTATAGTAAGATAAAAAGGAGCACATTGACCTGTCATGTTTAACCTGAGGTCCATTAGAACAGACATTTCTGCTGAGCTGTGATATGTTTTGAAAACTTGGCATTCTGTGAAATTGCACTAAAATAACAGGTTTTTTAAGTGAGGAAGAATAGGATTATAGGCAGGCTACTTGAAACCTATGTAAGTTTATAACCAGAGCACTATCAAAATTAGTGCTGTATATTAATACAGTTAAAAAGACATGTTAAATTTATAGTAAAGGAATAATAAAACAGGTCTGTACCTTTGGACAAAAAATCGCATAAAGCAACAGAAGGATTAAAGCTGCTAAGTTACAAAGATGACCAAAATGCATAATAATCAATAACTTTGTAATAAGCATTTTTAAGAGCACACAAGCAGCTAAACTGAGTCAAGATTCAAGCTTGTGACTAATTTTTTTTTTTTTTTTTTTTTTTTAAAGATTTTATCCATCTATTTGACAGAGACCACAAGTAGGCAGAGAGGCAGGCAGAGAGAGAGAGGGGGAAACAGGCTCCCTGCTGAACAGAGAGCCTGATGCAGGGCTTGACCCCAGGACCCCGAGATCATGACCTGAGCCAAAGGCAGAGCCCTTAACCCACTGAGCCACCCAGGCGCCCCACAAGCTTGTGACTAATTGACATTGTATAACAGTAGTGGTTCTCATTCGAGGGCAATTAAATATCCCTTAGAGGACATTTGGCAATGTCTAGAGCTACTTTTGGCTGTTACAGGTGGGGTCAGGTCTCTACTAACATAATGGGTAGAGGACAGGACTATTGCTAAACATCCACAACACACAGAATAGGCCCCTACAACAAAGAATTATCAGGCCCACGTTGTTAACAATGCCAAGATTAGGAAAACCTTATGTTTAATATTGTTCCTCCATAGCTTTCTGTTTTCAGGTGTTAACAATGCTGCACTTTTATTTACCTGCTGGTATGCCTTCAAACCCTGTAAAAATCATATATGAACCAATGTGATTTGTACTACACAGAGTTATCCTGTTTGTCTTTCACAAATTAATTCATATTTCAGAAACACGGGTTATAACAGGAGCAGTATATTCTCTTCTTTAAGATTTTATTTCATAGAGAGAGACGGCAAGCATGAGTGAGGGGGAGGGGCAGAGGGAGAAGCAGACTCCCCGTCAAGCAGAGAGTCCTATGTGGGGCTTCTTCCCAGAGACCTGGGATCATTACCTGAGCCAAAGGCAGATGCCCAACCAACTGAGCCACCCAGACACCCCTGTATTTTCTTTTTAATATGTGTATTTCCTAATTTTGCACATTGTATTCTCGTTCAACTGTTTTTCCTATGTTGGGAAAATTAATGTAGCTCTAAGGAGAGGGATTTGGGCTTTTTGGGTTTTGTTTGGGTTTTTTTTGTTTGTTTTGACAGAGACGCAGCAAGAGAGGGAACACAAGCAGGGGGAGTCAGAGAGGGAGAAGCAAGCTTCCCACTGAGCAGGGAGCCCAATACAGGGCTTGATCCCAGGACCATGGGATCATGACCTGAGCCGAAAGCAGCCGTTTAACGACTGAGCCACCCAGGCGCCCCTAGGGATTTGGGTTTTTAAAAAGTTATTTAAGATGTTAACTAAATTCTTTTCATATATGCTGTCAGTAATTTATTTTCCCCCTTTATCCCCAGCTTGTCCCGATACAGATTGAAATTTAGTGCTGATAAAGTGGACACCATGATTGTTCAGGCAATTTGTAAGTATAGTGCATATGATGTCTGATCCTTATAATTTTTTCATGTTGTTAAAACTGTATCTTTTATAATTTTATCAATTGAGGAAGGAAAAGGAGTTTAATTAGAATTTTTTTTTAATGGTGAAGTAAATAAACTAGAAAATGCAGAATAGAAAAGGCAAGCCACCCATAATTTGACTAGTTGGAGATAATGTGAATTAACACTAGTGACGTTAACAGATTTGTTTTTCCATGAAGCAAATCAATAAGTGGGATCTATTGCATTGTGCTTTTTTTCACTTGGCTTTATAACAGGTCATTCCTATGTCACTAAGTGAATTTTGGAAACCTCAAACGCTTAAGTTTCCACTTTTAAAAATCCCTTTAAATGGCAATTACATTTCTTGGTATGTACTCCAAAGAATTGAAAGCAGGTAATCACAAATAGATATACACCTGTGTCTGTAGCAGTGTTATTCATAATAGCCAAAAAATGGAAACAACCTAAATACCCATAACAGATGAATAGATAAACAGAATGGGGTCCATACACACAATGGATAATTACTATTTTTATTTTTACTTATTTTTTTAAAAAGTATTTATTTTTAAGTCAGAGAGAGAGTAAGCATAAGTAGGGGGAGTGGCAGGCAGAAGGAGAAGCAGGCTTCCTGCTGAGCAAGGAGCCCTATATGGGACTCGATCCTAGGACCCTAGGATCATGACCTGAGCCAAAGGCAGCCGTTTAACCCACTGAGCCATCCAGGCATGCCGGATAATTACTAATTTTAAACCTTAAAAAGGTTTACAACATGGATGAATTTTGAAAACTTGTGCTGAGAAATAAGCCATACAAAAAAGACAACTGTTGTGTAATTCCACTTATGAGGTACCTAGAACAGGCAAATTCATAAAAGACTGAAAGTAGAAGAGATTACCAGGAGATGGGGGAAGGTGGGGATGAGGTATTATTATTTAATGGGTGCATAGTTTCCATATGTGGATGTTGAAAGAGTTCTGGAAATGGATAGTGGGTGATTGTTGAATAACATTGTAAATGTGCTTGATGTCACTGAAACCTGCAATTGAAAATGGTTAAAATGGTAAGTTTTATGTATATTTTAGTTTTTTAAAGCCCTTTTAAGTTCCTCTTTTCTCTTTCATTTTATTTTATTTTTTCTCTTTCATTTTAATCTACTGCAGCCTTGTTAGATGACTTAGATAAGGAACTAAACAACTACATTATGCGGTGTAGAGAATGGTATGGCTGGCATTTCCCTGAATTAGGAAAAATTATTTCCGATAATCTGACATACTGCAAGTGTTTACAGAAAGTCGGTGAGTAGCTATCCTTTAAAGCGTTGAAAATAACAATTTCTTTGCATTCCAAAACATGAGTTGTAGTAATGTTTTTTCTTAACAAGCTTCCCAGAGTTCCTTACACCTTATGTGTATTGGGAGTGTAGTCAGATTAGTGTCTGTTAGATTTCAGAGACCGTTAACTTGAACTTTGACTTCAGTGGCCAGGACAACAAGAGAACATGGTTCTTGGATTTGGTTTTTCTTAAAATGGCTTCTTAAGGTGAAATGTATCTCATGGTGAACTTACCATTAATAAGGGCAACTGTAGACTTGGGATATCCTGCAATATATTATAATACTAAAGCTGGTACTGTTCTCTATACTGTTAGTGTTATATTCCATACCAGTGTACAGTAATATTATTAGTAGAAGAACCTAAGGATTGTTAATAAATAGAACTTACCAGGCTCATATTGCATTACCATATTACCGCCCCAAGAATTCATGGCATTGGCTTTAATAAAACCTTAGCTATAAATTGTCTGTTACAGTATTATTAGTCCTATTTCGTGGGGTATTTTGTTTTTCTTCTAATTTATATCTTTTTAGAGGAAGATGATGGGGAGAGATTTTAATCTCTAAAAATCAAGCCTTACATAAGGAAAATTAGTAGGTCAAACTTGTTCGCTTTTTGTTTTGTTTGGGCACCCTTTTCATTGGCTTATCTCTATTTTTTTTTTTAACACTATTTGGATTTTATATAATTTGTTGAAGAGTGATTTTCCCTCATCCTCTGCAAATATTCCATAGGCGATAGGAAGAATTATGCCTCAGCCAAACTTTCTGAATTGCTGCCAGAGGAAGTTGAAGCAGAAGTGAAAGCAGCTGCGGAGATATCAATGGGAACAGAGGTTTCAGAAGAAGATATTTGCAATATTCTGCATCTCTGCACTCAGGTAAACTACACATGGAGAAACTAGTCGTGGTGGGACCGGCTATGTAATAATAATTTTCTGATGGCAATGATGATTTTTAAACTTATCCACCTGATAAATATGAGGGTGTTCAGTCACTACCTCATCTGATGCCATCTTGATTTATATACTTTAGGGGGGGAAATACATACCAAAGTAAGTTAAAAGAATACTATCTAATTTATTTATGTTGTTAGCATTGTCTGGATAATGAATTATGAATCCATTAAGAAGACAGAGAAATACAGCTTGAGTTATTTAATTCCAGCCTTTATGTTCGTAGCCTGGAGCGCTTCTCCTCCACCTTACCCCCCCATTTGGAGATCGCTGAACAAGAATCACAAAGAGGAGGCTGGCTCAGTCAGTAGAGCATGTGACTCTTGATCTTGGGGTTGTAAGTTCGAGCCCCATGTTGGGTGTAAAGATTACTTAACAGAATCTTAAAAAAAAAATTGCACACGCAAAAGAGAATCACAGAGAGGATGAGACAATGTCTAGCTTTAAAAGTAATACTAATATTTTTAAGCAGTGTATTAGGTTGTTTGCATTTATAGCTCATAAAATCTATGAAAATGGGAAACTGAGATAAGGAATGCTTCATTTTCCCAGGATTACACGGCTTATTCTACGACAATTTAGGACTCTAGTGTTTTCAGACATGTGTTTTTTTTTATTATTATTATTTTTTATTTTTTTTAGACATGCCGTTTTTATCTGATTTTTGCACAAGTCATTTATGGTATATTCATTTTGTTCCTTATACTAGGTAATTGAAATCTCAGAATATAGAACCCAGCTTTATGAATATCTACAAAATCGAATGATGGCCATTGCACCAAATGTTACAGTCATGGTTGGGGAATTAGTGGGAGCACGGCTCATTGCTCATGCAGGTGATGATTTTAATGTAACTTATAAATAGGGATACTTGGATTGTTTTCTACCTTGATTATTTTTTCATCTTCAAATTACATTTACTAGAAATTATAGGTAATAAATATAAGTAGATGGTATATGGGAGAGGACTAAGGACCAAGTAAGTGTTCAGTGATGATTCTGATGCGTATGCCTGATTTCCTTTTGGATAATGAAGGCATCTTTAGTCACTACCTCTTCTGAGACACTTGTGGTCCGTTGTCAGAAGTTTATTACCATTAATGAGAATAATCAGAATAATGCAGGAGGGTGAAATCAGTTAATATTTCCTAATACTAAAAACTTAACCAGATTAGGGCGCCTGGGTGGCTCAGTTGGTTAAGTGCTTGACTCTTGATTTTGGCTCAGGTCATAATCTCAGGATTGGGCTCCACTCTGGGCATGGAGCCTGCTTGAGATTCTCTCTCTTTCCCTTTCTGCCCCCCACCGAACACACCCCTCTAAAACAAAACAAAACAAAAAACTCATCAGATTCAATAGGAATAGTTCTCACAACAGGATATATACCCTTGATTAAGAATCTTTTCCTTAATATTATTATTAATTAATAACAATATTAATATATTACTTAATAATGTTATCGATATTATTTTTATTAATAATTATTAATAAAATGTTTTATTATGAAATAAAATAAATTTATTTTATAATAAATAAAAATATTGAATAGTGAATATTCAGTATTCACTACTGAATATGCTATTTTAATGTATTTGACATGTAAATTTTTTGACATGCAAAATATTTTTAATAAATTTATAATAAGACTTCATGTAGTGTATAGTGATGTTACAAAGAAAGTATGCTACAAAAATATACTGTATAATTTGAATATTTGCAAATAGAGTGAAGTACTATTATACTATTGGAGTCATTGTTAAAATCCATCACAGAAGATCATAAAATATCATCTACATCAAAGTGTCTAAACTAGACTAGCTCCTATAACTACATCATTAATCAGACAGGCCATTCAAATACCCTCAGCTGTGAGGTTGGGATTGTCTGGTTGGTTTTGTTGTCTGCATCCAAATTTTCATGGGCTTAACTAAACTTTTATGGTAAGAAATGCAGGGATTAACAGAAGTCTGTGTTGAATTTTAAATATGTATCTAGTGGTTGAGCATTAATGTTGGGGGTCTGTTCTAACAAAATCTATGCAATAAATCTAACAAAGTAGCAACTTCTTATACCTGATTAGTATCTCCTCATCCATATCTTAAACAACAGAGATAAAGTGTGCGAAAGTTATCACTTAGTGCTACTGTTGAGATGTCCTATGAGTGTCCCTCTATTTGTATGTTTTTTTCGTATCTAAAGTAGAATATATGATGTCTAAAAGCCTCCTCTGTGGTATACTAATGGATTGTAGAATAGTTAATATCATCTCTGGGGCAAATAAGTATAATCAAAGTAATAAGCTTAACCTTCAGTTTGTCTTCAGCATTCATTTTAAGCCTCTGCTTATGGTGCTACATGGATGAATCACAAATGCTGAGGCTTTTTAGGGAATCTCAGACTATAGAATCTGTATTTTATCGCTTTTTATTTACTCTGGTGGCTATAATACTTAGATTATATGTCTTATGTTTAATACATGGAACTTTCAAATACTTGGAATTGAATTCCTTGTAACTACTTCTTTTCTTTTGAAGGTTCTCTTTTGAATTTGGCCAAACATGCAGCTTCTACGGTTCAGATTCTTGGAGCAGAAAAGGCACTCTTCAGAGCCCTCAAGTCTAGACGAGATACCCCAAAATACGGTCTCATTTATCATGCTT
The DNA here is from genome assembly GCA_028534135.1 of Potos flavus. Classification (NCBI taxonomy): domain Eukaryota; kingdom Metazoa; phylum Chordata; class Mammalia; order Carnivora; family Procyonidae; genus Potos; species Potos flavus. The sequence continues at coordinate 143,651,392 of CM052883.1, forward strand.
CACTTGTAGGCCAGACAAGTCCCAAACACAAAGGAAAGGTGAGTTGCATTTCTTCTGAGGCAGGTTTTTTTTTTCTTTCCTTTTTTTTCACAGATAACTAATTTTCTGCCTGTTCTATAGCATGCAATAAAATTTTTCTGTTTTCCTTAAATAGAGAATGGTGAATTCTTGAGCTAAAAAGCACTTTTGTATACTGAAAGAAAATAATATAAATAAGTGTTGCTGGGGGCACCTGGCTGACTCAATCAGTAGAGCATGCAGCTCTTGATTATGGGGTTGTGAGTTCCCAGCCCCATGTTGGGTGTAGAGCTTACTTAAAAAAAAAAAAAATCATTATTATTTTTTTAAAGAGAAAGTGTTGGGGCGTCTGGGTTCAGTCAGTTAAGTGTTTGCTTTTGGCTCAGGCCATGATCCCAGGGTCCTGGGATTGAGTCCTGCATCAGGTTCCCTGCTCAGTGGGGAGCCTGCTTCTCCCTCTCCCTGCCACTCCCTGCCCCCACGCTTGTTCTCTCTCTCTCTCTCACTGTCAAATAAATAAAATTTTAAGAAAAAAATAATAAAGTGTTACTGATCTTGTTAAAGCCATTTTCTTTTGCTATATTTGGATTTTTCTATAATCCACCTGTTTGTGAAAGATGGAGTGGATAGCACATCAAAAGTTCTCTATGTGGCAAGAAATTAATTTAACATCATTTATGAATTATAAAATAACCATGCACGGTGCTCAACTCTTAGTGGGCTTAAGTGAATCCTTTTAATAGTCCTGTGAGATGTAGGGTATCTGTTTTACAGATGAAAAAGCTGAGTCTTCAGCATATTAATTACTTTCAAGCTTTTTGCTTAGGGCACATAACTTAGCAGAAATTGAAATGTTAAGAAAAAAAAGAAACTGAAGTGTTATAAAATTCAGAGCAGATTGATGAAAGGGGTTCAAAAATTGGCAATTAGCTTAAAAGGGGAACTGTGCTTTTTCCAGATGACCTCATGGTGTAGAACTAAGGAGACTGAGTAGAAGTTAAAAGAAGATATTAGAAGGGTAGTTTGAGCTTGATTTAGATATGAACTACTGCAAGATCATCTCATCCAACAAAATAAAGGGGGTTGTGTATAACCAGTTAGCCACTGAGAGAGTTTCAGATATAAGCTAGGTGGCTTGGGTTGTATGATTCATAATAATTTCATAATTTCTGACTTTAAAAAATCCTAGAGTGAATGATAGAGTTGATGATTTGCTCCAGTTTTCTCATGAATAAGTTATTGAGGATTTTAATGTCTCAACTTGGAATATAGTTTGAATGCTTCTAACTTCAAGTTCTCTATCAGATTTCTCGAATGCTGGCAGCCAAAACTGTTTTGGCTATTCGGTATGATGCTTTTGGTGAAGATTCCAGTTCTGCCATGGGAGTTGAGAACAGAGCCAAATTAGAGGCCAGGTTGAGGACCTTGGAAGATAGAGGGGTAAGGACCATATCCTGCCTATTGGTAGGAGTGTTAGTTATCGAAAATTAATAAACTTTAAGTGGTTTATGTACTTAACTCATTTCACCTACTAAGCAGTTTTATTTTAATGATAAATTTTACTGTGTCTAATAACATTTTTTGTTCCTGCTATTAATAGTTTCCTTTATGTTTACAAAGAATTGATCTTTTCTTAGATAAGGAAAATAAGTGGAACAGGAAAAGCACTAGCAAAAACAGAAAAATACGAACATAAAAGGTGAGTACATTTGGTGAGGATGGGTGAACAATATCTGTTTGATTAAATTTTAATTGACAACAGCAGTGTTTATAATAACCTTAAACACTTCAATGTCTGATTTTTTCTTTGCTATTTAGTTTTCCGTATTTCTGATTTTTAATCACATAAACATTTTCATATTATAATAAATACATAGCATATATTTTGGCTTTTCTCTTTTTTTTTTTTTAAGTCTTATTTATTTAAGTAATCTCTACACCCAACACGGGGCTCAAATTCAGAGCCCCAAGATCAAGAGTGATATGCCCCTTCAACCGAGCCAGCCAGGTGCCCTTTGGTTTTTTTTTTTCCTTCTTAATATTTAACTAGTTCATTTTCAGGTGTTGATAGTAAATACTTGTCATTCATAGCTTCTGAATAGTATACCATCTATCAAAAAGAAAATCAATTCAGAGTTAATCCACAATGAAATCTGTTTTAAAGACAGAAAAGTCTGAAAATAGCTAAAAGGCATAATAGTAAAGTATTCAGACCTCACCATGAAACAAAAGATATGTGTAGGGAGAGATATTGTGGCTATTTGAGGTGATGTTCAGTACTGCTAAGGTTGTGATGATGGAAGTAGAATGTGGTGCAGCTTTTCTGGGAAGCAGTTTGACAGTATGTATCAGGAGTCTTTAAAAGGTTTCTAGTCATTAACCCATAAATTCTCCCTTAGGACTCTTGTAATTCCTTAAGAATTTTAATAGTAAAATTTTTACTTTTTTTTTTTAAATTTTAAACTTTGACAGTATGTATCAGGAGTCTTTAAAAGGTTTCTAGTCATTAATCCATAAATTCTCCCTTAGGACTCTTGTAATTCCTTAAGAATTTTAATAGTAAAATTTTAAACTGGGCAAGGAGTAACAATCTTACTGTAAATATATATTTACATATATATTTAAACATACATATTTAGAAAAATTGTTTCCTTTATTCTGGAAAGAAACCAAAAAGTGTTCCGACTATGGGCATTAGCATTTTATGTTTTATGAATTTTCCAAGTTTTCAACAATGACCAAATATATATTTTGTAATGTTTAAAGTTAAATTTGGTGTCTTTAGTTGATAAGTGTGGATCTTTGCTTTTTAAATTATTAATGTTTTTAATGTGTAAAAATTAAGCAGACATTACTGTACAAATAAACTTAAATGAAACATTCCTTAGCTTGTTTTGAACAATTTTTTAATATTGTCATGCTATTATACTTTTGACTTTTTTTTTTTAAGATTTTATTTATTTATTTGACAGAGACATAGCAAGAGAGGGAACAGAAGCAGGGGGAGTGGGAGAGGGAGAAGCAGGCTTCCTGCGAGCAGGGAGCCTGATGCGGGATTCGATCCCAGGACCCAGGGATCATGACCTGAGCTGAAGGCAGACACTTAAACGATTGAGCCACCCAGGCGCCCCTACTTTTGACTTTAAACACATGCACTTAAAGTACCAATTATGAGACTTATTCTTGTTTTAGGCACTTAGTACTTCAGAACTACACTACATTAGAACATTAGAACAAAGGCAAAGGTAGGCTTTTAGGGAATCTTTATCCATATGTATTCCCTTGTTCTTCCGCCTTTTGGGGTTTTGTGATGAAGTCTTCTGTGTTAACTTGATTTAGGTTTTTTAGTTTTGTTTTTTCATTGAATTTACCCTATTTCTAAAACTTGAATTGCTTCAGTTTTTACTTTCTAGAATAATCATTTGTTGTAAATAAATTTTCTCCGTTTTTTCCCCATTCTGATTGTTTTTCTATACCATAGTCATTACATTGATTATTTTTTTTTTAAAGAAAGATTTTTTTTTTAAGATTTTATTTATTTATTTGTCAGAGAGAGAGAGAGAGAGAGAGCACAAGCAGGCAGAGTGGCAGGCAGAGGCAGAGAGAGAAGCAGGCTCCCTGCCAAGCAAGGAGCCCGATGTGGGACTCGATCCCAGGACCCTAGGATCATAACCTGAGCCAAAGGCAGCCGCTCAACCAACTGAGCCACCCAGGCGTCCCCATTACATTGATTATTAAATGAGAATTCATTTTAGCTCACCAATTCTCTTGAAGTGTGATTGACCTACTTGGAAAATAATGATTGATAACCTCCTTACCTTTTGGAAATTATTAGTTTTCATAAATTGCCTCAAAACCACTAAAATGAAACAGTATTATATGCTTATGTAAGTATTATCTAATGGCATTTCTTTTAAACTACCTTAGAATTATTTCAGTTACAAGTATTAATCTTTCTATAATTCTTTGACTCTTATAGTGAAGTGAAGACTTACGATCCTTCTAGTGATTCCACACTGCCAACCTGTTCTAAAAAACGCAAGATAGAACAGGTAGATAAAGAAGATGAAATTGTTGAAAAGAAGGCCAAAAAAGCCAAGGTTAAAATTAAAGGTCAGTTTGAATTTTTTAAATGTTGTTTATATTCATGTTTTTTTTTGTTTTTTTTTTTTTAAGATTTTATATATTTATTTGACAGAGAGAGAGATAGTGAGAGAGAACACAAGCAGGGAGAGTGGGAGTGAGAGAAGCAGGTTTCTCACTGAGCAGGGAGCCCGATGTGGGGCTCGATCTCAGGACCCTGGGATCATGACCTGAGCTGAGGACAGATGCTTAACGACCAAGCCACCCAGGCACCCCTATATTCATATTCTTTAAGAAAGACTTCATATGTCTTGGGGAAGTACATGTCATTGAACTTTATTGAGAAACCACCCGTACTGAAAGTTAATGGTGTTTTAATAAGCCATCATCATGTTCCTTGAGAACAGTTAAGGTATTAAATTTATCAAACTTCATGAAGAAATGTGAGAAGCATTTCTTGAAAATATGGAATCATGTATTATGCTAAGTGTACCAAACTTTAGTTCCTACCACGTAAACTATTTTGATAATCAGCTTAAAAAGAAAAAAAGTTCATGGTCTTTAAATTAGTTGCCAAAATATTTTCGTTATATAGATAAGGGTAGAATTTGCAGCAGTGGTTTTCTTCGTTGTTTCTGTTATACAGAATAGACTAGAGTAATAACATTGGTAACCTACCATTATAATAACAATACTTAATAGGTACTCCAGTGAACTAGGCTATCTTGCAAAGCTGATAAGCAGTTAACCCCATTTATTAGCAATACCTTTGTTGAATGCCTACCAGCTAGTCTAACAGGAAAATCAGGCATGAAAGTAACGACTGATTGAAGTTTTGGTTTCTAAATAGCTTAGTGGTCAAAAGTATATTATCAGCAAATGTGGGTTCCTGCCCTGGCTGAAGAAAACACAAACAGTTATTTAACTATTATGTTTCTCTTTGTTTATTGGACAGTAAGGTGATCCCTAAGCCCATTAATAGCATTTGAAACAGCAGGCTCCAGTATCTTCACTTGTATATCCAGTAAGCTTTTCAAACTTAAGATCCCTATATCCTTGTCACTCTCAGTCTGTTGCTGCACAAATTTGTTAAAGGCTTTAGCCTTTAACCTTGACTGTTTTCTTATAACCCAAATCTACTCTGGCACCAAATCCTTTTTTTTTTTTTTTAAGATTTTCTTTTTGAGTAATCTCTGTTCCCAGTGTGGGGTTCAAACTTAAAGTCCCAAGATCAAGAGCCACATGTTCCACAGACTGAGCTAGCCAGGTGCCCCTATTGTGGCAACAAATCCTCTCGATTCAGTTCTACTTTGAAAATACACATCCAGAATCTAACCACTTACCTTATCCACCACTGCTTTTCTTAATGTAGCAGCCACAATGGCACCCCATTAATTCTCTCATTGAGTTTTATTCCCTTTAGCCACACTGGCCTCCTTATTATTCTTTGATTCTGCCAACTCTACTTCTCTTCCAGAATAACCTTAGCATTTGCTCTTCTACCTGGAATATTTTTCCTTAAGGCCAGGTGCATCTTTCACTCCTTTGCCTCTTCCAGGTGTTGCCTGACTGCCCTGTCTGAAGTACCCGTATGCACTGCCTTCCTCAGTGTTCCTCTTCCTGCTTTATTTTTTTCTTAACACTGATTACTGTGTAAAATATTGTATAGTTATTCTTTTTTTTTTCCCCTCCATTCCTTAAAAAAAAGCTACATAAGGATAGGGATTTTTTGTTCTGTTTTATGCCCTGTTGTATCCAGTTGTCTAGGATACGGCCTGGCATTTAGTAGGTGCTAAATAAATTTTTTGGTGAATGAGTTTCTAGTGATAGGTATATATTATGGAGTCCTCATTCTTATGTGCCAAGCATGATGTGTTACCTCGTTAAATCCAGTAAAATAGGCATCACTGAGTTTTACAGATGAGTAAATGTGGTTTACAGAAGTCAGTGACTTCTCAGGATCACAACAGGTTGAATAAACCCAGGTCTTTTAACTCCAGAGTACAGTTTGTTTGTTTGTTTTTTAAGATTTTATTTGACAGAGCAAGAGAGGACAAGCAGGGGGAGCATCAGGCGGAGGGAGAGGGAGAAGCAGGCTTCCTGCTGAGCAAAGAGCCTGATACAGGGCTCAATCTCAGGACCCTGGGATCATGACCTCAGCCAAAGGCAGATGCTTAACCGACCAAGCCACCCAGGCGCCCCTCCAGAGCACAAATTTTTAATCATTTCTAATATAATTGACAATTGACAAAAAACATTGAGTTTGGAGATCTGATGATCTGTTTCAATCCTAATTTCCATAGATAGCTACATGATCTCATAAAGTTACTGATCCTGGACTAGGTAGGTGTTTCAAGGACCTTTCTACTTACAGAATTTTAAAATAAACATTGGATAGTCAACCAGAATGATAGGAAAACACTGAGATTTGAAAGATGAGGAAGTGAGGTCTGATACAGTGTTAACTGTTGTGTCTATACTTAACCCCATTCAGTTGAAGAAGCCCCCGTAGCAACAGAGGAAGAAGAAGAAGAAGAAGAAGGAATACTAGTGGTAGAAGAACAGGAGACATCTGTGAAGAAGAAGAAGAAGAAGGACAAAAAGAAACACATTAAGGAAGAACCACTTTCTGAGGAAGAACCATGCACCAGCACAGCAATTCCTGTATGTTTGTTTTTAGTACTTTGTTGGTGCAGGCCGGGTCTGTTTTATTGTACTGTCTGTATTAGAATTGAGCAGGCAGTTAAGATGGTTTTCATTGATGGAACAGTAAAATAAAAATGATACTGTTGTAAAAAAGGCCATTTCCCAAACCTAGAATCTTAATACAAAATGGGTTTACTTTGAGGAAGAGAATATAATTTGCTACAGATTTTCATAGAGGTGATTTTTATATTTTTAGGTTTTAATCTTTCACCCAAATTTGTTTTTGAGGGAAATTGATCTACTTTGCTTCTTATAAAGTTACTATTCCTCACCTATACATTTACAGCTCTTTCAAAAGCATTCTTATTCGTTATTTTCAGAGTCCAGAGAAAAAGAAGAAAAAGAAAAAAAAGAAAGATAATGAGGACTAATTGAAGGGAACCATCTTTGAATCATCAGGATACATCGCGCCTAAGATTCAGTCAGGCCTGTATCAGAGATGTTCTATAATTGAGGGAAGGTTGGATGAAACAAAAGTTACTAATCATCTATACCTTTGCAAACCTATGTGTCTTCACACCAGTTCTGTTAACTTGATTATGTCATTTCTTAGTCTTTGTTACACAAATAAAAATATTTTCTTTGTATTTAAGGTAGTTCTGTGATCTCTGTATTTTAGTAGACAATTATGATCCTTTCTATATTTTATTTAGCATTTGATGATTATTGCTTTGATAATTATAGCTGAAAAGTGAGAGTTGTGAATTGTTAATTTGAAACTTAACCTCTAGCCTTTTGGAAGGACCAATTTAAGAGCTTCACTCTAATGTTTCTTTTTCCCTTTTTGATTGTCTCTTTTTTCTCCTTTTCTCCTGTTTTTCTGCCTCTGTATTTATTTAAATAAAGCCGTGTTTTGTGTTCAAAATTTTCAAATTAGGTGAGCAAAACTTTTCTGTATCCTTTCAGAAAGAAAAAACAATTGTATCCATAACTTTATTTTACTTCATAGTTCTGACTGGAGCAACAAAATAATTATTAACATTAACATAGATGCAGATTTTTTCTAAGGCGACATTTTTAAAAGGATAACAAAATGATTTTATAGTAAAGAATGGGCAGAATAACAGGAAAACAAGATGACCAAAAATAAAATGTCCATGGGTATAAACCGGGACATAGAACACCAAAGAGAAATCCTTGTTTCTAAAATACAGTGTTTACAGGAAGTGAAAAACAGCCTGATTGACAGCTGTAAGTTTCATAGGACTATTCGGTCTTACACCTCTTGAATGCCTTGGGTATGATGGTAAAGCCCAGTTCAATAAAAGCATTCAACAGGTGGAGGAGCCAAAATGATTCTAGCTTTGGGATGCCTGGGTGGCTCAGTCAGTTAAGCGTCTGATTTCAACTCAGGTCATGAGCTTGATGTCTTGGGATCAAACCCTGTGTCCGGCTACCTGCTTAGTGGGGAGTGTGCTCCCTCTCCCTCTGCTCCCCCATTCTGCATGCTCACTCCCCCCTACTCTGCATGCTCACTCACTCTCTCAAATGAAAAAATAAAATCTTTAATAAAATAATAAAATTATCATAGCTTTGAGTTCCCTCTGCTTTTCATGTAACTGTTGACAAGTCCACAGCCCCTCTTAACTTCAGTTCCTCACTTGTAAATTAGAGATGAGGTCAACTTCAACTCTCCATCCAACAGTGGTTTGAAAAAAAAAATGATAAAAATTTTCAGAGGTGTAAGTACACTTCAAATTTAGGTATTTGAAGTAGATGCTACATGAAGTACATGTAGCCATCCCTAGACACAATTATAAAATAAAACTGGTTATTTTGCTCCCAGAAGAATGTTACCATCATTAGTACCTCAGACACATTCTTGACTTGGGACATAACAGATTTTTAACAGCTTTTGATGAAAGTTGCCCATAGACCTGCCAAAGGCTGTATAAAAGTTTTCTATCTGAAATAGGATAGACTTTGAGAATGCTAATTAATAAACTTAGTCATTTTAAATGGTCTCTTACAGGCCTGGGAAAAATCTAGTTAATCACAGAGCTATCAGTTTAATTAACATACTGTATTATTGGTTTCAGAGGTAGAATTCATTAGTTACATACAATACCCGGTGTTTGTTACTTCAAATGCCCATCCTTAATGCCCATCACCCAGTTACCCATCCCCCCATCCACCTCCCCAGGCTGTCAGTTCTCCTAAGTGCTAAACTCTTAACTGTTTAAAACACTAACCAGAAGGTAGGTTCTGATTCTTTGTACTAAAATGAAGTACTTGTTCTATTGAAGAACCTTAGGATCTTGGTCTGCAATGGGAAGTGCAGGTGAATTTTATTTTAATTTAATTAATTTAATTTTAATTTAATTTAATTTTAATTTTGATGAGCAAACTTGAAATATTTCCTTGAGTGGGCCACATAAGATAAATTTAAGACATACTGATTATCTAGGTGCCTGGCTGACTCAGTTGGTAGAGCATGGGACTCTTGAGGGGTTGTGAGGTCAAGCCCCACATTGGGTGTAGAGATTACTTTAAAAAATTACAAAAAGCTTACTGATTCTCAAAAAATGAAAAAGCAATGATTCTCCACTGTATTCCACATCCCTTCAAAAATGTAAATTTATATTTTTTGGTTTAAACTACTGTATCAGGGCACCTGGGTGGCTTAGTCAGTTAAGCGTGGGACTGTTGGCTTTAGCCAACAGTTTAGTGGTGATCTCGGTGTCCTGGGGTCGAGCAGTTTAGTGGTGATCTCGGTGTCCTGGGGTCGAGCAGTTTAGTGGTGATCTCGGTGTCCTGGGGTCGAGCCCTCCGCGGGGCTTGATCTCAGGGTCTTGAGTTCAAGCTCTGTTTGGGCTCCAAACTGGGGCATCGGGCCTACTTTAAAAAATCAGTTCATAAAGAAGTAAAGAGTAAACTACTTCTGTATCTCTACTACTTTCTGTGTCCTCGGTGTGCTTATCATGCATGCCTTGGATGAGCTGCACTATCTCCAGAACTCCAAGCTCAGATCACTTTTCTGCAGTTCTCTATGAAGAGTTCTCTTCACTGCTTTGTTGTTGTTAAGATTTTTAAATTTATTTTAGAAAGAGGGTGTGCAGGGCGAGGGGCGGAGGGAGAGAGAATCCTGAAGCAGTTTCCCTGCTGAGAGCAGAGCCTGGCCCCAGGACCATGATGACCTGAGCTGAAACCAAGAGTCAGCCGCCCAACCCACAGCCACCCAGGTGCCTCCCAGAGCATCTTTTACAACTTGTTTAGACCCATACTCTATCCCGGCTCTACCACTTAGAATAATGGACATTATGGCCAAGTAATTAAAACCTTTAACATGCATAAGAATCACCTGGGGATCCTGATAAACTGCAGATGAGTCAGTAGATCTGGGATGGAACCCGTGAGTCTTCATTTTTAGGAAGCTCTTAGGTGATTCTTGTTGGAGGTCACACTTAGCGTATATGGTAAAGTACTCCGGCAGATTACTAAAACTTGCTCTGAGAATAAAGTGAGAGAATGCTTAAAGGGGTTTTAAAAACCATTAATTTCCTTTTGTATCCTTTGAATATCTCCATTCCCCAAATTGTAGACCTTTCTGTGTGTTCTTACCTGTCCGGGCCTTAATCTTTGTTTAGTGAGTAAATGACCTGTGGATGAATTAAATAGGTTTTTGTGTTACATTCAGAAGAAAGTAAAATTAAGAACACTGGGGTACCTGGCTGGCTCAGACATTAGAGCTATGTGACTCTTGATGTTGGGGTTGTGAGTTTGAGCCCCACGCTGGGTGTAGAGTTTACTTAAAAAAAATTAAGAATGCCATTTCTGAGGGTTTTTTTCCCTCATCGTGAGCTTTTTTTATTCTTATTTTTTTAGTTTTTATTTTAATTCCAGTTAACAGAGTGTTATTTGATTTATTAAGAGTGCACGAGCTGGGAGGGGGGACAGAAAGAGGGGAAGAAGGAGGAACAAGACTCCCCACCGAGCCCGGAGTCCAACACAGGGCTCCATTCCACAACCCCGAGATCACCACACAAGCCAAAATCAAGAGTCAAAACACTTACTGAGCCACCCAGGTGCCCAAGAAATGGTTTTAAACAAAAATTTATTGGGGCGGCTGGGTGGCTCAGTTATTTAAGTGTCCAACTCTGGGTTTCCACGCCACATGTGATCTCCAGGTCGGTAGTGATTTCAGGGTTCTGAGATCAAGGCATACTCCCCTGGTCGGGCTCCGCGTTCAAAAGGAAGTCTGCCTGAGATCCTCTCCCCTTCTGCCCCTCCTCACTCTCCTGTGCACATGCGCGTGCGTGCTCGCTCGCTCTCAAATCTTTAAAATCACTTCTTAGAGGAAATGTCAAATGGTGATTCTTCTGGAATATTTTACAGTTGTACTGGGTTTTGTTTTAAGGAGAAATTGGAAGTAATTAAAGAAGTGGTTCTCAAATCTTGTGGGAACTTCAGACACCTGGAGAACTTTTTTTTAAAGGTAATTTCTGGCATCCCTTGGTGGCTCCGTTGGTTAGGCCTCTGCCTTGGGCTCAGGTCATGATCTCGGGGTCCTGGGATCGAGCCCCACATTGGGCTCTTTGCTTTTCAGGGAGTCTGCTTGTTTCTTGTCATGAGAGTTTGTTTTTGAAGGAATGGAATTGCTGATTCTGCAGGTGTTCTGTACACATCTAATATAAAAGTGAAAAAACTTAGTCATTGTTTTACTAAGTTTGTGAGAACAAAACCGCAGATTTAAGGCAGCACGTACAGAGGAGAAAGTACACAAAAGCGTCTTTGAAAGAAACATCAATTAGAAATGTATGGACTAGCTCCAGACGTGTAAGTGGCTGAGCATTTCTGTCTTAATTTGGTTGACTCTAACCTTAAAGAATGTGCTAATCACATGAAAACTGATTTTGCATCATTTTTATACTAGCATCATTTTGTCACATCGGGCTCCTTGCTCAAGAGGGAGCCTGCTTCTCCCTCTGCCGCTCCCACTGCTTGCGCTCGCTTGCTCTCTGACAAATAAAATCTTTAAAAAAAAAGGTACATTTCTGATTTAGCAGATCTAGGATATAGGACTCAAGAATATGCACTTTGACAATTTTGACAAGCTGATGATGCTTACACCTTGACCACTATACTAGGAGGATTCCTTTACCTTGCAAACTAGTACCTACTTTGACCGCCAAGACATCAGGCCTTTGCCTCTTAATAAAGTGAGCATCACTGCAATACCACTGCCGGACAGCAGCTGCGCTGTTTGACTAGTTAATTTTGAGAAGACAGACTGGGCACTTAATGTGTACAGTGCTTTTCCCACATAAATGGGGCAAACTTTGGATAGGTACAAGAAATACCATTATCAGCCTTGTTTCCTGTCATGAGAGTTTGTTTTTGAAGGAATGGAATTGCTGATTCTGCAGGTGTTCTGTACACATCTAATATAAAAGTGAAAAAACTTAGTCATTGTTTTACTAAGTTTGTGAGAATAAAACCCCAGATTTAAGGCAGCACGTACAGAGGAGAAAGTACACAAAAGCGTCTTTGAAAGAAACATCAATTAGAAATGTATGGACTAGCCCCAGACGTGTAAATGGCTGAGCATTTCTGTCTTAATTTGGTTGACTCTAACCTTAAAGAATGTGCAAATCACATGAAAACTGATTTTGCATCATTTTTATACTAGCATCATTTTATCACGTCCAAGTGTCTACTACTTAGTATTTTTCTTTGGAGTACTTTTAAATTTTGTTTTTCTTACATTGGTTTTTATTGCCATTTTATTACAAAACTGTAATGAATGCCTTATACATTTGTCTTTATATACTTGTGTTTCCTTAGGATAAATTTCTAGATGTAGAATTACTGTATCAAAGGGATACAAGTGTAAAATAATACCAGTTTGTGGGGCTAGCTGCCTCGGTCCGTAGAGCATGTGACTCTTGTTCTCAGGGTCATGAGTTCAAGTCCCATGTTGGGCATAGAACCTACCTAAAATAAAACAAGGGCGCCTGGGTGGCTCAGTTGGTTGAGCATCTGCCTTCAGCTTGGGTCATGATCCTAGGATCATGTCCCACACTGGGCTCCTTGCCCAGTGGGAAGTCTGCTTCCCCCTCTCCCTCTGCCTGCCACTCCCCTTGCTTGTGCTCGCTCACTCTCTCTCTGAAAAATAAATAAATAAAATCTTAAAAAAAAATAAAACATACGATTTTTAAAAGAAATAGTGCCAGTTGGCCTTCAAAATATTGCAGTAATTTATACTCCAACCAATAGTGTTAAGAGAAAGCTCCTTTTTCAGGAACTGTCTCATAATTGTCTTTATTAGCATCTGCTCTTAACCCCTTACTTTTTTTTTTTTAAGATCTTATTTATTTATTTGTCAGAGAGAGAGAGAGGCAGGCAGGCAGAGGGAGAGGGGGAAGCAGACTCTCTGCTACCAAGGAGCCCAATGCGAGGCTCGATCCCAGAACCATGGTATCATGACCTGAGCCGAAGGCAGACGCTTACCCATCTGAGCCAGTCAGGCATTCCAACCCCTCACTTTCTAGCATAGTTTTTGCACAATTAACTTTTTAAAAATCTTAACTCAAATCAAACTCAAAATCTTAACTCAAAAATCTTAACTCAGTGGTTTTAAACTGGATGATTTTCACCAAAATAAATAAATAAATAAAATAATAAACTGGATCATTTTCCTTTTCTACCTCTTAAAATTGTGTAGTCAAGATGTCCAAGAGGATTCCAGCTTATCACTACATAACTGAAATCCCATTCAAGGATTAAACACTCCCACCCAGCCTTGTGCAATTAACCCAAAGTGGGAATTTGTGTGGATAGAAAATTAACCCCTTCTTCAACACACTACACCACTAGGTGCCAGAAAATTGTCCTAACCATAATTCAGTGACTAGAAGGTGACTGCCCACCCTCCCCCCAGGTTTATGCAAAGAACAACCCGTGCACAGCCCTGCACTGCTTCTGTGGCTCTTAATTATGGTCTTTTATCATTGGTTAGAAAGTACGAAGTAGGGGCGCCTGGGTGGCTCAGTGGGTTAAGCCTCTGCCTTCGGCTCAGGTCATGATCTCAGGGTCCTGGGATTGAGCCCTGCATCAGGCTCTCTGCTCACCGGGGAGCCTGCTTCCTCCTCTCTCTCTGCCTGCCTCTCTGCCTACTTGTGATCTCTTCCTCTCTGTCAGATAAATAAATAAAATATTTAAAAAAAATTAAAAAAAAAAAGAAAGTACAAAGTAGTAAGCCTAAAATTATGATTAACATTTAAAGATTTTATTTATTCTAGAGAGAGAGCGAGTGAGCACACGCAGGGTTGGGGCGGGGCAGGAGCACAGGGAGAGGGAGGGATAAGCAGGCTCCACGCTGAGTGCAGAGCC